>OU342738.1:363929188-365129188 GCA_910589765.1 Avena atlantica
ATGGATCCAAGGGGAGAAATTAGGAATGAATCAATTGTGGCTAATGATCCTTTAAATCCTGCTAATATTTCTTGTGAGTTTACATAAAATGGAAGTGGAACTAATGCAGCGCCATGTGAGGACGGAGCTGCTGAAAATGGGCGTGATTTTATGCTGCTGCCGTTTGTGCAAATCTCGGGCACGGAAGCCGAGGGTCATGTGGGTCCTGCTGCACCTGGCGCCAACAGAAGCGCATCACTAGCTGGAGAAAACGGGTCGTCAAGATCTGGGGACGTGACGCGCGGCGAGTCCTATGCTGCCACGCCCGCGCGACAAAGCCGCCGCACGCGCGCGGTCCCGACGGGTGGTCCCCGGCTGCATGTGCCGATCGGCTCGTCCGGATCCTCTACGCCATCATCTACGTCCTCGCGTGGCCACACCGCCCCGACCGGATCTCCTGCAGCCGACAGCTCCTATCCAGAGTTGATACATCGTCGGACGCGCAGGGATCACCTGAGGTCACATTAGGACGCGGATCTTCTGCGCCTAGAACATCTGCAGATACTCTTGCGCCGTGGATGAGCACACGTCTACAAACGGGTAAAATCCAACCAAAGCAATATCGTAACATGGTTAGATTTGCAAATTTAACCACTATCGGTGAGCCTAAAAATTTAGATGATGCTCTTAAAAATAAAAAAATGGAAAGATGCTATGAATGAGGAATATCAAGCACTCATGGATAATAAAACCTGCCATCTAGTTTCACCACAAAATGCTAGAAAAATGTAATAGATTGTAAGTGGGTTTACAAAATTAAACATAAATCTGATGGTAGTATACATAGATGCAAAGCACATTTAGTTGCTAAGGGTTTCAAACAAAGATATGGTATTGATTATGAGGACACTTTTAGTCCTGTGGTCAAAGCGGCCACCATTCGTCTTGTGTTATCTATTGTAGTATCCAGGGGGTGGAGCGTCAGGCAGCTAGATGTGAAGAACATGTTTCTTCATGGTATTCTGGAGGAAGATGTGTATATGAGGCAACCACCAGGATATGAAGTGAAAGGGAAGTCTAACTACATCTGCAAAGTTGATAAAGCTCTATATGGTTTGAAGCAAGCCCCAAGAGCATGGTTCTCAAGACTTAGTACAAAGTTACAATATCTTGGTTTCTGTCCTTCCAAGGCAAATACTTAATTATTTTTCTACTGGAAGGGAAATGTCTCCATATTTGTACTTATTTATGTTGATGACATAATAGTTGCTAGTTCCTGTTTTGATGCAACTACATCTCTTCTTCGAGATCTTTAGAAGGAGTTTGCCTTAAAGGACCTTGGTGATGTACATTACTTCCTTGGCCTAGAGGTGAAGAAGGTGCATGATGGGCTCTTGCTCACACAAGAGAAGTACACATCTGATGTACTTAGAAGAGTAGGAATGATAGATTGCAAATCTGTAAGCACACCCATGTCAACAAGTGAGAAGTTATCTGCACATGAAGGAGAACTTTTGGGAGTAGAGGATGCAATATGGTACAGAAGTATTGTTGGTACCTGTTGCAATATTTAACACTGACTAGACCAGACATATCCTTATATGTCAACAAACTTTGTCAATTTTTGCACTCACCAACTACACTTCATTGGACTGCTGTTAAGAGAATTCTGAGATATCTTAAGGATACTTCTAGTCTTGGTTTAAGATTCAGCGGTTCCTCTTCTATGTGTGTCAGTGCTTTCTCAGATGCAGACTGGGCAGGATGTCCAGATGACAAGAGATCTACTGGTGGTTTTGCAGTATTTCTTGGACCAAATTTAATTTCATGGAGTGCCAAGAAACAAGCCACGGTTTCAAGGTCTAGTACAGAGGAAGAGTACAAATCTCTAGCTAATGCCACTGCTGAGGTAATGTGGGTGCAGACACTTCTTACTGAACTAAAAATTCAACATCCTTCTTCAGCCCAGTTGTGGTGTGACAACATGGGTGCAACCTATCTTTCAGCTAATCCAGTTTTTCATGCTAGAACTAAGAACATAGAAGTGGATTATCATTTTGTTAAGAGAGCGAGTAGCTCAGAAGTTATTGGATATCAAATTCATTCCTACAGGTGATCAAGTTGCAGATGGGTTCACGAAACCTTTGGCAGTGCGCCAGCTCTAAGCCTTCAGAAACAATCTTAACTTAGATAAGTTATGATTGAGGGGATGTGTTAGCGAGTTAGGTGTTTTCGTGTATGACAAGTTGTACATCATCGGTTGATGCTGATAAGGACTGATGGTTTGTTTTGATCTTATATGTATATTGGTTGTAACAACTTTGATGTAAATCCTTGCCGGTGGTTGGAGAACCGAGCCTATTTAACATGTAGGATGTTCCCAACATGGAACAACACATCTTCACACAATTTCACACACGACACTCAATGGCGTTGTTGCATCTCGGACAGCGGCGGAGATGATGGTCTTCCTGTGGAGATTCTCCCTCGGGTTCAACCTGTCCAAGGAGAGCAGCCAACCAAAGATCTTGACCTTGAACCGAGGAGGCCCACACATAGTCGAGGTGCTCCTCCCTGAGCTAAGTGGATAGGGCTGCATAAGCTCGCCTTGTGGAGAAGCTAGAGACAACAAGCATCATCTGCTGGTCTTGGTCACGTGAAAGCACAAACTCCTGCAACAAAAGACTAAGAGACACGAGCTCGCTAGCAGCGGCCGAGGTTAGCCTGTTATGTAGGTTAGCATCGACCCCATCATGTAGAACCGAGGAGACAAAACTATCCGGTTTGAGGTGGTGAGAGTAAATGGCATGAAATGCAGTAGCTAAAGGTTCTGGAAGGGTCCATCTATCAAGCCAGAAAAAAGTGCTTTGGTCGTTGCCAACCTTACACTTGGAAATGGGGTGAAGCGTGTGAAGCTGCTTTTTAACTAGGTTTGCAAGGTAGGATGTACTAGTTGTTTGGTGTATCGGTAGAGGAGAGTGGTAGAGCAGCTAGTCGCGATAGGGAAGGTTTGTTGGATGCAAGAATTTGTAAGCAAAAGACAGACATTTTAAATTTCTAAGTTTTTAACACCTAAACCCCCAGCAGTTTTTGGAGTGCAAAATTTATCCCAAGCTAAGAGACACTAAGCACCAGTACAAGTTTCCTCTTGATCCCAAAAGAAAGTGTGATTTTTTGTAATTATTTCCAAATTCTCTATTGAAAGGACGAAGGAGGACATGAGATAGGTCGGTAGGCTATCCAAGACAGCAGTCAGAAGGGAGAGGTGCCCACCTTTGTTGAGGAGGGAGGCACTCCAACCAGAGAGGTGGGTATTGTTTATCCTAAGGGAGGGAACAAAGGCCGGGGAGGGAAGCTTATGCTGGGAGCGCGGAAGTCAGGGGTGGATCAAGGTACAATTAGTGGGGTCAACTGACACCAATGATCAAATGAAAATCCTTACAAAATGGTGATAAATATTGTTCATTATTAGAAAATGACCTTAGCGAAATAGAGATGACCCAAATACCGTTGTAGGCTGGATTCGCCCCTAGAGGAAGTCCGAGATAAACTTGGGGAAAATGGAAGATGGACGTGCACAAATCAGCTGTCATGGAGTCCGCATCGGAATCGGAAACATGCATGGGAACAAAGGTGGTCTTATGGAAATTGATGGTGAGGCCTGTCGCCTCCGCAAAGTCATCAAGGATGGATCGAATGTGGGTTGCGGCCTGGGAGTGGCTTTGGATAAGATCAAGGTGTCATCAGCGTACTGCAGGACAGGGCACGGGAGGGTAGGGGATAGAGGGTGAGCAAGAAGGCCAAGAGAGCAGGAGTAAGAATAAGTTTGTGGAGGACGTAAGCAACAATATTGAAGAGCAAGGGCGATAAGGGATCATCTTGGCGGAGCCCATTTCTACAGTTAATTCAAGAGCCAGGAATTCCATTTTGGAGAATGGCGGCTCTGCCAGTAGTGGGAATGTCACAGATCCACTCGCAAAACCTAGGAGGAAAACCCCTATATTAGGCAGTTCTTGTTTATCAAGCATCACTGGTTACCGGTTTCAAGTTTGGAGGTGGGGATATATTCGGAACTCGGAAGCACGTATATTTGATTCTTGGCTATAAAAATAAGAACAAACAAGTATTCTACATGTCTAACACGAACGACTGAATTACGCCCAACTAACATAATGAGACCAAAGTCCTTCAAAAATAGAAGGTGACACAGTTTCAATCGTGTACAGCTATAAGCCATACCACTTGCATAATTAAAAAACAAAAAGATCTATGCTGTATTCGCAAAAAAAAAGGATTTATGCTGAATGCGTACGTGATCTCCATGATCAAACATCGGTTAAGTTCAAGAAGACGAGACCATGCCATAACTGCAAGTAGACAATATAACGTTGCCGTTTCATAATATAAGTCTTTTTAGCAAGCTGTTTTAGCTTGCTAAAAAATGCTTATATTGTAAAAGAGAGGTAGTAGTTGACTAATGAAATTTTTCTCTCCACAATTAAAGGTTTGTTCCTGACAAACTTTGTCAACTTCAGAGAGACAAGGTGTTGGTTTAGGAAATATACCTTGACTTCTTGCCATGGATGGAAAATCTATTATCTATACCTAATAATAAAGGAAGGTGTTTTTCTTGTAGTAACTATATTTTTTTGGACGGCTTTACCCTCCCAACTCATGGATATTATTAACACTGCCACCGCCGAGTGATTTGATTTGGAACGCGACGAGTGAAATAACCTGGAAAGCGCCGCACCGCTGGTTTATAACAAAAATTCCCCAATTGCTGAACAGTGTTAGGTGCTTCCATGGGATAGAAAATCTCCCAAGGACGAGAGGAGGGCACCCATGTCAACATGTTGATGGAGCGGGACGGGACAGTGGCGCGCCACGAGCTGAAGCCGCTGGACCACGACCTGCCGGCTGGGATGGCGTCGCAGCGCCGCGAGCTACCCCCATGGCCAGGATGGTGTCTCGCACCGCCGTCCAACATCTCTAGCCCTTGGTCCTGATGGTCAAGGGAGCTGCGTCGCCCTTGCCGTGCAGTATGATCGTTTTCCCTGTCCAGCAGCTCTAGCGCCTTGGCCATGTCGGCGGCGGTTGTTGTTCTTAATTTAGGTTGCTAATAAGCAGTTAAGCACTAGTGCTAGTATCGTGCATGTGTTACTCTAGCAAGTGGAGTGGTGCATGCATTAGTCTAGGGAATGTCAAGTGTTCACACTAGTAAGAGAGAGCAGCTACTAGGAAGTCAAATATTCTAGCAGATGTCAGGATAGATGTCAGGATAACTAGAGCAGTGCTCAGGATAAGAGCAGTCTGCAGCGTTTCAGGAATAGCTAGGACGGCTTGACCTCATGGACTCCGTTCACATTGTAAACTAGTGGCTGTAGTAGAACCTGGAGTAGTATAAGTAGTAGGCACTTTGTATCAGTTTGAAGCAATGCAAAGGAGCATTCAGCCTCACTCTCCCGACTCCCTCACTCCCACTACTTGTGTTCATTCTCCCTTTGAGCTTGTGCGTGTGTTTATCATCTCTGTCCTAGGAGCTAACAATTGGTATCAGAGCCAGGTTAGTAGCCATGTCGCAAGGCAATGGGAGAGGCAATAACGGCACACCACCGCCACACCAATCCGTGACACCTCCGTCCGGGCAGCGACGACGATCGCCGAGCCGTGGACGCAGCAGGGTGCGACGCAATGGCGGCGAGATTGTCGTGCAACAAGTGGTGCGTGAGACCGGAGGAGGCAGCGGCACCAACCTCTCCTTCCCGATGTTGACGCGCTCCAACTACACCAACTGGGCGATGGTGATGGAGGTGAACCTCCAGGCGGCGTCGCTCTGGGAAGCGATCGAGGACGAGACCGTACCTCGCAGGGAGGACAAGCAGGCGTTGGCGGCGCTGCTCCGCTCTACCCCATCGGAGATGCACTGCATGCTCGTGGGGAAGGGGAGCGCCAAGGCGGCCTGGGAGGCAATCCGCCTCCAGTACCAGGGGAACGATCGTGTGCGCGACTCGCGTGTACGCCGGCTCCGAACTGAGTTCGAAACCGTCACGTTCAAGGCCAACGAGCGGATCGACGAGTTCGCGATGCGCATCTCCAACATCGCGTCCGCTCTGCGCTCTCTCGGCGACTCGGTCGACGAAGAGAAGGTTGTGAGAAAATTCCTCTCTGTTGTCCCTACGCGCTTCGTTCAAATTGCCTTCTCCATCGAGACACTCCTCGACCCAGCAACGCTCACTGTCGAGGAGGTTGTTGGCCATCTCCGAGCCGTTGAGGAACGACTGGACGATGATCAAGGAGGTAGATCCAGCGGCCAGCTCCTACTCACTGAGGAACAGTGGGAGGCGCGAAAGAGACAGCCGCGGGGAGGCGTAACAAGCGGCAAAGGGGATGGCCTCGGCAATGGCCGTCTCCGAAATGGGCGAAAGGGCGGGCAGCCTCAGCAGCAGACCGCGCCGACGCAAGGTTCCGGCAACAACATCGGCAGGAACAACTGCCGGTACTGCGGGAAAAAGGGCCACTGGGCCCATGAATGCCGAAAAAAGCAGCGGGATGAAGCAGCGGCGGCAGCATCGTCGGCCGCTGCCAATCTTGTCCAGGCCGAGGAAGATGAAGGCCCTGGACTAATGATGGCGTGCATCGAGGAGGTGCTCGAACACCCTGAGAACACCATGGCACGCACCGGTGGTCAAGTGTTCCTCAACGAGGAAAGGGCCATCGTCACCCCTGCCCATGGCGACGACCAAGGTGGCGAGGTATGGTTCCTCGACACTGGCGCAACGAACCACATGAAAGGCTCCATCGATGCCTTTGCTGAGTTGGACCGTTCGGTCACCGGCAAGGTGCGTTTCGCGGACAGCTCGGTGGTAGATATCCATGGGCGTGGCACTGTCGTGTTTGCCATCGACGGGGGAGATCACCGCGCTTTCACCGAGGTATTCTTCATACCGGCGCTCAAGAGCAGCGTCGTGAGCCTCAGCCAGCTCGACGAGAGCTGGTATGACATCCACATACGTCGTGGAATCCTCAGTGTGCGAGACCAGCGAAATCGCCTGCTGATGAAGGTACAACGGTCGCCCAATCGCTTGTATAAACTTCGGTTCGCACCTGTACGTCCAGTCTGCCTCGCCATGGGTCATGTGTCCGATGCCTGGCGCTGGCATGCACGGCTCGGGCATCTACACTTTGATGGCCTGCAGAAGATGGCTCGTGGAGGCTTGGTGCGTGATCTTCCGCACATCGAGCATGCCGACGAGCTGTGCGAGGCGTGCCTTGCCGGGAAGCAGCGACGCATGCCGTTCCCGCAGAAGGCGCACTATAGGGCCCAGAAGCCGCTTGAGCTCGTACACGGGGACTTGTGCGGCCCGATCACGCCGCCGACGCCAGGAGGCCGACGCTACATCTTGCTGCTGATCGACGATCGTAGCAGGTACATGTGGGTGGAGCTTCTGACTTCCAAAGACGAGGCTGCACGCGCCATCGTCAAGTTCCAGGCGGCAGCTGAGGTGGAGTGCGGGCACAGACTGCGTGTGCTGCGCACCGATCGTGGCGGCGAGTTCACGTCAACCACCTTCTACGAGCACTGCGCCGAGAGCGGCGTGCAACGTCACCTCACCACGCCATACATGCCGCAACAGAACGGCATCGTCGAGCGGCGGAACCAGACAGTGTTGGGCATGGCACGCAGCATGCTCAAGGCTAAACGGGTGCCTAACCTATTTTGGGGAGAGGCGTTACTCACGGCAGTGTTCATCCTCAACCGGTGCTTCACGAGGAGCGTCGATGGCATGACGCCCTATGAAGCATGGCACGGCAAGAAGCCGGACGTGCGCTTCCTCCGCGTCTTTGGATGTGTTGGACACGTCAAGGTGGCGCGCCCGCACCTACAGAAGCTCGATGACAGGAGCACCCCCATGGTCTTCATCGGCTATGAGACGGGTTCTAAGGCGTACAGGATGTACGATCCTGTCTCTAAGCGCCTACACGTGTCACGTGACGTCATCTTTGACGAAGAGGCACGGTGGAACTGGGAGGCGCCCGGTGAGGCCCCGACAAGCAGCTCCTTCACGGTGGAGTACCCCGTCTACGTCACGCATGCGGCCACATCGACCACGACTCATTCCTGGGACACAACTCCCGCAAGCAGTCGTGTCGCCGTCACGCCTTCAGGCACACCGTCTCCAGCCCGGCAAAAGCTCCCGACAACGACGCCTAGCAAGGATGCTGAGATTCCCCCATCTGGCTCTACTCAAGTGAGGTTCGTGACGCCCCCGTCAGCGCAATCGTCTCTCTTCGACGCCCAAGACAGCGCCACCGCACCACACCGGTTTCGGCTTGTCGATGACCTGCTTGGAGCTACTGCCGGTACACCGAAACGAGCGGAGTAGTTCTTCGACGACGAGGTGTTGCATCTCGTGGCCGGAGAAGAACCGACATCGTTTGGTGAGGCGGAACGCGAGGACTGCTGGCGCCGCGCGATGTTAGATGAGCTTCAGTCCATCGACGACAACAACACCTGGACTCTCACCTCTCTCCCTCCAGGCCACCGTGCGATCGGCCTCAAATGGGTGTTTAAGGTGAAGAAAAATGAGCATGGGCACATCGTCAAGCACAAGGCCCGGCTTGTCGCAAAGGGCTATGTGCAGCGTCAAGGTGTGGACTTCGAGGAGGTATTCACGCCAGTGGCAAGGCTCGAGTCTGTGCGGCTCATCCTTGCTCTGGCGGCACACCGTGGCTGGGAGGTTCATCACATGGATGTTAAATCCGCGTTCCTAAACGGAGATCTCGAGGAGGAGGTCTACGTGTCCCAGCCACCAGGGTTCATCGCAGATGGACACGAACACGGCGTCTACAAGCTCCATAAGGCCCTGTATGGGTTACGACAAGCACCAAGGGCATGGAACATCAAACTGGATGCAAGTCTAGTTTCACTCGGCTTCACGCGCAGTGTCACGGAACACGGCGTGTACGCACGAGGAACTGAGAATGCGCTGTTGATTGTCGGGGTCTATGTCGATGACCTGGTGATCACCGGTGCTGAGCAGCAAGAAGTGCACTGTTTCAAGGAGGAGATGAAACGGTTGTTCTCCATGAGTGACCTCGGCTTGCTCCGATACTATCTCGGCCTAGAGGTGAAGCAGGAGCGTGGGCGCACCACGATCACACAGGCTGCGTACGCGAGCAAACTGCTCGACAAGGCGAGCATGGCGGGCTGCAACGCCGCGCACACGCCCATGGAAGCACGATGTCAGCTGAGCAAGGAGACGCTGGTGGACGCAACGTTCTACCGCAGCGTTATCGGCAGCCTCAGGTACCTGGTTCATACCCGCCCGGACATTGCGTTCGCCGTGGGCTTCCTGAGCAGGTTCATGGAGGCGCCAGCGGGCGATCACCTTGCGGCGGTGAAGCATCTTCTTCGATACATCGCCGGTACACTAAACCACGGGTGTGTGTACCGCCACGGTGACAGCGATACACTGATCGGTTTCAGCGACTCCGATCACGCCGGCGACGTGGATTCCAGAAAGAGCACATCTGGCGTGTTGTTCTTCCTCGGGGACAGTCCAGTAAGCTGGCAATCTCAGAAGCAGAAGGTTGTCGCCACTTCTTCGTGCGAGGCGGAGTACATAGCGGCAGCGACGACGGCATGCCAAGGGATTTGGCTTGCTCGTCTCTTCGGCGAGCTACTGAACCAAGAAGTTGCACCGGTTAAATTGTTCATCGACAACAAGTCTGCGATCTCACTGTGCAAGAACCCGGTTCTTCATGATCGCAGCAAGCACATCGATCTGCGCTACCACTTCATCCGTGATTGCGTGGAAAATGGCTCCATTGTCGTAGAGTTCATCGGGACCGGTGAACAGAAGGCAGACATCCTAACCAAAGCACTCGGTCGCATTCAGTTCCAGAGTCTGCGAGAAAAAATCGGCATCATCGATGTCAGGAGCAACTAAATTAGGGGGAGAATTGTTGTTCTTAATTTAGGTTGCTAATAAGCAGTTAAGCACTAGTGCTAGTATCGTGCATGTGTTACTCTAGCAAGTGGAGTGGTGCATGCATTAGTCTAGGGAATGTCAAGTGTTCACACTAGTAAGAGAGAGCAGCTACTAGGAAGTCAAATATTCTAGCAGATGTCAGGATAGATGTCAGGATAACTAGAGCAGTGCTCAGGATAAGAGCAGTCTGCAGCGTTTCAGGAATAGCTAGGACGGCTTGACCTCATGGACTCCGTTCACATTGTAAACTAGTGGCTGTAGTAGAACCTGGAGTAGTATAAGTAGTAGGCACTTTGTATCAGTTTGAAGCAATGCAAAGGAGCATTCAGCCTCACTCTCCCGACTCCCTCACTCCCACTACTTGTGTTCATTCTCCCTTTGAGCTTGTGCGTGTGTTCATCATCTCTGTCCTAGGAGCTAACAGCGGTCACAGCCTCGAGTGGGTCGTCCCTGGCGGCGCCACTTTGGAAAGAACATGCGCGAAAGAGAGGAGCACGACCGCATGAGAGTTGAAGGGGAGGGCCACTAGGGCGATGTGCGACGGCGTCACCATGGTGTCCGCGTGTTTGGTCGGGTTGCCGTTCCGCTTGCTCTGCTGCTGCCACTGCTTGCCTGTTGCGGCTTTCTCCGCCTTATCTGGTGGGTGCAAGCACGCAACAACACTTGCTGCTTTTCTCTCTGGTATCTCTATATAATTCTGTCCCAATGTTACATTTTGCTGTGGCCGCTATACTATCTTTGTTTCTCACAATTGAAACATGGACAACTGCACGGCGAACGTTTTGGTGAAAATAATAACGAGTAATTAAGTTGCAGAGACTGATTCGAACAAGATGCAGAGAGGAAACATAGGATAAACTGGATAGGCTGCCAAAGAAAGCTACATGAGCAGATGACCTCCCACTCTGAACATATTTTCCACTTTTTTCTTGCCATGCATTATGTCAACCAAGATGACGTGCTTAATTTGGTTCTGAATAACAACTAGACTCGAAGGGCTCGTGTAGCTCACTACCAGTTAACATAATAAGTTACTCAGAGTAACAACTACAGATGAAGAATATGTAGTCATTCAATCAAAATGTATTTTGTAGTTCTTGCTTCTTTGATCGATGAGTAACTTCATTATGAGCTGTGGCACCCAAGATTAGATGAAACTACCTACTGCCGGCAGATTCCAGATGCAACTCATATCATGTTCTGTTGGAAGCGGTACAAGAACCAGTCAAGCTCCTCCCATGGCATTGGGACATGCTGATGCTTTTTCTGTCAAACAAAACGAGAAAGCAACATGCCTCCCGTTGCAACGCACGGACAATTTTCCTAGTATACTAAAAGCAATATAAGGGGTTGTTTCGAGGCACCACGTTGATCCACATTATCTAAATTAATTGTAGCTGTTAGATCTGTAATTTATGGTTAAGATTTAGCGAGCTATTACGTACCTTTTGTGTTCAGCGGAACAAACCTATTCAGACTTATGTTTACGTGTCAAAAAAAGAACCAGATATACTCAGACTCTTATTTACATGTCAAAGAAAAATTTACCAACATGACCTATTCTTCAGACTTATGTTTACGTGCCAAAAAAACAAATGTACTCAGAATTTTATTACGTGTCAAAGAAAAGTTTACCAACATGTGTACAAGATTTAATGAAACAGGAGAAGTGCACGTCTGGCGTACGGATATATTTAAACAGACTTTTTCTTCTGTCGTGCCGTCTTAGGAGACCTGCACTTGCATCTGAACGGGAGATGGAAAAAAACAATCCGTGTCATGTAAAGCTTTTTCCTTTTTTAGATGGCTGCTGTGACACGTAAAGCTAGCACTGCATGCAACGAATTGCACAATACAAATTTTTTCGATCAGTCTAATCTAGAATCATATGTTTTGAGATGGTCAAGAGCGTGGTGCTACCCAGCCCACCAAGAATAAAACCCTAGGTTTAAAGTTTTGGTGTTTCATAAAGTAGGAATATTTTTTCAGTGAGAAGCGACGATTCCATCGACAAGAAGGTGCCTTGGTGACTTCATCAATTCCAAGATCTGCCAGCGAGGTGATTATAGGGGTAGGATAGGGTGTGCATACGTTTATATAGTTTGAGTGTATGTATGCATTTGTAAGCGTCTTCTACTGTGTTTTATTTAAAATTCTAAAAAATTATTATTAATTAGACTGCATAGCCCAAAAACGCGTAAAGCATTTTGAAAACTAATTAAGCTTTGTTTGACTATCCAACTTTATCGATTCATGAAATAGAGTATTCTCACACAATAGGTCGTGTTTCAACATAGCTTGAAAGGGCGAACGATGTATGCAACCATTTATCTTATTCTCAATAGGAGAAATTTCAAAGGAAAATATTCAGATGATCAAGCATGTTGGAATCAATGGATGATGATCAAGAAATTATTCCTCTGTTTTTCTTAAAACTATATTGTTCATTATAGCATAGTCATGATACCTTAAAAAAAATGTAAGCCAGAGCTTAGAATAAATGTTTTAAATATAGGGCATGTGTAGGCAAAGTGTCAAAGAAAACATAAAATTCATATGCTATGTCGGTTTCACAACAAATAACTATCTATAAAAGTTAAAGTTAAACTTATCTAACTTTGTATAGATGTATCCATACATAAAAGTATAGTTAAATTTGCATCCTAGAGAATGTCTATGTCCTATATATGATGTGTACGGGAACAAATTGAGAACTTCATAGTCTCATACGATAATTCACAATTCAGCAAAGGTTTAAAGGCTAAATAATATACCCATCCATTTGTATTATTATCACTAGAAGAGATTCAATGGAAAACAATGACATGAGCAAGCATCTAGGAATTAATGAATGATGAGGAGGAAATTCATTGCTCTATATAACGCTATAATTTAATGTCAAAAGCTGAAATCAATTGGATTTTTTAAATGAATTCCTAGCAAATCCTTGACTCCTCGATCACCGACAGGGTTTCACACCTGGCGAATATTCACTCTACCTCCTCTGTCAATTATGAGCTTCAGAGTCACCCGTAAGTTATTTGAAGAATTAGCACCAAATGCCTACGAGAGAGATAGACACAAAGAGAGATAGAGAGGCAACATTGGTACTATTAAAAAAGATCCATGTCAGTGGCTTATGAGTTTCTACGTTTTTCTTATTTTGTAATAAAAAATACTTATGTTTGTGTCAACTTTGATGGTTCATAATCCGCTTCAATCTGAATGGACATTCACAATGACAACTAATTAGGTTGTTTAAACTGCTTTGTTAATTTTAGCATAATCATGACATATTACACGAAAAATATACACCAGATAGAGAGCTTGGAATAACTATTTTGACTAGAGAGGATATCGAGGCAGATAGTCAAGAAAAATATTATAACAATGATGCTACCTTGGTTCAAAACAAATGAGCTTCTAGAAAATTACACTAAAAATTATCTAACTTATTAAAAAATCTACATACATAATTTTTTTGTCAAGTATAATGGATCAAATGGAGAACTACGCATATTTTAAAAAAAGATGTTCTTGCATTTTAGAGTGGGGGGAAATAAATGATATTTGATTTTTGCACAAGTATGATGATAACTCTTGCATTTTATCTGGCATTTGAGGATAAGTTATTTCCATTCCAATTATTTTTCACCCATTAGAAAGGTCATCTAGAAATCATATGGGAAATTCACAGGTTGACCCTAATTATTCTCTACAATTTGACATACATCTAAATACAATAGATCACCAATTTGAATGTTAACCTGGAAAATCATAATCTAGCATTAGATAAAACTACTTTATTTCATGGTATCATTCATTGTAATTTTATACGAGGATGTAATATCATGTCGAATGACACATATGATCTATAGCATGGCATTTTTTAGAAATAAAAAAAATCACCATAAGTACACTCATTAAATATGTTTCAATAAATATGGTCTTTATTTAGCATTACATCTATGATGAATATAATAATGTATTTTCATATAATGTGAATATTTATGGGTCACTAATTTTATTTTTTAGATCCTTGCAAATACTATCGTGTAATAACTTTCAAAGAAATATACATAAAGTATTATCCTGTTTTACCAAGTAGACTAGGTACACTTCTTAGGATTATAGTGTTTATGTCTTTGATCGTTCCTTACCTAAGTATTGACCTTTTTAAATATAATTGATGTACGAACACTAATATAAGGAATAAAGTATACTATGTGTTATCGATCATGTAGATATTATTACGGTAACACTAGGAAACTTGGCGCGGCGATACGCCGCGCCCGTGGTGTCTCTTTTATAATTTTTTGATAAAATATCAATTACTTAAATTTGCCGTTATGTTTCAGATGTTGAAAGCTTTTGTGGAAAGTACCTAACTTTCCTTGACCACATGGAGAACAGATGTTTTTGAATGCTGTAAGCAGACTATATGTAGATATACAAAAATAAAAGATAAGCTTTATCCGTATGTTCTCCAAGATTCTAATTTCCAAATATATACTGAAGCATATACATAACCGACTGATTCGAACCCATCCTGACACGGTTATTTCTAATACAATATACACATAGTAACCTGTGTGGCAGTATGCCCTAGTATATTGCATATATTTTACAGCCGAAAGGAAAAGTTGGCACTATTTTACACAAACACGGGCTAGTTAGTTCCTTCTGCCAACCCACCCTTCATCTCTTGTTGAAATCAGAAATTTATGCTTGAACCTCCAAAATAGGACTGCATCCACAAGTCCACTGCAACCTCGCATATATCCTCTATAGAAAATGTCCCATAGAGTCATTGGAGAGATCTGTAATTTCCCTGAAAGAATGTGTCATTGTTCCACTTGCAATGTCTGCTCGAAATTACTGGATTCAGTTACCAATAAATGACTTGGAAGAAGATATATATCGAAAAACACATTGACAACACAAACAATCGGCTGCTGAAAGTGACTTTCTTTCATTTGACCATCTCTATCTTTCTACTATACATGCCTGTAGGCAAATAGCATAATGCTCAAATACGTTAATAAAAAGGAGTATGGACAGATGCAAAAAAGAGTAAAAAAGAACGATGTTATTAGCTTAAGAGACATCTTGGAAACGCTGGTGGACGTTGATGTTGTACCAGTGGCATTGACCAATACAACACTTAATACATGGAAAGCTATGTTGCGAGCCTCAAAAACAAATCAGCAAAGACAGAGAAAGTCTAAACAACCAAAACAAATTATATGGGTCGGACTTCATTTTTTTAGACCCTGAGGTATTGACTTACAAATTTGAACATTTAACCTATCTCTGTATTCCTATGAAGACCTCCAAGAAGAAAACAGATTAGCAAAGACAAAGAGGAATTGTAAACAAAAAAACAAAAGAATATGCTAAAAACAAAACAACCTGGCACATGCACTGAAGAATTCCCTACACAAAAAGGTCGCAAATCAAAAAGAAACTGTAAGCTGCACCTAGGAACATTAATTTGTAATGAAAATAAAAGCACATGTCCTCTCATATTTGAAAACTTCACAAGATGTTAAGTGAACAAACAACCTAGATGCCTACCTGTACCTTCTAGTTATGTCATGGAGATACTGAGTCTTGTCCAAGAAATTTGCATATACTAATTAAGGAACAGAGACATAACTATACTTCGAGAGAAAGAACATGTGGTTCTTCCACGTAGGTATAGCGAAGGTAAAAAAATTCTTAATCTACGGAAAGAGCCTAGGAAAGTCATCCATCTTTAATATCTGCAAGACCATTAATTGGATATGGCTCAAGAACAAACATTCAGAGGATGGGTCTACCTACAGAACATGGAGGGCTGCAATAATAAAAGCGTAAAAATAAAACTGTGCAAATAAGAGGACATGGCACAATTGGCCTGCCACCACTACTCGAACAGTTCACAGCAGCACGACAGCACGACGTCTGCTAACAGCCACCTACCTATCAAGAATCGACGTCTTAACAGTTTCAGAGAAAGAAAGAAAACTCTACATATCACCACGGCATCATCTGTGCGCGGTCAGGCATTTCCTCATGAGAAGAATGCATAGTATCTTTTGCGCTGAGAATCACCTAAAAGGAAATGAAAGAACATGTCCAACATTTTGTGTACATATAGAGGAATAGAGCATGTCCATTGGTCAACGCTGTCGTACAACAAAGCAGTTCTATTTAATCTTGAAGGAACTACTGAAAAATGAACATATTCAGAGATATTCAACAGCTTATGAAACCAGCTAGTGGTCAACCCATTTTGACTAACAAACGGAGCTAGAACTTAATCACAGTTTATGTGGGTATATGCAGGTCAGATAAATTGAATAACAAAATGAGTACGTGCACAACTCACTAATGCTCCAAAAGGAAATACCAGAAGCGTCAGATGGTAATCGGATGCCCTGACTTTTTTTTTACGGGAGGATGCCCTGACTTGACCGAATGAAAAAAAGAACAAAGAAGTAAAGGGGCAGTTATAAATATTATATTACACATCTTGAACCAAACTGCTGCAATCTTAATAATTTATTGGAACTCAGAATAGCAAGAGAGTCATCCATTGGTAGTCATTTTACCAAGAAGCAAATTATTAGGTTGGTAGAACCTGACGGTACAGCTCACATATTGGCATGATTAATAATGAATTTCATGTTACTTTTCCAATCGATCACCCCAACAGAAGTATTTGTAATAACTTATAAATTCCATAGAGAATTTTTTAATCACTTGAAAATATGTGATGTGTCACGACACGGGAAAAAATGCAGGATGCTTAAAAGAATTAGAGGGAGAGCATAGTGTCACTTGCGTGACATCAGGTGCAGCACCATCACACTGGCCTTTGCCTCCCTATCCATGCATCATATACAAATTAACTCGCATCACCGCCAGGCCAGCGCTCACTGTCCTGTCCATCCACCATACCACAAATTAGGATGCACTTTTAAAAGCCTTAATGCAAGACTTAATATCAGATCCTTAGATAACAGTCTGTGTATATATATATATACATAGGTCACATGTGCATACCTATGGACATTTTACCTCCATAAACAGGTGGTGTCTTGCTTTGCCTGCCACATTGTAAATTGCCTTGCTCATGATTTTGAAAGCCTAAATCCAAATCTGCACACGGTATAGCATGGGGTAATTATTTGGAAGTACATGCCTGACATCAGGTGCAGCACCGTCACACTGGCTCTTGCCGTCCTGTCCATGCATCATATACGAATTGACTCGCATCACCGCCATGCCAGCGCTCACTTCCCTGTCCATCCACCATACCACATATTAGGATGCACTTTTGAAAGCCTTAATGCAGGACTTAATAATCAGATCCTTAAATAACAGTCTGTGTATATATATAGGTCACATGTGCATACCTATGGACATTTTGCCTCCATAAACAGGTGGTGCCTTGCTTTGCCTGCGAGACATTGTAAATTGCCTTGCTCATGATTTTGAAAGCCTAAATCCAAATCTGCACACGGTATAGCATGGGGTAATTATTTGGAAGTACAATTCGAAATATATCTAAAAAAGGGGGAAAAGTGGGCATTTTGATTAACTATTAGCCTGTAAATATCATGCCATAAAAATGGAATGGAGGTCTCAGAGGTAAATGAAAGACTGTAAATTTACATTGTCATGAAATATGGTGATCTTGTGTCTACTTGTACGGTTACACCTATTTCTGTAGACATTAGCACAAACACTTCGCATGCAGTGAAGCTCAAATTTCTGAAGAGAGGAAAAATCATAACGCCTTGTACTAAAATTCTCTCTGCTGGGAGCACGCATGGTCAGTGGGGGCCCTAAATGCCCTTGTTCGGCAAGCAAAAATTCCCAAAATTCACATGAAGAACATGAGCAGAAAAGAGAAGAGATAAGCGTATGAAAGCAAAAGAAAAATGATACAGCGAAGGTCAGGCTCACCTGATGGCGCGGCCGTATCCATCCCGTCACTCCCTCGTCCTCCCTGTCGCAGCAACCGAGGCCGCGGCCATGCGCGGTGGAATATCAGGCGGCTCGCCAGGGAGGAGGGAGGAGGTTGCAGGTCGGACGAAAGAAAGAGGGCGAGGCCGTACCGCGCTGCCGGAGTGGAGTGATGCAGGCGAGATGCAGGCGGCGGTCTGGGGAGGAAGCGAGGACATGAGATGAAAGAGAACAGCTTTCCCAGTCCGCGCGACTCCGCCCTGCACCATCCCCGCTGCCAGAAGCCGCTGCTCTGCAGCCCGGCCGCCGCCTCCCTCTCTCCTTCCCCTGCGGCCGCCGCGCCGTCTCCTTCCTGGCACCGCTGCCTCGCCGCTTCCTCTCCGGCCGGCCTTGCCTCCTCCCCGTCCTCACCTCTCACCGTCCTCGGCTTCCCCCGCTACCCCTGCGAGCCTCCCTGCCGAACCGGGCGCACTCGCGTCCCCAGCAACCGTGACTGCCGCCGCCCTACACCTCCTTCTGGATAACGGCGACAGGGGAGAGCTCAGGCGGGGAGGAGGTCTATATGGTTGGGCAGAAGGAACCAGAGCTCTCGATTGGGAGGAGATATGGATAGGGATCGAGAAAGAGAAGAATCTGGAAGGCTCCCACAAAGGAGCAAAGCGGAACGTGGAGGCCCTTATTCTGTCAAAAAAAACGTGGAGGCCCTTACTGTAGATCGCATCTACAGTAAACGAAGTCTGATTTGGCGGCCGTAATCGAGCGCTGAAACTCTTCCCTTTCATATATATAGTAATAGTAATAGTAATAGTAATAGTAATATGGAGAAACTATATTTAAAAAACTTGGCATGTACTAAGTGTCCATATAAGGTCATATGCTGCTCCCAAATATTATTAAATATTCCCATAAAAATTATAAAATATTGTCATGCACTGGGTGGGCCACACCACAAATTCCCAAGAAAAAAACATCTGGTCTTTGTTCCGATAGAGCATCTTTATGTTAGTAGATAAAAGTTGCTAGACCTATTAATAATACCTAAAGAGGCTATATTAGTTCATACCTAAAACAAACATCTGTCTAATCTTTGAAATTGTAACACACATTTCATCTATATGATCTTCATGATATAATAACTAAACAGATAATAACCCGACAATTGGATTTACATATCGTATCAAAATAGATCGCATTCTTTGGATCTACAGGACCTAACCTAAATAAATCATAATAAGTTTCATTCGTAGGTCTTCATGATACATAAATAGGTAGAGCCTAAATAGGTGGACCCTATTAGGTGTTCGTAAACAAACCTAAATTGGTCATAACTAGCTAGCCTAAAGAAGTGTGCCTAGCTCACTTGGTTAGGGAAGCAGATGTATAGCCCAGCCACTCAGGTTCAAGTCCTCACGGATACAGATTTGCATGCATTTGCATTCGAGTTTTTACCATACAATTAGCATGAAAGTTAGTATGCCCCTCTCCCATGTAATTAGTACATATATATGGAGTACATTTCTCCAAAATCCTAAGAAAGCCACCAGTAGTGCACCTAGATTAGTTCTGATCCAGCTCCGCTCTAGAAATGCATGCCACCAAATTGATGTCCATCCATCAGCGATTGACGAAACAAGCGATTGACGAAACAAGGAAATACACTAAATAATGATCCATGAGAAACAACATCTCATGGAGAAGATTGTGCCTAACATGTCAGTATAGTAAATTGGTGAGAAAATATTCTTTAAGTTATGAGTAATCTGAGGTTGTGTAATGATGTGATTGCACACAACATATACATGTGGTTTAGGTTGTAAATAAACTAAATTGAAGGGTAGAAACTAAATCAAAACACCACTATTCTAGGTTACAAAATGGTGACATGCCGTTTTTGGAAATATGGCAATTAATATTAGATAAAATTATAATTGTTCTAAATATTTTTCAAAAAGGTATTATTTTACTTAATAATAAATGGTCGTCATAAAACAATTGAATTTAGAATTCAATTCTTTAAGTATCTCTGAACCATAAATTAATTTCATGGACATGTCCAATATATTAAGATGATGCCCTCGCATTGCGAGGGCCCTCTTGCTAGTTAGGAAAACACCGATGGATTATGGATCAAACATCGGTTAAGCTCAGGGAGCGAGACGAGACCATGCCATAGCTGCAAGTAGACAATATAACGCTAAAGAAACCGTGAGATACTCCCTCCTTTTCATAATATAAGTCTTTTTAGCAAGTTGTTTTAGCTTGCTAAAATAACTTATATTCTGGAACAGAGGTAGTAGTTGACTAATGAAATTTTCCTCTTCACAATTAAAGCTTTGTTCCTGACAAACTTTGTCAACTTCAGAGACAAGGTGTTGGTTTAGGAAATATACCTTGACTTCTTGCCATGGATGGAAAATTAGGAAAACACCGATGGATTATGGTGCTATATATTTCAGGCGCAGCTACATCATTCTGGCCCGCCCCAGCTGTTTAATTTAACAAGAAAAGGATTCAGGCCGATCAAGTGCTCTCCATGACCAAACAAAATTCCACAATCTAGCTAGCTAGCATGAGTGGGTGATCATGCCACCACCATCTCCTAATCCTAACCAACTAGTATAAGTATACTAGGCATACCACGTCTGTTCCTCACACCTCCCATTCCCATATCCAAAGCAGCAGCCATTCCAAGAGCTTGTTCGCCAGCAAGAAGCTAGCTAGGCAACGAAATGGCCCTAGCAGCAGCGCACACGAGGATGGTGTTGCTAGTGGTGGCGCTCTCCGTGCTTGGGCTGGCCACCGGCAGCCTCGCACAGCTGAAGAGCAGGTTCTATACGGGAAGGTGCGGCGGCAACGATGTGGAGACGATTGTGCAGGGTCTCGTCAAGGCCCGTGTCGCCCGTGAAGCCGCAATCGTCGCCCAGCTCCTGCGCCTACAGTTCCACGAGTGCGCCGTCAATGTACGTGCTACTACTCTAGTGCTTGCAATTACATATGGCATACATATATAAATATAAATTATCTATATGATGTAGGGCTGCGATGGCGGGCTTTTGATCGATGGTCCCGGGACGGAGAAGACGGCATCGCCAAACCTAAGCGTGAAGGGCTACGACCTAATCACGGCCATCAAGACGGAGCTCGAGAGGCGGTGCCCCGGCGTCGTGTCCTGCTCCGACATTGAAATCCTCGCCACGAGGGACGCAGTCGCCCTGGCCGGCGGGCAGAGGTACGCCGTCCGCACCGGGCGAAGGGACAGGCGCCGGTCCAGCGCCGCCGACGTGAGGCTTCCCGGGGCAGAGGACACCGCCATGCAAGCCACCTCTTACTTCGGCGGCCTCGGTTTCGACCAGCTCGAGACGGTGGTTCTTCTAGGCGCGCACACGGTGGGCGTGACACACTGCAGCAAGATCAAGAAGACACGTCTCTACAGCTACGGCGGCAGGACCGGCGCGACGGACCCAAGCTTGCATTTGGATGATGCGCAGGTGTACAAGAACTATGTGTGCCCTAACACCGTGACGTCGGACAACAACATCCTGTACCTGGACGCTCAGTCGAGCGTAGCCAAGCTGGACAACAGCTACTACAAGAGGCTACAGGGATGCCACGGTGTGCTATCCGTCGACCAGAACCTCTACGCCAACGGCACGTCCACCAAGTGGCACGTCGATAGGCTTGCCAACACAAACGATTTCTACTGGCTATTTCCAAAGGCGCTCGTCAAGCTTAGCGAGATCAACGTGCTTACTGGCACGCAGGGAGAGGTCCGTAGGGTCTGCAACAAGTTCAACTGATCATTCGTTCGTTCTTCTACAACCTCGTCCGTGTGTGAAGACTGATGCGTCACATCGATTTATATTCCTTGATTTCTATATTTGCTTATCTCAACAATGCTCTTTCTCATCTGTTTTCCTCTCTCATTTTGGTTTTGGTCGAATTGAGTTACTATTTTTTTTATCCCATGTACGATTCATTTTTTTCCATTGTATTAACGTGCCTGGTTGTGCGTTCTTTTTTGTCTTACCAAGATCATGAAGAAGATAATTGAGTATACAAAAGATCATGAGCATCATATGTGCATCCGTAGTCATTGTTAGAAATAGACAAGTTATATTCCTCTGGAGGCCAAAGACCACAATATATAGTACAAGTATAGGGCAAATATGCAGAAAGCCCCCTAACATATGGGGGAAATACAATATACAGATATATACATCTAACACCCTCGTCAAACTCATGGTGGATCCACAACACTGAGTTTGGAGAGTAAGAAATCATGCTGCGCTCTGGTATGTGCCTTCGAGAAGAAATCCGCCAACTATAAATCTGAAGACACATACTGGAGCGCAACAACCTAAGCCTGCACCTGAGCACGTGTATAGAAAGCATCAACACCAATATGCTTGGTAAGCTCATGCTTGACTGGATCACGTGCAACACTAATAGCACATGTACTGTCAGACAAACCAGACTGGGTGTAGTAATAGAGACCCCAAAATCCGCAAGTAACCACCGTAACCAGGTCACCTCAGCAGTTAACAAGGCCATAGCACGCAACTCAGCCTCAACACTCGAACAGGAAACCGCTGTCTGTTTCTTCGTCTTCCAAGCAATGAGCGAACCACCAAGAAACACACAGTAAGCAGAAAGTGAACGGCGATCCGAAGGATCACTCGTCCACGTAGCGTCCGAATAGCACTAGAGCTGGAGGGAGCTGGAACGAGAAAAGAAGAGGCGACGGGTGATCGTACCACGAAGATAACGAAGGACACGGAGAAGATGACTATAGTGAACAGTGGTAGGAGCAGAAACAAACTGACTAGAATATGAACAGGATAATATATGTCAGGACGAGTGACAGCAAGATAAACAAGACTCCCAACAAGATGACGATAACGTGTCAGATCAGAAAGAGGATCACCATCAGTAAGTTGAAGCTTAACATTAAGCTCCATAGGGGTCTCAACAGTGCGCTCATCCCCAAGAGCAGCACGAGCAAGAAGATCCTGAATATACTTTTCCTGAGAGATGTAAAAGCCATCAGAAGTGAAGGAAACCTCAATCCCAAGAAAGTATCGAAGAGGACCAAGATCAGTCATAAGAAACTGATCACGAAGACGAGCCTTAAAAAAGGCGATATACTCAGGATCATCACCGGTAATGATCATATCATCAACATAGAGAAGAAGAAGAGTGCGTCCACGAGGAGAAGTGTGAACAAACAACGCTGGATCATGAGCACTAGGGGAGAAACCAGCAGCAGTCACTACAAAAGCAAAGCGCTCAAACCAGGCACGAGGTCCTGTTTGAGGCCATAAAGAGAACGTCGAAGACGACAAACCATCCCCTCGGGAACAGAATACCCAGGAGGAGGCTGCATATAAACCTCCTCACTCAAATCACCATTGAGAAAGGCGTTCTGAACATCAAGCTGGGACACAGACGAGTGACGAACAGAAGCAACAGCAAGAAGAGTACGCACAGTGGTCATATGAGCCACAGGAGCAAAGGTCTCATCATAGTCACGACCATGCTCCTGCTGAAAACCACGAGCCACAAGACGCGCTTTATAGCTCTCAAGAGATCCATCTGAGCGGATCTTAATCTTATAGACCCACTTACACGTGATAGGACGAACACCGGGAGGAGGAGAAACAAGATCCCAGGTGCCAGTGCGCTCAAGCGCAGCAATCTCCTCAGCCATGGCCAGCTGCCATTCAGGATGATGCTCAGCATCCCGATAAGAAGTCGGCTCGGAGGCAACAGAAAGACCATACTGACTAGGAGAGTAACGGTTGGGGGCACGGCGCTGACGAACAGGACGAGGAGAGGGAAGATCATCAGAGGAAGACGACGCAGGAGACAACGATGAAGAAGAAGGAATAGCATAGGAAGACTTCGGAGAACGAGGAGAACTAGGAGAACTAGACGGAGCAGAGGAGGACGGTGTTGAAGAAGATACATCAGGGGTAGGCGATCCTGAAGAAGACACAACAGGAGTAGAAGGAGGTGTGTCAGGAAAGAGAAGAAAAGAGATATCTTCCACCGGGTAGGTACCAGCGGCGGGACGAGGATAGAAAGGACGCGTCTCATCAAAAGTAACATCACGAGAGATACGCATTCGACGACCAACGGGGTCCCAACAGCGATAGCCCTTATGCTCATCATTGTATCCAAGAAAGACACACTCAACAGACTGAGCGGTCAGTTTAGTGCGTTCGCGAGGAGCAAGAAGAACATAGCAAACACAACCAAACAAGCAAAGCATGGAGTAGTCTGGAGACTGTCCAGATAGGCGCTCAAGAGGGATACCACCCTGCAGAGCGGCAGACGGCTGAATATTGATGAGTTAAGTCGACGTAGCAACAGCCTCAGCCCAGAAATGTGGTGGAAGAGAAGAGGCAATCATCATGACACGAGTGGTCTCAAGAAGATGGCGATGCTTACGCTCAGCAACGTCATTCTGGGCATATGCGCCAGGACAGGAGAACTGAGCAAGGGTGCCCTGCTCAGCAAGAACACCTCGCAACATCTGGGAGATATAGTCACCAGCAGAATCAGCACGAAAAACACGAATTGGGATAGAATATTGAGTATGGACCATGGCCGTAAAACGCTGGTATATGGAGAGCACCTCACTACGAGAGCGCATAAAATACAACCAATTGTACCGAGAGAAATCGTCGATGAATAAAATATAGTAGCGATGGCCCCCTTTCGAGGCGAAAGGATCCGGACCCCAAACATCTGAATGAACTAAATCAAAAGGTCGCTGAGATACAGACGCGCTAGTAGGATAAGGAAGCTGAATCTGTTTACCCAACCTACAGCCCTGACAATGTAAAGACCCATCTCCTGAGACAGACCCCACAAGACCACGATGAACTAAAGACGACAGACGAGAGTCACAAAGGTGACCAAGACGATGATGTCACTGCTGAAAGGAGCTGGTAGCAGAGGCGACGACCGGAGAAGAACTGGCAGATGAAGTGGCAGCAGAAGGAACACGAAGCCAGTCTAACTCCCAAAGTCCTGAAGATTCACGGCTGCGAGGGCCAGCTCCAACCAGGGCCAGCGTGCGACGGTCCTGGATAACACAAGAATCCGCATCAAGAATGACACGACAACCAGAGTCAGTAAGCTGGCTAGCAGAGAACAGATTCATCTTAAGAAGAGGGACATGAGAGATATCAAGAACATAAAAAGAAGAACTAGAAAGAGTGCCCCGACTAGAAACAGGAATAGAGGTACCATCAGCTGTAAAAACACGGACAGGAGAAGGGAGAGAACGAAGAGTGGACAAAAAAGAACACTCAGAGGTCATATGAAAGGAAGCTCCAGAATCCAGATACCATGGGGACATACCTGACTGTGTAGAAGGTGGTGGTCACGCAGTGCTTGAAGAATCAGACATAGAACCAGCAGTGCCTGTCGAAGAAGAGCCTGTATCAGCAAGCAGACCGCGAAGATTCATGATAATGTCCTAATCGGAGAGAGCAACTGCTAAAGATCCAGAAGGAGCCGACTGCCCACGAGCCTGGTGTTGTTGACGTAAACTGGGATCCCGTGTATAACAAGTGGACCAAGTGTGGCCATCCTTGTTACAGTAAGAGAAGTGACGAAGAGAACCACAGCGACCCTGACCACGAGCCTACTGGTGCTGACTCTGGCCCTGAAGCTGCTGATGCTGACTCTGACCCTGAAATTGCTGCTGCTGACTCTGACCCTGACCTGGAGGAGTGGGTAGTATCAGCGGTGGCACAGAGGACAGTGGCTGAGTCAAGGGAGCAGACGGCATAGGAGAACCACGAGTAGCAAGCACAAATGGAACCGCAAGAAGACCAGCACCACGGAGACGGGTCTCCTCAGTCTGAAGCTCAGACAACACCTCAGAGAGCGGAACATGACCACGAGCATTCAGCTGAGCACGCCGGGGCTCAAACTCCTGGCGGAGCCGAGACAAAAACTCATAGATGCGGTGAAACTCCAAATTCGAGCGCACAATCTGGCAGCACGAGCATGTGCCACAAACAGGAGTACAAAGAGAATCAAGTTGACGCCAGATAGCAGCACTCTGAGTATAGAACTCATCAATAGTAGAATCACCCTGCTGGAGAGCATGCTCCTGGCGAACCACAGACAGGTAAAGAGCATCCCCAGACGGCTGATAGCGTTGACGAAGATGGGCCCACTGAGCAGCAACAGTAGGGAGACTCATGAACTTAGCAGCATACTGGGGCAAAACACTAGAGGTGAGAACAGCAGCAACACGAGCATCCTCATCAACCCACTGAGTGTAAGCAGTCAGAGCATGTCGATAGGCCTCGAGATCAGAAGAGTACTGCTTGAACTTCAGATCATAAGCAGCAACATCACTGTCATCAGCACCTCAGCAGCATCATTGGCCTCCTGAGAAGCATCAGCACCGAGAACAATCGGTGTCAGCGGAAGAGGAGCCACAGGAGCAGGGGGCACGGCGGACACGAGACCTCGCCGGAGAGCACACCCCAAAGACGAAGACCGCGCATGTGAACACGCATAAAGGCAGCGAAATCAGGATAATTCGCGCCATCGAAGATAACCGGGAAGCGAGGAATCGCAACATAACCCGATGAAGACATATCTCTCTCTCTCTCTCTCTTTGAATATAGATCAGATCAGATCTGGATCTGATCAGTGCTGACGCAGACAGACATTAGCGGCAGGGGCGGGATCCAGTGGGATGCAGAGGACGGCGGGCCAACAGGTGGGGGCCCGGCCAGTCAGGGACTCTGAGCAGCAGGGGTAGGTGCGTCCTTGGTAGCATATGGGGCAGACGTGGTGCAGGCACGCAGCAGGGCGCCGGCCAGGATGCAGGAAGCGGGGCAGGAAGTGGCGGGCCCTCGCGCATGCAGATGGTACGGCGGTGCAGGAGGTGGGGTGGCCCGTCAAGTAGAAGGAGTAGCGGGGCCCGATCGGCAGCTGGAGGGGTGGGGTGGCCCGTCGAGTATGTGTAGAGGACGAAAGACGACGGGACATGCCACGTGTTCAGATCTACCTCACGTGGGAGGCAGAGGACGGCCGGGGCGGGGCCCGATCGCAGCAGTAGGGTGTAGATCGGATCGGTAGCAGACGACCGGGATTTCGCGAGAAGCAGACGAGATCCGATCTGGGCGACGGCGCCGCAAACAGCCAGAACGGGAACCGGCGGTGGCCGGGGCGAGCTGACGGCGGCGACGATTACAAGCAGAGGACCGGTGGGCACGGAAACCCTAAAACCAGCTCTGATACCATGTTAGGAATAGACAAGTTATATTCCTCTGGGGGCCAAAGGCCACAATATATAGTACAAGTACAGGGCAAATATGCAGGAAGCCCCCTAACATATGGGGGAAATACAATATACAGATATATACATCTAACAGTCATTACATAGCCCGTTATATCTTCGGTCTGTCGCTGAACATCTTTAACTTGAAAATGGGGGGGAAGCCAACTAAAGGTAAAAAATATGTAAAATAACGGTTCAGGAATATCTCATCCACAGTGATATTGGATAATTCGCATGATCCTGCTGGCAAGAATAAACTTGCAAAATTTTATCTCTTCACCTTTAGGCCTTTTTTACTTCTCTCGTATTTTTATCCACTATATTTTTTGGCTCAAGTGGCTGCCACTGACCGTGCTGTACGTAAAGTGTAGGTTGGGTGGGTCACCCCAAATTTGAAAACCTTTTAGGGCCTGTTTGATTCATAGGATAGGAAAAGCATGGGAATAGAAAAAACATAGGATTGCAATGTCATGCCCACTTCATTCCTATAGAAACCCATATGCTAGAAAGTTTGTTTGATTAAATTAAAGGAAAAGCAAAGGATTCTAAAAAGAGGTTTGAGTGGATGTTATATTTCCTATGCAATCTAGTACAGAGGATTACCTAGGAAAATTTCCTATAGGAATAAATCCTACAAATCAAACAACCATCATAGGAAAATTTCCTATGGGATTTAATCCTTTAAGTTTCCTATATAAATCCTTTGAATCAAACATGCCCTTACTTATAATCTTTTTTTGAAAGACTATTACCTCTAATTTTTTGTTTAGAATTATTTTTTCATGGGCCTACTATTGGCCACCGAGGCAGGGCCAATGGTTCCGTTGTCTTCACTCGTGACTCCTGAGCGGCCCGAAGCAAGAGAAATGAAAGGGCCACAAATGTGGCCTCTAGGGAGTTTGAGTACATCTTGTCGGTCCCTATTTTATTGATGCATGTTATTGGTAGTGGAAATCCTAAAAAAAGGCCGACCATCTAAAAGGTCTGTCCCGCACATCGTCCTTGTTAGGGTAATAGACTTGTTGTATTACCAGAGGGTCAAAGGCCACAATATATAGTACATGTACATGCGCAAATATATAGGAAACCCCCTAACACACAGGGAAACTACAATATACAAATATATACTCTAACACCCCCCCTCCGCCCCCTCAAACTCATGGTGGATCCACAACACTGAGTTTAGAGAGTAAGAAGTAATGCTGTGCTCGAGTTTGTGCCTTTGTAAAGTAATCCGCCAACTGCAAATCTGAAGGCACATAATAAAGCGCAACAACCTGTCCTGCACCTGAGCACGTGTATAAAAAGCATCAACACCAATATGCTTGGTCAGCTCATGCTTGACCGGATCACGTGCAATACTGATAGCACCTACTGTCAGACAAGAGTGGAGTGGGTGTCATAACAGAGACCCCAAAATCTGCAATCAACCACCGTAACCAGGTCACCTCAGCAATCAACAAAGTCATAGCCCGCAGCTCAGCCTCAACACTCGAATGGGAAATCGCTACCTATTTCTTCGTCTTCCAAGCAACAAGCGAACCACCAAGAAACACACAGTAAGCAGAAAGTGAACGACGATCCGTAGGATCACTCGCCCACGTAGCATCCGAGTAGCACTGGAGCTGGAGAGAGCTGGAACTAGGAAAGAAAAGGTGACGAGTGATCGTGCCACGAAGATAACGAAGGACACGGAGGAGATGACTATAGTGAACGGTCGTAGGAGCGGAGACAAACTGACTCAGAATATGAACAGGATAAGATATATCAGGACGAGTGACGGTAAGATAAACAAGACTCCCAACAAGATGGCGATAACGCGTGGGATCAGGAAGAGGATCACCATCAGTAGGACAAAGCTTAACATTAAGCTCCATAGGAGTCTCAACAGTGCGCTCATCCCCAAGAGCAGCACGAGCAAGAAGATCCTGAATATACTTTTCCTGAGAGATAGAAAAGCCATTAGAAGTGGAGGAGACCTCAATCCCAAGAAAATAGCGAAGAGGACCAAGATCAGTCATAAGAAACTGATCACGAAGACGAGCCTTGACAAAGGAAATATACTCAAGATCATCACCAGTAATGATCATATCATCAACATAGAGAAGAAGAAGAGTGCGTCCACGAGGAGAAGTGTGAATAAATAGCGTTGGATCATGAAAACTAGGAGAGAAACTAGCAGCAGTCACCACAGAGGCAAAGCGCTCAAACCAGGCACGAGCGGCCTGTTTTAGGCCAAAAAGGGAACGTCGAAGACGACAAACCATCCCATCGGGAACAGAATACCCAGGAGGAGGCTGCATGTAAACCTCCTCACTCAACTCGCCATTAAGAAAAGCGTTCTGAACAACAAGCTGGGACACAGACCAGCGTCGAACATAAGCAACAGCAAGAAGAGTACGCACAGTGGTCATATGAGCCACAGGGGCAAAAGTCTCATCATAGTCACGGTCGTGCTCCTGCTGAAAGCCACGAGCCACAAGACGCGCTTTATAGCGCTCAAGAGATCCATCAGAGCGGGTCTTAATTTTATAGACCCACTTACATGTGATAGGACGAACACCAGGAGGGGGTGAAATAAGATCCCAGGTGTCAGTGCGCTCAAGCGCAGCGATCTCCTCGGCCATGGCAAGCTGCCATTCAGGATGATGCTCGGCATCCCGATAAGAAGTCGGCTCGGAGACGACAGAGAGACCATACTAACTAGGAGAGTAACGGTCTGGAGCATGACGCTGACGAACAGGCCGTGAAGAGGGAAGCTCATCGGCGGAGGACGACTCATCAGAAGAAGAGGAAGACGGAACAGCAGAGGAAGGGTTCGAAGCCGGAGAACGAGGTGGAGAAGAAACTAGGGGAGAACGATGAGAACTAAGGGAACTAGACGAAGGAGAGGATGGCGCTGAAATCGAAGGGGGTGCATCAAAAGTAAGAGGTGGAGAAGAAGGGACAGCAGGAGGTGCATCAGGAAAAAGAAGAAAAGAGATATCATCCACCGGGTAAGTACCAGAGGTGGAGAGAGGATAGAAGGGACGCGTCTCATCAAACGTGACATCACGAGAGATGCGCATCCGACGACCAACGGGGTCCCAACAGCGATAGCCCTTATGTCATCACTGTATCCGAGAAAAACACACTCAACAGACTGAGCGGTCAGTTTGGTGCGTTCGCGAGGAGGTAGAAGGACATAGCAAACGCAACCAAATAAACGAAGAGTCGAATAGTCTGGAGAGCTACCAGAGAGACGCTCGAGAGGAATACCACCTTGAAGGGCAGCAGAAGGCTGAATGTTAATGAGGTAAGTCGACGTAGCGACAGCCTCAGCCCAGAAATGCGGCGAAAGAGAGGAAGCAATCATCATAGCACGGGTAGTTTCAAGAATATGACGATGCTTACGCTCGGCGACACCATTTTGAGCATGGGCGCCGGGACACGAGAACTGAGCGAGGGTGCCCTGCTCAGCAAGGACACCACGCAGGTGCTGGGACATATACTCTCCTGCAGAATCAACACGAAACACACGAATAGGCGTGGAATCCTGAGTACGAACCATGGCCACAAAACGCTGATAAATAGAGAGCACCTCGCTGCGAGAGCGCATAAAAAACAACCAGGTGTACCGTGAAAAATCATCAATGAATAAAATATAGTATGGATGGCCCCCTTTGGAAGCAAAGGGAGCCGGACCCCAAACATCTTAATGAACTAAATCAAAAGGTCGCTGAGATACAGACACACTAGTAGGATAGGGAAACTGAATCTGTTTGCATAACCTAAAACCCTGACACGAATGTAAAGACACATCTCCTGAGACAGACCCAGAAGACCTCGATGAACTAAGGACGATAAACGGGAGCCACAAAGGTGACCCAGCCGATGATGCCACTGTTGAAAAGAGCTAGTGACAGAAGCAGCAACCGCAGAAGAACTAGTAGATGAAGTGTCAGTGGATGGAACGCGAAGCCAGTCTAACTCCCATAGCCCCGGAGACTCAAGACTGCGAGGACCAGCTCCAACCAGGGCCTAGGTACGGCGGTCCTGAACCTCACAAGAATCAGCGTCAAGAATGACACGACAACCAGAATCAGTAAGCTGACTAGCAGAGAAAAGGTTCATCTTAAGACTAGGAACATGAGAAACGTCAGGAACAGAGAAAGATGAAGTAGAAAGGGTGCCTCGACTAGAAACAGGAAGAGAGGTACCATCAGCCGTGATAACACGGACAGAGAAATAAGAGAGCGAAGAGCAAAAAGAATAGAGAACGCAGAAGTCATACGAAAAAAAGCTCCAAAATCCAGATACCATGGGGATGACGTACCTGACTGTGTAGAAGGCGGTGGTCGCGTGGTGCCAGAAGAGCTAGGCACAGAACCAGCAGTACCCGATGAGGAAGAGCCTGTAGCAACGAGTAGACCATGAAGAATGTCCTGATCAGACAGTGCAACAGCAGAAGATCCTGAAGAACCAGCCTGCCTACGAGCATGGTACTGCTGACGTAAGCTAGGATCCCTCCTCCAGCAGCTAGAGACATCGTGGCTAGGCTTGCCACAGTAGGCACAGGGAGGACGAAGAGGTGCTATCATACCACGAGTCTGCTGAGGCTGATTCTGGCCCTGGACCGGAGGAGTAGAGAGTATCGGCGATACTGGAGACCTCAACGAAGCCGACGACACAGGAGGACCATGAGCAGCAAGTACGGAGGGAACCTCAAGAAGACCGGCACCACGAAGACGAGTCTCCTCAGCACGAAGCTCAGACAGTACCTCAGAGAGCGGAACACGATCACGGGCAAGCAGCTGGGCACGACGCGGCTCAAACTCCTTACGGAGCCGCGACAAGAACTCAAAAACACGCTAAAACTCCAGATCCGCGCGCACAGCCAGACAGCAGGGACAGGTGGCACACATAGCTGTACGAAGAGAATCAAGCTGACGCCAAATAGCAGCACTCTGAGTATAGAACTCATCAATAGTAGAGTCACCCTGTTGAAGAGCATGCTCCTGGCGAACCACAGACAGGTAAAGAGCATCCCAGACGGTTGATAGCGCTGACGAAGAAAAGCCCACTGAGCAGCAGCAGTGGAAAGAACCATGAACTCAGCAGCATACTGAGGCAGAACACTGGAAGTGAGAACAGCAGCAGCACGAGCATCCTCATCTATCCACTGAGTGTAGTCAGTCAGATCCTGAGGAGCATCGGGGGCAAGGGCAATAGGCGACGTAGGAGCAGCGGGGCGCGGCGGACAGGAGACCTCGCCAGAAAGCACACCCCAAAGATGAAGACCGCGCATGTGGACGCGCATAAAGGCAGCGAAATCAGGATAATTCGCGCCATCAAAAATCATCGGGCAGCTAGGAATCGCAAGATAGCCCGACGAGGAAGACGTTTTTTTTGCTCTTTTTTTTCTTTTTTTTTTATGAAAATTAGATCAGATCTTATATGATCATATCCGCAACACGCAGCAACCGCCGCGGCGGACGGGGTCGACAGGCCGGGCGGCGGCGGCCGGGTGGCGGACGACGACAGGTCAGCGGGCGGGCAGGGCGGTCGGGCGGCGGACGGGCGGATCGGACGGGCGACAGCGACCGGGGAGGACGGGGCAAGCTCGCAGGAGGCGAGAGAGAGGCAGCGGCGGCGGCAGGAAGCCGGGGCGGGCGGCGGCGGCTGCGAGGAGAGGAGCTACCTTACAGCTCTGATACCATGTTAGGGTAATAGACTTGTTGTATTACCAGAGGGCCAAAGGCCACAATATATAGTACATGTACAGGCGCAAATATACATGAAACCCCCTAACACACGGGGAAACTACAATATACAAATATATACTCTAACAGTCCTCATGTCAAATAGCGTCTTCTCTTTCGCGCGGTACTCCTAATGAGGCTCTGTATGCTTGCCAAGCGTGTGAAGCTGCTTTTTAACTAGGTTTGCAAGGTAGGATGTATTAGCTGTTTGGTGTATGGCTAGAGGAGAATGGTAGAGCAGCCAGTCGCGCTAGGGAAGGTTTGTTGGATGCAAGAATTTGTAAGCAAATTTCAGATAGACATTTTAAATTTCTAAGTTTTTAACACCTAAACCCCAAACAGTTTTTGGAGTGCAAACTTTATCCCAAGCTACAAGACACTAAGCACCAGTACAAGTTTCCTCTTGATCCCAAAAGAAAGCGCGATTTTTGTATTTTTTTCCAAATTCTCTTTTGAAAGGAGGAAGGAGAACATGAGATAGGTCGGTAGGCTATCCAAGACAGCAGTCAGAAGGGAGAGGTGCCCACCTTTGTTGAGGAGGGAGGCACTCCAACCAGAGAGGTGGGTATTGTTTATCCTAAGGGAGGGAACAAAGGCCGGGGAGGAAAGCTTACGCTGGGAGCGCGGAAGTCAGGGGTGGAGCTAGGTACAATCAGTGGGGTCAATTGACACCAATGATCAAATGAAAATCCTTACAAAATCGGTGATAAATATTGTTCATTATTAGAAAATGACGCTAGCGAAACGGAGATGACCCCAATACCATTGTAGGCTGGCTTCGCCCCTAGAGGAAGTCCGACATAAACTTGGGGAAAATGAAGATGGACGTGCACAAATCAGCTGTCATGGAGTCTGCACCGGAATCGGAAACATGCATGGGAACAAAGGTGGTCTTATGGAAATTGATGGTGAGGCCGGTCGCCTCCGCAAAGTTATCAAGGATGGATCGAACGTGGGTTGCGGCCTGGGAGTGGCTTTGGCTAAGATCAAGGTGTCATCAGTATACTGCAGGACAGGGCACGGGAGGGTAGGGGAGAGAGGGTGGGCGAGAAGGCCAAGAGAGCAGGAGTAAAAATAAGCTTTTGGAGGACGTCAACAACAATATTGAAGAGGAAGGGCGATAAGGAATCATCTTGGCGGAGCCAATTTCTACAGTTAATTCAAGGGCCAGGAGTTCCATTTTGGAGAATGGCGGTTCTGCCAATAGTGGGAATGTCACATATCCACTCGCAAAACCTAGGAGGAAAACCCCTACATTAGACAGTTCTTGTTTATCAAGCATCACCAGTTACTGGTTTCAAGTTTGGAGGTGGGGATACATTCGAAACTCGGAAGCACGTATATTTGATTCTTGGCTACAAAAATGAGAACAAACAAGTATTCTACATGTCTAACAAGGACGACTGAATTACTCCAAGCAATATAATGAGAACAAAGTCCTTCAAAAATAGAAGGTGACACAGTTCCAATCATGTACAGCTAAGACATACCACTTGCATAGTTAAAAAAGAAAACGCAAAAGAAAAAGGATATATGCTGAATGCGTACGTGATCTCCATGATCAAACATCGGTTAAGCTCAGGGAGCGAGACGAGACCATGCCATAGCTGCAAGTAGACAATATAACGCTAAAGAAACCGTGAGATACTCCCTCCTTTTCATAATATAAGTCTTTTTAGCAAGTTGTTTTAGCTTGCTAAAATAACTTATATTCTGGAACAGAGGTAGTAGTTGACTAATGAAATTTTCCTCTTCACAATTAAAGCTTTGTTCCTGACAAACTTTGTCAACTTCAGAGAGACAAGGTGTTGGTTTAGAAAATATACCTTGACTTCTTGCCATGGATGGAAAATTAGGAAAACACCGATGGATTATGGTGCTATATATTTCAGGCGCAGCTACATCATTCTGGCCCGCCCCAGCTGTTTAATTCCACAATCTAGCTAGCTTGCATGAGTGGGTGAACATGCCACCACCATCCCCTAACCAACTATAAGTACACTAGCCATACCACGTCTGTTCCTCACACCTTCCATTCCCATACCAAAGCAGCAGCCATTCCGAGAGCTTGTTCGCCAGCAAGAAGCTAGCTAGGCAACGAAATGGCCCTAGCAGCAGCGCACACGAGGGTGGTGTTGCTAGTGGTGGCGCTCTCCGTGCTGGGGCTGGCCACCGGCGGCCTCGCACAGCTGAAGAGCGGGTTCTACACGGGTAGGTGCGGCGGCAACGATGTGGAGACGATCGTGCAGGGTCTCGTCAAGGCCCGCGTTGCCCGTGACGCTGCAATCGTCGCCCAGCTCCTGCGCCTACAGTTCCACGAGTGCGCCGTCAATGTAGGTGCTACTACTCTAGTGCTTGCAATTGTATATAGCATACATATAAAAATAAATTATTTGTATGATGATGTAGGGCTGCGACGGCGGGCTTTTGATCGATGGTCCCGGGACGGAGAAGACGGCATCGCCGAACCTAAGCGTGAAGGGCTACGACCTAATCACGGCCATCAAGACGGAGCTCGAGAGGCGGTGCCCCGGCGTTGTGTCCTGCTCCGACATCGAAATCCTCGCCACGAGGGACGCAGTCGCCCTGGCCGGCGGGCAGAGGTACGCCGTCCGCACCGGGCGAAGGGACAGGCGTCGGTCCAGCGCCACCGACGTGAGGCTTCCCGGGGCAGAGGACACTGCCATGCAAGCCACCTCTTACTTCGGCGGCCTCGGTTTCGACCAGCTCGAGACGGTGGTTCTTCTGGGCGCGCACACGGTGGGCGTGACGCACTGCAGCAAGATCAAGAAGACACGTCTCTACAGCTACGGCGGCAGGACCGGCGCGACGGACCCGAGCTTGCATCTGGATGACGCGCAGGTGTATAAGAAGTATGTGTGCCCTAACACCGCGGCGTCAGACAACAACATCTTGTACCTGGACGTTCAGTCGAGCGTGACCAAGCTGGACAACAGCTACTACAAGAGGCTACTGGGACGCCACGGCGTGCTCTCCGTCGACCAGAACCTCTACGCCAACGGCACGTCCACCAAGTGGCACGTGGACAGGCTCGCCAACACAAACGACTTCTACTGGCTCTTCCCAAAGGCGCTTGTCAAGCTCAGCGAGATCAACGTGCTTACTGGTACCCAGGGAGAGGTCCGCAGGGTCTGCAGCAAGTTCAACTGATCGATCGTTTGTTCTTCTCCGACCATGTTCCTCTGTGACGACTGAGGTGTCATCGATTTATATTCCTTAATTTCTATATTTTCTTATCTCAACGATGCTCTTCCTCATTTGTTTTCCTCTCTCATTTTGGTTTTGATCGAAATTGAATTACTACTTGTATTTTTTATCCCATGTACGACCAGGGGCGGAGCCAAGGGGGAGGGGGGGGCTAGCAGGGGCTAGACCCCCCCCTAACCATCGACCCCTCTCAATACATAGGTGCATATTTTAGTACTAAACTAATAGCCTCATAGGCTTAATTAACACTAAGCCCAACCATAGTAATATGGCCCAACATTCTTCGTTTGTGTAACTAGACCTAATAGCTAGCACCATATGCAATCATTTAAATCAACTGACTGGATGTCTGCAACCATCGCTCGCTCGTACTCATACTCAGTATCCATACGCCACGCGATGTCGCGGCCGCGGTGCCATGCTAGTCAGCCATGTTGTTTGCCCGTTTCTACCTTTGTTAATCATGCCACAACGCCAGCAACAATCATGTTGTGCCATCGAGTATAGGAATCAATCTTCCTCACTATGATTGAAGATACCAAATCGTTAGTATTTTGTTCGATAGATTGCATAACCTATAGTCTAATTGATTAATTTACAAAAAAAAATATGTGTCTTTTGTTTGATGTTTGCTCGGTGATGACGACAACTTATTGCATAATAATTGGAAAATAATAATAGGAAGGTCACCTGCAATGGAATTATCAGGCTTTATACTCGTAGAGATAAAGTTGAATCAATATAAATTAATCTTTTGTTTTGTATTGTCTATGATTTAGTGTTACATATTAATATCAGTTCTATGTCGATATTTTGATATACTGTTATGTTTTTATTCAAACAGTTCTTCCAACACAAAATGATAAGTAGTTGTTGTCTTTATGAGAAAAAAAATCGTATATATAATCATGACTATCTTCGTCCCCCTCAATGTTAAATCCTGGCTCCGCCCTGATTACATGGCCCGTTATATCTTATCTGTCGCAGAACATCTTCAACTTAAAATGCTCATCAAGGTTGGGTGCAGCGAGCTAAAACTAAAAGGGGAACATGCCAACTAAGGGTAAAAGCAATATGCAAAATAACGATTCAGGGTTATCTCATCCACAGTGATGCCTGATAAATCACATAAACCTGCTGGTGGCACGAATAAACTTGCAAAATTCGATCTCCACATTTACTTAATAGACCACCCCAACCGTAATAAGACTATCCAGTCCTCCTGTAGTCGGCTAAACTTTTCCTGAATATTGTCAAATTCCAGCATAAATGTTTTGCATTTTGCTCCATCACCGCATAATTTCTTGCCAAGGTCAGCCATATTATACTCTTTAACATGGCATATCTTGATGTATTGTCTGTCTTATCTAGGCATTTTCCCTGTACTGTTTCTCCTTCTCTTCTTTGAATTTATTTATCAGTCCATCTTGGCACTACGTATTACCCGGGTATTTGATTGATTCCAAACTGTGTGAAGAAAGTCTGAAAATTTGACAGCACAGTATTCCATCTCGTGGCAAACTTTACACATTGGCATATGAAAGCATTGCTGTCAGGTTCAACTAACACTTCAAAATATTTTCTATCAAACTCTGGGTTCTCGTAGTTGAAAACCTTCCGCCGTGCCGTCGGTACAGAGGCCCCTTTTGTACCTCATGCACATTGAATGCTGTAGAATGAAGTAGATCCCTCTGTATTTTCAGGAATATTTTTCCTTGTGTAAATATTAGATGCATGTTTTTCTATTGGCTGCAATGAGAAGCATGAAGGTGCAGTTCCTGATTCCTGTCTATCTTCGTCATCCGTTTTTATTGCCTTCTTTTGTATCTCTTCATATCTTTTCAATGAACTTCTCTATGCTGTCCCTCGGAAGCACGGATACCACCGGCCGGACCAGAAGGTTCAACAACGGCCATCGACTCACCAACTGTGGATCTTCATCTCAAAAGAAAAATGAACCATGGATCTTAAACAACTAGCCATGCTGAATTCATTAGCGAGGCATATCACGAATTGATCCATAAAAATGGACCGAGTCCACGAAAACCGTTTTCCTAACTAATATGCGCAAAGATGCTTGACATTCAGTTATTAATCTTCTAATTAATGACAAAAACAGATGATATGATCCTGTAAAAAGAAGTACAGCTGATATGGTAAAGATGGCAAAAGTGAAGTATGTAGTAGCTGGCGGACGGAAATGCAACACGTCCGAGCCATCGATCGGTTTGAGATTCGGATAAGCTGGTCTACCAAGTTTCCTCGTATAAGCTATGTATTGCACCTGTCTGGCCTTTCTTCCCCTGTATCCCGCGAGCAGCCGTCCAACCCGCTGACACCTGACTTTTTTCCCCACGACGCCCACTCTCTCTTCTTCCATAACTCCTTGCCTCCTCGTTTCTCCCGCTCTCCTCCCAAACCATGGCCAGTTTCTTCCCACGGCAAATATTTTCTTCTCCCTCTACGCCGCCTCAGATCTAGCGCGCTCGTCTTCGCTCCGTCCGCCGCTCGATCTTATCGCTATTGAGGCCGGCAACCCGATTTGTGCTCTTCTCCATGCCTATGACCTCCATGGATTCAGATGACGATACTGAATCTAATTCCAGCGAATCAGGTTTGATAATCACTTTACCCAGTTTATTTTACATCAGATGCTTCCTACAAATCTAGATCTTTTTCTTTTTCGCTTGGTCTTTCTAGTTTTCCACTATGCGGGCACACATTCAGATGAATCGCTTCAGTTTTTAATTATAATTCGTAAGATTCCACTTGGTCTCATCCGAAACCGTAAGCAATAGGCTAGCTCGTTTTGGGGATTTCCCTCTCGATTCGATGTTTTGCATTTTGCGGGATGCTAGGCTGTTATTGTAAACTGCATTCAGTAATAGTACCAGATGCTTCCTATGAACGGGCATTCTGAACATATCTTATCTGCTTAAAAATACTTGCAGTAGTCATAGCATACACAGATGCTTGGGCTGTATAAAATTCCCAGTAAATTGAATTTTGACAATTTGTTTCAAATACAAGCTCCTGATACATAGAAAGGAACCATGCACTGCTCCATTAGCTAATGGCTTTTTCTCTGTTGTTTTGCAATTAACAAACTGTACTCTGTAAAATATTTAATTTGTTGTTAAAATATTTACGGTTGATTATAATGTTCGATTGTACTTGTAGTTGTTTAATTCCAGTGTACCGGGAGTAGTTTTTTTGTAGCAAAACATCTTGGCATAGACCGTTTTATTGATTGCAATGTTCAATTTCAGACTATATCTCTATTTATAGTAGTTGAACTTTGCTAAACATATTTAAGTATAATTTAGCATTGTCTCTAGAGCACAAACTTAGTAAATCTGAATGAATCCTACTGAATGACACATGTACTGTTTCTATAAAATATTATAACTCCATATAGGGATTGAGTATAGTAAGTCCTGAACTGTTGCATTTGCTGATCCCTTTTTCTTTGTTGTTTTGCATTTAACAAACATTAGACTTTAAATTATTTATTTTGCTGTAGAAATGTGTACGATTGATTATAAGATGGAACTGTACCGGCAGTTGTTTAATTCTAGTGCACCGGGAGTAGTTTTTTATAGCAAAACATCTTGGCATAGACTGGTTTGTTGATTGCAATGTTCAAATACTAACTATATCACTATTTTTAGTAGTTCAACTTTGTTAAACATAATTGGATATAATTAATCAATGTCTCAAGAACTCAAACTTACTAAATCTGAATGAAGCCTAATGTTATTTGTGTTTCATGATCGAGTGGATCATGTTGGTTTCAAACAGTACATTTATGAGTGACAAATCTACTTAGTAAACCGCAATGAGTGAAGTGTCTAATAGTTAGCACTTTCCAACCCAACATTATTCCTGATATTCAGTTGACATCATGTTGGTTTCAAATAGTACAGAAAGCTCCCTAAATTGGATGTCGACGCATAAATCATTTGATGAATGGGATCATCAACATGTCGACGCATTTCTTAAAGAACAAAAACTTCACAAACTTGAACAGGTATGTAAATCTATTCGTTTGATGGTTGGTCTTTGTTTATAGCAACAAATTGGATGCAGTCTTAAACAATATCTATATCCCGCAGCTTTACCTGCCATGTTGTTGAAATAACCACTGGATCCTTATGGTAGTAAATATTAGAGGATCAAATGTTCAATTTTATGGTTCTCTACTGAACGTCAAGAAAGGAGAGAACCCTTATGGAAAAATGTGGAATACTATGGTTTAAGAGCACCCTTATGAAAAAATGTGGAATACTATGATTTGTTTTTGTACTCCCAGCTCTAATTTTACTCTAAAGTTGGGTGCTAATTATTTGCTTTGGTTAACAAACAATACCAGGCTTTGAATTTGCATAAAGCTTTCTGCCTCGCGACAAATGACCCAGTAAAAAGTTTTTCCGAATTCAACTGGCAATATCCCAAGTGTGCTACAAAGGAAAACAAGTTTGTACTGTTCTACTGATCTTATCAAATGTCAAATTTCCATGTTTCAAATTTCAATTTATTCATTTCGAAATATTTCTTTTCATCAGCCACGATTGCGGATTCTGTGTTATTCGCCTACTGGAGTGTCACAATGGATCTGATTTAACGGGATATGGGGATATGGCACGGTAATTTCCATATCTTTGCCTTCCAAGTGTTTTTCTGCAATAACATTCGGTCTCACTTCTTTTAAATTGCTAATTTGAACAGAAAAGAATGGACATCTACATGCAGGAGGTGGCTCATATCCTTGTTCATCATGAGTATAATGATTACCATCCTTCGAGGTTTCTCCCAAAGCGAATGAATAAAAAATCTGATACCAATGTTTAGGGGGGTTTCCATCTATGCTATCGATGGTAACCCATAATTGGCAAGTAGTGATAGATTTGGAATTCTGTCATTGTTAAGAACCTCGTATGTTATGTTATGACATCCAATTGTGTATGACAGCACTATATCTATATTTCTAGTTGATCGAATTTTGTTAAGAACCTCGTATGTTATGTTATGACATCCAGTTGTGTATGACAACACTACCATCTTAGATAGGACCCTGTTGTGTATCGATGCACAATTTGAGTCATCATTGTTCTCCTGAGGAATATATTGGACCCTGTTGTGTATCGATGCACTATCATCTCATATAGGACCCTGTTGTGTATCGATGCACAATATATTGGAGTACCAATTCACTCGAGCTAGCTCAACCAGGTGGGACTATGGTTCACTAGCTTTTGCAACGCCTACTAACAAAATACATTTTACTACGTATGAGAACAACATGTATCATCATGCTTCAATATAGAACAAAGGAATATGATATCTAATTATATGCATCAACACATATAATATAGTCACAAAATGGTAGCACCCCACGGTACAGTTTAAATAGTATAATTCGGCGTGTTAAGAGATTTCAAGAGTAATAAATATACAGAAAGTTGGATAAAAGATCTCGTTTCCTGATTGTACTATAATCTATAGTAAAAATACACTTTTCTCATTCCGTTCAAAATAATCTCCATGTATAATTTTCTCCATCATTAAACCATGGAATATTAACTATCTTCATTTTGTAGTGTTTAAAAAAGTACCAGATCTTTTTGGAGAACATCTTACACAGGTGATGCATCCAGTCGAATTTCAAAGCCTTCATTCCAAACAAAATAATGGGAAACATAGATTTCATAGCTCTTAGATGGGGATCACCAGTATCATACAGCGACAGGTACATCCATCTTGTAGCTTTAAACATAACGATAAGAGATTACTATGAACCATAGAAGTTTCCAAACTAACATGGAATGAAGGATATTTCTAAGCTGAGAGATACTGGACCAATAAATACAAACACTGCAACCCTCAACATAGATGAATCAGGGCAACAAACACTGGCTGATCAGAAACATCAAGACCAGACATGCCCACTTCATTCTTCTTTTCTTAATCTCCAGAATCTCAACTTTTCATGATGCTATCAGTAGATCCTTCTTCGTCGGATCCAGGAAATATTTTAGTGTTGATTTCACATAACTTTTGAGTAGATCTGCCTAGATCCAGGTTTTGCAGACATAATCATCCGGTCCACGAACCTACAACAAAAAACATGCTACCGTGTGAAATCTCCCATGCCATGGACGTACAAACAAACTCTATTTTCCTACGAATGGCAGTAATGTAAAGTGAGACACAAAATTTATTTTTCTACGAACAACAATAATATATGTACAACAAATTCACCCCATCTATTACTTACTGTTAGTTGGTTTGTCCAGAGACAATCCCACAAAAGATGTAAACTTCAGGTCAGAACATTGAGAACAATATTTTATAAATCATTCTAACTAAGGTGAATTATCTTTCATCATTACTGCTACAAATTGCTAGCATCCTAGGGTTGGTTTCTAGACATATAAAAAAAATACAAAATACTGGTACAATCATTTCTACATCGCAAGTGCAAAAGAAGATTCACATGCGAGCATTATGTTTCATCAATCTTACTACAATATATAGACTGCAACTAGGTTGGGTTGGACACACATATAATCGAAGACTGAAACTTCTTCAAAAACATTGCAGCTTATAGAGTAACAATCGGTTTAACTTTGTACCACTACGTTCCATCAAAACTGCTATTAAAATCGAAATGTAAGATGGCAAAAGATGTACACGAGTGCTCACATTTCATCTTCCACAACTTCGGGTGGGATACAATCCTGGTATATTTCGATCGGGGGAGATGGAACGACGGGTATTTCAATTTCGGGATCCAAAATTCTGGAGAAAGGAAATATACAAGTCATCGTACTCATCCAGATCTATGGTGGGAGCAATAGTGCAGGTCATTGGTGGTTCTTACGTTTGAGCAATTGACGGATCCGCAGCCATAAGAAGGTCCATGAAGCATCCACCACCATCTCCTGCGAAGAAATTGTGTCCTAGGACAAAAGTAAAATGTAAGAGACAGCAGGAATCGAAGACACAGACAACGCTAGGCAATCAGGAGAGCAAAAAATCAATCAAACGGAAAACTGAATCTGGATAAGAGGGTGCATCCGGATCCTCCATGCCAAACGCAACGATAAATCGTTCTCCTTCACCAAGCACACGCGGGAGAAGCTTGGGATTCGGCGTTCATGTCCATGGAAGATCTTACGGTGTTCCAGATCTACAAGTTTTGGGAAATAAAGGGGGGTTGGGACGCGTGAGAGGATGGAGGAAGAAAAAGGGGACATGCAACTACCGTGAAGCCGAATATGTGACGTCCCTATGTCAGTGTATCTGACAAAAAGCGGCCCGTATAAGATGGATTCCTGGGCTTATAGAAATATTGGCAGCTTGGCTATGCAACCGTGTCCACTTTCGAGGCCCGAATCTCCAAACGGAAGTGGATGGTCGATGGGTGCACCCTACCTAGCGTGCACGCCAGAATCGCCGCTTTGAGCCGGCGGATCCAACGGCTATTACATCACTATACATAACCAAAAAACATGTGGCGGATATGTCATGCCATAATCTCTCTGGTCCCAAGTACAAAGGGAAAAAAATGAAGGACCACAAAATGGAACACATATCTTGTCTGAACAAAACAGCATAGTTGTGTACGTTAGCAAGTTCTCAGAAGCTCGGTACAGGCTAGAGCGTGAACAGCTGCATATATGCTACAGTAGTTCCCTCATATCAACCCAGAGTTAGATCAAACAAAGCGTCCAAAGGAACTTCAGATCAAACAGAAAACATCTGAACATTTCATCGTATCTGTGCGAGACAATTATGTCTCATGGTAAGCGTGTAGGTCATCGATTTCTCTAGCCTTTAATGTCAGTGAAAGATTCATGGAGGAGGTCAGCTATGTGTAAACTGGTTCTTCCCAGACTTTGGTGTTCTTTTTGGGATCGTCGCAGAGGGCAAGATCATTATCGAATTCTTTCATCGTCTTCACGAATGTCCTTGCTCCTTGCATGATTAACCTCTCCACCATGAATAGCTGGTAGTTGTTCTCAATTATTGGCTTCAGTATGCTACTGAAGTTAGATGAGTATGCTAACTTGTACCTGCCCCACATATAACATGAGAAACACAGATTAATCTTTGACGGCTTGTCTCTGGAAACTACATGCACATTGTGTAACCAAACATAACATCACTAAACTATATATTAAACCGAGTGGGATTGACGTCCTCTCAGCGTCCCAGCCATGCCTGACACTGTTCATATAAACAGTGTCAAGCTCATGAACAGTGTGCGGTGCTCGTCCGGCCATTCATTTTTTATCCAATGGCCCATGTCCGGTATTGTAGATTTCTACTTCTGTCAAATAGTCTTTAAATTTTTTGACCGTGATTTTACACGGCAATTTCAACGGATTTTCTACTTTTGGCCAACAGCCGACATGTCGTACTGCTGTAATTTTTTGGACCGTAACTTCCAAGGGACTTTATACTTTTGGACAACGCCACAAGTCGAACAACTTACACAACAATAATTTTCCAATGATTAATTTGTCTCCATTAATCCTTTGACGGCCATTCGTTAACAGTGCACGAACGATAATTTCTGACAATAATTTGACGTACATATTTTTTGCCGCCAATAATTTCCGCTGTCTTTCCTATGGTATTTTTTTTTCTTTTCTGTACTTTGACTAATAGTTTTTTGAGATAATTTTCTATCTGCAATTTCCCGACCACAATTATATGTATCTCCTTGGCGGTGAGTACTTTCTCTACTGTCATTCTCTCGCGGTAATTTTCGTAGACTTCTATTCTATTTTTTGACAGTAATTCATAATTCTCTGTCTATAGTTATTCTTCTGTGATAATTTTCCGGCACTCTTCTGGTCATAAATTTGTGGTAGCCACCCACAGATAATTTTAGGCCACAATACGCCGTCGGTAATTTATATTCGTTTGTGCTTTTTAATTCTTCGACAATAATTTCACAGCCCTGTACCTCCTTTATCATGAAAGATAATACAACTATCTTCTACAGTAACTTGAGACAATAATGTATATGAAATTATATACGGGTGATCTCCAGCGGTACATCTGACTAACTATTTCACGGGCTCACGGGGGGCGTGACGCCGTGGCACATTTACTAGTAGTGAGAGCAAAGTCCTTCAAAAATAGAAGGTGACACAGTTTCAATCGTGTACAGCTAAGCCATACCACTTGCATAATTAGAAAAGAAAAGCTTCTATATTGTATTTGCAAAAAAAGAGGATTTATGCTGAATGCGTACGTGATCTCCATGATCAAACATCGGTTAAGTTCAAGGAGACGAGACCATGCCATAGCTGCAAGTACACAATATAATGTTGAAGAAATCGCGAGATAGTTGATTAATGAAATTTTCCTCTCCACAATTAAATCTTTGTTCCTGACAAACTTTGTCAACTTCAGAGGGACAAAGTGTTGGTTTAGGAAATACCTTGACTTCTTGCCGTGGATGGAAAATTAGGAAAACACCAATGAATTATGGTGCTATATTTCAGACACAGCTACATCATTCTGGCCCGCCCCACCTGTTTAATTTAACAGAGACAACGAATTCAGGCCGATCGAGTGCTCTCCATGACCAAACAAAATTCTGCAATCTAGCTAGCGTGAGTGGGTGATCATGCCACCACCATCTCCTAACCCAACTATAAGTATACTAGCCATACCTCGTCTGTTTCTCACACCTCCCATAGTCCCATTCCCATAGCCAAAGCAGCAGCCACTCCAGGAGCTTGTTCACCAGCAATAAGCTATCTAGGAAACGAAATGGCCCTGGCAGCGCCCACGACGGCGGTGTCGTTGCTAGTGGTGGCGCTCTCTGTGCTGGGGCTGGCCACCGGCGGCCTCGCGCAGCTGAAGAGCGGGTTCTACACGGGCAAGTGCGGCGGCAACGATGTGGAGACAATCGTGCAGGGTCTCGTCAAGGCCCGCGTCGCCAGTGACCCCGCGATCGTCGCCCAGCTCCTGCGCCTACAGTTCCACGAGTGCGCCGTCAATGTACGTGTTACTGTTCTAATGCTTGCAACTGCATATGGACGCGCCATTGATCTTCCACATACGAAACTAAATTATTTGTATGATGTAGGGCTGCGACGGCGGGCTCTTGGTCGATGGCCCCGGGACGGAGAAGACGGCATCGCCGAACCTAAGCGTGAAGGGTTACGACCTGATCGCGGCCATCAAGACGGAACTCGAGAAGCGGTGCCCCAGTCTCGTGTCCTGCTCTGACATCGAAATCCTCGCCACAAGGGACGCAGTCGCGCTGGCCGGCGGGCAGAGGTACGCGGTGCGGACGGGGCGGAGGGACAGGCGGCGGTCCAGCGCCGTTGATGTGAGGCTTCCAGGAGCAGAGGATACGGCCACGCAGGCGACCTCTTACTTTGGCGGCCTCGGTTTCGACCAGCTGGAGACGGTGGTTCTTCTGGGCGCGCACACGGTGGGCGTGACGCACTGCAGCAAGATCAAGAAGACACGTCTTTACAGCTACGGTGGCAAGACCGGCGCGACGGACCCGAGCTTGCATCTGGATGATGCGCAGGTGTACAAAAAGTATGTGTGCCCTAACACCGCGACGTCGGACAACAACATCCTGTACCTGGACGCTCAGTCGAGCGTGGCCAAGCTGGACAACAGCTACTACAAGAGGCTACAGGGACGCCACGGCGTGCTCTCCGTCGACCAGAACCTCTATGCCAACGGCACATCCACCAAGTGGCACGTCGACAGGCTCGCCAACACAAACGACTTCTACTGGCTTTTCCCAAAGGCGCTCGTCAAGCTCAGCGAGATCAACGTGCTTACTGGCACGCAGGGAGAGGTCCGCAAGGTCTGCAGCAAGTTTAACTGATCGGTCGGTCGTTCTTCTCCATCCACGTTCCAGTGTGACGACTGAGGTGTCATCGATTTATATTCCTTAATTTCTATATTTGCTTATCTCAACAATGCTCTTTCTCATCTGTTTTCCTCTCTCATTTTGGTTTTGGTTGAATTGAGTTACTACTTATATTTTTTATCCCATGTCCGATTCATTTATTTGCATTGTATTCCTGGTTGTACTTTTTTTTGTCTTATACGAAGATCATGAAGAAGATAATTGATGTCGTCCATACATCCTAGTCGCATAGAAGAGATCATGAGCATCATATGTGCATTTGTATTCATTGCATGGCCCATTATATCTTTGATCTGATCTGTCGCAGAACATCTTCAACTTAAAATACTCATCAAGGTTGGGTGCAGCGAGCTAAAACTAAAAGGGGAACATGTAAACGAAGGGTAAACTAAATGAGCATCAATCGTTCTTAGTTTTAGCTCATCAATAAATGTTCAGCTAAAAACAACGATTCAGGGTTATCTCATCCACACTGATGCCTAATAAATCACATAAACCTGCTGGCACGAATAAACCTGCAAAATTCGATCTCCACATTTACTTAATATAGACCATCCAACCGCAATAAGACTATCCAGTTCTCTTGTAGTCGGCTAAACTTTTCTTGAATATTGTCAAATTCCAGCATAAATGTTTTGCATTTTGCTCCGTCACCGCATAATTTCTTGCCAATGTCAGCCATATTATACTCTTTAACATGGCATATCTTGTTGTACTGTCTATCATCTCTAGACATTTTTCCATGTACTGTTTCTCCTTCTCTTCTTTGAATTTATCAGTCCATCTGGGCACTATGTATTGCCCCGGTATTTCATTGATTCAAAACTGTATGAAGAAAGTCTGAAAATGTGACAGCACAGTATTCCATATCTGGCAAACTTTGCACAATGGCATATGTTTTTATTGTCTTATGTTGTATCTCCTCATATCTTTCAATGAACTTCTCTATGCTGCCTTGGGAAGCACGGATACCACCGGCTGGACCAGAAGGTCCAACAACGGCCATCGACTCATGCAGACCTTCATCTAAAAAAATGAACTATGGACCTTCATATCACGAATTGATCCGTAAAAATGGATCGAGTCCACCAAAACGTTTTCCTAACTAATAGTAATATCACAAAGATGCTTGACAGTCAGTTATTGATCTTCTAAATAATGACAAAAACAGATGATATGATCCTGTAAAAAGTACAGCTGATATGATAAACATGACAAAAGTGCAGTATGTAGTAACCGGCAGATCCAATGGCTATTACATCACTATACATAACAAAAAAAAACATGTGGCGATGTGTTGTGCCATAATCTCTCTGGTCAAGTACAAAGGGGAAAAAATAAAGGACCACAAAATGGAACACGTATCTTGTCTGAACAAAATAACATAGTTGTGTACGTTAGCAAGTGTCTCAGAAGCTCAGTACAGACTAGAGCGTGAACAGCTGCATACTAGTATATGCTAGTTCCCTCTTGTTCAGCTGGTTGCTCTCAGTGCGCTCTAGGTCAACCCGGAGTTAGATCAAACAAAGCGTCCAAAGGAACTTCGGATCAAACAGAAAAGCGTGAACATTTCATCGTATCTGTGCGAGACAATTATGTCTCATGGTAAGCGTGTAGGTCATCGATGTCTAGCCTTTAATTCAGTGAAAGATTCATGGAGGAGGTCAGCTATGTGTAAACTGGCTCTTCCCAGACTTTGGTGTTCTTCTTGGGATCGTCGCAGAGGGCAAGATCATTATCGAATTCTTTCATCGTCTTCACGAATGTCCTTGCTCCTTGCATGATTAACCTCTCCACCATGAATAGCTGGTAGTTGTTCTCAATTATTGGCTTCAGTATGCTACTGAAGTTAGATGAGTATGCTAACTTGTACCTGCCCCACATATAACATGAGAAACACAGATTAATCTTTGACGGCTTGTCTCTGGAAACTACATGCACGTTGTGTAACCAAACATAGCATCACTAATGGTCAAGAACATAATTATACTTGAGAGAGAAAAACATGCAATAGATCAAATCACGACAGTTCCAACTGGGGAGGTAGATTACTTAAGTACTACAGCTCCTAGTTGAATCACTTAAGAATGCTCAGTTTCTGAAGCAGTTGGCAAAAAAAAAAAAAAAGCATCCGTATGCCTTGATTGCTTGGCCAAGTGAACACTGATCACGCAGTTAGTCAGTTGTGCTAAACTGTTTGCAGAAACAAACTCTAACTTGATCATATCCCAGATCCTGAACTGTGATGCAAGAACAGCAGTTGACACAAGGTAGCTTTACCTGTCTGATAGAGCTGAGAAGAAGCCTGGTGTCCTTTCGTTTGAAGCAATGAAAAGAGTACGACCTTCAGGAATCCACCCTGCGATCCTTTTCTTGATAAACTCAGGGCGGGTATCTCTGTCCAGATGAGGATGGAGGCTCCTCTCGACACCAAATCTATCCTTCCTATTCTTCAGTAGATCACCCCGTCTTACATGAATAGCATCATAATCACCTAGTATCTCTTTCATCTGAACAGAGCACACCAATTTAGTGGCAGGATAAGACTATGTGTATCATTGAACATGAACAGACAATAAGTTCTTTATAAAGGAGATACTGTGAGCTTCTGTCAGCCTGACCAACTATAAACAACCAACAAGGAACAAAAAAAAGTTTGTTCTACCAAATTCATGGCTAGAGCAGTCCATAGCATGCCTTACAACTTCAATAGATTCTGAATCTCTTTTAACACAAGGAGGATATAGCTAACACATGCACAGTTGAATTGACACATAAAGTAAGGATTGTACAAGTGATAGTACATATCATATTCCAAGAATAAATATAGCAAGCATGGAGCTCTCGAGGACTGGGAAGAGTACTTGAACATAATTCCATGGCGGCATACTACATAATATAGTCGCTAATGATTTAACATTCAACAGGCAGATGCACACTGCTACCCTGCTTATAACACTGTTTAAGTGATATAGCTATATCCGTATGTCTAAGAGGTGCAGATTTTTTGGAGGATGTGGAAACTCATAGCTTTTGACTAGGAATGGCCCGGGACACGCATGGTTACTCTGGTAACTACATCAAGTTTCAAGAATTATGGGTTTCAGATTATATTGTCTTCCATCAGGCATCAATAATAAGAGATGAATTTCCACATTCCACAGCTCATGACAGATCAACAGAATACACATAATTTCCTTTTAAGGAATATTGTAAGGGCAAGTCCAGCAGTAAATAGGAACCCAAATTCGCATTTAATCAGATGGTGGAATTGTACTTTTGCTTCCCCAACCAATTGAGCGGCTCACTTACTGAACCCACACGGTTTAACGGATAATGGCATAGTGAAAATCAAGAATAAGATTAATAGACTACGCAGGTTATTGAGAGAAAAGAAATGTTCTCTGCAGGTTGGCGGATTCAGGTGGTGGAATTGTACATCCACTCCCTCAAACAAGTGAGCTAGGTTCACTTGCTGAACCCACACGATTTAACGAATCAAGACATAATGAAAATCAAGAATAAGATAAATACAGACCAAGCAAGTTAGTGAGACAAAAGAGTTGTCCTCTGCAGGTTGGAGTAACCGGTTTCATAAGCATTTGACAGATGGCGAAAAACAATCTTATAAAATGTACCTCATTTGCTGCATCCCTCAGTTTTCTTGCTGGCATAGTTGGCAGAAAAGTGTATGGTAACATCACTGAGCTACGTTTTGTCCGGTCCTTACACTCCATAAACCTGAACTGTAATGATGATTAAGGTCTATCTTAAGGTATAGACACATCACATTTAACTTTTTTTGGTGCGATCACTAAAGCTTTTAACGCTGTCTGCAAATGTCAACGAAAGGACATAAGGACCCTGATGGAGTTGCATCCTTACCAAGCAAGCGGGCTTGCGGTACGGTTTATAAGGAGAGCATCGGAGTAAAGTGGATCGTCTTTCAGTTCATCTCTGCTAATCCCGTGCACATGCGCCACGTCTCCCTCTCCTAGTTTTGTGCTTCTCGAAACTATCCCATACCATGACCTGGGGTTGTCCAGAATAACAGGTACAGTCTTCGATATGAGGTCTATATCATACAGAGATTCCATTGCAGAAGAACTGCTTCCCCATCTGCCAAAACATTGAGCTTATGTAATCAAATTCTGATTCAGTCTGACAAAGAACGCAATATAGGTGCTTTTAAGAAGCAAAACCTTTGGTCTGAAGCTGCATTGCTTGAATCAAGCATCCCCTTTGTATTGTGCACAGAACTGAGACACATCCTTGAAGGCATGACAAAAATCCTGCAGAGCGACCAGAATGCAGTGTCAATGAACATTAAGCACATCCCACATTACACGCAGCATCTGCATCAACGTCCCTCCTGAAATGGATTATCCTGTGCAGAATCGTAGCCAGAATCTACCGGTATCTCACCACCGAATACGCATTCCCGTTTCTTGAAGTCAACAAACACATTGCCATCTCACCGCGGCCAGCAGAAGCGGCGGCGAGAAGCAAGGAGACGACGAGATTGATTGATTTTACCTGTCGAGGAAGAGGGCCTCCTCGAGGGCGCAGCGTAGGCTGGACTCCTGGTGGCCGAGCCCGGCGCAGGAGCCGCAGTGCTTTCCGGGGCAGTCGACGCGCGCGCCCCAGTAGAGGTACTTGCGGCTGCTCTCCCTCTTGTCGAGGATCCTGGGCTGCAACCGCAGGTAGGAGAGCGAGTCGGTGACCGAGAGGACGCAGAGGATGGAGAGGACCGCCCCGGTGACTACGGCGGCGAGGAGCGCCCTCGCGGTGGGCAGCGGCAGCGGGCTCCGCCGGCTGTGGCCGCCGGTGATCCGGTAGGGGATCGCCATGGCAGGGAGGGAGAGGAGACCGAGAGAGGCAGCAACGTGGTGCGCAAATGTGTAATTCTACCCAGGTATAATATGGACCGTGTTGTTTACGGGCCCAGTGGGTCGAGATCTCCTTGGGTGCACTTTGTTTTCTCGAACGAGATGTTTTACATGTTGGGCATTAATGGCTCTTTTTAGTCAACTCTTTGGTTCTCTATAAAAAAAACCTAGCCAGTCAATCTTGGATGGGAGGATACAAGGAGAAGAAAAAAGGAAAATGATACTATACTCCCCGGGATTGCGTCGTCTCCTCCCGGTCGCGAGCCGTTGGATCGACCTTGATCGGACTGTTTATTTCGCGCCACGTGGCCTCTTCCGTGCAGTTGCTACAAGCCTCCGCGTCATACGGGTCGGGCAGTTCCGCGTCGGAGCAGTTTGGAGTCGCTCGCTTCGTCCCAGGGGATTCAGCGGAGGAGAGGCGACCGCGGTGCGACGCCCGCGCCGCCGCCGACCCCTTCATCCTCGACCGTCGGCGACCGCTGCCGAACGCCGCCGCCGACCCCTTCGTCCATAGGTTCGTGCTCCCCTGCTCTAACCTCCCCTCTCTTATCTCTTTGATCTCTCCCCTCTATAACCTCCCCCGGCTCTGATTTCCCACAGCCGCCACCAACCCCTTTGTCCTCGACCGCCGGCGATCGCTGCCGAGCGTCGCCGGCGACCCCTTCGTCCTCAGTTCGTGCTCCCCCGCTCTAACCTCCCCTCTCTGATCTCTCCCCTCTCTAACCTCCCCCGGCTCTGATTTCTCGCGGAAACCCTAGGCGGCACGGTCATGGGACCGCCGCCGATGGCCGATGTGGCAGGAGGGAGCACCTCCGGCGGCGGAAATGTTGAGGTGATCATTTTCCCCTTCCATTTTTTGGTGGTTGTACCTTCTGTTTGCTTCGGTGTCATGGGAGTCCTGGAAAATAGATGGTGTTGCTTGCTGTACTTGCATAGATGATGATGTTGCTTGTTGTTGCTTGTACCAGTGGGGATCTCTTGTTGTTGTTCTTCGGTATGTACATGTACTATGATTTTGCTAGTTTAGCAGTATCATTTTGCTACTTTAGTACTATGATTTTGCTAGTTTAGTAGTAGCATTTTGCTACTTTAGTACTATGATTTTGCTAGTTTAGTACTAGCATTTTGCTACTAGGTACAACCACCAAAGTTTCTGCTAACTACCAGTTATGTTAGCAATATTCAGTAGTAGCATTTTGCTAATTTAGTAGCATTTTTCTAGTTTAGTAGTAGCACATGTAGCAATATTCAGGAGTTTAGTGGTAGCATTTTGCTAGTTTGTGCTTTTCAGTAGTAGGATTTGCTACTTATGCAGTTTTAGCAGGTTTTTGCTACTTCTATTATTTGCTACATTTATTGCCTCCCTTTGCTACATGTGGCCTATAAGTAGGATTTTTGATACTTTTATGCTCATATGTTGACATGCTATACGTAGATTTTTTAGATTGGTTTGCTAATTTTGGTTTCTATGCTACATGCTAGGTTTTTTGGTTGGGTTTGCTACATGTAGCTTTATGTAGCTTCTTTTTTGTTTGCATTCTATTTTTTGGTTCGTTGCTACATGTAGCTTTTTTGGAGGTTGAGGTCACACCATAACCATCTCTGCTACTATTTTTATTTTGCTGCAGGTTGCTGCAGTTGATAAGAGCAAGGTTTGTAAGGGCAAAAAAGTTGTTGTGAGCCGCAAGAAAGTTGGCGAGGGAGCGAGTAATGTCAAGGAGGACATTTGGATTTCCAAGGACTGTTTCGGTGCCAAGCGTTTGCGTATCCTTGCGGACAACCTTTCTCCAGCCAAGAAGCAGATTATTGAGTCAAAGAGTGCATTTAGAGCATTGTTGAATGTTGCACAGTTCAGAATTCCTAATGAGCTTACTGATTTTGTTTCTGCCCATACTTCTCCTCGTCTTTGTGAGTACAAGCTTCGGAAGAACCAAATGGTGTTTACCACGGATATGGTGAGGAAAGTGTTTGAAATCCGTTGCGGGAGCAAGCCTATTGATCTTTCTATTACTGGAGGTGTAGAGCTTGATGAGATTCGAGACTTCTACCATGCTGGGAAGAAGAGGGCAGAGTTAGCAACTACTATCGATATCTTGAAGAAGTGTGCTGATACAGATGAGGAAACCATCATTCGCACTTGGGATCTTGTTTCCCTGGCCACTGTTGTTGCTCCAAAAAGCTCGAACCATGTTAACTTGGAATATGTTGGTATCATGGCTGACCCAACCAAAACAGATGAGTATGCTTGGGATGAGCATTTGTTGGGTTTGTTGATGCAAACTGTGAGAAATATTCAGAAGAAGTAAGGTCTTGTTCTTCCAAAGGACTATAATAAATTTGAGTTTTGGATAACTGGCCCATTCATTCTTCTTGGTGTAAGTTATCTCCCCTCTTTTATGTTTGTGTGTAGCGGTTTGCAGCGTTTGTTTTGCTTGCCTAACTTTGTATTTGGCTTCTTTTTGTAGATTGCTTATATGGATCATTTGGATTTCCCACCGTGTGATCACATGTTTGACAAGTCATTGCCTAGAGTATGCTCTGTCAAGACCAGTGACTTCACTTTTGTTGTACAAAATGACTCGGATAGGAAGATTTTATTGAACAAAACTGTTTTCGGCAGGCGACATGTAATGTTCTTTCCAGCACCACAAACATTCTCTTCTTCCGTTGATCCTCTTAATGTTAACATTAATTTTTATTGTGTGTAGTTCCTCCCATTGTCTGCAACACCTTATGGTACTGCTCCTGGTTATGATGACTTGAACCAATCTGCTCCTGTGGAAGACGTTGATGTTAATCCTTCTGCTTCATTGAATGAATGGCTCAATTTCCCTAGCAGCCAGGATTTGCAGGTATAAATTTGCTACTGTACTGTTATTTTTTTGCTACTTCAGTGCATGGCTTTTGCTACTTTAGCTTCATTGCTCTGCTACCTGTTTTTGCAATCAGTTTTATGTAGTTCTGTTAACATGTATTACAATTAACTTGCTACATTACTGTTTTTTGATTTATTTTTTAGTTTATAGATTTTGCTACTTTAGCTTAATTAGTCTGCTACCACTATGAAATCTTTTAACTTTCTCTTATAGGTTTTGCTACTTTAGTTTATAGGTTTTGCTACATTAGCTTTATTAGCTTATAGGTTTTGCTACTTTAGTTTATAGGTTTTGCTACATTAGCTTTATTAGTTTGCTACCACTGAAATTTTTTAGTGTAGTTCTGAACTGAACTGTTTTGTTACATTAGTTATTATGTTTTGCTACTTTGGTACATGATTGTTGCTACATTAGCTTTATGAATTTGCTACTCCTTCTGTGTTAGCCTCGGTGTTAGGGTACTGAGGCTGAGTCGTCGTCGACGCGATAGCGGTCACGGGCAATTATGCCTCGGTACCCTAACACCCTTCGAGGTTTCGTCGCTCGTACGACGCGGTTGACATGGTTATACCCTACGGGTACACGATATTAGCATACCTGGTCCAGCCCAAGGAAGGCCCACAAGAACATATGTGTTGGAGATATGCCCAAGAGGCAATAATAAAGTGGTTATTATCATATCTTCACACTTATGATAAATGTTTACATACCATGCTATAATTGTATTAACCGGAAACATTAATACTTGTGTGATTTGTAAACTAAAATAAGAGTCCCTAGTAAAGCCTCTTGTTAAACTAGCTTGTTGGTTAATATATGATCATGGTTTCCTGATCATGAACATAGAGATGTTATTAACAACAGGATCATATCATTAGGAGAATGATGTGATGGACATACTCCTATAGATAAGCGTAGCATAAAGATCAAGTCATTTTAATTAGTTCAATTGCTATATGCTTTCTGATACATAGTAACCTAATTCCTTCGACCATGAGATCATGCATATCACCTTTACCGGATGGATGCTTTGATGACATCAAACACCACACCGTAACTGGGTGGCTATAAAGGTGGCATTGAGTGTTCGGAAAGTATTGGTTGAAACACATGGATCAAGAGTGGGATTTGTCCATCCATATGACGGATAGATATACTCTGGTCCCTCTCGGTGTAATGTCATCCAATTAGCTTGCAAGCATGTGACTGGCTCACAAGGGATCACATATCACGGGAACGAGAAAAGAGTACTTATCGGTAACGAGGTTGAACTAGGTATGCAGAGATACCGACGATCATAACCTCGGATAAGTAAACTATCGTGAGACAAAGGGAAATTTGTATCGTATGTAAGTGGTTCATTCGATCGCAAAGTAATCGTAGAAGTATGTGGGAGCCATATGAATTTCCAGATTCCTCTATTGGTTATTGTTCGGAGAAGTGTCTCGATCATGTCCGCATAATTCACGAACCGTAGGGAGACACACTTAAGGATTCGACGTTGTTTGAGTAGTTATGGTATTATGAGAAAGAGACCGAATGTTGTTCGGAGTCTCGGATGGGATCCGGGATATCACGAGGTGATCCGGAATGGTCCGGAGAATAAGATTCATATAAGGAAAGTCCCGTTTCGGAGTTCGGGAATGATTCCGGTGTTTTCATCGGGAATGTTCTAGAAGGTTCCGGATTGTCCGGCACTCCGGGGGGGAAGGGGTACATGAATGTGCCATTGCATATTGGAATGATTGCATCATGTACTAAGTGTTCTTGCTGTTCCAAATAAAGGATTAAATTGAATCCTAAAACAGAAAAGTCAAATGTCCAGTTTGAAAGTCAAACGGCTAAAACAAGAAACTGTGGGAAACAAGCAAGAGGTGGTTGGAACCGACTTGGGGGAGGAGTCCCTCCAAGCCGGCGCGCCAGCCCTAGGCCGAGTTGGGGAGGGACTCCCCTCCCCTTGGCTGCCCCTCCCACCTATAAAAGGAGGGGCAGGGCCTCCTCCTCTAGACACACAAGTTTCTACCTCTAATCTCCGGTTTAGAGCCGTTCTGGTTTAGAGCTTCTAATTGCTTTAGCCTGCGGTTTAGAGCCTTCTAATTGGTGTGTCTAATCTCTAGACCACTAATAGTACTCTCTCATACTCCACCATACTCGCTCCGGCTTAAGGCGAAGCCCTGCGGGATCTCCCCTCTACTTCCGGTACCACGCCGTTGTGCTGCCGGAATCGCGAGGAGAGTGCTACAACCTCCGCTGCCTGCTGGAACAAGGGAGAGGAAGGTCTTCGTCGAGTACCGAACGTGTGAACGACTACGGGAGCGCTGCCGGAACGCAGCGCCGGAAGGATCGTCTACACGATCTTGAGATCGGAAAGAGTACGACTACATCACCCACGAGAATCTGCTCTCGTTAACTGCTTTGGAATCTTCGAGGGTAAGTTATTCCATCGACTCGTTGCTACAATCTAGTAGATAGATCTTGGCTTGTTTGTTTGTATGCGATAGAAATTTTTTGTTTTCCATGCTACGAACCCCTACAGTGGTATCAGAGCCGTGTCTATATGTAGATCTGTTTGCACGAGTAGAACACAATGGTCATTGTGGGCGTTGATGCGTTTATTGTCGATTGCTTCTTGTGTACTTTGCATCTTGCGGTATGTTGGGATGAAGCGGCCCGGGCTAACCTTACATGACATAGTTCATGAGACTTGCTCCACGCTTGACATGTAACTTGTATTGCATAAGTGGCTTTGCGGGTGCCTGTTTCTCCTAGCATAGTTAAGATCCAATTTACAACGGGTGATTAACAATACTAGTATCAATGTTGTGGTTCTTGTTCGTAAGTTAGAACGACACTTATTGAAAGCCCCAAACCACGTAAAATATGCAAAGAAAGTAGAGGCGTCTAATTTTGTTTTGCAGGGGTGTGCAGTGATGTGATATGGCCATGATTGTGATTATATATGATGTATGCAATGTTCCTTATTGTAAGTCGGCAACCGGCAGGAGCCATATGGTTGTCTTTAAATTCTGTTAAGACCCGCGTGTCTATTCAAAGTAGTTGTAATAGTTGAAGCCGGTGGACGACAACCATAGAGCAGCGTCATTGACCTTGATGCAATGCCGGTGATGATGGAGATCATGTTCGTGCTAGAAGATGGAGATCGGAAGCACAAAGAAGAAAGGCCATATCATATCACATATTATGAATTGCATGTGATGTTAATCCTTTATGCATCTTGTATTGCTTAGTAGACGATGGTAGCATTATAAGATGATCCCTCATGCACATGAATTTCAAGTCATAAAGTGTTCACCCTTAGTTAGCACCGTTGCTAAAGCTTGTTGTTTCGAAGCACCACGTGATGATCGGGTGTGTTAGATTCCGCAAGTGTATACAACGTGGGCAAGCCAGATTTGCTCATGCGGAAGCTAAGGTTTGATCTTGACGAGCCTAGCATGTACATACATGGTCTGAGGAACACGGATCACCGAAAGGTAAAGCATGAGTCATATAGTAGATATGATGAACATGTTGATTGTTCGCCATTGAAGCTACGTCAACTCTCGTGATGATCGGTTTTGATGTGGTGGATTTGGTTCGTGTGATCACTAAAACAATGTGAGGGATATTGTTTTGAGTGGGAGTTCACCTAGATTAATTTAATTATTAATTAGAACTCAATTTATCATAAACTAAATCAAAGTGAATTTGCATAGTTGTTGTAGTCATTGGCATCCGTTTACCACCTTGCGCTTAGTTATAATTGAGATGATAGAACTATAGAATTCTGGTTAGTTACTTTACGAACTGGTATCGTATTGTTTTGAAGTGTTAATCTAAAGTTTAAAAGTCCTATTGCAAACTTTCAGTAAGTTCCGGTTACTCCATGAAGTTTAATAATTGGTATTAAAACAAGAGTGACAATTCCAAGTGTTAGTGTATAAGTATCATGTTTGTCTCCATGATTCTTGATATTCAAAGGATTGTCTTAATATCAAGGTTATCTAGGATCTGAAAGAGTTGTTTCAGAAACCATGATGTGTGGAAGATATTGTGATATCTGAAACAAAGTTTTGGTTACAACATGATAGAGTATAATATGGCAAAGTTCATGTTCTCATATTTTGATGATAATTTGCAAAAGGTTGGAGACACTTGTTGTCCTAATACTCCAAAAGGTTTTTGGATAGCAACATTATACTCATAATTCATCGTTATAAGCTAAAAGTAGCTTGATCATGGACGATTCCATGATAAGGGTGAATATTTGATGTAGGTAAAATATTTACTACACCAAGAGATTACTAAAGAAAGGAATTTGAAAGAACACCAAACATTTGATGATGGTGATCTACTTCAAAGTGCAAGTCCAAACACATTGGTATTTAACTATACACGCTTTGGACTATGTGTCATATGTATGACTCCACTATTGATATTGATAGATTCTTTCAAACAGAAAAGGAAATACTGAAAGAGAATCTCATAAATATATGGCAGAAAAGAAAAGACTAGAATTGTTCAGTTTAAGTATATAGATGATATACATGTTATATTCTTTGCTTATTAAACAATGTGGTTCTTAAGTATTTGATACTGAATTTGTTGGTGTGAATCGTCATACGAAACAACACAATTCATGAACTACAATGGCCTAAGTAACTAGCAAAAGAATATGTGAATGATGTTCATCGAGAACAAATAAAGGGTTATTGTGTTGCTCGTTAAACATCAAAGCTTACCTTCAAAGATTTGTTTTATCGGGTATTATGAGAACAAAAGGATTGTTCAAATAATTGCCGTAATCCATAAAAGATGGATGATTCACAAATCTTGTTGGAAAATCACATCCATAAAACTAATGCTAAAGATGTCGAAAGACAAATTGATTGAAAGATCACTTAGGAAGTGACATCGCCGTTTAAATTATATTGGAAAGAAAACATGAAGAAACTCCATATGTATGGAATTTTGGAGTCTTTTGATTTTGATCAAATGACGCTTGTGAAACTTTCCTAGAGATAATTAAAACTTCGTTCATAGGCCAAAAGGGAACGAAAGACTAGCTTATTGGAAATTGTACATATTGTTGTACAAAGTCCATTATGTGTAGTCAAGAGTGATGGATTTCAACTTCATATGCTTTCTCCGAAAATTTGAGTGAATATATGAATATTTACTTAATAAGGATGAAGTATGAAACATTTGAAAAAGTTCAAAGACTTTCAACATGAAGTGCAAAATCATTGTAACAAGAATATAAATAGTTTATGATAAGATCATAAAGGAAGATATTTGAGTTACAAGTTTAGCATAATACCTAAGATTTAAGGAATCGTTCCGTGGATTTGCATTTTCCCGAAACACCATAAGAGTATGGAGCGTTCGAGATATGTAATTAAACCTTGTTTGACATGGTAAGATCAAAAGGTATAATTCATAAAACTGCCATTATATTTTAAAGATTAAAAGCTTTAGAGATTACTGTTTTTCCACTGAAAAGAGCTTCATCATAATCCGTTGAAATGACACCATATAAAGTTATGGTTTGGGATAAAACCCAAGTAGTCCCGTCTTAAACATTGGTATTCTATACATAAGAAAGATGTTTGCAACCAAAGTCGGATGAACCTGTCTTTGTATGTTATTTCGAATAACTGTTAAGTATTCCTCCATAACACCAGAGACAAAAGTGTTTGTCACTTAGAACGTCAAGTTTCTTTGGGAAGGAATTTTTCGTGAAAAGTTAAGTGGGAGGACAATAGAACTTTGATAAGGTTAAAGGAACCTTAGCTATATGATCAAAGTTGCGCAGCGCCAAAAAGTGTTCCGGAGGCAGCAACAATGCTCATGGCTTACGTGCCTCAAAGGTTGTGGTTACAATAGTCAAAGTTTCTATTGAAACAAGTAGGTCGAGTAAACAATCAAATACCAAGATTTGAGGGTTGAATCATTATTTGAGAATAATGAACCGACTACATGCAAAGAAGCGATGATGGGCCCTGACTCCGTCTAATGGCTTGAAGCCATAAAATCCGTGATAGTTCCATACACGAAAAATCAAGTTTTGAACTTGAAGGACCCTCGAGAAAGGTGTAAGACTTTACAGTCGTGTTTGGATCTATAAAGAAAAAGACATGGATGTTTTACATCTATGAAATAGTCGACATGTTGGGAAAGAGTTCACAACAATGTTCAAAGGTTGACTATGACAAGATTTGATCTTTCATAGTGATATTTAGTCTAGACGGATTAGTGTAGCAACTACTACATATAATTTTGTTATATGGTAGTTGAATAAACAAAACAAGTTCTTCTAATAGAATCGTTACCTAGGACATGTGCATAACACGGTCCATAGGGTTTTGTTAATTCAAAGGATGCTAATGCATATGCAAACTTCAATGGTTGAAATAAGCATAGCGGAGTTGGAATCTTCACTATGATGAAACTGTTAAAAGAGTTTAATTTCATCAGAGACAATGAAGATGCTTGCATTTGCAAGAAATTAAGTGGGAGCGCTAAGACATGTTTCTAATACATTATGTGGAAGACATATTGTTGATTGGAAATAATGTATCTTTTATTAACACATATTAAGAATTTCATCCCGATGAAAGACTTAGGCAAAACCCAAATATTAGGCATGATTATACGCTAATATGGTTGTGCCAGAAGTACATAGACAAGATATTGAATGAGTTCAATATAGAAACTACAAGAGAGGTTCTTGTCGCACAGAAAGGATTGAATGAGTTCAATGTTGATGATATATTCAAGTGTATTGACATTTGGCAAGTGAAACAAAATTCAAGATTGATACTTGATCACAAAGAGTATTTATATCAATCATGTTGTGATGTGTACAAATCCAGATATGTCCTATGCTCTAAATGTTATGAGCATATACCAGAATGATTCATAAGATAATCATTGGACAATAGTAAGGATATTCTTATGATCTTTTGGAAGAACTAAGAGTATAATATTTGTAGAAGTGACAAATAGATGGTTAGTTCATTGTAAAAGTACTACATTGATACTAGTTTTGTCACAAAGTACAAATTAAGTTTATCTCAATCTAAACTAAGGGTGGCACAATATAATGGAAAGTGAGTTCCATAATGGATTTGGATGAGTTCCAAAGTTAATACATTGTGACAGATACTACAACAAAAGGCTAAGTATATGACTGCTATTTTAGCAGCAAAAGAGGGCATTTGTGTCAAGTAGTTTGCTATCAAACTAGGTGTAGTTCACAGTGGGATAATACTATGAAGATATATTGTACGACAATATTATCAACATGTTTTTAACCCCAAAGAACTAAAGGTCACACCAAAGGACCAAATTTATACAAAGAGAATGAGTGATGCGTAGAGACGCAAATACATGCAATTACACACGGACCTGGAAGTGTCAGATCCGGAGATCAGTTGACCACTAGCAATCGTGTACATACAACACCGGAAAGCCATAGGTGTTGAATACACAAAGGTTTGAAACTAGATTATTGACTCTAGTGCAAGTGGGAGACTGTTGGAGATATGCCCAAGAGGCAATAATAAAGTGGTTATTATCATATCTTCACACTTATGATAAATGTTTACATACCATGCTATAATTGTATTAACCGGAAACATTAATACTTGTGTGATTTGTAAACTAAAATAAGAGTCCCTAGTAAAGCCTCTTGTTAAACTAGCTTGTTGGTTAATATATGATCATGGTTTCCTGATCATGAACATAGAGATGTTATTAACAACAGGATCATATCATTAGGAGAATGATGTGATGGACATACTCCTATAGATAAGCGTAGCATAAAGATCAAGTCATTTTAATTAGTTCAATTGCTATATGCTTTCTGATACATAGTAACCTAATTCCTTCGACCATGAGATCATGCATATCACCTTTACCGGATGGATGCTTTGATGACATCAAACACCACACCGTAACTGGGTGGCTATAAAGGTGGCATTGAGTGTTCGGAAAGTATTGGTTGAAACACATGGATCAAGAGTGGGATTTGTCCATCCATATGACGGATAGATATACTCTGGTCCCTCTCGGTGTAATGTCATCCAATTAGCTTGCAAGCATGTGACTGGCTCACAAGGGATCACATATCACGGGAACGAGAAAAGAGTACTTATCGGTAACGAGGTTGAACTAGGTATGCAGAGATACCGACGATCATAACCTCGGATAAGTAAACTATCGTGAGACAAAGGGAAATTTGTATCGTATGTAAGTGGTTCATTCGATCGCAAAGTAATCGTAGAAGTATGTGGGAGCCATATGAATTTCCAGATTCCTCTATTGGTTATTGTTCGGAGAAGTGTCTCGATCATGTCCGCATAATTCACGAACCGTAGGGAGACACACTTAAGGATTCGACGTTGTTTGAGTAGTTATGGTATTATGAGAAAGAGACCGAATGTTGTTCGGAGTCTCGGATGGGATCCGGGATATCACGAGGTGATCCGGAATGGTCCGGAGAATAAGATTCATATAAGGAAAGTCCCGTTTCGGAGTTCGGGAATGATTCCGGTGTTTTCATCGGGAATGTTCTAGAAGGTTCCGGATTGTCCGGCACTCCGGGGGGGAAGGGGTACATGAATGTGTCATTGCATATTGGAATGATTGCATCATGTACTAAGTGTTCTTGCTGTTCCAAATAAAGGATTAAATTGAATCATAAAACAGAAAAGTCAAATGTCCAGTTTGAAAGTCAAACGGCTAAAACAAGAAACTGTGGGAAACAAGCAAGAGGTGGTTGGAACCGACTTGGGGGAGGAGTCCCTCCAAGCCGGCGCGCCAGCCCTAGGCCGAGTTGGGGAGGGACTCCCCTCCCCTTGGCCGCCCCTCCCACCTATAAAAGGAGGGGCAGGGCCTCCTCCTCTAGACACACAAGTTTCTACCTCTAATCTCCGGTTTAGAGCCGTTCTGGTTTAGAGCTTCTAATTGCTTTAGCCTGCGGTTTAGAGCCTTCTAATTGGTGTGTCTAATCTCTAGACCACTAATAGTACTCTCTCATACTCCACCATACTCGCTCCGGCTTAAGGCGAAGCCCTGCGGGATCTCCCCTCTACTTCCGGTACCACGCCGTTGTGCTGCCGGAATCGCGAGGAGAGTGCTACAACCTCCGCTGCCTGCTGGAACAAGGGAGAGGAAGGTCTTCGTCGAGTACCGAACGTGTGAACGACTACGGGAGCGCTGCCGGAACGCAGCGCCGGAAGGATCGTCTACACGATCTTGAGATCGGAAAGAGTACGACTACATCACCCACGAGAATCTGCTCTCGTTAACTGCTTTGGAATCTTCGAGGGTAAGTTATTCCATCGACTCGTTGCTACAATCTAGTAGATAGATCTTGGCTTGTTTGTTTGTATGCGATAGAATTTTTTGTTTTCCATGCTACGAACCCCTACAGTGGTATCAGAGCCGTGTCTATATGTAGATCTGTTTGCACGAGTAGAACACAATGGTCATTGTGGGCGTTGATGCTTTTATTGTCGATTGCTTCTTGTGTACTTTGCATCTTGCGGTATGTTGGGATGAAGCGGCCCGGGCTAACCTTACATGACATAGTTCATGAGACTTGCTCCACGCTTGACATGTAACTTGTATTGCATAAGTGGCTTTGCGGGTGCCTGTTTCTCCTAGCATAGTTAAGATCCAATTTACAACGGGTGATTAACAATACTAGTATCAATGTTGTGGTTCTTGTTCGTAAGTTAGAACGACACTTATTGAAAGCCCCAAACCACGTAAAATATGCAAAGAAAGTAGAGGCGTCTAATTTTGTTTTGCAGGGGTGTGCAGTGATGTGATATGGCCATGATTGTGATTATATATGATGTATGCAATGTTCCTTATTGTAAGTCGGCAACCGGCAGGAGCCATATGGTTGTCTTTAAATTCTGTTAAGACCCGCGTGTCTATTCAAAGTAGTTGTAATAGTTGAAGCCGGTGGACGACAACCATAGAGCAGCGTCATTGACCTTGATGCAATGCCGGTGATGATGGAGATCATGTTCGTGCTAGAAGATGGAGATCGGAAGCACAAAGAAGAAAGGCCATATCATATCACATATTATGAATTGCATGTGATGTTAATCCTTTATGCATCTTGTATTGCTTAGTAGACGATGGTAGCATTATAAGATGATCCCTCATGCACATGAATTTCAAGTCATAAAGTGTTCACCCTTAGTTAGCACCGTTGCTAAAGCTTGTTGTTTCGAAGCACCACGTGATGATCGGGTGTGTTAGATTCCGCAAGTGTATACAACGTGGGCAAGCCAGATTTGCTCATGCGGAAGCTAAGGTTTGATCTTGACGAGCCTAGCATGTACAGACATGGTCTAAGGAACACGGATCACCGAAAGGTAAAGCATGAGTCATATAGTAGATATGATGAACATGTTGATTGTTCGCCATTGAAGCTACGTCAACTCTCGTGATGATCGGTTTTGATGTGGTGGATTTGGTTCGTGTGATCACTAAAACAATGTGAGGGATATTGTTTTGAGTGGGAGTTCACCTAGATTAATTTAATTATTAATTAGAACTCAATTTATCATAAACTAAATCAAAGTGAATTTGCATAGTTGTTGTAGTCATTGGCATCCGTTTACCACCTTGCGCTTAGTTATAATTGAGATGATAGAACTATAGAATTCTGGTTAGTTACTTTACGAACTGGTATCGTATTGTTTTGAAGTGTTAATCTAAAGTTTAAAAGTCCTATTGCAAACTTTCAGTAAGTTCCGGTTACTCCATGAAGTTTAATAATTGGTATTAAAACAAGAGTGACAATTCCAAGTGTTAGTGTATAAGTATCATGTTTGTCTCCATGATTCTTGATATTCAAAGGATTGTCTTAATATCAAGGTTATCTAGGATCTGAAAGAGTTGTTTCAGAAACCATGATGTGTGGAAGATATTGTGATATCTGAAACAAAGTTTTGGTTGCAACATGATAGAGTATAATATGGCAAAGTTCATGTTCTCATATTTTGATGATAATTTGCAAAAGGTTGGAGACACTTGTTGTCCTAATCCTCCAAAAGGTTTTTGGATAGCAACATTATACTCATAATTCATCGTTATAAGCTAAAAGTAGCTTGATCATGGACGATTCCATGATAAGGGTGAATATTTGATGTAGGTAAAATATTTACTACACCAAGAGATTACTAAAGAAAGGAATTTGAAAGAACACCAAACATTTGATGATGGTGATCTACTTCAAAGTGCAAGTCCAAACACATTGGTATTTAACTATACACGCTTTGGACTATGTGTCATATGTATGACTCCACTATTGATATTGATAGATTCTTTCAAACAGAAAAGGAAATACTGAAAGAGAATCTCATAAATATATGGCAGAAAAGAAAAGACTAGAATTGTTCAGTTTAAGTATATAGATGATATACATGTTATATTCTTTGCTTATTAAACAATGTGGTTCTTAAGTATTTGATACTGAATTTGTTGGTGTGAATCGTCATACGAAACAACACAATTCATGAACTACAATGGCCTAAGTAACTAGCAAAAGAATATGTGAATGATGTTCATCGAGAACAAATAAAGGGTTATTGTGTTGCTCGTTAAACATCAAAGCTTACCTTCAAAGATTTGTTTTATCGGGTATTATGAGAACAAAAGGATTGTTCAAATAATTGCCGTAATCCATAAAAGATGGATGATTCACAAATCTTGTTGGAAAATCACATCCATAAAACTAATGCTAAAGATGTCGAAAGACAAATTGATTGAAAGATCACTTAGGAAGTGACATCGCCGTTTAAATTATATTGGAAAGAAAACATGAAGAAACTCCATATGTATGGAATTTTGGAGTCTTTTGATTTTGATCAAATGACGCTTGTGAAACTTTCCTAGAGATAATTAAAACTTCGTTCATAGGCCAAAAGGGAACGAAAGACTAGCTTATTGGAAATTGTACATATTGTTGTACAAAGTCCATTATGTGTAGTCAAGAGTGATGGATTTCAACTTCATATGCTTTCTCCGAAAATTTGAGTGAATATATGAATATTTACTTAATAAGGATGAAGTATGAAACATTTGAAAAAGTTCAAAGACTTTCAACATGAAGTGCAAAATCATTGTAACAAGAATATAAATAGTTTATGATAAGATCATAAAGGAAGATATTTGAGTTACAAGTTTAGCATAATACCTAAGATTTAAGGAATCGTTCCGTGGATTTGCATTTTCCCGAAACACCATAAGAGTATGGAGCGTTCGAGATATGTAATTAAACCTTGTTTGACATGGTAAGATCAAAAGGTATAATTCATAAAACTGCCATTATATTTTAAAGATTAAAAGCTTTAGAGATTACTGTTTTTCCACTGAAAAGAGCTTCATCATAATCCGTTGAAATGACACCATATAAAGTTATGGTTTGGGATAAAACCCAAGTAGTCCCGTCTTAAACATTGGTATTCTATACATAAGAAAGATGTTTGCAACCAAAGTCGGATGAACCTGTCTTTGTATGTTATTTCGAATAACTGTTAAGTATTCCTCCATAACACCAGAGACAAAAGTGTTTGTCACTTAGAACGTCAAGTTTCTTTGGGAAGGAATTTTTCGTGAAAAGTTAAGTGGGAGGACAATAGAACTTTGATAAGGTTAAAGGAACCTTAGCTATATGATCAAAGTTGCGCAGCGCCAAAAAGTGTTCCGGAGGCAGCAACAATGCTCATGGCTTACGTGCCTCAAAGGTTGTGGTTACAATAGTCAAAGTTTCTATTGAAACAAGTAGGTCGAGTAAACAATCAAATACCAAGATTTGAGGGTTGAATCATTATTTGAGAATAATGAACCGACTACATGCAAAGAAGCGATGATGGGCCCTGACTCCGTCTAATGGCTTGAAGCCATAAAATCCGTGATAGTTCCATACACGAAAAATCAAGTTTTGAACTTGAAGGACCCTCGAGAAAGGTGTAAGACTTTACAGTCGTGTTTGGATCTATAAAGAAAAAGACATGGATGTTTTACATCTATGAAATAGTCGACATGTTGGGAAAGAGTTCACAACAATGTTCAAAGGTTGACTATGACAAGATTTGATCTTTCATAGTGATATTTAGTCTAGACGGATTAGTGTAGCAACTACTACATATAATTTTGTTATATGGTAGTTGAATAAACAAAACAAGTTCTTCTAATAGAATCGTTACCTAGGACATGTGCATAACACGGTCCATAGGGTTTTGTTAATTCAAAGGATGTTAATGCATATGCAAACTTCAATGGTTGAAATAAGCATAGCGGAGTTGGAATCTTCACTATGATGAAACTGTTAAAAGAGTTTAATTTCATCAGAGACAATGAAGATGCTTGCATTTGCAAGAAATTAAGTGGGAGCGCTAAGACATGTTTCTAATACATTATGTGGAAGACATATTGTTGATTGGAAATAATGTATCTTTTATTAACACATATTAAGAATTTCATCCCGATGAAAGACTTAGGCAAAACCCAAATATTAGGCATGATTATACGCTAATATGGTTGTGCCAGAAGTACATAGACAAGATATTGAATGAGTTCAATATAGAAACTACAAGAGAGGTTCTTGTCGCACAGAAAGGATTGAATGAGTTCAATGTTGATGATATATTCAAGTGTATTGACATTTGGCAAGTGAAACAAAATTCAAGATTGATACTTGATCACAAAGAGTATTTATATCAATCATGTTGTGATGTGTACAAATCCAGATATGTCCTATGCTCTAAATGTTATGAGCATATACCAGAATGATTCATAAGATAATCATTGGACAATAGTAAGGATATTCTTATGATCTTTTGGAAGAACTAAGAGTATAATATTTGTAGAAGTGACAAATAGATGGTTAGTTCATTGTAAAAGTACTACATTGATACTAGTTTTGTCACAAAGTACAAATTAAGTTTATCTCAATCTAAACTAAGGGTGGCACAATATAATGGAAAGTGAGTTCCATAATGGATTTGGATGAGTTCCAAAGTTAAGACATTGTGACAGATACTACAACAAAAGGCTAAGTATATGACTGCTATTTTAGCAGCAAAAGAGGGCATTTGTGTCAAGTAGTTTGCTATCAAACTAGGTGTAGTTCACAGTGGGATAATACTATGAAGATATATTGTACGACAATATTATCAACATGTTTTTAACCCCAAAGAACTAAAGGTCACACCAAAGGACCAAATTTATACAAAGAGAATGAGTGATGCGTAGAGACGCAAATACATGCAATTACACACGGACCTGGAAGTGTCAGATCCGGAGATCAGTTGACCACTAGCAATCGTGTACATACAACACCGGAAAGCCATAGGTGTTGAATACACAAAGGTTTGAAACTAGATTATTGACTCTAGTGCAAGTGGGAGACTGTTGGAGATATGCCCAAGAGGCAATAATAAAGTGGTTATTATCATATCTTCACACTTATGATAAATGTTTACATACCATGCTATAATTGTATTAACCGGAAACATTAATACTTGTGTGATTTGTAAACTAAAATAAGAGTCCCTAGTAAAGCCTCTTGTTAAACTAGCTTGTTGGTTAATATATGATCATGGTTTCCTGATCATGAACATAGAGATGTTATTAACAACAGGATCATATCATTAGGAGAATGATGTGATGGACATACTCCTATAGATAAGCGTAGCATAAAGATCAAGTCATTTTAATTAGTTCAATTGCTATATGCTTTCTGATACATAGTAACCTAATTCCTTCGACCATGAGATCATGCATATCACCTTTACCGGATGGATGCTTTGATGACATCAAACACCACACCGTAACTGGGTGGCTATAAAGGTGGCATTGAGTGTTCGGAAAGTATTGGTTGAAACACATGGATCAAGAGTGGGATTTGTCCATCCATATGACGGATAGATATACTCTGGGCCCTCTCGGTGTAATGTCATCCAATTAGCTTGCAAGCATGTGACTGGCTCACAAGGGATCACATATCACGGGAACGAGAAAAGAGTACTTATCGGTAACGAGGTTGAACTAGGTATGCAGAGATACCGACGATCATAACCTCGGATAAGTAAACTATCGTGAGACAAAGGGAAATTGGTATCGTATGTAAGTGGTTCATTCGATCGCAAAGTAATCGTAGAAGTATGTGGGAGCCATATGAATTTCCAGATTCCTCTATTGGTTATTGTTCGGAGAAGTGTCTCGATCATGTCCGCATAATTCACGAACCGTAGGGAGACACACTTAAGGATTCGACGTTGTTTGAGTAGTTATGGTATTATGAGAAAGAGACCGAATGTTGTTCAGAGTCTCGGATGGGATCCGGGATATCACGAGGTGATCCGGAATGGTCCGGAGAATAAGATTCATATAAGGAAAGTCCCGTTTCGGAGTTCGGGAATGATTCCGGTGTTTTCATCGGGAATGTTCTAGAAGGTTCCGGATTGTCCGGCACTCCGGGGGGGAAGGGGTACATGAATGTGTCATTACATATTGGAATGATTGCATCATGTACTAAGTGTTCTTTCTGTTCCAAATAAAGGATTAAATTGAATCCTAAAACAGAAAAGTCAAATGTCCAGTTTGAAAGTCAAACGGCTAAAACAAGAAACTGTGGGAAACAAGCAAGAGGTGGTTGGAACCGACTTGGGGGAGGAGTCCCTCCAAGCCGGCGCGCCAGCCCTAGGCCGAGTTGGGGAGGGACTCCCCTCCCCTTGGCCGCCCCTCCCACCTATAAAAGGAGGGGCAGGGCCTCCTCCTCTAGACACACAAGTTTCTACCTCTAATCTCCGGTTTAGAGCCGTTCTGGTTTAGAGCTTCTAATTGCTTTAGCCTGCGGTTTAGAGCCTTCTAATTGGTGTGTCTAATCTCTAGACCACTAATAGTACTCTCTCATACTCCACCATACTCGCTCCGGCTTAAGGCGAAGCCCTGCGGGATCTCCCCTCTACTTCCGGTACCACGCCGTTGTGCTGCCGGAATCGCGAGGAGAGTGCTACAACCTCCGCTGCCTGCTGGAACAAGGTAGAGGAAGGTCTTCGTCGAGTACCGAACGTGTGACCGACTACGGGAGCGCTGCCGGAACGCAGCGCCGGAAGGATCGTCTACACGATCTTGAGATCGGAAAGAGTACGACTACATCACCCACGAGAATCTGCTCTCGTTAACTGCTTTGGAATCTTCGAGGGTAAGTTATTCCATCGACTCGTTGCTACAATCTAGTAGATAGATCTTGGCTTGTTTGTTTGTATGCGATAGAAATTTTTTGTTTTCCATGCTACGAACCCCTACAATATGCGGCCTGTGGAGATTTTCGGGTGGCCCAAGCCCATGCCAGCTTCGGATCCTTGGAGAACAAGACTAGAGTGGATAGAATATTCAAAGGGGCAAACCCTAATTTGTAACCGACTCGACCTGATGCTCGGGACCTGCCTATCTATATAAAGTCTAGGAGGGCACGGCGAGGAGGGCATCCTCTCACCGCATACACACCTCCACACCAGATTACAGCTGCGCCCCCCTGTTTTCGGTTCCGCCGTAACCAAGAGCAGACAAGCAGGAGTAGGGTTTTCCCTCTGGGGGCCTAAAACTGGGTAAACCTCGTGTCCCCATGTTGCTTGTCTGTTAACCGTTTCGCGATCTCTAGCATCCCCATCTTCTCCAAAACCCAAGCTCATAACAATGGCCATTGACGAGATCGTACCTCGTCAATTGGCGCCGTCTGTGGGAATTGGGGCGCTAATTGTGCAATCGTGACGGTCCCAACCAAAGCGATCTATAACTCCTCGGCGACGGAGAGCCACCTCCTCTTCGATACTTTCGACTTCACCGCCCACTCGCCAGCCACCGTGAAAGATTTCGAGCCCGTAGGCGACGGGCTTGAGATTCTGTCCGGGAGCTTCTACTTCCAGGTGGGACAGACCGGCACCCTCCGCCTCCCAGAGTGGGTTCCATTGCCATCCATCAGGCCCGCTTCATGGGCCCCGCATCCCAGCGTGCTACGCACAACGGTCCTGACAGACGAGTCATACGATAGCAGTTGCTGCAACTCAGATATGTGCGGCCCTCCGTCAGACGAAGGAACCTACGGTTCCGGATCCGAAAGCTGCGACAACAGCGATCCAATCCGCGGGCACTATCAGTGCGTCGTGGTCATCCAAAGCGATGTGGAACAACAACCACCAGGTTCGGGCGCCCACGTACCACCACCCAACCCATAGGGTGGAAACGAAGAAAACGGGAGGCAACCGTCCCTCCCGCCCAATGAAGGCGACGCCAACGCTTATCAGAAGATCAACCTCAACGAGGATGGATGGCGCCAGGCACGCGAAGCCGTGGCGGGCAACAAGATCCTGCCTGTGAATGCTTCACGGGGTCTGTTGATGGCATACCACCTGCTCCTCATCGGAGAGCATAATGAGTAGGTGAAGATGTAGGAGGATCTCAAGACGCGCAAGCAAGCAGCCTCGGAGTCCATCATGTGGCGAGCTGCGCTCTCTACCGCTAGCGGCTCTAGCTCGCACGACAATAATGGCAACAAGCATCGCTCTCGCACAGACCACATGGACCCCGTCGTACGCCGCGAGGTCACCAAAACCCTCAACGCGTCCTTCATGGAGATGGACGTCAACGGCAACATCATACCCAAGACGCCGCAGGCTGCGATCATGGTAGCCACCACGTATCTCGCGTCCTATCCACCTCCGGTGGGGGACCCAAAGAGAGCTATGCACAAGTCCGCACTAGCCAGACTCGGACTTGTCGGAGCTGCGCTCCACAATGAGGCTCCTGCAGAGCCGAAAAAGAAAGCTACAGTCAGATTCAACCGCAGCCCCACGCCCTCATATGACGAGGAAGAATACGAGCATGATCTACCTCGACGATGCAAGAGCCCGAGACGTCGCAGCCACGACTACGACGCTCGAAGCGACCTCGCTCAGTGCAAGGTCGACAAGGCACGCGCCAAACGCACGTGCTCAACCGAATCCGAAGAGGAGGACGACGGAGAACTTTGCGGAGCTCGATGCTTCGGCATATCTATTTGGCGCACGCGGATGCCGAGAAATTTCAAGCTTCCTTTAGACACTCTGAAGTTCGACGGGACGCATGACCCGAAAGCCTGGCTCAGCGACCACCTGTCGTCCGTCAAGCTGCACGGCGGTAACAAAAACACCGCCCTACAATGCCTTCAGCTGCAGCTAACAGGTGCAGCTCGAATCTGGCTCAGCAGCCTGTCTTCAGGCTCAATCCGAAACTGGGAGTAGCTGGCATACAGTTTCATCCGAAACTTCAAGGGCACCAGCAAGAGGCCAGCCTTAATCGCGGAGCTACGGGCATGCACCCAACGAACGGGCGAATCCATTCGCTAGTACATACTACGCTGGTGCAACATCAAGAACTCTGCGGCACACATCTTAGAGGAGAGAACGATCGACGCCTTCAAGGGCGGTGTCAAGCGCCCGGACTTCAAGGAATAACTTGAAGGGTTTCGCGGCATAGTAAATCAAAATTTTCTACGGAGCGAACAGAGGGAAAGCCAAGATCTAATCTAGGAGATGCAAACAACGAGAGAGATTGGATTAGATCTTCATACCCTTGAAGATTCGCACAGCGGAACGTTCGTCGGAACGTGGGTGATGTAGTCGTACTCGCTTCTCCTCCTCGCGATCCGATCCGATCTAGCACCACAAGTGGCGGTGCCTCCGTGAGATGCACACGTGCAGCACCTCGACGTCTCCTCCTTCCTCGGACCAGCGAGTATGGTGGAGAGATAGATTGGATCTACAGCACGACGGCGTGGTGTATATGGTGGAGAATTTCTGCTGCAGGGCTTCGCCTACAAACAGTCGGGAGGGAGAGAGGAAGGTAGCAAGGCTGCTAGGGCTTGGAGGAAGGTGTGTGTGGGGAAGGGGCGCACCACCCCTCTATATATAGAGGAGGGCGGCCAGCCCTTGCCCCTCCTCCAAGCCTGTCTCTAGTTTAAACAATTTAAACTCTCCCTTATCTAGAAATCCTATCTCTAGTTTAAACGATTTAAACTCTCCCTTATCTAGAAATTCTATCCCGAGATTTAAACGAGTCAAATCTCTCTAGAATCGGCTGGGCCCTATGGGGCCTTGTGCCCCTGGCCCAATGCGGCCAGGCACTCCCTCATAGGCCCATGCCCCCTCCCGGAAGGTGGGGCCACGTTGGTCCCCTTCCGGAAGGTTCTAGAAGCTTCCGGTACAATACCGATTAACCCGGAACAATTCCGAACTCCAAAAACTGCACTGCCTTATATGAATCTTATTCTCAGGACCATTCCGGAACCTCTCGTGATATCCCGAATCCCATCTGAGACTCCGAACAAAAATTCATAAACCAATTATCCAATCTATCCTAGCGTCAAGATACGTTAAGTGTGTGACCCTGCGGGTTCGAGAATATGCAGACATGATCTTCTATCAATAATCAACAGCGGGGTCTGGGCACCCATATTGACTCCCACACATTCATCGATGATCATATCGGATGAACGACGATGCCAGGATTCAATCAATCCCATATATATATTCCCTTCGTCTCGCGATATTTTACTTGCCCGAGATTCGATCGTCGGTACCGTCATACCTAGTTCAATCTCGTTCACAGCAAGTACTTTACTCGTTCCGTAATCCGATATCACTTTGTGATTAACTCCTTAACCACATGCTTGCAAGCGGTGTTGATATCGATTACCGAGTGGGCCCGAAGTATATCTCTCCGACTTGGGAGGGACAAATTCCATCTCGATACATACAACCCAACAGATACTTTCCGATCACCTGAGAGACACCTTTATGATCACCCTCTCATAGGATGACGTTTGATGACCTCAAAGCTTTCTTCCGATACCAGGGAGTTGCATTATCTCATGGTCTAAGGAATACAATATTTGACATAGGAAAAGCTTCGCAAAGACGAACACGATGACACGATCTAATTGCTCTGCTTTGTTTGGGTCTATCCACCATATCATTCTCCCAATGATATGATCTCATTATCAATTGACAACTCATGTCTATGGTTAGGAAACCTTAACCATCATTGATCAATGAGCTAGTCCATAGAGGCGTACTAGGGACACGGTGTTGTTTACAAACCACACAAGTATTAATGTTTCCGATTAATACAATTCTAGCATGGAATATAAACTTTATCATGAACAAGAATTATAATAATAACATCTTTATTATTGCCTCTAGGGCATAATTCCAACAGTCTCCCACTTGCACTAGAGTCAATAATCTAGTTTACATTTGGCAACAATCTCACACCCATGGCACTGAGGTGTTGATCATGTTTTACACGTGGAAGAGGTTTAGTCAATGGATCTGCGACATTCAGATCCGTATGTACTTTGCTAATCTTCAGATCTCCATCTGCTATATAATCTCGGATTATATGAAACTTGCGGTTGATATGCTTGGTCTTTGGATGATATCTTGGTTCCTTAGCAAGTGCTATGGCGCCAGTGTTGTCACACAATATCTCCAGTGGGTCCAATGCACTTGGAACCACGCCAAGCTCAGTGATGAAGTTTCTGATCCAAACTCCTTCACTTGACGCTTCTGCAGCAGCCATGTATTCCGCTTCTACTGTAGATCCCGCGATCACGCTTTGCTTGCAGCTTCTCCAGCTCACACCTCCTCCATTCAAAATATAAACGTATCCTGTCTGAGATTTAGAATCATCCTTGTCGGTGTCGAAACTAGCATCGACGTAACCTTTTACGACAAGATGTTCATCACCCCCATAGACTAAGAACATTTCTTTAGTTCTATTTAGGTACTTTAGGATGTTCTTCACGGCTGTCCAGTGTTCCACTCCTGGATCACTTTGATATCTGCTCGTCAAACTAAGAGCATTGGACACATCCGGTCTAGTACACAGCATGGCATACATGATGGAACCTATGGCCGAGGCATAAGGCACTTTGCTCATAGCTTCCCTATCATTTACCGTAGCTGGACACTGAGCCTTGCTCAATATCTTACCTGACAACATAGGCACTGAACCTTTCTTTGCCTTATCCATTCTGAACCTTTTTCAGAACTTTGTCTAGGTATGTACTCTGGCTTAAAGCTATCATGCGTCTTTGTCTATCTCTATAGATCTTGATGCCCAATATATAAGCAGCTTCACCTAGGTCTTTCATTGAAAAACACTTGTTCAAATAACTCTTCACATCTTTAAGCATGTTGATGTCATTTCCAATAATCAATATGTCATCCACATATAGTACCAGAAACGTCACCGAGCTCCCACTCACTTTCTTGTAGATACAAGCTTCGTAGCAATTTGGAACAAATCCAAAGCTCTTGATCACTTGATCAAAACGAAGGTTCCAACTCCGAGATGCTTGCTTCAGTCCATAAATGGAACGCTGAAGTTTGCATACTTTACTAGCATCCTTAGGATCGACAAAACCCTCGGGTTGCATCATATACAACTCTTCATCAATGTTGCCATTGAGGAAAGCAGTCTTGACATCCATCTGCCATATTTCATAATCATGAAACGCAGCAATTGCTAATAAAATCCGAATGGACTTAAACATCGCTACGGGAGAGAAAGTCTCATCATAGTCAACACCTTGAACTTGTCGAAAACCTTTTGCGACAAGCCGTGCTTTATAGACGGTAACATTACCATCCGTGTCCGTTTTCTTCTTGAATATCCATTTGCACTCAACGGCCTTTCGGTCGCTAGGAGGATCCACCAAAGTCCATACTTGGTTTTCGCTCATGGATCCCAATTCGGATTTCATGGCTTCCAGCCATTTCTCAGAGTCTGGGCTCATCATCGCTTCCTCATAGTTCATAGGTTCACTGTCTTCTACCAACAAGACAGTCAAGACAGGGTTGCCGTACCACTCAGGAGGGGCACGCGACCTTGTCGACCTGCGACATTCAGTAGCAGCATCGTCCGAAGCTTCATGATCCTTGTCATTAGCTTCCTCTATTGTTGGTGCAGGCGACACTTGAACAATTTCAGGTGCTGCGCTACTCTCCAATTCAAGAGAAGGTTCAATAACCTCGTCAAGCTCTACTTTCCTCCCACTCACTTCTTTCGAGAGAAACTCCTTCTCAAGAAAGGAACCGTTCTTTGCGACAAACACTTTGCCTTCGGTTCTGTGATAGAAGGTATACCCAATAGTTTCCTTAGGGTATCCTATGAAGACACATTTCTCCGCTTTGGGTTCGAGCTTGTCCGGCATCAACTTCTTGACGTAAGCTTCGCATCCCCAAACTTTAAGAAACGACAACTTAGGTTTAGCACCAAACCATAGTTCATACGGTGTCGTCTCAACGGATTTAGATGGAGCCCTATTTAAAGTGAATGCAGCGGTTTCTAATGCATAACCCCAAAATGATAACGGCAAATCAGTAAGAGACATCATTGATCGGAGCATATCTAATAGGGTTCGATTCCGGCGTTCAGACACACCATTGCGCTGTGGTGTTCCGGGTGGCGTGAGTTGTGAAACGATTCCACTTGCTTTAAGATGCGTGAGAAAATCATAACTCAAATATTCGCCCCCACGATCGGATCGTAGAAACTTAATCTTTCTGTTACGATGGTTCTCCACTTCATTCTGAAATTCTTTGAACTTTTCAAACGTTTCAGATTTATGTTTCATTAAATAGATATACCCATATCTACTTAAGTCATCGGTAAAAGTGAGAAAATAGCGATATCCACCGCGCGTCGAAACACTCATCGGTCCGCATACATCGGTATGTATGATTTCCAACAAGTCCGTTGCTCGCTTCATTATACCGGAGAACGGGGTTTTGATCATCTTGCCCATGAGGCATGGTTCGCATGTGTCAAATGATTCAAAATCAAGAGACTCCAAAAGTCCATCAGAATGGAGTTTCTTCATGCGCTTTACACCAATATGACCTAGACGACAGTGCCACAAATAAGTAGTATTATCACTATCTACTTTGCATCTCTTAGCCTCAATGTTATGGATGTGTGTTTCATCCCTTTCGATATTTAGAAGAAATAAACCATTCACAAGAGGTGCATGACCATAAAATATGTTACTCATATAAATAGAACAACCATTATTCTCCGATTTAAATGAATAACCGTCTTGCAATAAACATGATCCGGAAATAATGTTCATGCTCAACGCAGGCACATAATAACATTTATTAAGGTTTAAAACTAATCCCGAAGGAAAAACTAATGAGAGCGTGCCGACGGCCATCACATCAACTCTTGATCCGTTGCCAACGCGCATCGTCACCTCATCCCTCGCAAGCCGCCGTCTATTCCGTAGCTCCTGTTTCGAGTTACAAATATTAGCAACTGAACCGGTATCAAATACCCAGGCACTACAACGAGGGCTAGTAAGGAAAACATCAATAACATGTATATCAAATATACCTTTGATGGTGTCAGCCTTCTTGTCCGCTAAGTACTTTGGACAGTTGCGCTTCCAGTGACCCTTGTCCTTGCAATAGAAGCACTCAGTGTCCGGCTTGGGACCAGACCTGAGCTTCTTCTCAGCAGGGGCATTGCGCTTGCCGCCGCCCTTCTTGAAGGGCTTCTTTGCTCCCTTACCTTTCTTATAGGAGGGCTTGTTGACCATCAACACATGATTATCCTTCTTGATGTCCACTTCCGCAGCCTTCAGCTTTGCGAAGAGCTCGGTGATCGTATCAGTGGAACCAATCTGATTATGAGTCACTACAAAACTTTTGTAGCTGGGAGGGAGTGATTGCAGAACCCTGTCAATCTTGAGCTCCTCTGGAATCCTGCATTCCAGTTGCTCAAGGCGTTGAGTGTAGCCCGACATCTTTATGGCGTGCTCACTAACGGAACTCCCTTCCTCCATCTTGCAGTTAAAGAACTTCTCAGAGATCTCATATCTCTCAGAACGGGCTTGAGTCTGAAACATGGTTTTTCAGCTCCTCGAGAATCTCAAAGGGCCCGGGATAGGTTTCAAAACGATTTTGAAGCTCCGGTTCCATAGCAAACAACATGGTGCTCTTAATCACACCATAATCATCTTTGCGCGACTGATAGACAACTTTCTCATCAGCCGGCGCAGTTGCAGCAGGGGGGTCACCTAACGCTTTACCAAGGACATAGTCCTTTTGTCCGCCAGACAGAATGATTCTTAGATTGCGGAACCAATTGGTGAAGTTAGACCCATTGTTCCTAAGCTTTTCTTTCTCAGCAAAAATGTTGAAGTTGAAGTTGGATTTGGCCATGTGATCTACAGTATTTGCAAGTACAATTTAGACTATGTTCATGATAAATAGTTCAACTTAATCAAATTACTAGATGAACTCCCACTAAATTCAACATCCCTCAAGTTGTTTAGTGAACATGATCCAAATTCACCACACCTAATCCGATCATCACGAGAAGAGATGTGGTTTCAATGGTGGACAACGAAGTGTCGATCATATCATTCATATGACTCATGCTTAACCTTTCGGTTCTTGTGTTTCGAGGCCATGTCTGTACATGCTAGGCTCGTCAAGTTAGACCCAAGTATTTCCGCGTGTGCAAAAATTTGCTTGCACCCGTTGTATGTGAGCGTAGAGTCTATAGCACCCGATCATCACGTGATGCTTGGACACGACGAACTTTCGCAACGGTGCATACTTGGGGAGAACATAGTTTTTATCTTTATCTTTAAGTGAGGAATCATCTTATAATGCTACCGTCGCGATCTAAGCATGATAAGATACATAAAAGGATAAACATCACATGCATATAACTTTATGTGACATGGTATAACCTATCTTCGCGCAATGATCTCCATCTTGTGCGTTCCGGCATGATCTCCATCACTCCACCATGATTGCCTCCACCACGAATAGCAACTACAACTATTGCTAACTACTTAGCGATAAAGTAAAGCTATTACCTGGCGTATAAGAAGTTGACTCGCAGGTCATACACAATTATAAAGACAACCATATGGCTCCTGCCGGTTGTGTACTCATCGACATGCAAGTCGTGAAACATTACAAAACATGATCATCGCATACAATATACACATCACATCTTGGGCCATACCATATCACAGAAAACACTCCCTGCAAAAACAAGTTAGACGCCTCTACTTTGTTGTTGCATGTTTTACGTGGCTTTATGGGAGTAGATGCTAAGAACGATTCTTACCTACGGAAAGCCACAACGGTGATATTATGGTTGCCAAACTCCGGTGTTAATCCCATGACAACTATAGTGAGAGAAACTGACATCCACCAGCCGCATGTGTGGAACAAGCCACACGTCAAGTGCGGAGCTGGTCTCGCGAACGACGTCGCGTAAGGTTGGCCTGGACCGCTTCAATCTCACTATCCCGCGTCATAAGAAGAACACAAACAAGAGGCTTGCAACAGAAAACATCAACGCCCGCAACAACCATGTTGCGTTCTACTCGTGAAACACATCTACGCATAGATCTAGCTCTGATACCACTGAAGGGTTTCGCGACATAGTAAATCAAAATTTTCTACGGAGCGAACAGAGGGAAAGCCAAGATCTAATCTAGGAGATGCAAACAACGAGAGAGATTGGATTAGATCCTCATACCCTTGAAGATTCGCACAGCGGAACGTTCGTCGGAACGTGGGTGATGTAGTCGTACTCGCTTCTCCTCCTCGCGATCTGATCCGATCTAGCACCACAAGTGGCGGTGCCTCCGTGAGATGCACACGTGCAGCACCTCGACGTCTCCTCCTTCCTCGGACCAGCGAGTATGGTGGAGAGATAGATTGGATCTACAGCACGACGGCGTGGTGTATATGGTGGAGAATTTCTGCTGCAGGGCTTCGCCTACAAACAGTCGGGAGGGAGAGAGGAAGGTAGCAAGGCTGCTAGGGCTTGGAGGAAGGTGTGTGTGGGGAAGGGGCGCACCACCCCTCTATATATAGAGGGGGGGCGGCCAGCCCTTGCCCCTCCTCCAAGCCTATCTCTAGTTTAAACAATTTAAACTCTCCCTTATCTAGAAATCCTATCTCTAGTTTAAACGATTTAAACTCTCCCTTATCTGGAAATTCTATCCCGAGATTTAAACGAGTCAAATCTCTCTAGAATCGGCTGGGCCCTATGGGGCCTTGTGCCCCTGGCCCAATGCGGCCAGGACACTCCCTCATAGGCCCATGCCCCCTCCCGGAAGGTGGGGCCACGTTGGTCCCCTTCCGGAAGGTTCTAGAAGCTTCCGGTACAATACCGATTAACCCGGAACAATTCCGAACTCCAAAAACTGCACTGCCTTATATGAATCTTATTCTCCGGACCATTCCGGAACCTCTTGTGATATCCCGGATCCCATCCGAGACTCCGAACAAAAATTCATAAACCAATTATCCAATCTATCCTAGCGTCAAGATACGTTAAGTGTGTGACCCTGCGGGTTCGAGAATATGCAGACATGATCTTCTATCAATAATCAACAGTGGGGTCTGGGCACCCATATTGACTCCCACACATTCATCGATGATCATATCGGATGAACCATGATGCCAGGATTCAATCAATCCCATATATATATTCCCTTCGTCTCGCGATATTTTACTTGCCCGAGATTCGATCGTCGGTACCGTCATACCTAGTTCAATCTCGTTCACAGCAAGTACTTTACTCGTTCCGTAATCCGATATCACTTTGTGATTAACTCCTTAACCACATGCTTGCAAGCGGTGTTGATATCGATTACCGAGTGGGCCCGAAGTATATCTCTCCGACTTGGGAGGGACAAATTCCATCTCGATACATACAACCCAACAGATACTTTCCGATCACCTGAGAGACACCTTTATGATCACCCTCTCATAGGATGACGTTTGATGACCTCAAAGCTTTCTTCCGATACCAGGGAGTTGCATTATCTCATGGTCTAAGGAATACAATATTTGACATAGGAAAAGCTTCGCAAAGACGAACACGATGACACGATCTAATTGCTCTGCTTTGTTTGGGTCTATCCACCATATCATTCTCCCAATGATATGATCTCATTATCAATTGACAACTCATGTCTATGGTTAGGAAACCTTAACCATCATTGATCAATGAGCTAGTCCATAGAGGCGTACTAGGGACACGGTGTTGTTTACAAACCACACAAGTATTAATGTTTCCGATTAATACAATTCTAGCATGGAATATAAACTTTATCATGAACAAGAATTATAATAATAACATCTTTATTATTGCCTCTAGGGCATAATTCGAACATAACTTGGGCGCATCAAGCCCAAGACACCCGAACACCTCATGGATATCACCAATAGGTGGGAAGATGGCGAGGATTCCCTCCACCGAGCACATTCAGATGAGGAGGATGAATACGGCCGTAGACGCGAACGCCGTATCAAGCGAAGATTGCGCGTCTACGATGATCGCGACGAACCCGACATGGTTGCGGCTGGCTACGCCGAACGCCGCAACAACAACAACCGCAGCAGCGGAGGATACCGTGAAGGCAACTTCCGCGACGGAGGACGCCCAACGCAAATATGGCAGCGTCGCGGTCGTGACGACGAACCCTCGGCATATGACAAGTTGTCGGGTCCCTGCACCATCCACTTCTACATCGACAAGCAGGATGGCAAAAAGAAGGCCAGCCACATCCTCAAGGACTGGCGCGAGTTCCAAAAACTCAGCGAGAGCCTCACCCAAATGCGACGCCAGATCGTGAACACTGGGTTCGGACCCGCACCTGCACCAGGTGACATCGCACACGGAGCTCCTCCACCACCACCCGTGGGACCGTCGAATCCCGCAATCGCACCTTTGCCAAACAACGGCGCATGTGGATACCCACCGCTAAAAGGGTATCTCATGATCCAGAAGGGACTCCCTACCGATAGGGTGCAAAAGAAGATCTGTCACATCCCAAGATTTTCCAAATCTTGTAATGTGAAAAATAAATGAATAAAATAAAACTTTAGTTGATTTTCAGAACGAGAAGAAACTTTTGAATTCAATTGGAACTTCAAACCCATTTGAATTAAATAAAAACTAAAGGGATTTAAAAGATAAACATTTAATAAAAGGAAAAATAAAAACATTTGGAAATACTATTTTGAAACAATTGAATGAAAAGATTTGTTTTCAAATGAAATAGAAGTTTATAAATAAAGAATATAATATAAAGCCAAATTAAACATTGGACAAGCTTTAGAAATTAAAACATTTTATTTAAACAAAATAATAAAGGTTTATTTAAAAATAATAAAGGATTATTTAAATAAAATAAAAAGAATTTAATATCCAACTTTATTTAAATAAAAGGTTTTACCAATTTAATTGAAATATCAAAACTTATTAAATAATTGTAAATAAGTTTTCTAAGTATTTTATTTTCTTAATTAAAACTTACTGAAGTGTTTTGGTTTTATTTTAGGATTTCAAAATAAATATCTCAATAAAACAAATCCTATTGGATTTAATAATAAAAGTCTATTATAATAATTAATAAAGGACACTAAAATAAAAGGCTATTTTATTTTAAAACAAATTTCCAAATATTATATATTCCCAAATTAAACCTACAAATTTTATTTTAAAATATTTAGGTTTCAAATAAAGATTTTATTAATAAAATCAAACCCTATTTGATTTAATAACTAAGGTCCATTTTATATAATTATTAATGGACCCTAAGGTAAAAGGATTATATTATTTTAAACAAGTTTTCCAAATATTCTTTATTTCCAAATAAAACCTACTGATAGGGTTTTGAAAGCTTTTGGATTTCAAATGAAGATTTTATTAAATAAACCAAACCTTGTTTTATTAATAAACCATGGACCATTTTATTAATAAATGGAACCTAAAAAGATTTAAAATATTATTTTATTTAGGATTTTTGGTTCAGGTTACTAAACAGAACCAAGTTCAAAATTGTGAAGTGTGGTGTTTGTTTGAATTTATTTTATTGATGTTTGGTTGTTTGAAATTCAAAAACAGGAAATAGATTTGGAAAAAGAAAAAGAAATCATATGAAAAAAAAAATAGAACAAAACGAGCAGCCCAACCATCTGGCCCAGCTCCAGCCCATCTAGCCCAACTCCCCTCCCCGAACCGTTTTCTTTTCCACTCAGAACCGCACCCACCCAGCAACCGACAAGTGGACCCCTCCCCTTCTTCCTTTCTTTCACTGCTAGCGGACCCCACACCCTACTGCTCTTCTTCCCCCACCCCGCGACTGATTCTTCCACCTCTCGTCACCGTTGCAAGCTTTGAAAGACGGCATCAATACGCTTTATTGCGGCAGTAATCTCTCGCCGCGAGCACGCTGTTTTAATCGCCCCTGATTCCTCTCCGTTTCCCCTCTGCCTTCTTCCCCGAGCACGCCTCCAGGCCGCCACAATCCCTCCTCGACTGACTCTGTCTCCGACGACGCTCCGACGCCGATTCCGGCAGCCTCGCACCACCTCCTGCCTCCCCGAACACACGAGCATGCTCACCGCACCCTAGCGCATATTTCTGTGCCATTCAACCAACCGCGGGCGCCCAGAGCACCGACATCGACAACATCTGGCCGCGCCGCCGCGTCTGCCTCACTCCGGCGAGTACCCCAGGTGGTTTCCGTCCGCCCCTTTTCACTCTCGTTCATGCACGCATCCTCGCCAGGACTGTACGCATCTGACCCTGCCTTCCGTTTGCCCTGGTACGCGCTGTAGCCTCGTCCTCGACGACGCCTGAGCAAGCCCGACGCTGACGACGTCTCCGACGAGCAATCACCGCCGTCCCCGTGCGCCCCCTGCCCAACGACGAGCACTTTGAGCATCAGAGCGTCACCGCGATCACTGTAAGCACCCTCACCTCCTTCTTCGTTTCCTGTTTCGCTAGCGCCGCCGCCAACGGGTCGCTCCGCCGCTCGCCGTTGTTATCGCGCCGCCAGTTCGTGACTGTTAGATAGGAGCCGTCCGATATCAATCGAGTGGATGAGATAGAATGACTTAAACGCGAAGGGGTACTCGATCTGAGCCACTCGATCTAACTAGATCTAACGTTCCACAGAGCCGATCCGGCCGAACCGGTATCGACCAATGAAACAGCGCCGCGTGTCACCTATTTGGTTTAAAAACAGATTTGAAATCTGATTTAGATAGGATTTTCAAACCCTTGTAACTTTCAAACCACACGTCCAAAAACTATAAATTTTATATCAATGGATTCAGGAGAACAAACCCTAGCCAACCATGCCCTTAGTTTAGCAAATAGTAGCTGTTAGCTTGTTTGAAATTATAGAAACATTTATATGCTTGTTAAGAATGTAAAAATTGTTTTAAATTGAATTTAGGGTTAAAATCTTTGGCAATTGGATTGATTTGAACCTACTGACCCTAGGAAACACTTTGTGGACACAAAAATGTATTTGGAGAAATTAAGAAATGATTCTTTAATTTAAAACCATTTCTAGTCAAATAGAAATGTAATTTATTTATTGAAAATAATTTTAAGTAAACCTTTGCAAATTGAATTGTTGTGACCTTACTGACCCTAGGAACCAACCCTTGGTGTTAAAAATGATAATGGAAAGATTTAGGTTGGATTACTTGACTTAGTCATTTTCTAGCCAAATAAAAAGAATGGTATTTGTTATAAAAATATTTATGGAAAGAAAACTTTAAGAAAATGGTTTGATCAAACCCACTGACTCAAAACACCAAGTTTTGCAAATTAGCAACTCATTTGGTGAACAACTTAAGAGTTTTGCCTTAATAAAAACATTTTTCACCACATAAAATGATGAATGGATTTAAAGATAGTTTTTGGACAAAACCCTCTTGCTAATGACCTTGCCACATTGGTAAATGACCAATTTGGATCTTACAAAGTTTAGAAACCCCATAGAGACCCTTTTACAAAATAAAACTATCTTGTGCATGCTCCCATGCATGAATTGGTTTCCATTGACTTGTGTGTGTGAAATTGTTTGAGTGATTATTGGTTTGGAATGTAAATTGAATTAGTGTTTGCTTGTTTGACTTGTAGTGAAGTGTGAGACCAACAAGATCAAGGAGTGAACTACCATTCCCTACCAAAAAGGCAAGTGATGCTTCATACTTTTTATCCCATTACTTTCTCTATGCATTAGTGATTTTACTAAGTAAAACTTGCATGGATTTTGCTAAGTATAGACCTTGCTATAGGAAATCCTAGTAGATGAATCCTTAGTAGGATTTTCCTAAGTTAAAGATTCCTACTACTATCAAGCTTAGCCTAGCTAATAGAAAACATGGGTGGAAAATATATTCACACTATGGAAAAATATTCTAAGTCTGAGGACTTGTGATTTTGATTAAATAAAACAACTAAGTCAATGAACCTCCTGGGTGGAATGGAAGGATTGGGATATGTTGAGTGGTTACACAAGGCCATGGACTTGGGTTGTGTATCACACTTGTGGAATGCCACCCAGGAAACAAAGGGATTTGAGATGTCAAATGTTGAGAAGCTTCAAGTGCAACCACTTGGCAATATGGGCTCTGCCATGATCATATAGGTTGCAAGAACTTAGCCAAATGGACAGTGGGTGGTAGTGTTTGATAGGTTGGAGCGCGTCCATTTTGGTCTAAGCGAAGGTTTCTGAAAGATCTTGTCTTGGGAAACCAAGTCTTGTGGGGAAAGTGCACCACCTCTACAGAGTGTAAAATCTAAGTACTTAGCCATGTCCCTGGTAAAGGACAATTTGAGCATCAAGACATGGAAGCAATCAAGAATCTCATCATTCAAATTTCTAAAATAAAACTTGTGGTTTGAACAAGGGTTGTTTGAATTCTTCAATCATTGATGGAGAGATGGCTTGGTACAAGGATCTTGAAATCTTTGATTGAGGAAATGATTTTGTCAAGCAAAAACTTAGTATTTTCAAAATGATAAGAAAAATCTATTTTGAGCAATGCAAGCCTCAACTCCACTTAGCCAAATGCATATAGATGATAGACTCCACTATACTACCATAGTATCACTTGCCAATACAATTCAAATGTATTGACCCTTTGTGGCTGTAACTTGTATGTTGCAGGTTTGATTGATTTTAGTGAAGATTGATTGTTTAGGATTACAAAGTCTACAACCAACATCTGCCTGTGGCACTTTGAAGATGAAGGACCCCATGACTATAGATATTCCGCTGCAATGTAATGTAATAGCCTAATGAGCTATGTTTGATGTAATAAAATTATGTTATTCCTGGTTATAAAGTTATATTATGACCTTTGTTTCTTGATATTAAATCTTAACTGTGGATGCTAGCTATTGATCCAGGGACTAGCATTGTAAACACAGGAGGCTCTATCTTATTAAAGATTGGGACCCCTACAAGATCACTCGATAGGTCAGCCTCGCGGTAACCGCTCCGCCAGCCATCCCTGAGTACCTCAGCGGCTCGGAGTCCTACATGACATTCAGTCGTTCGGATCATCCCCGCCAGATCCCTCGCCCAGATCATGCTGCCCTGGTGCTTGAGGCGCAGATCAGAGGGTTCGAAATGAGCCGCGTCTTCATAGACGGCGGCAGCAGCATCAACCTGATGTTCGCTAGCACCCTAGCAGCAATGCGGATCCCGCTGTGCAGCCTGGAGAAATCTGACACAACGTTCCACGACATCGTCCCAGGGAAGGGCATATACCCCCGGGAAAGATATGGCTCGACGTCATCTTCGGCAAGCCCGACAATTTTTGGTGCGAACGGCTAGAGTTTGAAGTGGTGGACTGGCCATCACAATACCACGCCATCCTCAGGCGCGTGGCATTTCCAAGGTTCGTGGCAGTATCGCACTATGCGTGCCTACTACTCAAGATGCTAGGGCCTAGGGGCGTCATCACAGTCCAGGGCAGCTTCACCCGATCCGACCACTGCGACAGAGACTTCAACAAAATCTCCGAGTCGTTCAGTATGCAGGAGGAGCTAACGAGGCTTCGAGAGGTGAAAGACAATGGGGCACCCCCAGTCTCCAGGAAAAACTCACCTGACATGTCGTTTGACTCCACGGTCAACACGAAAAAGGTGCAGGTCCACCCAACTGACGCCTCCAAGATGGTGCTGATCGCCAATGACCTCAGCCTCGCATAGGAAAGCGCGCTCGTCGAATTCCTCCATGAGCGCTGGGAAATCTTCGCCTGGTGTCCTGCGTACATGCCAGGAGTTCCCAGGGAATTCACCGAGCATGCACTCAATGTGTTTCCGGATGCCAAGCCTGTCAAACAATCTATCCGACGATTGTACGAGCCACGAGCAGAAGCCATCGGAGTCGAAGTCAACATACTGCTCGACACCGGCTTCATCCGGGAGATCAAGGAGAGCGAGTGGCTAGCCAACACTGTGTTGGTCCCTAAAAAGGATACGAACATCTTGCGGATGTGCGTAGACTTCACGTTGCTTAACAAGCACTGCCCCAAGGATCACTTCCCTCTATGACGGATCGATCAAATCATTGATTCAACTACAGGTTGCGAGAAACTCTCCTTCCTCGACGCCTACTCAGGCTACAACCATATTCGACTGAAGGTCGAAGATCAGGAGAAAATGGCGCTCATCACGCCGTTTGGAGTGTTCTGCTACAACACCATGCCCTTCGGGCTGAAGAACACAGGTGCCACATACCAGTGGTGCATGCAGGCGTGCCTGAAAAGACAGATCGGCCGCAACATACAGGTCATGTCGACGACATAGTCATCAAGACAAGGGAGGCCAAGACATTGATCGACGATCTCCACGAGACATTCGACAACCTGGATCACTACAAGATCAAGTTGAATCTAGAAAAGTGCGCCTTCAGCGTCCAATCTGGCCAATTACTTGGCTACTTCATCTCCCAGCGAGGAATCGAGGCGAACCCGAAGAAAATCCGGGGCATACTGACCATGGAGAAGCCGAAGAACATCAACTGTGTCCAGTAGCTAGCTGGGCACATCGCGGCGCTGAGTAGATTTATCAGCCGCATGGGTGAGAAGGCCCTACCTTTCTACCATCTGCTGCGCAAAAGCAGACAAATTCGAGTGGACACCCGAAGCAGACGACGCATTCGAAGATCTGAAGCGACTTCTCTCCACCTCGCATGTCCTGGTCACGCCAAAGGAACACGAGCCTCTACTGCTATACATAGCAGCCACGCACCAGGTGGTCAGCACCATACTCGTGGTCGAACGACTCGAAGAAGTCAAGACCCATGGGGTCCAACACCCAATTTACTACCTCAGCGAGGTACTGACGCCAACAAAACAGAGGTACCCTCACTACCAGAAGCTCGCCTACGGCGTGTTCATGATGGCTCGTCGGCTGAGCCACTACTTCCAGGAGCATCAGATAATGGTCGTCAACGAGGCGCCACTCTCCAGTATCCCGAACAACCCCGAAGCCACGGGACGCATAGCCATGTGGGGCATCGAGCTATCCCCTCTAGACATAGTCTACGAGCGGCACAAGGCGATCAAATATCAGGTCCTCCCTGACTTCCTAGTTCACTGGATGGAGCTCCAACTGCCGGACACCCCGGACATGACGTAGTCATGGATTATGCACTTCGATGGCTCCAAGCGCGAGGCCTGAGCAGGATCTGGCGTCATACTGACGTCCCCGCAAGGCGATAAGATGAAATACGTCCTTCAGATGAAATTTCGCGCCTCCAACAATGAGGACAAATACGAGGCCCTCATCCACGGCATGAGGATGGCCAAGATTTGCGGCGCAACGCGCCTACTCATCTACGATGACTCGAACCTAGTCGTCCAGCTGACGATGAACGAGTGCGACGCACATGCCGCCAACATGATTGCGTACCGCGCACTCTACAACTCACTCGAAGGAGACTTTGAAGGCTGCGAGCTTTGCCACGTTGGAAGGAGACCTCGTCATGCGACTCAAGCAAGAGCGGCCGAAGAAGCTCGAGTCACCCTGGGAAGGACCCTACATCGTCACCGAAGTCATCCCAGGTGGCACCTTCAAGTTAGGAGTCGCATACTCAAACCCATGGAACGTTGCACAACTACGACGCTTCTACCCCTAGCTATCCCTCTTTATTTTCAATAAGGCTACTCAGCCAAACAATGTACCTCCTCGTTACGATATGAATAAAAGCTAAGTCCCTAGCCCGAAAAATCTCTTTTACCTTACATTTACTTTTTGTTAAAATGCACTCGGGGGCTCCGCCTCACCTCACAACTTCATCGTTTAAGAATAATGCATGTAAACTTGAGTAGCTGACCGCGTTAGGCTAACAAAAAGGACATGCATACAACAAAGCATCACGTTCTCACACAAACAATCTTTACAACAAAGGGCACAACAAGCCCACTCGAAATATATACAAGTTTTACATCTATCTTTTCATAGGGTCTACCTATTCTGAAGGATCACGCGCGCCCGATGCTCAAAGAGATCCACGATCTCTTTGGCATACTGCCTAACAGCCGCATAGTGCGGGCGCATGTCCCAGAGGCTACCGTCCCGTCGAAGAGGTGGCCCATTCACCATCATCGCAAGGTCAACATCAGGGCGATGCAGCCGAACAAGTGAAAGGGCAGCCTTCATGCCTGCAACCAACTGGTGCCGCACCAACTCCCTCACATGGTTGACATCTCGAAATTTCGCCAACAAACCCCAATGAGTTGAGGGTGCCTCGTCTAGAGGGAACATGGCGTACAGAATCGATGACATGGAAGTCGTTGCCTGCTTCAACACCCATGAGACTTGATTCATACGATCCTGCACCGTCGCAAGGACGGTGGCTCGGTCGCGATCCATCTAGAAGAAGCCGCCAGCTTCCAAGTCCTGTTGGGTTAGACAGTTGATCCGAACTGCAACACGTTCCTTCTCCTCCCTGGGAACAAGGTTGACACCTGCAGAACGTTCAGAATAAGGTGACGTGCAAACAAGGCGCACCCGAAAACGAGCAGCATCTCAGGAATACTTACATAGCAGTTGTTCGCTCAACTGCCACAGCCCCCCCATCAGATACTCCTCCCTGGCGGTAGCTCGCTCGGTCTTCGACTTCCATACATCTGCGTGGCCTCGAATGCCAAGGATCTCCTTCTCTAGGACACGGACGCGGTCACGAAGAAAAACAAGCTGCGACGCATCATCCAAAGATGGTCGCGGCTGAGGGACAGTCAAAGTATCCACAGGAGCCTCACCCGAAGGTCCTTAAAGGCAAGCAAGTAAGAATAAGAACAACACACTTCTCTAATAAAAGCTCAAAGCATCATTTATATACATCAAAAAGCCACTTTGTGGCACAAGGAGAAATTGTTCAACAACATATTACAGCAACAGAATAAGAATAGCTATCCTAGCTACAGCAAATTTAGGCGCCCGCATCCGGGGTAGCCTCGGAGCCAGAGTGCCTGCTCCTGGCTTCTCCCAGCTGCTTCGCCGCATAGTCCGCCAACAGGTCGATAACCTTCGGACCATACCGCTTACAGCGAGAGGCGAGGAGAGCAAAGGCTACCTTAGAGCCGTCTGGAGATGTTGGCATCTGGGAGGTGATGTGCGGAAGATCCATCTCCGCTCCAGATGCCATAGCCATGGCCAGACCCATGGAGGCACCGATGCCCTTCTGCTTGCCCTTGTAGGCCGCGGGGGCATCCTCTGACAGCGCAACCGATAGAGAATCAACATCCTCAAGGGCAACGCCCTTGGGAACGATCTCCTTGTATAAACACTGGAGGACCTCCTTGGCCTTAGCAAGGGATCCAGCAGCAGTGCTGCAACGATCTTGACCGCTGCGGTGGCATCATCTAGAGCGCTCCCGTGCTCCAAGACACTGCGATCAAACGCAATGCCCGAGGCATCTGGCACAAAGAAGAACATGCATGAGTCGAATAAGGACATGAAGAAAGAGCAGTCGAAAACCCAAAACGACCAATTTTCATGCGAGAACACTTACCAGAGAAAGCCTTGGCCGCATCCATCAGCTACTCGGCCACCTCCATCTCGCGCGCGGCCGCAACAGTGGAGAGATGCTCCTCGCGATCCAAAGCCTCCCGCTGCAAGCGCTCCTTGGCCTCGGCAGCATCGGCCAACTCCTTTTGCAGGCGCTGCTTCGCCTCCACAGCATCTTCAACCTTCTTCTCTGCTCGACCAAGGCTATTTTTGAGAGCATCAAGCTGGCGAAGGGCCGCATTATTTTCATCTGCAAAACCACCAAGAGCACATGTGAGTAACACAAGCATTACTCAATCAATAGACAAAAAAACAAGTGTGGGCCAAACACATACCTCGAAGCTGCTGCATGCTGGCCTCCAAGGCCAGATGCTGTTGAATAAGAAGGTTTGCGCCGCGCACAAAGGACTGTGAAAAGAAGCAAAAGCCAACAATCAAGAAAGCACTACGAAAAAGGCTCGGGGGCTACGCCCTATAAGAGCAAAAACAAGACCAGCAAGTCATCAGACAATAGGGCTCGGGGGCTCCCCCTAGGGCAAGAGGAAAACAACTTACATGCTTAGACGGGGACTCTGAAGGTCCAGGTGCAGTCTTCTGGGAGAAAAGTACTCGAGCCTCCCGTGGAGAGGGGTTCAGAGCATCGCCCCTAGAGTTGGCCACCATCTGAGAGGGAGGAGCCATCGGCTTTGACTCCCCTACGGCCTCCTGAGCGCTCTCACTAAGAGAACCCTCCGAGGAGTGGCTGCAAGGCAAATACTCATCAAGGTAAGAAGAAAGGTGCACACGCCAAATACAAAGCAAAAGCATCCGAAAACTACTTACGAGTCAATGTCGCTCAAACTAAAGATGGGCGGTGCCTTCTCCTTCTTCTTCTTCTTAGTCGGCGGCTGCGACACCACTGCCCGCAGAGGCACAGCCGGGAATGATGCGAAAGAAGCGTCGTCTTCCTCACTGTGGCGCACGAGGAAGGACAGGTCCCTAGGCGTTGGCAGAGTTGAGGCATCTGAAGACTCGCTCGAGCTGCGTGCCCGCTTTCGAGTCTGCCCCTCGCTAGCCTCGGGGGCTTCATGAGTTGGCGAATGCGTCGGCGGAAGCTCGGACTCGGAGTCCACAACTTCATTGTCCGGTGCAATCGGAAACTTTTTGGGTAGCGGGGGCACCATGCCAGCCACCTTGAACTCCTGCATAATGAAGACATCAAAGATCAGTACAAGTAATAATAAGGAAAAGCACTCGAAAAAAGCGTAACGCGCATGTCGCAAATCTACACATGTGGAACTGGTTTCGTAGCACTGAAGGGGGACGTCAACGATTTCCCCGGAAGATCCTCCTCGGACTTGTACTTCAGCAGCGGCCAAAGAACTCTGTCGAGGTCACCTCGGGATAACTCCTCGGCTGAGACCCTCGTCGGGTCGTTGCAGCCAGCATAAAGAAACATCGGATGCGCCCTTGCTTGGAGCGGCTGCACCCGATGTTTGAGGAAGGTGGGTATTATATCCACACCATTGACGTCCTTCCTAGGCTCCATATGGAGTGCCTCAACCCGACGGTAGAGCTCCTCTACCTCCGCCACCTCGCCCTCCAGGATATGGTTCTTCCATGATCTCTTCGGCAGGATCTCCTGGGCGGAGTTGAAGGGAGCGAGGCCAAATTCTTGCCCGTCCACTGTGGAGTCACGGATATAAAACCACTTCTTCCGGCAGTATTGGACGGACTCATACATAGAAAAGGAAAAGAAGAGAACAGAAGATCAGAGTGAAATAATGCAGCCGCCAAGCGGGTAGACCCCGTCGATGCCGGACTACCTCTTCATGGAATAGAGCCTACGAAAGAGGCCAAAGTTGTAGGGTTCGCAGCATAGAAAACAAAAAATTTCCTATGATGTGAACTATGTACCAAGATCTATCTACTAGATACAAACAACGGGCGGATGTATATCCGTAGAGAACATACCCTTGAAGACCGACAAAGCTTAACGAGTTCAACTCGTGGTTGATGTAGACGTTCTCTTGCCGATCTCAAGATCGAGAGGAAGTCCTAGCGCCGCAAATCAGCAGCGCATCCGTGCTCGCACACACGTTCGAGGCACCGATAAACCTCCGCCTCCTCGCTCCAGCGATGCAGCGGAAGCACAACTCTTTCTTGCCGAATAGCCACCGGGAACATGTATCTCGCTAGTCCGAGACCATGGGGAATAAATTCTAGAGGGGGAGAGAGATCCTTCACGAGGAGGTGTGAGAGACAAGTGAGGAGGGGGGCTCCTTTTATAGGAGGAGGGGGGAACCCCAAGGGGGTGGCCGACGCATGGGGGCTGCCCCCTTGCCCTCCCCTCTTCATGTGGGTGGACACTCCACTCACAAATCTCCTTTAAATTCCCTCCACTCAAAAGTCCACTCAAATTCCCATTAAATTTCCACAAAATTTAATGCAAACTCTCATTAAATAAAACTCTTTTATTTTATTCAGAATTTTGTCAATTACTTTAATGACAAACATTCACAAATAACCCCTTGCTAGAATTCTATTTCACATGCATAACCACTTTATGCAATTTCACCCAAAAACCTGTTTCGGTATCTAGTGAAATAAATTCATGCGCTTGTTCATTCTTTCGGCATGAAACATTTGCTCCAATTGGATGTCGGTGTCTCTTAAGTGTGTCACCCTACGGTTCGTGAATAATGCGGACATGATCGAGACCCCTCTCGGATCAATAATCAGAAGCGAGATCTGGAGACCCATACTGACTCCCACACATTCAACGATGACTTTCTTGTGATCGTCGGAACCTTTTACGCTAGTATCTTAATCCCTTTGTTTCACGATATATTACATGTCCGAGATTCGATCATCGGTATCTCCATACCTAGTTTGATCTCGTTACCGACATGCACTCTTTTCTCGTTCCTGTGATATAACATTCTAGTGATCAAATCACTTGCTTGCAAGCTAATCAATGTGATATCACCGAGAGGGCCCAGAGTATATCTATCCGTCATCGAGATGAACAAATTCCACTCTCTATCCATGAGCCTCAACATAACACTTTATTAGTTCTGAATCCATCTTTATAATCACCCTGTTATGGTGTGACGTTTGATGTTATCAAGAAACTCTTCCGGTGTTAGTGATTGACATGATCTCATGGTCTAAGGATTAGGATCACTTCGTAAGTTGTTATAGCAATATAAACTCAATGACTTTGATCGTAATGCTATACTTCGGATGAATGTTCATCACACCATTACACTAATGTTGTGATCCCGTTATTAACAACATCCAATGTCCATGATCAGGAAACCTTGATCATCTTGTTAATCAACGAGCTAGTTTATGAGAGAGGCATAACTAGGAACTTTCTGTTTGTTTCTTAAACACACATGTATTAACGTTTCCGTATTAATACAATTATAGCATGCAAAATAAACATCTATCATATACTTGGAATACACATAATAAACACTTTATTATTGCCTCTTAGGGTATATTCCCTTCAAAAGTGTGGCTCGATACCGAGTCAGCACTCACAAAAAGTAATGAAGCAGGCGATGTGGAGAAGAGAATTGAGCGAAAGATGGTGGAGTTGGATGCCATAGAAAAACAAAAGTCCTCGAAGAAAATCGTGGACTAGGAGCGAGATGCCACGAAGAATGAAGGCGACAAACATCACCCGAAACTCTATGGGTGGACGGGGAATTACCTCATCGTCGGGGATCTTGACAGCCTCCTTGTCCTGCGGGATTAAACCCGCATCACGCAGCTTGCGCAGGTCACCCTCGCGCGTCTCTGTGCGCCTCCACCCACCGTCAGTGATGCGGCGGCGGTTGCACCTTTCTTGCCGCCGGCGGCGGCGCTCGAGCCCACTCCGATGGACGTCTTCTTCGACTTCACCATGGCGGAGCGTCGAGGCCGGCGGTGCGCGTGCAGAAAGGAGGAGGGAAAATATCGGAGAATGTCCAGTGCGCGCGAGGACGAGCTCGTGAAAATGGAGGCAGTGAAAGCAAATGGCAAAGGGTGAAAACAAACCACTGTTTTCCCCATGGTTATAAGGTTGAAGATGACGAACAGGAACCGTTCATCCAGAAGCCCTAACGCTAGGGTCGTATCCAACCGTACACGTGTCAACATAGCAGCGAACCGTCGCTCACACGTCGTCCACTATGCATGGAAATCGAGGAGACACCGTAATTCTCTCCACGACGCGCATGACTAGTCAACTTCAAGTCAGAAAGTGGGACCCACGTTCGTCCTGTTACGTCACCTCTGGCGCCGCAGACGGTTGAAGTCATCGATCGCCAGCACTGATGTCATCAAGCAGTCTAGCAACAGCTGGAAATATTTGACTAATAAAACAAGTACTTACTCGAATCTATGTTTCGAACAATTACTCGGGGGCTAATCCTATCAGGAGCGTTGGTCGTGCACCCCGAAGGAAGATTGGAGAAAAACAACTTGCAAGATATCTTTGAGTCCTACGTTGAGTCTACGACTCCACTAAGGACTCGGGGGCTACTCCCATAGGGAGGATTGATCAAGCATCCGAAAAAATTGTGTCATACGGACTTGAAGCTCAATTAACTGAACTAAAGTCTCTACTCGAGTCTATGACTCGAACAGACACTCGAGGGCTACTCCCATAGGGAGCGCTGGCCGCGCACCCTGTGAATTATTCAACCGCAAACATGACAAAATATTTTCTGGCAACTTTGCCCAAACCAACGTCAAGTGAGAAGCACCCTCCTTGGCCACCCGAAACACCTCCGTGGTGATAACATTTCGGATGTTGTGTCTCTGACACAAAGATAAGACCTGCATATATCATCTGATGGCCTGGTAACACACCTGACTGCGCTCTGCCAGTAAAAAGACGTGTCAACAGGCACGATGAAAATCCCGACGGACGCGTTGGGTACATCACTCGAAAACTACTGGGATTCGACTCCTATAAGACCTCAACGGCCTGAGTCGAATTACACCAGCATCTGTTCCAGATTCGAGTCTAGGGACTCGAGTCTGAAGAATATCGTGTTGTTTTGTCCTAAGACAGTTAACTGACCCTGATCCGTCAGGAGAGTCAGGCACACACATCAACAATCCCTATGAACTAAAATCATTTCTTTCTCTTATAAAACAGAAATAGATGCACCCGAAAGATTGAAGAGTCCTCAGCCGAATCTACGATTCGACAGGGGCTACTAACATGGTTATACCCTACGGGTATACGATATTAGCATACCTGGTCCACCCCAAGGAAGGCCATATGCGGCCTTTGGAGATTTTTGGGTGGCCCAAGCCCATGCCACCTTCGGATCCTTGGAGAGCAAGACTAGAGTAGATAGAATATTCAAAGGGGAAAACCCTAATTTGTAACCGACTCGACCTGATGTCCGGGACCTGCCTATCTATATAAAGGCTAGGAGGGCACGGCGAGGAGGGCATCCTCTCACCGCATACACACCTCCACGCCAGATTGCATCTGCGCACCCCTGTACTTTTTAGTTCTGCTGTAATTAAGAGCAGATAAGCAGGAGTAGGGTTTTCCCCCCGGGGGCCTGAACCTGGATAAACCTCGTGTCCCCGTGTTGCTTGTCTTTTAACCGTTTCGTGATCTCCAGCATCCCCATCTTCTCCAAAACCCAAGCTCATAACAATGGCCATTGACGAGATCGTACCTCGTCAGCGGTAGCGGCGACGGGCAACGAAACCGAGCCGCTGGACTAGAGTTTACACTTTTATGTATGTTGATGACTTAGGGTGGGGGTGGTGGATAAGTTACCCCAAATTATCTACCCGTATGCAAAAGAAGCTTAATAGAATTTTATTACACCATATTTTTCGAGGATTCGTCACCCGTATGCCGCGATAGCAGCGACGGGCGACAAATCCAAGACGCTAGACTAGAGTTTACTAACAATGCTTTGAATTTCATCATTTATCTTGTCTTTTGTTTACTAACATGCTTCTCATGTTTGCTATCAGGTTCCCGCTCATTTCAAAGCATTGTATGAGAAGCACAAGGAAATTTTTGAAGCAGATGTTGATGGGACAATGAAGAACCTTTCTGCTGGATTGAAGCGCATGCAGGCTCAACGCATGGCTGCCCTTTTGGTTGAAGTTGAATCATCAAGTAAATAAGAAGCTGGACCAAGTGTTGTTTTTTCAACCAAAACTACAGCAGATGATGATCAGTTGCAGGATGATGATGGTTCAGAAACTGAGGATGATGAGAAGATTTATGCTACATCTGAGCCCGAGGACCATGGTGTTGCTGCAGCAGCTGCTAAGGAGCATGATGTTGCTATAGCTGCTGCTAAGGAGCAAGGTGGTGCTGCAGATGCTGCTGTGGAGCTTCATGTAGCAACAAAACTTGCCGATGTTCCTCAAACTGCAATAATCATTGATTTTGCGAGCAAGGGAGTTGATGCTACTGAGCATCCGGATGTTGTTAGCCCTGATAGGTCTCCAATTCGTAGCCCCAGGAAGGATATTTCTGATGAAGCTTGGGCCAATGCTCCGGACAAACCCCCGTTTGATCTGTTCAAGCCTGGGACCGATGAGTATGTAGAGTTTTGCATTTCACAGTCTCTCCCACCTTCCTGTGATGCCCCAACTGCTGCCCTGACCACTGCCTGTGATGTCGTGATCACTGCCTCTGAGAACATTCAAGCAGCACCTTCCACTTTGGTCGATCCTGCACCTTCCGCTTTAGTAGAGTCTGCGACACCTGCTGCTCCCATTGCACATGGTATGAACATTTTATAGTATTTCTTGTAGCTTCTTAGATATGCTTCCGCTTGTTTGCTTAAGACACATTTGTTTTCTGTTTTGCAGTTTTTGTTAACATTGAGTCAAGTGTTAAGGGAGATGCTAGCTCGGGTTTGTTGACACATGAGAAGAAGACAAGGTTTAAGAGGGCTGCCAAGGAGGAGCTCACACCTCCAAAGTTGAAAAAGATGAAGGTCTCTGAAGATGTAGAACAAACTTGCTCCACATTTGTGATGAATGGTCGGAAATTCAAGAGCCATCCGAAGGATAGGGCACCGTAAGTTTATGTTTTTTGCTACTCTGAAGTAATGTTTTTGCTACCTTTCATCTAGCTAATTGCTACATGTGTCTATGTGTTTTGATACTTACTTTTTTCACTTGTAGGATATAGTTTTTCATTAAATCTTCTGCGGCTTGAACTACTTGCTACTTTAGTTCATTTTTTTGCTACTTTATATTGGATTGTTTGCTACTTTAGTTTATTTTTTTTGCTACTGTACATTGAATTGTTTGCTACTTTATGTAAAACTATCTGCTGCATGTGCATTCCTTTGTGCAGACCAGTTTTTGTGGAGATTGGCGGTACTATACCTGCTACAGAACTTTCCAAACATCGCTTCGACCGTGCCAAAATCTCGATAGTGAGTTGATGAATGTTTGGATTGATAAATTTAACCACGAGTCGGACATTTTTTGCAGGAAAAGTGCACGACAGAAGAGGAAGTATGCTTTTATGCAGCACTTTGTGGTAAGTAGCACTTTTATTGATCTTCTACTTGCTCAATATATATAACAGCTACTCTGCTACATTATTGTTAATTTCTTCATGCTATGCTACATTGCTGTTTCTTTTACTTGCTACATTAGTAATCTTATTTTGCTACTTCAGTAATTTGTCTTTGGTTCCACCTTTTGTCAACATTGTGCTTGCTGACCAATACAGATAGTAGCAATTTTTACTTGCTTTTGCTGCTGCCTCATCTTTCTTCTTTTTATCTTCAACACAAAACAGGAGAAGCTTATTGTTGATCCAAAAGTATTCAATGTTAAAGCATGTATGGATGAGTTGAAAGAGCAGAATGCAAAGTTCAAGATTTTCAAGTGTGACCTTGTGAGTTAACATCCTCTTCCTATCTTGTTCATGGTTGCTTTCATATAGTCAAGTTTTTGCTATATGCTTCTATACAAAATGCTAAATATTAATTCATGTTTGAATGTAGCTATACTTTCCTATTGTGAAATTCAACCATTGGGCAGTTCCCTGTATCAACCTAGTAGCAAAGCAGATGCATAGTTTTGATTCAATGAAAGGGGCCAAAGATGCTGGTGTGTTGGATGATTGTGCATGCAATCTGGTTAGTAATCCTGCTACACTTGTTCATTGTGTTTGCTACATTTATATTTGGGCCTTTTATTTGCTGCATATCATTAACCATGCACTGTGTTTGCTTTGTTTTCCAGTTCGCAAACTTTGCAATTCTTGTGAAGCAATCGAAACTAGCAGACAACATCAACTTCGACACTTACCTGCTAACCAATCCTGATCACCTGTAGCAAACTACCATGTAAGATTTGCTCTCCTTCTTTTTGTTTCGCTTTTTTTTTCAATCCTTGTCATGATCACTAGCATCAACTTTTGCTACTTTATTATTTTTAATTGCTACCTAGGTTTACAATTCTTGCTACTTTAGGTTCCTACACTTGCTACATAAGTTTCTGCTTGTTTTTTTCTAATCTATCTGTTTGTTTTTGGCAGATTTGACTGTGGATTCTTCAGCATGCTCTTCATGGAAAGCTTCACCAGCAAGGTCATGGCGGAGTGCGACAAAACAATGTTATACCACTTCTAAGGAAACTTCTTGCATCAGATCTGATCGAGGCAAGGCAAAACAAAGGATCAATGCTATAGCTGATGGAAGAAGAGTTACAAAAGAAGCGTAGTTAGGTATAAACTGATGTAATCGTTGAAACTAATGTCGTCCTTGTGATCTTATTTTGCATGTTGTAATGGTTCAAACTGATGTAATCGTGGATGTGTTAGTTGCTGCAACATCTGTGGATTTGTTATGTTGGATGGATAAGTGCTACATGTTTGGAATGGTTTTATATATAGCTTTTGATGTTTGGAATGTTGTTTATTATCTTCTGAAGCTTCAAATAGTGTGATTGCTTTGATAAATATAAGTTCTGTATATGCTACATACATGCTGCATAAATGCTAAAAATGAGTATTTTCCTAGACATGTTGTCAATTTTTTTGGCCACCCAGGTGTTATTTTTCTACATCTGTGTAACCATATTGCTACATGCATAGAAATATAATGCTACCCAGGTGTTCAAGATTTGCTACTAGGTTTAATGTAGCAAATATTCCTGTGACATTCATTCACAAGAACAAGTTTTGTCCTTGGTAGCAATTTTAGCTCTTGCTATATATTAGAAACAATAATGCTACAAAATGCAAGTTGTATGCTCCAAAGTGGCAATACTTTTTATACCAACAATATTCTGTCATATCACAAAATTCATATCTTGCATCAAGATGATGCTACATCTATACTGTATGTATGCTACATAGTAATAATAAAAATGCTACTCTGCTAGTACATGTAGCTTCATATCTATAGTTTCAACTCTATTTTCGCATCATTCCCCGCAATCAGTGCTTCCATGAAGACACATTGTCTCACGGTGTGACCTTCTTCATTGTAGTATGGGAATTTTTGCTTTCTTGGCTTCTTCTTTGGCGTTGCATCAGTTTTTGGCGTTCTATCAGTTTGCTTCTTCTTTGTCTCTTAAGCTTTTTTCCTTCTCTTGGCATTTGCTTCATCATGAAGCTCAACCAATGGTTTGTTATGCTTCGACTTCTCAGTTGGTCTTCCTTTTGGCTTTACCCTCGCAGGGTTCTTAAGCGTGCTACTAGGAGCATCATTATGTTCTTCTTCTTGATGTTGATTGTTTACATCATGTTGTGGAGGAATACCTTGTTGTGGTTGAACATTTTCTGGTCCTCCTCCTTGCTGCTCTCCTTCTTGCTCCCCTCCTTGTTGTGTAGCATGTTGTGTTTTCCTCATGTTTGCAACAACCTACCTCGCCTCATCAATCATCTTGAAAACAACAACATATGTTTCATCACTGAAGCAAACATCCAAAGCAATTTCATTCATCTTTCTGCACAAAGAATTGTACTTGAGAGTATTGGTTCCCGGGATCCCAAATCTGATGGTATTTGTCCCGGGATCAGGTGCAGGCATCGTTGCTGCAGCAGACCATCTTCGTAGCATGTATCTCTCTGGAATTTGCTGCACATTCAAGTGCACCATCACCCTGACTACATGCGGGCATATAAGTCCACACATCTCAAATGTGTTGCATCCCCACTAGTATCACTCATCATCAAGCTTGACTTGCACCTGGTAGGTTTTGACACCATAACCAGGGTTTGGAATGAGATCAAAGCACATGCCTTCACCCTCAACCTGCATTGGATAAAATCTTATAGACCTCTCAATCATCTTTTGGAATCTTGTGAAGATCTCCCTCGTGTAGAACTCCAGCCCCTGCTTTTCATTGTTGTAGCTGCAAAAAATGTTTGTTTGCTGACTGTTAGAGTGGTGCTACATCAGGTGTTACATTGTGCTACAACAGTTTTTCAAATCTGATATAAAATAATGCTACTGCAAAAATCTGTTTGTAAAGAGAAAATCTCACCTTCCCCATAGTGGTGATGTTGTTGTATCCATGGTGAATGTTGCATTGTCTTATCTGTCTAGCATCAGGTTTTGGCACAACTCATATTACTACACGAAGTTCCAAACTGATCCAGTTGGGCAAATTAAAGTTTTAAAGTACGAGTTGAGGCCTTCAGATCTTCCTGTTGTGCTTGTAAAGGGAAAGAAACTTTGTCTGGATTACACAGGCGCCCACATGTTTCTGCTCTTCCACATGTTCTGCAAATGAGTGTTCTCAGCCATAGAAAAAGTTTCCAACATATGCTGCCAGCATATCTCAAATTCTGCTACGGTGTCTATGCTATAAATGCAAGAGTAGAACGCTGCAGCAAATGGGCTACCTTCTCTCAAGTGAGGACCAAACTTTGTTCTTGCTAATCGTAGCACATGGAAGATGCAGCATCTGTGGATTGAATCGGGATATATGTTTGAAATTTCTGCAGCCATCGCTTGGTCTTGGTCTGTCATGAGATGGTCTGGTGCCAAACCGTTCATTGCTTCCTTAATTTTGGTGAATACCTAGCTGAATGTTTCAGCTGTTTCATTAGGTAGAAGAGCACAGCCCAACACAATTGTGTGTGTGTGTGGTTGTTGATGCCCACAAGTGGAGCAAAGGGCATGTTGTACTTGTTCGTACAAAATGTAGTGTCGAAAAACACCGAGTCGTTGTACTTGGGGTACAAGGCCCTTGTCTTGCCATGCACCCAAAAGAGAGCTCTCACTGCGTTGTTTTCACCCACTTGCTTATCAAAAAAGAATGTAGGGCTTTGAGCTTGTCTCCTTTCAAAGTACTCAATAGTCATTGACATGTCTCGCTGGGAAACTTCCTCGCGTAGCATAGTCCTTATGTTGGACACATCACGCTTCACAAAACCAAGGCACCTCGGGTCGCCTCCGTGCACACTTCCGAGGCATCCCATCATCTGAGTTGTGCTAATGTTTTGGTTGTGTAAAGTTTGGATGAACTGAAAGTCCTCCTCAGTAACCTTCCTATGAGACCGGTAGTATTGTCTTCTCCCAATTTGCTTCACCAACTGGTGTGTGTGCTCTCCTTGAAAGATTGTTACAGTCCATATCCCATTTCTTTTTCCAACAAGCATTCTAGCTTTACAATCATGTTGTGGCACCCTATTCTTCTTCCTCAAATCTGCTACATCCATCTTGAGGCCAGCTTGTTTGCTATGTGACTTTTGTGCACTGAAATTGCTCATGTCTATTTGACCTCCTTCTCCAGAACTATCCTTAGTAGCATTTTTTGCTTCGTCAACTGGTTTTCCGGCATGGACACACTCAAAAACCCTACTAAGAATTGCATCTTTTGGCGCACCTCTTGCTGTGCTATACTTGGTGTTACCAATCCATGTACCAAACCCAAGCTTGAAAGCATAGTCATTGTATACTTGCTTCGCAACTTCAAGGTCATCAAATTTCATTCCAACATATGGAACAAGAGGCTGCGAGCAAATCTCTTCATCGCCTTCTTCAGCAACAAAAGAAGCATTGCTACTAGCTGCACTTTCTGCTCTTGTAGCAAATTTTTATCCATAGGTTCCAGCAGCAACATACTCTTCAGAAGCAGATTGTGGTGGAGCAAATATTCCTTCAGCAGCATATCCTTTAGGACCGTATCCATCAGCAGGCTGGTTGAGGTCGAATCCTCCCAGTACACTGTCAGCAACAAACCCCTACAATTTAAAAAGGAAGCAAAAGTTTAAGTCGAAGCATTGATGCGTGCACCCAGTGTTGACGTGGGACACTTCGTTGGAACCCCAAGAGCAAGGTGTGATGAGCACATCAACAAGTTTCCTTTAGTAGAGACCGAGGTTATCGAACCAGAAGGAGGAAGGAAACGTCTCAAAGTTCTTGCAAGCAACGTGGAAACCTACACCACACAAACTCAAGACTTTGTCCCAACGAATCAGTGAGGTTGTCAAGCTCACCGGTTTGCTGTAACAAATGATTAAACGTATGGTGTGGAAGGTAATGGTTTGTAGCAAGTAAACAAGTAACAATGGAAGATGTAACAGTGGTAAAGATTGGACCGGGGTCCATAGTTCACTAGAGGTGCTCTCCTTAGATAAACAACATGGCATGAAGGGTAAACAAATTATAGCAGGGCAATTGACAGGAACCGAGCAAGGCATAACAATGCAATTACTAGTCAGAAACATCCTATGATATTTGATTGGGCAATACAACAAGATACATAGACCGCCATCCAACTGCATCTATGACTAGCAGTCCACCTTCAGGTTATCATCCGAACCCCCTCCAGTATCAAGTTACAAGCAATAGACAACCCCTTTAAGCAAAGTGTGTAAGGTAAACAGTCCACATGTTCCATGAACAAGAGACCGTTGTTTTCTCCCTAGTAGCAACAGCACATATACAACCGAAGAGATTATTATCACTTCCCTTGGAAACTAGAGGCATGAACCCACTATCGAGCATAATGTAGGGTTTCGTAGCATGGAAAACAAAAAAATTCTACCGCATACAAACAAACAAGCCAAGATCTATCTACTAGATTGTAGAAACGAGTCGATAGAATAACTCACCCTCGAAGATTCCAAAGTGTTTAACGAGAGCGGATTCTCGTGGGTGATGTAGTCGTAATCTTGCCGATCTCAAGATCGTGTAGACGATCCTTCCGACGCTGCGTTCCGGCAGCGCTCCCGCAGTCGGTCACACGTTCGGTACTCTCCTCGTGATTCCGGCAGCACAACGGCGTGGTACCGGAAGTAGAGGGGAGATATCGCAGGGCTTCGCCTTAAGCCGGAGCGAGTATGGTGGAGTATAAGAGAATCCCTCGATGATCTAGGGTTTAGACACGTCGAGGAAGAGGTGCTAGAGCCAGCAGCTAGGGCTTGGAGGTGCCCAAGTCGGCGGCAAGGAGATCCCTAGGCGGCGGCGGCTTGGAGGGCGGCGGCGGCTAGGGTTAGGGTTTTCGGGGCAAGGGACTTGTGTCTTTCTAGGAGGGAGCCCTGCCCCTCCTTATATAGGTGGAGGGGCTGGCCAGCCAAGGGTAGGGAGGGGAGTCCCTCCCCAACTCGGCTTGGGTGGTGCGCCGCCGGTTGGAGGAGGGAAACCCTCCCCAACTCGGTTTCCCACTCCTCCTCCTCTTTCCAAAACTTGTCGTTTGACTTTCAAACTAGTCGTTTGACTTTTCAAACTAGGATTTGAATAAACCCTCTATTTTGTACAGCGATGACACCGAGTACATGATGCAATCATATCAACTTGATATAACACATTCATGTACCCTTCCCCCCTGGAGTGTCGGACATTCTGAAACCTTCTAGAACATTCCCGATGAAAACACCAGAACCATTCTCTATCTCCGAAACAGGACTTTCCTTATATGAATCTTATTCTCCGGACCATTCCGGATCTCCTCGTGATATCCCGAATCCCATTCGAGACTCCGAACAACATTCGGTCTCTTTCTTATCATTCCATAACTACTCAAACAACGTCGAATCCTTAAGTGTGTCTCCCTACGGTTCGTGAATTATGCGGACATGATCGAGACACTTCTCCGAACAATAACCAATAGAGGAATCTGGAAATTCATATGGCTCCCACATATTTCTACAATTACTTTGTGATCGAATGAACCACTTACATACGATATCAATTTCCCTTTGTCTCACGATAGTTTACTTATCCGAGGTGATGATCGTCGGTATCTCTGCATACCTAGTTCAACCTCGTTACCGATAAGTACTCTTTTCTCGTTCCCGTGATATGTGATCCCTTGTGAGCCAGTCACATGCTTGCAAGCTAATTGGATGACATTTCACCGAGAGGGCCCAGAGTAAATCTATCCGTCATATGGATGGACAAATCCCACTCTTGATCCATGTGTTTCAACCAATACTTTCTAAACACTCAATGCCACCTTTATAGCCACCCAGTTACGGTGTGGTGTTTGATGTCATCAAAGCATCCATCCGGTAAAGGTGATATGCATGATCTCATGGTCGAAGGAATTAGATTACTATGTATGAGAAAGCATATAGCAATTGAACTATTAAAATGACTTGATATTTATGCTACGCTTATCTATAGGAGTATGTCCACCATATCATTCTCCTAACGACATGATCTTGTTGTTAATAACATCTCAATGTTCATGATAGGGAAGCCACAATTATCTATTAACCAACAAGCTAGTATTATATAGAGGCTTTACTAGGGACTTCAAATTAAGCTTACAAATCACACAAGTATTAATGTTTCCTTGTTAATACTATTATAGCATGAATGTAAACATTTATCATAAACACAAAGATATAATAATAACTACATTTATTATTGCCTCTAGGGCATATCTCCAACAGTCTCCCACTTGCACTAGAGTCATCTAATCTAGATTACATGGTAATATACCGAACACCCATGGCAGTTTGGTGCTGGTCATGTTTTGCCCTCGGGAGAGGTTTAGTCAACGGATCCGCCACATTCATATCTGTGTGTACTTTGCAAATCTTTATATCCCCATCTTGGATATGTTCTCGAATAGCGTGAAAATGTAGCTTGATGTGCTTCAGCTTCTTGTGTGACCTTGGTTCTTGCGCATTGGCTATGGCGCCCATGTTATCACAGTAGATAGACATTGGGTCCAGCACACTAGGAACCACACCCAGCTCTGCAATGAACTCTTTCATCCATATCGCTTCTTGTGAAGCCTCCGAAGCAGCCATGTATTCCGATTCAGTTCAAGATCTCGCCACAACGCTTTGCTTTGCACTCCTCCAGCTAACTGCTGCACCATTCAAAATAAATACGTATCCAGATTGTGATTTAGAATCATCCGGATCGGTGTTCCAACTAGCATCGGTGTAACCATTAACAACGAGCTGTTCATCACCTCCATAAGAAAGAACCATATCCTTAGTTCTTCTCAAGTACTTAAGGATGTTTTTGACTGCTGTCCAATGATCCACTCTTGGATCACTTTGATATCTGCTAGTTAAACTAACAGCATATGCAATGTCGGGTCTAGTACATAGCATGGCATACATTAGAGATCCTATGGCTGAGGCATAGGGAGTCTTACTCATCCTTTCTCTATCTTCTGCCGATGTCGGACTTTGAGTTTTACTCAAGGTCGTATTGGGCAACATGGGCAAGAACCCTTTCTTGCTTTCTTCCATTCCAAACCTCTTTAGAACTTTGTCCAAATATGTACTTTGTGACAATGATATTTGGCGTTTCGATCTATCTCTATAAATCTTTATGCCTAATATGTAAGCTGCTTCGCCAAGATCCTTCATTGAAAAACTATTATTCAAATATTCCTTGACACTATTAAGAAGGTCTACATCATTCCCAATCAACAATATGTCATCTACATATAGTATTAAGAATGCTACAGAGCTCCCACTCACTTTCTTGTAAATACAAGCTTCTCCATAAGTTTGTATAAAACCAAAACTTTTGATTACCTTATCAAAACATTGATTCCAACTTCGGGATGCTTGCTTCAATCCATAGATGGACCGTTGAAGTTTGCATACCTTGTTAGCATCTTTAGGATCGAAAAAACCTTTGGGTTGCATCATATACAACTCTTCATCAATGTCTCCATTGAGGAATGCTGTTTTGACATCCATCTGCCATATCTCATAATCATAATATGCAGCGATTTCTAACATAATCCTCACAGACTTTAGCTTCGCTACTGGTGAGAAAGTCTCATCGTAGTCAACTCCTTGAATTTGTCGAAACCCTTTTGCGACAAGTCGAGCTTTATAGACAGTAACATTACCATCAGCATCTGTTTTCTTCTTGAAAATGCATTTGTTCTCGACAGCCTTCCGGCCATCCGGTAAGTCCACCAAAGTCCATACTTGGTTTTCGTACATGGATCCAATCTCGGATTTCATGGCTTCTTGCCATTTATTGGAATCTGGGCTCATCATTGCTTCCTCATATGTCTCAGGGTCATCGGTGTTGTCCACCAACATGACACTCATAACGGGATCATACCAATCTGGAGTGGTACGAGTTCTCGTTGACCTGCGAGGCTCTATAGCAACTTCAACCGAAGTTTCATGATCATCATCATTAGCTTCCTTTGTTATTGGTGCAGGCACCACAGGAACTTCTTCCGGCGCTATGCTACTCGCAATTTCGAGAGAAGGTTTGACAACCTCGTCAAGTTCTACTTTCCTTCCAGTCAATTCTTTCGAGAGAAATTCCTTCTCTAGAAAGGATCCATTCTTGGCAACGAAGATTTTGCCTTCGGATCTATGATAGAAGGTATACCCAATAGTTTCCTTCGGGTATCCTATGAAGACGCATTTTTCCGCTTTGGGTTCAAGCTTGTCCGGCTGTAACTTCTTTACATAGGCTTCGCATCCCCAAACTTTATGGAACGACAATCTAGGTTTCTTCCCAAACCATAATTCATACGGTGTCATTTCAATGGATTTAGACGATGCCCTATTTAAAGTGAATGCGGCTGTTTCTAATGCATAACCCCAAAATGATAGCGGTAAATCTGTAAGTGACATCATAGAACGAAACATATCTAAGAGAGTTCGATTACGACGTTCGGACACACCATTACGTTGTGGTGTTCCCGGCGGTGTCAACTGCGAAAGTATTCCGCATTTCTTCAAATGCTCGCCAAACTCGTAAGTACTCTTTTCTCGTTCCCGTGATATGTGATCCCTTGTGAGCCAGTCACATGCTTGCAAGCTAATTGGATGACATTTCACCGAGAGGGCCCAGAGTATATCTATCCGTCATATGGATGGACAAATCCCACTCTTGATCCATGTGTTTCAACCAATATTTTCCGAACACTCAATACCACCTTTATAGCCACCCAGTTACGGTGTGGTGTTTGATGTCATCAAAGCATCCATCTGGTAAAGGTGATATGCATGATCTCATGGTCGAAGGAATTAGATTACTATGTATCAGAAAGCATATAGCAATTGAACTATTAAAATGACTTGATCTTTATGCTACGCTTATCTATAGGAGTATGTCCACCATATCATTCTCCTAACGATATGATCTTGTTGTTAATAACATCTCAATGTTCATGATAGGGAAACCACAATCATCTATTAACCAACAAGCTAGTATTATATAGAGGCTTTACTAGGGACTTCAAATTAAGTTTACAAATCACACAAGTATTAATGTTTCCTTGTTAATACTATTATAGCATGAATGTAAACATTTATCATAAACACAAAGATATAATAATAACTACATTTATTATTGCCTCTAGGGCATATCTCAAACACATAAATACCCCCTCTTGGAGTCACTAGCAACTACTTGGCCAAGATAGCTACTAACAACGGAGAGCATGCAAGATCACAAACAACACAGACATGATAGAATCATAAATACAAAACCATTAATCAAACCAACATAATAATCTCAATATCCATCGGATACCCGCAAACACAACATGCATGATTACAAATAGATTAGATCTTGATCATGAACGGAGCTCACAAGATCTATACATGAAAGCACAAAGGAGGAGATACAACCATCTAGCTACTACATGGACCCATAGACCAAGGCGGAACTACTCACGCATCATACAGGAGGGAAGGCCTCCGGGATGATCTCCCCTCCGGCAGGGTGCCGAGAAGAACTTCAGATACCCCCAATCTAGGGACGATGGTGGCGGCAGCTACAGACGGTTTCATGGAGATTTGATCGGGTGCTTAGGGTTTCTGCATCGGGGGCTTCTTATAGGCGAAGGGGGAGACTGAGGCGGTGACCAGGGGCCCCACACCCTGCCTAGGCGCGGGGCAGGGCCCACCCGCGCCTAGGGGGGTCTGGGCGCCCTAGCCCGCCTCTCCAGCTCCCCTCTGGACTTCTTGTTCCCCACGGAAAGTAATTGACTTTGACGTTTATCCCGTCCAATTCCAAGAATATTTCTTTACTAACTTTTCTAAAACCAAAAACAACAGAAAACAGGCATCTGGCACTTTGGCAATTTTTTAATAGGTTAGTACGGGAAAACATGTAAAAAGCACCTCAAAGTGTAGACAAATCAAAGCAAAGTAGATACATGGAACATCAAAAATTATAGATACGTTTCCAACATATCAACATCCCCAAGCTTAACTCATGCTCGTCCTCGAGTAGGTAAGTGATAAAAGAATAATTTTTTAGGTGACATGGACCCTCACAATAAAGATCCAACCATTTGCAAGCATTGAAAGCTGGGACCAAAGAACTCTAAACATGTGCATGAAAGATGGAGTTCTAACAATAGGACATAGTAAATATGCATGCAACATGAAAGACTACAAAGAAAGATCATGAATAACATGCATTGAAAAACGTATGTTTGTTTCACATACAGAAAACATAACATAGTGGCAATCAACTTGTCCCTCATAGAGTAGCAATATAGATGCATAGGACACCTTCAAAGTTCACAAGGGTGACTAGAAACAAAGAGCACAAGAACAAGTAATATCACAATATGCATCAATCAATAATCTTTGGAACACTGCACACAGAATGACAACTATGCTCTCTTAATGGTGCCTAAAGGTAGAAGGTGGAGACTCAATAGTGGTGGAAGAAAGGCCTTTTTGTAAAGGAAGCAGGGATTTCAAGTTTCAAAAAAAGAGCTTCCAAAAAGTATGGTACTTGTTAGCTTTCAGCCCTCATTGTCCCTATCATAAGCATCTTGAAGTGATTAAGGTTAAAGTGACAAAGACGGAGTATATGCTTGACGAAGTATAAGTTGGCAATCTCAAGTCCCTTGAATACGAGGGCTACACCTCATGCTACTCAACTTCAGTCATGGGTAAGTTCTTGTCATTGTAAGTATTTGCATATCATAGAGAACCGCCAATGGGGTACCCCTTGCACATGGTACAGGAGCTTTCCCATAACCAAAATGACAAGGCAAGCAGACAATGAGCATCTCAGCGATCTTTTTATTTACTATATGCATAGCTTTTTATTGAGGATGCTTCATAGATGCTCACTATGGTGATCCTGCAAGTTTCCACCATGATTAGGCATGGCTTAGGCTAGCGGCCCAGGCGTTTCTCTAACAAAGAATACAAACTCCATGGACTTACAAGTTTCCTCTTTATTTCACACCGGTGACATCCATAGACAAAAGAGCATGATATCAACTAAGTACAAAGTACAAGTGCAATGTTGAAAACATTCCCCGTGACAGCACGGTTCTGCTAATTCCAATGTATAAGTGCAAGCATATACAACATAGATGACACAATGGTTCAAATTTATTAGGGGCAAAGAATATAAGGTGTCCCATCAAGTTTGTGAGGGCTTTAATCACTAAGTTTTCACATAACAAAATAGTTTTTAATTGGAAGATAGCTAAAACAAGAATACACTTGGAATGGTGTAACACACCATTTATAGGAGTTTATAGTGGACACTTTGGAAAAACTTGGTTTCTTGGGAGTTGGAAGCATGAGTAGATCTTACTCATACAAGTGGAGGCTAGCAAAATACTGGAAGCAACCAACTAAGAGAGCATAATGGCCATAATCATGCAGAGGAACAAAGCATTACTAATCAAAGCATAGAGTGGTACTACAAGTCAAGGACTAAATGATCATAGAGGCTATGGTGACTTGTCATAGTATTAACATGGTGTGATCATGTGCCAATTCAACCCAAGCAAAGCATCAAAGGAGAATACCACAATACTATACTTTTGCATGCTAAAACAACACATAATTTATTCAAGGCACACTAAGCAATCCCAATTGTTTGGAACAAGACATACTAGAGCAATAATCACTAAGCATAATGCCAAAACAACACCTAGCATGTCATGCTAAAGTCTAAGTCACAGTCAATGCAAGCTCCTCTTGCACTTCAAGCAAGAACTTACTACTCCTTTCCAACACCAAGCAACCTTATTTGCAAAACAACACAGCGATAATGGGGGTCCAAACTACTTTATTCAAGCAAACTAAACAACCTAAGAAAAGCAAACAAAAACTAAGACGCTCCAAGAACAACACAAATGTGCATGAAACAATAAAAATGAAGTGTCTAGACATACCTGAGCTTTTTATTGATGAAGAAGGGGATGCCTTGGGCATCCCCAGGCTTTGACGCTTGTACCTCTTGGATATTTCTTGGGGTGACACCATGGTGGTATCCCCAAGCTTGAGCTTTTGTCCATTCTTCATCTCATTGCATCATTCTCTCTGTACACCTGAAATTTTTCCTTCATACAAAATTTTACACAATATTCATTAGCAACATTAGTGTATTCAAAAGATATTAGACCTCTGGCAAAGCTTTGGAACAGCAAGTCTTTTCACTAAAAACATAAGTTACTATAGTAACTCCTTCAAAAAGATCAATTCCCCAAAAGAGAACTCAAAAAGGAATCAATAAGAAGCAAATGCAAATAATTGCAGAAATCTGTCAAAACAGACCAGTAGGTAGAAACCGATTTTTTCGAACATCTTTTGTTGCTCAAATCAAAAAGTGTTGAACTAACAAAAGTTAGATAACATACTGGGGATTTATTCATAAATTTTGAGCTCATTCCGAGTTACAAAGACTCCGCACGAATGTTTTTGGTGGAGGACAGAAATCTGTTTCGCGTCAGCAACTCCCCAAATCTTACTTCCCTCTCATTAGAGGTCATTCTTGGCACAAAAAGCAAACAAAAAGGATAAGGAGAGGTCATTACTGAAGTAATAACTTCCAAGACTCAAGGAAACTCTTGGGTTATCTCCCAACAAGTACTTTTCTTTAATGCCTTTAAGTTAGGCACAAGAAGCAAGAAGAATCAAGTATTTTCAAATGATGAAGCATTAACATCAAACCTTGCTTTCAAAGGAGGAGCAAAAAGAAACTTCTCTCTCCTCACAGGGAAGTGTTCAATACCTTTCTTGAATGGAAAATGTTATTTAATGGTGCCTTCTTTCATATCAATGATGGCACCAACTGTTCTAAGAAAAGGTCTTCCCAAAGTAATAGGACAAGAAGCATTGTATTCAACATCCAAAACATAGAAATCAACAGGGACATAAGCATTGTTAACTATAATTAGAACATCATTAATACTCTCCATGAGTTTCTTCTTAGCATTATCATTGAGTGGGACATCTAAGTAACATTCTTCCAATGGTGGAAAATCAAGCATTTCATAAATCTTCCTAGGCATAATAGAGACACTAGAACCAAGATCACATGAAGCTTTGAGATCAAAGTCATTCACTTGCACATAAATAATGGGTTCCCAACTATCTTCTACTTTCCTAGGAATAGAAGCTTTGTGCTTTAGCTTCTCTTCCTTAATCTTAACAAGAGCATCTGTAATGGGTTTGGTAAAGGCAACATGCATATCACTAGCATCAGGACTTCTAGCAAGCTTTTTTAGGAACATAATCACTTCAGAAATATTGCAACCATCAATATCAAAGTCAAACTTAGCATCACTAGTAGTAGGCTCAATAGGCTTAGGCATAGTAGGAGGAGGAATAGGGACTACTTGTGGTTTAGTGGTGATGGTGCACACACTATTGTTTCTATCAATTTTAGCTTCCCTCTCCCACCTAGAATGGAGTTGAGCTAACAGCCTAACATTTTCATCAATAGTAACTTGTATGGCATGAGCAGTAGCAAGGGTATTTTCCATAGTTTCAGGTTTAGCAGCCATTTTATTAATCAAGGAAGACCGAGCTTTAAACAAAGAGGATATATTTTTCTCAATAGTTAAAAGCTTTTTCTCTATTGTCTTATTGAAAGTGGTTTGTTTACTAATAAAGTCCTTGAGCATGACTTCAAGTTCAGAGGGGCACTTCTAGCATTATTGTAGGAGTTTCCATAGGAATTGCCATTATTAGGAGGATAAGGCCTATAATTGTTGTTGCTACCAAAATTATTCCTATATGCATTGTTTTTGAAATTGTTGTTTCTAATGAAGTTCACATCAACTTGCTCTTCATGGGGAACCAAAGAGGCTAAGGGAACACTATTAGGATCTAGAGGAGCTTTCCCATTAACAAGCATAGCCATAATAACATCAATCTTTTCACTCAAAGAGGAAGTTTCCTCAACAGAATTTACCTTCTTACCATGTGGAGCTCTCTCAACATGCCATTCAGAGTAGTTAACCATCATATTATCAAGGAGCCTTGTTGCAGCACCCAAGGTGAGGCCCATGAAGGTACCTCCAGCAGCTGAATCCAGCAGGTTCCTTGAAGAGTAGTTCAAACATGCATAAAAAGTCTGGATAATCATCCAAGCAGTGAGTCCATGAGTGGGACAATTCTTAACCAAAGTTTTCATTCTTTCCCAAGCTTGAGCAACATGTTCATTATCAAGTTGTTTAAATTTCATAATGTCACTTCTCATAGCTATAATCTTAGAAGGAGGATAGTATTTTCCAATAAAAGCATCTTTGCACTTAGTCCAAGAATTAATACTATTTTTAGGCAAGGAAAGCAACCATTCTTTAGCTTTTCCTCTCAAGGAGAAAGGAAAAATCTTGAGCTTAATAATATCTCCATCTACATCCTTATATTTTTGCATCTCACAAAGTTCAAAAAAGCTATTGAGATGGGCAGCAGGATCATCAAAACCAGCACTAGGAAATTGCTCTCTCATCACAAGATTCAACAAAGCAGGTTTAATTTCATAAAAGGTAGCATCAGGAGCAGGTGGAGCAATAGGAGTTCTTAGGAAATCATTGTTGTTGGTGCTAGTGAAGTCACACAACTTGGTGTTCTCAGCAGAGTTCATTTTGGCAAAGGTGGGCAAGCCAAAAACAGCAGCAACAGCTAGAGCAGGAACTAATTTTTTTGTGTTTTTGAATAAAGAAAGCAAACCAGACTAGACTAATTTTTGGGGTTTTTTTTTTTGAAAAGAGGCAAACAAAACCAAGCAAAAGAAATAAACCAAATTAAAAACAAAGTAAAGAGAAAGTAAGTGAAGGACTCCCCTTGTGAAGATGTCCTTGGCCTCCCCGGCAACGGCGCTAGAAATCTTGATGCGTGCACCCAGTGTTGACGTGGGACACTTCGTTGGAACCCTAAGAGCAAGGTGTGATGAGCACAACAATAGGTTATCGAACTAGAAGGATGAAGGAAACGTCTCAAAGGTGTTGCAAGCAACGTGGAAACCTGCACAACACAAACTCAAGACTTTGTCCCAACGAATCAGTGAGGTTGTCAAACTCACCAGTTTGTTGTAACAAAGGATTAAACGTATGGTGTGGAAGGTAATGGTTTGCAGCAAGTAAACAAGTAACAATGGAAGATGTATCATTGGTAAAGATTGGACCGGGGTCCATAGTTCACTAGAGGTGCTCTCCATAGATAAACAACATGGCATGAAGGGTAAACAAATTGCAGCAGGGCTGTAGGGTTCGCAGCATAGAAAACAAAAAATTTCCTACGATGTGAACTATGTACCAAGATCTATCTACTAGATACAAACAACGGGCGGATGTATATCCATAGAGAACATACCCTTGAAGACTGACAAAGCTTAACGAGTTCAACTCGTGGTTGATGTAGACGTTCTCTTGCCGATCTCAAGATCGAGAGGAAGTCCTAGCGCCGCAAATCAGCAGCGCATCCGTGCTCGCACACACGTTCGAGGCACCGAGAAACCTCCGCCTCCTCGCTCCAGCGATGCAGCGGAAGCACAACTCTTTCTTGCCAAATAGCCACCGGGAACATGTATCTCGCTAGTCCGAGACCATGGGGGATAAATTCTAGAGGGGGAGAGAGATCCTTCACAAGGAGGTGTGAGAGACAAGTGAGGAGGGGGCTCCTTTTATAGGAGGAGGGGGGCACCCAAGGGGGTGGCCGCCGGCCATGGGGGCTGCCCCCTCCCCTCCTTCATTCATGTGGGTGGACACTCCACTCACAAAATGTCCTTTAAATTCCCTCCACTCAAAAGTCCACTCAAATTCCCATTAAATTTCCACCAAATTTAATACGAACTCTCATTAAATAAAACTCTTTTATTTTATTCAGAATTTTGTCAATTACTTTAATGACAAACATTCACAAATAACCCCTTGCTAGAATTCCATTTCACATGCATAACCACTTTATGCAATTTCACCCGAAAACCTGTTTCGGTATCTAGTGAAATAAATTCCTGCGCTTGTTCATTCTTTCGGCAGGAAACTTTTGCTCCAATTGTATGCCGGTGTCTCTTAAGTGTGTCACCCTACGGTTCGTGAATAATGCGGACATGATCGAGACCCCTCTCGGATCAATAATCAGAAGCGGGATCTGGAGACCCATACTGACTCCCACACATTCAACGATGACTTTCTTGTGATCGTCGGAACCTTTTTACGCTAGTATCTTAATCCCTTTGTTTCACGATATATTACATGTCCGAGATTCGATCATCGGTATCTCCATACCTAGTTTGATCTCGTTACCGACATGCATTCTTTTCTCGTTCCCGTGATATAACATTCTAGTGATCAAATCACTTGCTTGTAAGCTAATCAATGTGATATCACCGAGAGGGCCCAGAGTATATCTATCCGTCATCGGGATGAACAAATTCCACTCTCGATCCATGAGCCTCAACATAACACTTTATTAGTTCTGAATCCATCTTTATAATCACCCTGTTACGGTGTGACGTTTGATGTTATCAAGAAACTCTTCCGGTGTTAGTGATTGACATGATCTCATGGTCTAAGGATTAGGATCACTTCGTAAGTTGTTATAGCAATATAAACTCAATGACTTTGATCGTAATGCTATACTTCGGATGAATGTTCATCACACCATTACACTAATGTTGTGATCCCGTTATTAACAACATCCAATGTCCATGATCAGGAAACCTTGATCATCTTGTTAATCAACGAGCTAGTTTATGAGAGAGGCATAACTAGGAACTTTCTGTTTGTTTATTAAACACACATGTATTAATGTTTCCGTATTAATACAATTATAGCATGTAAAATAAACATCTATCATATACTTGGAATACACATAATAAACACTTTATTATTGCCTCTCAGGGCATATTCCCTTCAGTCTCCCACTTGCACTAGAGACAATAATCTAGTTACATAGTGATAAATCTAACACCCATTGAGTTCTGGTGTCGATCATGTTTTGCTCCAGGGAGAGTTTTAGTCAACGGATCTGCTACATTGAAATCCGTATGTACTTTACAAATCTTTATATCTCCATCCTTGACATGCTCGCGGATGGAGTGAAACCGGCGCTTAATATGCTTGGAATGCTGGTGAGACCTTGGCTCTTTGGAATTGGCAATGGCACCATTGTTGTCACATTAGATCACCATTGGGTCCAACGCGTTTGCAACCACACCTAGTTCGGATATGAACTCCTTCATCCAAACTGCTTCCTGAGCCGCTTCTGAAGCAGCAACATATTCGGCCTCCATTGTTGATCCCACTACCACAGGTTGTTTGGAGCTCCTCCAACTAACCGCTCCGCCATTCATGAGAAATACGTATCTGGATTGAGACTTAGAGTCATCCGGATCGGTGTCAAAGCTAGCGTCAACATAACACTTAGCAACGAGATCTTCTTCACCTCCGTATACAAGAAACATATCCTTAGTTCTTCGTAAGTACTTAAGGATATTCTTGACCGCAATCCAGTGTTCTGAACCTGGATCCGATTGGTACCTACTAGTCAAACTAATAGCATGTGCCACATCCGGTCTTGTACATAGCATGGCGTACATTATAGAGCCTATGGCTGAAGCATAGGGGACTTTGTCCATTATCTCTCTTTCTTCCGCCGAAGCGGGACTTTAAGTCTTACTCAATGTCTTTCCTTGCAACATAGGTAAGAACCCCTTCTTACTTCCGTCCATTTTAAACTTCTTTAAAATCTTATCAAGGTATGTACTTTGCGATAGCCCTATTAGGCGCCTAGATCTATCTCTATAGATCTTTATGCCTAATATGTATGACGCTTCACCTAGGTCCTTCATTGAAAATTTGCTGTTTAGATAACTTTTAACATTGTTTAAAAGATCTATATCATTTCCGATCAATAATATGTCATCCACATATAATATCAGAAATGCCACATTGCTCCCACTCACTTTCTTGTAAATACAAGCTTCTCCATAAGTTTGGACAAATCCAAACTCTTTGATCACCTCATCAAAGCGGAGATTCCAACTTCGTGATGCTTGCTTCAATCCATAGATGGATCGTTGTAGCTTGCACACCTTGTTAGCATCCTTAGGATCGACAAAACCCTTTGGTTATATCATATACAACTCTTCTTCAATATTACCATTGAGAAACGCGGTTTTGACATCCATCTGCCATATCTCATAATCGAAATATGCAGCAATTGCTAACATAATCCTAACTGACTTTAGCATCGCTACGCGAGAGAATGTCTCATCGTAGTCAACTCCTTGAATTTGTCGAAACCCCTTTGCGACAAGTCGAGCTTTATAGACGGTCACATTACCATCAGCATCGGTTTTCCTTTTGAAAATCCATTTGTTCTCCACAGCCTTTCGGTCGTGAGGTAAGTCCACCAAGTTCCAAACTTGATTTTCATACATGGATTCCATCTCGGATTTCATGGCTTCTAACCATTTGTTGGAATCCGGGCTCATCATCGCTTCTTCATACGTCGCAGGGTCATCATTTTCATCAACCATGAAATTCATGACAGGATTTCCGTACAGCTCGGGAGCTGCACGCGTCCTGCTTGACCTGCGAGATTCGGTAGTACTCTCTTTCGGAGTTTCATGATCATTATCATTAGTTCCCTCTTCAACAGGTGGAGCCAACTCCGGAACAACTTCCGGCGCTGCGCTACTCGTCATACTTTGAAGAGAAGGTTCAATAACCTCTTCGAGTTCTACCTTCCGACTACTCACACCTTTCGCGAGAAACTCTTTCTCTAGAAAGGATCCATTCTTGGCAACAAAAACCTTGCCCTCGGATCTATGATAGAAGGAATACCCAATAGTTTCCTTAGGGTATCCAATGAAGACGTATTTTTCCGCTTTGAGTTCGAGTTTATCCGGTTGAAGTTTCTTCACATAAACATCGCATCCCCAAACTTTAAGAAAAGACAGCTTAGGTTTGTTTCCAAACCACAATTCATACGGCGTCTTTTCAAAGGATTTAGATGGTGCCCGATTTATAGTGAATGCAACAGTTTCTAGTGCATAACCCCAAAATGACAACGGCAAGTCCGTCAGAGACATCATAGATCGAACCATATCTAATAAAGTACGATTACGACGTTCCGACACACCATTTCGCTGTGGTGTTCCGGCAGGCGTGAGTTGTGAAACAATTCCACACTCTTTCATGTGAGTGCTAAACTCGTAACTTAGATACTCACCTCCACGGTCGGACCGTAGAAATTTGATCTTTCTATTACGATGATTTTCCACTTCATTCTGAAATTCCTTGAACTTTTCAAAGGTTTCAGACTTGTGTTTCATCAAGTAGATATAACTGTATCTACTCAAATCACCCGTGAAAGTAACAAAATAACGATATCCACCTCGCGCCGACACACTCATTGGACCACATACATCAGAATGTATGATTTCTAATAAATCTGTCGCCCGTTCCATTGAACCGGAAAACGGCGTTCTAGTCATCTTGACCATAAGGCATGTCTCACATGTATCAAATGATTCAAAATCAAGTGATTCCAAAAGTCCATCCGAATGGAGCTTCTTCATGCGTTTAACGCCAATATGACCTAGACGGCAGTGCCACATATATGCGGATATATCATCATTAAGTTTAATCCTTTTAGCATCAACATTATGAATATGTGTAACATTATCATCGAGATATAATAGAAATAAACCATTCATCATCGGTGCATGACCATAAAATATTTCATTCATATAAATGGAACAACCATTGTTCTCGGATTTAAATGAATAACCACTTCGCATCAAACATGATCCAGATACAATGTTCATGCTTAGTGCAGGCACCAGATAACAATTATTCAAGTTTATAACTAATCCCGACGGCAAGTGGAGAGGCAGCGTTCTGACAGCGATCACATCAACGCTTGATCCATTGCCGACACGCATCTTGACCTCACCCCTTGCTAGCAGTCGCTTATTCCGCAGCCCCTGATTCGAGTTACAAATATTAGCAACTGAACCGGTATCAAATACCCAGGTGCTACTGCGAGCACTAGTCAAGTACACATCAATAACATGTATATCATATATACCTTTGTTTGCCTTGCCGGCCTTCTTGTCTGCCAGATACTTGGGGCAGTTGCGCTTCCAGTGGCCAGTCCCCTTACAATAGTAGCACTCGGTATCAGACTTAGGTCCAACTCGGGGTTTCTTTTTAGGCACGGCAACAGGCTTGCCGCCCTTACTTCCCTTCCGTTTTCCCTTCTTGTCTTTCTTGAAACCAGTGTTCCTATTGATCATCAACACTTGATGTTCCTTTTTGATCTCCACTTCTGGAGTTTTAAGCATTGACAGAAGCTCGGGGAGAGACTTCTTCATGCCTTGCATATTATAGTTCATCACGAAGCTCTTATAGCTAGGTGGCAGAGACTGCAGAACACGATGGATGCCTAAGTTAATGGGAATCGATATTCCCAAGGACACAAGCTTATCGGCGTAACCCGACATCTTGAGTACATGCTCACTAACGGAGCTGTGCTCTTCCATCATGCAGCTAAAGAACTTTTCTGAAGCGTTGTAGCTCTCTACAGCAGCATGTGTGTCAAAAATCATTTTCAACTCACCCATTGTATCAAATGCATTGCCATTTTCGAAACGCTTTCGAAGTTCTGGCTCTAGCCCATACAATATGTCGCAATGAACTAAGTTGTGGTCCTCCTGACGAGTCTGATAGACATTCTTCTCCTCGTTAGGGGCATCATCTAAAGGTGGGGGGCCTAGTGGCGCTTCTAGCACATATTGCTTTTGTGCAGCAGAGAGGAGAATCCTCAAATTCATGGACCATTCGGTAAAGTTGCTACCGTTCGTTGCTAGTTTCTCTTTCTCCATGAACACATTGAAATTAAAAGCAGGTGGTGCCATCTACAACAGAATTTGTAAAGTTTAGACTAAGTGTATGATAGATTGAGTTCAACGAATCCATATTACGAATGAACTCCCACTCAAAAACGACATCCCTCGTGCCTTTTTGGTGATTACATGAACCAAATCCAATATACCAAGTCCGATCATCACGTGATTCGATATAGCTTCAAAGGCGAGCATCAAATGGGCATCATATCAACTATATGACTCATGCTTAACCTTTCGGTCCGTGTTCCGAGGCCATGTCTGTACATGCTAGGCTCGCCAAGTTAGAACCTTAGTATTCGCGTGTGTAACTGTTTTACACCCGAAATATGGTCGTGGATCCAAGAACACCCGATCATCACATGATGTCTTGGAGAGACGAAGACATAATCTGTGCATACTAAAGGAAGAACACATTCTTATCTTGATATTTAAAAGAGGGATCATCTTATTATGCTAACAAAGCGCTAAACAAGCAATATAAGATGCTATCAAACATCACATGTTTATTAGTGAAATGATATGGTTCCCGCAGATGATCTCTATCATGTACATCGTGGTATGATCACTATCATACCTATATGTGTAAATCCAAGGTCTATGGAGTTTACACGCTATGTGTGTTGTAAGAGTATCATCTCATACTTCTACTTACAACACTACCATATCATAACACTAGCCCAGCAACAATCTAAACTAGACGCCTCTAATTTATCCATTGCAAGTTTTATGTGGCTTAGGGATTTCGAGATAGAACCGTTCTTACCTACTAACATGAACCACAACGAGGATAACCAAATTGTTGACAACTCGCTTGCAAAATAGATATTGACTATAGTAGGAGAGACAGACACCCGCTAGCCACTTATGCAAACTAGTTGCATGTCAAGCGTGGAACAGGTCTCATGTGCGAGGACATTTAAAGTTTGTCCGGGCCGCTTCATCCCACTATGCCACCAATATCCAAAATTACAACAAAGGAGCAACAACATGATCATCATCGCCCACATACTCATATGTGTACTTCCCGTGTAAAGTATCTACGCATAGATCCGGCTCTGATACCACTGTAGGGTTCGCAGCATAGAAAACAAAAAAATTCCTACGATGTGAACTATGTACCAAGATCTATCTACTAGATACAAACAACGGGAGGATGTATATCCATAGAGAACATATCCTTGAAGACCGACAAAGCTTAACGAGTTCAACTCGTGGTTGATGTAGACGTTCTCTTGCCGATCTCAAGATCGAGAGGAAGTCCTAGCGCCGCAAATCAGCAGCGCATCCGTGCTCGCACACACGTTCGAGGCACCGAGCAACCTCCGCCTCCTCGCTCCAGCGATGCAGCGGAAGCACAACTCTTTCTTGCCGAATAGACACCGGGAACATGTATCTCGCTAGTCCGAGACCATGGGGGATAAATTCTAGAGGGGGAGAGAGATCCTTCACGAGGAGGTGTGAGAGACAAGTGAGGAGGGGGGCTCCTTTTATAGGAGGAGGGGGGCACCCAAGGGGGTGGCCGCCGGCCATGGGGGCTGCCCCCTCCCCTCCTTCATTCATGTGGGTGGACACTCCACTCACAAAATGTCCTTTAAATTCCCTCCACTCAAAAGTCCACTCAAATTCCCATTAAATTTCCACCAAATTTAATGCAAACTCTCATTAAATAAAACTCTTTTATTTTATTCAGAATTTTGTCAATTACTTTAATGACAAACATTCACAAATAACCCCTTGCTAGAATTCCATTTCACATGCATAACCACTTTATGCAATTTCACCCGAAAACCTGTTTCGGTATCTAGTGAAATAAATTCCTGCGCTTGTTCATTCTTTCGGCATGAAACTTTTGCTCCAATTGGATGTCGGTGTCTCTTAAGTGTGTCACCCTACGGTTCGTGAATAATGCGGACATGATCGAGACCCCTCTCGGATCAATAATCAGAAGCGGGATCTGGAGACCCATACTGACTCCCACACATTCAACGATGACTTTCTTGTGATCGTCGGAACCTTTTTACGCTAGTATCTTAATCCCTTTGTTTCACGATATATTACATGTCCGAGATTCGATCATCGGTATCTCCATACCTTGTTTTATCTCGTTACCGACATGCACTCTTTTCTCGTTCCCGTGATATAACATTCTAGTGATCAAACCACTTGCTTGCAAGCTAATCAATGTGATATCACCGAGAGGGCCCAGAGTATATCTATCCGTCATCGGGATGAACAAATTCCACTCTCGATCCATGAGCCTCAACATAACACTTTATTAGTTCTGAATCCATCTTTATAATCACCCTGTTACGGTGTGATGTTTGATGTTATCAAGAAACTCTCCCGGTGTTAGTGATTGACATGATCTCATGGTCTAAGGATTAGGATCACTTCGTAAGTTGTTATAGCAATATAAACTCAATGTCTTTGATCGTAATGCTATACTTCGGATGAATGTTCATCACAACATTACACTAATGTTGTGATCCCGTTATTAACAACATCCAATGTCCATGATCAGGAAACATTGATCATCTTGTTAATCAACGAGCTAGTTTATGAGAGAGGCATAACTAGGAACTTTCTGTTTGTTTATTAAACACACATGTATTAATGTTTCCGTATTAATACAATTATAGCATGTAAAATAAACATCTATCATATACTTGGAATACACACAATAAACACTTTATTATTGCCTCTCAGGGCATATTCCCTTCAAGGGCAATTGACAGGAACTGAGCAAGGAATAACAATGCAATTACTAGTTAGAAAGATCCTATGAGATTCGATTGGGCAATACAACAAGATACATAGACCACCATCCAACTGCAGCTATGACTAGAAGTCCACCTTCAGGTTATCATCCAAACCCCCTCCAGTATTAAGTTGCAAGCAACAGACAACTGCTTTAAGCAAAGTGTGTAAGGTAAACAGTCTATATGTTCCATGAACAAGAGACCATTGTTTTCTCCCTAGTAGCAACAGAACATCTACAACCGAAGAGATTATTGTCACTTCCCTTGGAAACTATAGGCATGGACCCACTATTGAGCATAAATACCCCCTCTTGGAGTCACTAGCAACTACTTGGCCAAGATAGCTACTAACAACGGAGAGCATGCAAGATCACAAACAACACAGACATGATAGAATCATAAAGACAAAACCATTAATCAAACCAACATAATAATCTCGATATCCATCGGATCCCCGCAAACACAACATGCATGATTACAAATAGATTAGATCTTGATCATAAACGGAGCTCACAAGATCTATACATGAAAGCACAAAGGAGGAGATACAACCATCTAGCTACTACATGGACCCATAGTCCAAGGTGGAACTACTCACGCATCATACCGGAGAGAAGGCCTCCGGGATGATCTCCCCTCCGGCAGGGTGCCGGGAAGAACTTTAGATCCCCCGATCTAGGGACGATGGTGGCGGCGGCTATAGACGGTTTCATGGAGATTTGATCGGGTGCTTAGGGTTTCTGCATCGGGGGCTTCTTATAGGCGAAGGGGGAGGCCGAGGTGGTGGCCAGGGGCCCCACACCTTGCCTAGGCGCGAGGCAGGGCCCACCCGCGCCTAGGGCGTCTGGGCGCCCTAGCCCGCCTCTCCGGCTCCCCTCTGGACTTCTTGTTCCCCACAGAAAGTAATTTACTTTGACGTTTGTCCCGTCCAATTCCGAGAATATTTCTTTACTAACTTTTCTGAAACCAAAAACAGCAGAAAACAGGTATCTGGCACTGTGGCAACTTGTTAATAGGTTAGTACCAGAAAACATGTAAAAAGCACCTCAAAGTGTAGACAAAGCAAAGTAGATACTAACAAGCATGGAACATAAAAAATTATATATATGTTTCCAACGTATCAAGCATAAATCTGCAACGTATCAACATGAATCAAATATTTAGTTTTTTACTCTTGCTACATACTAATTTGTAGAACCATCTACTGCATAAATGTGCTAGTATCACCCTAATTTTCTCTTGCTACATAAATGTGCTAGTATCACCCTAATTTGCTACAATGTAGAACCATCTGCCTAGTAGCACCATTGTAGAACCATATGTCTACAGTGTAGCACCCTAATTTTCTAATTTGCTACAATGTAGCACCCTAATCTGTTTACTTGTTGTTTTCCTGCCATCTTCCTAGCAGCACCCTATGTTTGCTACAATGTAACACCCAAGTAACTATTATACTTGCTACCTTGTTTAGTATTTGCTGCTACCATGTAGCACAATCAGAAACAGCAATGGTGGAAACCCTAAGAGGATGGAGCTGGAGCTTCTTCCTCAGGATTTTGATTGAAAAACAGGGGGATTCGTGTGCTGGGATCGATTAGGTTGTTGCATCGTATTAGAGACATTGCTGTTCGCCGAATCGGAGCGCCGTCGGGTGAGAGGATTTGATCCACCACTAGAAGCGACGATTGGCGGCGGTATCAGGTGGTGAGGATGACCAGAAGGGGGTAGAGTATGGAGGAACGAAGATGGCTCATCTCCGGCGCCGACGAACGAAATCGACGCCACAGTCACCTCTGGCGCCGCCCGCATGATGTGACTTGTCCGCTCTGTGTTTGTTTCCCAGCTTGCTGCGCGCGAATCGTTATTTGCTACAACATAGCAAAAGCGGGGCTGGGTGTACCAGTTGAGTAGATCGGACGGTTCAATCTAATTTGATCGGACGGCTCCGGACCCGGGGACGCGTAGCACGGTCCAAGAAAAAAACCTTGCCCTTGATCTCTTGGTTGCAATCTTTCATCGGAAAGGAGGAGGACCTTAGATCATCCTATGGAGCTAGTTATCTTTGGTTCTTGTGTCTTTGGTGGCAACATCCTAGTCGTAAGACAATTCACACAAAATAAAAGCCTCACAGCTCTAACCTTTTCTTTTTTTCGAACCATGCAAAAGCCTTGCATAGTTGCATGTGATATATTAAGAAGGAGAAAAAAAGGCAAAGTACAACATATAGTTTGAGGAAGGGAAGAAAGACCGCTACAAAAATTCACATCGAACAGAAAGCCTCTAGGTGCAATAAACTCCATTTCAGGTAGACTAAAATGACCGCCACTTGCCAGCGCCCATGGTTTCGCATTTTCGCTTCCTGCTTGAGATGATCCATGATTTGATCCATGGTCTTAAATTGGTTCTAAAAGATCCTTCTATTATGTTTTTTTAAATGTTCCAAATTATCATCATGACAATGGAATCCAAACGGTTGCGATCCTCTCCTTGCAACCTCTCCCTTGACTAACTCCACCAAATTCTCAAGGTTTAGTTCATGCTTGGAATAACTTGTGGGAGATCGGTCAACAGTAAACGTTTGCTCCAAATCAAGTTAACGACCGCACATCTGAAAATAGATGACTATGGTCCTCCTTGGATGAGTTGCAAAATACACAACCATCATTATGTGGAAGACCTCTTTTAGCCAAACGATCTACCGTCCAAACCCTTCCTCTAATAATCAGCCATGTAGTAATTTTGCAATGTAGAGGATCCCATGATTTCCATATCCATCCTCGTCATGATCGAGCATTGCATGTGGTACCAAAAAGAATGTGGTGTTTTGACCCCAAATGATTGATTGTTCCTGATTCAGGGTTTTTCAACCCCTAGGATAGTTTGGTTTGAGACGTTGGTCGTGGTTGTGACGGCGATGGTCTTGATGGGCTTGTTTTGGTTAGTGGCATTCTTGTTTTGTTCTTTTATGATCATGATCTTCCTATCCAACTATACAATAGTCATTAGACAGAAAGATGAGAAAGTTGGCATGTCTTATTCCCAATCCTCGTGGTTGCCATTTTGTTTCAACAAGGTTGTGACGAAGTAACATTATGAAAGCCTATCTCACATTGAATATGTCCATGGCCCGGGTTTGTTCGATGATCTAAGCTTCTTACTCATTGGGGGTAGTGATTCATGTACTATTTTAATAAAAACTTTAAGGCTAGTGCACGTTTGGTCTTTTGTAGTTTGTTCACAAGATTTAAGAAAAAAATTGGGCAAAAGGTGAAGATATATACGATCACCTCGAAGTACCTTAATATAATTTGTTCATTTGTAACAACGTAAATTGGTATACGACGCATGTGTAACAAGTTATCATCGTAATTCCTGCATTCCAAGTTCAAATATCGATCTTATTGCTTTTCAATACGTACCAACAAATGATTATTATCTATGATAAATGAAATATACCATCACAGGGGATGTAGCTCAGATGGTAGAGCGCTCGCTTAGCATGCGAGAGGCACGGGGATCGATACCCCGCATCTCCATCATTTTGTCCAATTTTTTTATGCCAATTGCACGTTAGCAGCTGTTTCATGGTTTTGAACGAACTTTTCAATCATGCACCTTTTGAGGCACCGCTCTGGTCCATCTTACATAAACTGTTCATGTCTCTGAACCATTGTTGTCTTTAGAGACAATCCAGTTTTCAAACAGAACACGGATGCAAGAGAAGAAAACTTGTAATCTCTTAGAGCAAAGTCACATCATTTGCCATGATCAGAGCTTTTAGTGTACCCCTCTAGTCTTTCAAGAAAACTTTCAGTCTGCACTCACTACAAAAAGTTCTCGAGAACCCTGAAATCTGAGCCATTTCCTCCATGTCTTTTGAGGCAATCCCTTCCTGTTTTTTCAATTCTTTCTATGATATTTCTTTTCATATCACACAAGTATATAATCTGAGAAATTCACTGCCTCTTCTTCGAGGAGCCACCTTTCAGTTCATATGGCATAAACTCGAATGGTATAAAGGCTGTAGTAAACTACTGTATTACAAGGTATACATAGAAATGGATAAAACACAGTGCAATCTTGTAACGACAAAGAAGAGAGCGCCGCAACAACAATAGTGCAGACAGACATTGACAAACAGCAGCCTCAAGCCTTAACAGCAGCGCTTTCAATTCATATTCCTTCTTTTTTTCCTATCCTCATCTGTACATTCGTCTACACAGCTTCCTTAGTACAACAACCATCATCAATCCACGTGGCAGGGGGGAGGAGGGGTACAAGCAGTACTACTAACTACTACTACTACTGTAGTAGGCATAACAAGACCGTTGACTTTTCTCTATTTTTACCTCTTGCACAAGACCGTTGACATTTCTTCCGTTTCGGTTCCGAGCCATCCTCCTCCGGTCACCTCAAACAGTCACACACACACAGAGACACCAGTAAGAGATTGGTGGTGGCTTAGCCATCAACTATCTCCTTGGTTGGTTCATGATGCATGAATGGTGTTTTTATCTTAGGCTTTCGGGATCGATCGGGAAGAAACTCCGTGCAAGAGCTTTATGAACCCGAGGAAGCTGAGCTTCCCGTCGGCGTGCCTGATCCAGTCTTGGAGAACAACATGGAGGGGGACCGATGGGCCCAAGCCGAGTTCCTGACAGATGAAAGACGCTGCAATTAGCAAAATGTGAAAGTGATTGTGAGTAACCTGTTCAAAGTACAGCGCGAATAATTCGTAGGTACCGATGCGAGCTCTTCGATCACGATAGGCCGGTTGCCTTCCTTGTCGAACAGTTCGTACGCGCGGCGCGCGTGTTGCTCCCAGGTCTCCAGGGCTTCCATCTGATACACACTGATGGCGGAGGCAGCGAACTCTTCGAAATCCAGCTTTCTGTACTGAAGGGTGCATACCTAGTACCATGATTTCGAAAGTAAGCGGCTATCTCAGTTGTCCAATACATTATACAATTGAAGATACTCTGTGAAGGAGGCGTACCGTGTTAACAAACTCAATAACCCTAGAGTCCTTCATCGCATCCGTAGAATTCTTCACCAAAGCCTGCAAATTCCATTCATCCTTTTCAGTAATTGCATGCCATAAATGAGAGTACATGACCAAGGTATGATCACTAACCGATTTCAAATTTTGCAAGGAGATATAACCACTCTTGTTTGGACCCAACAGTTCAAACTGCTCTTTAAGATAGAAGAGTTGATTTGTTGTCAATGTCTTAGCTAGGGCCTGCAAAATGTATGTCATCCCTTAGAACTGGCTCATCCATAATGCAATTAAGTTCACGATATTGTGGTATGAACCTACTTCTTGTTTTGCGAGGAAGTATGAACCTACTTAACTGTGCAAACTAGTACTGTACTAGACAACAGCAAAGCAAACATCCAACATAAAGACATTTCAACTAAAACGTCGATATCTCAAGTACTCAATGCAATTAAAAATAAAATGAAAACAGACTAATCACTTGCAGGTAAATATAATTAACTACAGATTACATAGAACGAATTTGCAATAAGTTATATTTGTGTAGAATCCTATAGGTTTTGTTTTGTTTTGTCTGTTTAAGTGCATAGTGTGTACCCTCAAAGCAGACTTCCGCAATGAAGATGAACTGATGTAAGCTCTGATAAGCTTGTAGATTATCATATCTAAAGGAATCTTCACTTGCTGAGCATCACGGATCCATGGATGACCTGCAGGTTACAAGTAAACAGTTAACCATCATCCACAAAAGGATAGTCTTCGTCAGGAGGATATTACTGTACGACACTGCCAAACAAGTATAGTTCTTACTGAGAGCTTGTGCAGCAGTCATCCTCTTGCGGTAATCCTTATTAAGAAGCCTTTTTACAAAGTCTTTAGCTTCTGCGCTGAGAGTAGGCCATGGGGCCTCATCAAAACTTGGTTCTGCCTTCAGGACAGCTCGGAATATTCCTGATTCTGTGCGCGCCCAGAAAGGTCGGCTCCCACAAAGCAAAATGTATGCAATTACTCCAATGCTCCACATATCTCCCTCCGTGCCATAAGATCGATGAAGCACCTCGGGAGCAACATAGTATGCGCTTCCAACAATGTCATTAAGTCTTTCATCTGCAGGTGTAACAACGGTGCGGTGTCTCAGTATAGTCACACTTAATCTAGCAAAGAACGAGATATTCAACAAATATCTGAATGGAACTATGTTTGCCTAACCTGGCTTTACAAAGTCAGACAAGCCAAAGTCTATGACCTTCAAGGGAGAGTTTTCTTCCTTCGACGTAAATAGGAAATTCTGGGAAAAGAAAACACAAATATTATAATCATCGACAAACGTTTTGTATTATATCTGCTGACTAAATAGTAGTGCTTTTGACATCCATAAAATATACAGAAACAACACTAGGAGAGAAATGCAGTGTCCTGTGAATGCCATGTTTCAGTTTGGAGCTTTAAGCACGTATTGGCATTAATAAGCTCCCCAGTTGGTAGCAGTAACTAAATAATAATACCAGCTGCTAATTAAGTAACAACAGACATACCTCTGGTTTCAGATCGCGATGAACAACACCTTGAAGATGGCAAAATGATACAACACTCAAAATTTGCAGCATAACAACCTTCGCATCTTCTTCAGAATACTTTCCACCTCTGCAAACCAAGAAATCAGTTATCATTAGAATCACAAGCAGAAATAACTATTAGAATTATTCCAACTTCCAAGCAATGTAGGTGGGTCTATAAGTACCTCGCCAATATCTTATCAAGTAGTTCACCTCCTTTACACAATCTGAAAAAGAAACAAGCATGATAAGCTAAACATAATCAAGTGATGGAAGGTTCAGTAAGCATATGCATTTCTCAAAAGTAAACAACTGATCAAAGTTTGGAGAAAATACTATTTATAAACTTTCTAGTGCACACAAGAACTAAAATCTCATGCATTGAAACAACAAATGAGGACAGGACATAAAATGACGTGCCGTAAGAAATTAAAGTGCACACTTACTCCATGACTATATACACATTATCCTCGTCCTCAAAAGCATCATAAAACTGCACTAGGTTGCTGTGGCCTGTCAGAGAGCTCAGTATCCTCACTTCTCTTCTGACATCCTCGATGGCTATCGCTGTTGTCATCTGCCCACAAACATCATTCAGTAATGCCGGAAAACAACTTAAACTTAAATTTGAATATATACAGTTTGTACTAACCAGCTAATAATATTTCACTGTGAATAACATGCAAATACAGTCATAACAAACAAAGCCAATATGATTCACTTAGTATACAGCATGCAACTAAAACAGTGACAGCACAAACTCAGCCAAAAATAGCTCCAGTTCCCAACTTACATTTATCATGTTATGGGCAACATACGTAGATCTCGAAACACAAATTATGGCACCTTTGTGGCCTATCCAACAACCAGCTACTGTTCAGCCCAATGTTGTACAGCAGTGTGCTAGACAAGCAATAAGTGATCAATTATAGGCACCAGGAAATAAAATGGTGTCGGCGCAAACCTTTTTTACGATGAAAATATGAAATAAACCATGGCGATGCTGCAATTTAAATCCAAAAAGAAGAAAAACCATGCCTCTTGAGCCCATCTTCTCCAGAAAGAATGGATCAAGAAGAAGATACAGCGTTGCTGCCATGCTACGATTGGCAGAGCACAGGCACATGGAATGTGAGTAGCTGTGGCCGGCCTTGCATGTACAACAGGAAGATTGCCAGCTCTGCTCATAAAAGCACTGGCTGAGCTCTACAGGGTCCAAATTAAATGGCACCTCATACAATTGCAGAGAGGCACATAATGAGCAAGCTCTTCAACAGAATTGAAGTATCACTTTTTGCGTACAGATCTAGCCAAGAGAAGAAGAGGGTCATGTCGATTCTACCATGAGCACGTCATGAAATGTAAGGAGAGAGAGAGGACATTGGCATCGGGAGCTCGGTGACCATCGCCGCCACCATGACCATGATGTTATAAGCCAATGAATGCACAGGGGCATGTCCATGTCTGGATAGATGAGCACCACCAGGCTCCATCACCATGAATGCCACGAGGTGGCGGCGAGCTCTGCCGTGCCGGCAAGGGCGAGGTCACTCTCCCTCCCACCAACAATCACGAGCGCCCCGGGAGCTGAAAGGAAATGGGGGACTGCTTTTCGCCAATTTGACTTGAATCAAGCAACGCTGTACCGAAGTTGATAGGACTAGCACGTATGAAACACGAGCTCAATGTTTATCGAATTTGCAAAACCACAAGCAAAAAAAAAAATCATAACCGAAGTGCAAGTCTTGGTCAACACCTAGAGTATGAATCTAACGGACCAAGAGACTGGATCTTGACGACAAAACTGAGCAGAGACAGCAATACAGCATCATTCAGAAATGTTGATATCCGATCACGCATAAATAAAAACGGGTAAAAATGCAACTGGACATAGACAGCAGGAGAGATTTCTGCAATGAAGCAGAAGCAGCTCGAGAAGCAATGGAGAGAGTGATTATCGATCGGATTCTGACCTTGGCCTTGGGGATGACCTTGACGGCGACGTCCTGTCCCTTGTGCTCGCCCTTCTTGGCCTTGGCGGCGCAGGTGTATCCGAAGTGGCCGCGGCCGACCTCCTCGCCGAGCTCGTACTTGGCGAAGAAGTGCTTGGAGAAGCCGAAGCTCTTGTCGAGGCCCAGCTCCGGCTCGCCGCCCTCCGGGATGGACGCCTCGTTGGGCTTAACGGAGCCGTGCCGCCGCGCCAGGAGCGCGCGGATGTGCTTGGCCGGCGACGGCGGCGGGAACGGCCGCTTGAACCCTCCTCGCGCCGGTGTGGATGCCACGCTCGAGTTCGCCGGTGAGCCCTTGTAGCTCGACGCCGGGAGCGGGCTCGGCAGGTAGAACGGGAACTTGGGCTGCTTCGGCGTGCCCGGCTTCGCCGCCGCTGCCGCCGGCGAGGCGGCACCACCACCGACGGCATCGCCGGCGCCGGCGCCGGAGGCTACGCGTGGCTCCTCCTCCGCGTCGGGCTCCTGGATTTGCGCGGGTTTTCCATGACAGAGACCCATGGAGCGGATCAAGAACGGGGCCGCTCGAGCTCAGAAGCAAATTTGGCGAAATTGCGCAGAATTATCCCGGAAACGACGGGTCAAAGAGGCGTCTCGCCTTCAGAAACCCGAGAAATCATACCCAATTCAAGGGAACCCCATGGCCGGCTTCACAAATTCTTGCCTCCCCGCCCTCTTTGAGACGACGACGAACTTGCCCAAATTTTGGATCCCAATAACAGAAAGAAAAATCCTCTCCTTCGAGAGAGCGGAATGCCGGAGAATGGAAGGAAGAAAGAAGGAGATAGCGAGGGGCCTGGCCTGGGCTGGCTTGGCTCGAAGGTGGGATGGATCAGAAGAGCAGCAGCAAGAACATATTCCCGATTCTTGAAGTGACCAAACAATCGGCAAAAGCTGGAGGCTTTGAGCGAAAGGCTTGGATCAGAGAGCGAGGGAAATGGATGGGGGGGCACTAGAAAAGAAAAGAAACCACCAGCAGCTGGCGACTGAATCCTGCCTGTGTTGTTGAATTGGGAGGGGAGAAAAGGAGGGGGGAGCCCTGCTGCCTGCTGCTTGGTTGCTTTCTTTTGGAGAAGCTCTTTTCCTTTTCAACTTCTTCCTCTCTTTTCCTTTTTTTTTCTTTTGTAGCCCTTCGTCTCAAATCAATGGGGACCTGGGGAGGGGGAGGGGAGGGTGGCACACACACAACATGGGGAGATGGCCATTTCTTTTCTCTTCCTGTTTTCTGTTGCCATCTGCTTGTTTGTTGTTGGTCAGCAGGGCAAAACAACAACTGTGCTGACACAACAAAACTGCCACACAATACATGCATCTCAACTTTTCTTCTGATTGGAAGTTGTTTGGAGCTGCAGGATCTATCCTTCCTAGAATGAACCTATCTTGAAATGTGCAAGGATTCAAACATGCAAACATGCTAGCCTGTCATCTAAAAAAAATACAACTCTTTCAGCAAAAAATAAGGAAGCTACAGAATTTCCTGGGAAAAAAAAGCTTGTACTAATGGAATTTTCATCTTTATTACTCCACTAGTACTTCATTTAACTCATGTCTGCCTCACAGTGAATCTTTTGTTTTTCCTCAAGGGTTCTCACTCCGAATCTGAAGTCACCCCTTCTCTCCAAATCCAAAAAGAGCCACAGCAGCACAGGCTGTCCTTGTGAGCTCCAACCTCCCAAGCTATTAAACTGGGGAGTAATGGAGGCATCAATGCCGCTTGCTTGGTACTCCTTCTTCTCTGCTCTGATTCATCCCCTTACCTAAGCAATGTTGACTTGAGCCTCCCTCTGGATTATATTTCCTAGTATCCAGATCTGCTTACATGTTCCCTGTCGCTGCCTCACTGTAATCTTGTGTCATACTTAGTTTTTTCCCATTATTTACCATGTATTATGGCGTGTGTTTATACGGACTTCACATGCTTTTTCTGGATATAAATAAAAATTAATCAGAAAACGGCAGTGCTTCAGCTATAAGCTTACAGGTAATGTCACTTTCAGTGATGCAGCTTTCACTCCCATATTTGTGTCAAACTTGTGAACCATTTTTTTCCGGAATAAAAAATTGTGAACCTTCGTCCAGGTCCTGTTTGAAATGCTGAAATTTTCAGTTCCTATTGGACATGAACTGATTCCTACAAAATTATCGCGATACTAAATTACCATGTTCTAGACAGGATCTTAGGAATTTGCATACGAGAAAAGCGTGTCGGCTTGGAAAACAAAGTTTTATATGTGACCTGTTTGGTCAAGGTTTTACACACTACCTGTGGTGGAGCCAGAAATGTCTATTTCCATGGATCTGAGGAACCCCTCTTTAGAAATTTCCGATTAGAAATTTGACACTCGGAGATTAAGATGGGCTAGAAAGTATAAGCATCTGATGAGACATCCCACAGGAAGCAACCCTCGCAGCTGGTTTTCTGTGAAAGGAGTCGATTCCAATTGGCCAGATGTCTTTAATCAATCATTTTCTTCTAGTGGGAAAGGCAGACAAAATTCCATTAACTGAAATTTTGCAGTGAGCAGAATTCTCCACACACGTGATCTAGATAAAAATAAGTCTTGAGCTCCAGTAGATTATTTCTAGAATTGTTTGTTACTTTTTTCGGCGAGGAACAGTTCTTGAAGCGAAGTAGTCAATATTATTAGGTGATACCGTGATAGGTAAGTGTTCTCGAAAAATATATAGGTGAACGATAGGTTGTATACTGACCTGGAAAATACACAGGTGTATTAAACCAAATTTCAGACATGTATACATCTGATCTCCAGTTGATTCATTCCTTATGTTGGCAAAGATTTTCTCCCACCTAATATAACTAGTAGTTTCCTTTTAAGACTCCTAAACTTTTCTAAAAACTCCATGGAATAATTCCTTTGTTTGTACAGACAACAGACTTGCACATACAAATCCTGCTACAGGTGTGCTGCCTGCCACTACATTCTTGATTGGAGCAGTGTGCCTCCACATTGGGATGATTGATGCTGCTTGCTTCACCTCACCTCCAAACAAAAAGAAGGAACAGGCAGCTTCAATGAAACTGTCTAATTCTGTTGTCCTCTCTGCTGCACACTTCACAAAAGAAAAATGTTGGAATCAGTATTATAAGCATGTTGGGACTAGGGTTGTCACCTGCTTAACTTTCAGGTTTGGCCCACCATCCAACATCATCAGTCCTGATTAATTATGCAAACACTCATACTAGTACTGCTACTTGGAATTCTCCTGAAGTTTCTTAGCAAGCAGGAGAGGTGTAATTAGTATGATTTACAGTACAACTGCTGCACTCTGACTGATCAAGCACAAGGAATCCAGGAGGTTTTCATGGGTAACTGAACTGAGTGAAAAGCTTGTGCATGTTGCCTAGTAGTCATGACATGGGGCACTGTGACACCTTCACACTCACCAAATCCCAGATAAGCCAAACAAACAGGACCATCTCCTTTCTTTTTTAACAATCAGTGGGAGAATAATTAAGGGAGATAATGACATTGCTTTCACCACCCCACTACTGTGTGCTTAAGCAAATTGCTTCCCATTTTGTCTACCCTTTCTTTCTGGAGGTCCACTTGGGAAAAGGAGCAGCTAATGGGGACAATTCAGTTGAGGAATAAAGACAGCCAAGTACTACTAAAATGACAGGCGTGCTCACATCAAATATACTCTCGTTCATGTATGGCGCTAGCTTGGATTATGTTTTAGGTGCACGTATTTGCGTAGTACTACCTCCGTTCCAAAATATAAGCATTTTTAGATAGCTAGTTTAGTTCTCCAAAAAGGCTTACATTTCGGAACGAAGGTATAGTAGCTGATAATTATGTCCATAAATACGTGCAGCTAGCCATAATTTATTAAACCAACATATTTAAACAGATAAAACATTTTACCACATTGCGCCTACTTTTAGTTTAGCTAATGTTGCCGCTTCTTACAAATCAAAACATTGAATTGGGCTCAACCCGTCAAACTGCAAGATTTTACGTTGCTAAATGGGGTTCGATATGGGGAGCACTTTATAGCTGGTTAAATCTGTCAAAAAAATATTACATAATAAATGGTCCATGGCCGAAAATTCTGGTTCTACGCACAACACAATGAGTCTTGGTCTAAGTAATTAAACCTAATCAGTTTGTTAATTCTTACACAGTCCTAGATTACAGCCATATCGGATACTCTAGTAGTATTAAAATAATCTCGACGTTGGATTCTCCAGGATTGAGCTCTGATTTGCAGGTCTAGAACTCATCATTTGTGAGCCCTCTAATGCATCAATCATCTCGCCTCCAAAAGATGAAACATTTCCACTCACACTCCCATGTTTTTGTTACCTAGGAAATATACTCCATTTCTCTTGATGAAGTCTTTTGGAGACCTCATAATGGGAATGATGCTTCTCTTCTCTCCATTTCCACTCACACCCCTATGTTTTTGTATCATAGGAAATATATTGTCCTTCAAGCCTTTTGGAGACCTCATAATGACCCTCTTCCTCTCCATCTTGCATATCCTGATTGCAACATCACACTACTGAACTGATGTACCAAATTGCTTGCTCTGAATATATCAGTGGAAGAACTTGCAAGAGAAGCAAAGCACTTAAGGAGGAAAACGTAGTGGTTGGTTGGGGGAAGGATATGATAAAGATGGAGGAACACATGGGGGTAACATGGACCCAAGAGGGGTACTTTCATGCCATTGCAAGAAATCCCCTATCTTTGTAGTTGCAGTTGAGCGATGCATGCATGCAAATCCCTTCTGGATTACATATGATCCTTCTTCCTACCCCTGATTGCAACCGTCTCACCATGTGTCATCACCTGTGTGGAAGCCTTATACACTTTATTTCGTTAGTAGAAAAACATGTAGTAGTGGTTTGGTTGGGTAGTTCAGCCAAGACACAAACTACCTGTTAGCACTTGCACATCTCAGCATGTTAATTACATTACACCGGGTAATTAAACTAACCACATGTTTGTCATCACACTAGGTAAAAAAATAGATTGGATTCTTGCGCAAAGCATGTGATGCTGTGGAAGGAGAAAACTTAACCACGACCTTGTCCGTAGTTAAGACCGTTTTCTATGACAATGGAAGGAGAGGACTAACTACAATTTTTCTACCTTCTTGCTTGTCTGGCTCATTGTTCTTTGGTGTTTTGGTTGTATCTTGAGTCGTCTTCTGTCCTGTCATAGGGTTTTTGTCTGTAAAATGTATTTGAAATGGTACACATATAAAAATACTCTTGTTTGATGTTGGAGTTGCGAAGCACAACTTCTCCCACCAAGAGGATGTGTCTCCATAGGAGCTTTGTGCAGGTTCGCGGATTTGTTCACGGCCTCCTCTAGGTATAGCCGTGTGTTAAGAAGTCGCAGTCGTGTGGTTGTATCTACATGTTTGTATGCATCTTCTTTGTTAATTGCAAAAACACGAACAAATCCGTTCTGGAGAAAAAACAAACATCAAAACAAAGTTCCAAATCGTCATGTTCTTGAAAAGTGAGATGGACCAAATATCGATAGTTGAGCCTGGGCTCCATGGGTCCCTATTTCGTTAAAGATCAGAAAAACATTTGAAGTTTTGATAAATTCTTAAAACTTTAGCACAAGTACATACACAACTTACCTTACTTTTTCATAAACAAATATGTTTATTGGGGACTACTGAAAAAATATGGCTCTACCCACATCCTTGTGTTTTTCCACAACCCGCAAATGAAACATATATTAATGAAAATTTACATGTATGTAAAGGTGTATAAATATACTTTATCATATTTTTGTTCTTATTGTTGGTGTATCTATTTAGCACCCTAACGCTACTATTTATAAGTAATTAATAGAATAGAGAACCAACATGTGGTTTAGATGGTTCCCCAGGGCACTATGGATCAAACTCTAAGTCTAACGCCATGTGTGCCTCATTAAGCCAGAATATTTTTTTTTGACTGAACTCAGTGTTTCCCAAAACACATAGTACTAGATTTTTTTTAGATATTCGAACAAACAATTCTCTTTGAGTTTGTCCTTTAGCATGTTTTGAGGAAAAGAATCTCGTACCTGAAATCATGTTACTATTAGGTAGTATTTATTATAGCTTGGGGTAGTGTCCAGGGAGTACTTGCTTTTTTATATGGAATACTCTAGTTATTATTTATAAGCCCTAAAACATTCCTAGCACTGGCTTGTAACAGGAAACATATACGGTTGAAAATACTTTAGTTGTACTTGTTAAATTAGCAGTTTTCCCGGCACTAGATCAATGGAGGGTGATCTGAGCCGTTCGGGAAAAAAAAAACTGCACCCCTCCTCGTCGCTCCCGTGGGCGACGGGAGGGCTCCCGAGCCGCCGCCGCCGCCGCTAGGCCTCCTCCCCCTTCTCCCTCCCTCCCCTCGCCGCCGCCGGAGGGCGTCGCCGGCCGAAGGCCGGGCGCTGGCGACGGCGGGGCCCCTTCTTCCCCTCGCTTAGGCTCGCGACACGGGCCAGCAGCCTTGGCCGGGGCGGCGCGCTGGCCTAGGGGTGCGTCGGCGTGGCCCTCCGGCGGCGGCACGGCGACCTGTGGTGGTTGTGGAGGGGCTCGCTCGGGAGCTGGCGGCCAGGGCGGTGCGGCTCAGATCTGGGCCCATTCGGGCTCGATCTGGCCCTGTGCTACCTCGGCCCGCCTCCTGGGTGGGTCTGCGTCGGCAGGGAGCAAGCCAGCGCGGTGGCGCGGCCATGGGCGGCGGGGCAGCGCAGCGCATCCGCGGCAGGCAAAGCTCGGGGTGGGTGTGGCCATGGCGGCCCATATTGGGCCCAGATCTGGGTCTGGCGGGTCGACCAGCTTTGCTTTGGCTGTGCTACAGATCTTGGCGGGTTAGGGTAGACGGGATCTTCGGCGTCCTCGGCTGGCCTGTTGCAGCGTGGTGGCGGACTTTATGGGCCCGTCGGGGCCTGGCCGGACCGCCATGTGACTGGTTGCCTCCGCGGAGGCTTTACAGGCCTGCTGGGCCCGACCGGACCTATGGCCGACTGGTTTGTCTGCAGCCGCGTACGGTCGACTACCGCCTCAAGCGGTGGAGGAAGTTCCCTCCCGCGCGGCCGCGGTACTGCGAGCCACGTTCCATTTTGTTAGAGTATATCACGGTTTGGACTATATTTGGTAGTTTAAGTTTGTAATCCAATTCTATCTCTAGTAGTCTTCTTACCCCACAAGTCTTCTAGTATTATATAAACAGCCTAAGGGCTCACGTTGTAATCACCTCAATCAATATCAATACAGATAATATTCCGCAATTCTACATGGTATCAGAGCGGTTCGCTCCGCCTAGGGTTTAGCACCACCGCTTCCGCCGCGCCACCCCCGGGGAGATCGTTCTCCGTCGGGGTCCGCGCAAATAGTAGATTAGATCTTTCTTCGCCAAATTTTTCTCGTTGGCCGCTTAATCGGCGTTTCTTCTTCTTTCGCAGATCATAGATCGGATTGCGTCATCCATAACCACATGTCGTCATCACGCGCCTCTACTTCAACCTCGGCGTCGACTCAGCTCCGGCAAATCATCGCCAACGATCGTGCTAAGGAGGTTTCGCACGGCGCCCTAAGGGACGCCTTCACGCGCTACGTCGGCTTCTCCGTCCTCATGTCTGTCACCATGCCGGCCCGTCTTCACCTACATCAATCGGGACGCAAGTCCCCGAGTACGCGCCTCGCCGTCAACAAAGGGTTGCACCTTCATCACCCGTGGTCATCATCGCCGACAACCATCTACACCAACAACATCGTCACATCGTCGCCGCCACCACCAATCGTGGTCCTCGTCAACGCCAACAAGTTCTTCTACACGAGCGACGTCGCACTCATACAAGCGGAAAATACGGGTCTAATCCCCGAAATCAACTACCGCAACAATTCAATCGCCATCAACAACTATCTCGTCGTCTATCCACCACGACCTTGCTGCCAGAATCGCAGTCTAATTTTTTTATTTACACAAGTTTGTGCTCAATTTTCTTCCTGCAGCCACTTCGTCTACTCCGACACGGGAGACAACTTTTACACCGACTGTTTACGGAAATTTTCTTTGCTCCTCAATCCGGCTCTGGCATGCATGGCTCATGATGGTCCCTGTCTTCGCACGCTCGGTATCGGCAACACCGATACGTGCCTTCGTTCCCGACACGCTCCCGAGTCTGGCAAGCTCGGCATTGCGGGTCGAGCTACTTCTCAAAATACGTCTACTTCAACCACTACGGCGAATTCTCCTAGCTCAACGACGACATCGACCACAACACAACGACATCATCAACTTCATCGACTTCATCAACGGCGACTACATCACCAATGGCATCATCGACCACGACTACAACGCCCTACTTCCGGCTACATCGACATCGACATCCTCTCCCATCTCCGCCTTCGTATTATGCTCCAGTCAGACCGTTCGCGTCACTACCGATCCGACTGCGGGGGATTGTTAGAGTATATCACGGTTTGGACTATATTTGGTAGTTTAAGTTTGTAATCCAATTCTACCTCTAGTAATCTTCTTGCCCAACAAGTATTCTAGTATTATATAAACAGCCTAAGGGCTCACGTTGTAATCACCTCAATCAATATCAATACAGATAATATTCCGCAATTCTACACATTTCTATCCGTGCCGCGATTTGCAGTCCTCGCGTCGGCTTGCTCAGTGAGACGATGATGACGAAGTCGGAACCGGAGTGGCGCATGCTCGTGGGCGACAAGGTTTGGTGGTGGCGTGATGGCTCGTCCGAGGGTTATGGATAGGATCCTCGGCAGAAATCCTTGTCGACTCGACCGACACCGACGCGGTGCCGCCCACGGGTGGCATCTTCCTTCCCGGAGGGCGTCGTGGCTTCCCTTCATCCATTCCCCTTTGTATGCCAGGAAAAATCCTAGGGCCAGTTTCTGGTCCGGGCAGCAGCGGTCGCTTTCCCTCTTGAGGGTGCTGCTTGGTGCTTGATGAGTCGGGGCTAGGAGCGTGGTGGGCATTTTTCGGCGGGCGCAGCGGTTGCAGTCTTCCTCGTCTAGTCGATCCGTCTCGGTCTTCGTTTCTTTTTCTTTTTTCTTGTTTTAGTCCGGGCGTGTGTGTGCTGCTGCCCTACCATCGTGTATCGTGTTGTGTGTCTGTCTTTGGGCGTTGTATTGTTTGTCCCAACAACGGTCTCATCAGTGTGCTTTATTTATAAAGCTGATCGAAAGCCTGTTTCACGAGATTTTCAACAAATCCCTTTGACATCCACTTGAAGTAGCCATCCCTTTTCAAAACGATTACACGGCCGGACATGTTAGACCAATTATGTACGGTGTCATGAGCTGATGATGGAGTCCAAAAGAACAGGGAGGCTTGACTAACCAGAGCTGGAGCTGCGTCATAATTTGGACTCAATCAATCTACTCCATGTCATTACACTGATGGTTACACCTACAAAACGCGTTGAACAACCACTAGATTCTACAGTACGTGCGTACGGCTACAGATGGTGTATATAGACGTACATACTACACACAAACTAATCAATATCCACAAAAAATGAAGGATATATACTCCCTCCGTTTTATAATATAAGATGTTTTAGCTTTGTAAAAAAGATGTATCTAGACTACTTTTAATGTATAGATTCATAAAATTTTACTCTAAACCTACATATTAAAATGAGTCTAGATACACTATCTTTACAAAGCTAAAACATCTTATATTTTAAAATGGAGGGAGTAGATATTAAATCCCAGTGCACACCTAACAGCCTGCTTGCATTAGCCTGACAAACCCCTGCAGTTGCAACTACTAAGATTGCTTGAGCCTTGAGAGAGATACATATATGTACTTGGTCGGCAAGGAGATCGAAGCTGTTGCTGGCTGTCTACTCATCTTCCTGAGATCAGCATGTACGTACGCACACGCAACACACAGGTACAGCTCATATATGTGGGCTTGCGTTGGAGATCACTCACATCAAAGCTCTCTTTTTTCTTCTCATATATGTAAAGTTTGAGAAATATATAGAAAAAATTATATATATCTATAATACAACATAAATACCATTAGAATCGTCATAAGATATTTTTATATTATATACATTCGGTGTTATAGATGTATATAATTTTTGGAGTTTGCTACATAACGACTATTCTAAAAAAAAAATAGAATCTGGCGGATCGGACAGCCGCTGCGTCCGGGTTCGCGAGCCAAAACAATAGAGGCTTTTAGGACCAAAAGCGAGAGCCGCCTTATATACATGTGGAATAGGCACTAAAGGACAAAACTGATTATAGCTAGCTAAATTTAAATCTAAAAATTGAAAATGTATTGTAGGTCAAATCGTTACTCCGATTTAGAATCCGTTTTCATTGTTAGTCTAGTCGCGACAAGATCTTCAAAACTAGATCACATGTTGATATGTTTTAACGAAATTTTTCGAATCCAAATGTTATTCACTCGTAACACGTGAGTTATCCGTAGTATGTAAGACTGAATCTAAACACTTTTTCAATTTGAAGATGCATCGGCACGAACAGGTGCTAAATTATGAAACTGAACTTTTGAAAATTCAGACAGCGCTGCCTTCGCGGTAAAATTAAACATGAACACGGTCAGATCAAACTTCGAATCATCACATACAGTCGACCATATATACATTGGATCATCCGAAAAGAAGTTGCAACCCTAACCCTAACCAAAACATGACGCTAGGAATCCTCACAAGAGCCCGCGAGTTGCATCGGCGACAGGGTTGGCAATCACTCGGAGTCGGGGGCGATGTTGATGATATCATGCTTGACGCAGCGTGTTGCGAGCTCCTTCTTGCTGGCATGTTGCCTCCACTTCCATGATAGCCTGCTCCGCTGCTTCGCATACCTCGGAGTAGTGGCCCACTTGGCGTCGTCGTATTATTACTAAATTGACATCCTATTATTGCTACAAAAATTCTTGACGTGTTGCATATTTTGGTTGTACAATGGAGACACCATGGATATTGACCTTAATGTCGAACCAGACCTAGAAAAAGAGGAGGAACATGCTAATGTTTCGCACACAAATGCTATTGTGCAAGTTATGAATGAAGATATTACACAATGAGAGATAGGAAATCACACATGGGGATATAATCATCAAGTTATTCACCAGTTTATACAGCAGTTATCCATGCATATGACTATAAGTTATCCAGCAGCTAACACAACAGTTATCCAGAAATATGAGTACAAGTTATCCACCAGCTAACGCTAGAGTTATCCATGCTTATATGTAGAAATTGTTGGAGATATGCCCTAGAGGCAGTAATAAATATGGCTATTATTATATCTTTGTGTTTATGATAAATGTTTACATTCATGCTATAATAGTATTAACAAGGAAACATTAATACTTGTATGATTTGTAAACTTAAATTGAAGTCCCTAGTAAAGCCTCTTCATAATACTAGCTTGTTGGTTAATAAATGATTGTGGTTTCCCTATCATGAACATTGAGATGTTATTAACAACAAGATCATATCTTTAGGAGAATGATATGATGGACATACTCTTATAGATAAGCGTAGCATAAAGATCAAGTCATTTTAATAGTTCAATTGCTATATGCTTTCTGATACATAGTAACCTAATTCCTTCGACCATGAGATCATGCTTATCACCATCACCGGAAGGATGCTTTGATGATATCAAACACCACACCGTAATTGGGTGGCTATAAAGGTGGCATTGAGTGTTCGGAAAGTATTGGTTGAGACACATGGATCAAGAGTGGGATTTGTCCATCCATATGACTGATAGATATACTCTGGGCCCTCTCGGTGGAATGTCATCCAATTAGCTTACGAGCATGTGACTGGCTCACGAGGGATCACATATCACGGGAACAAGAAAAGAGTACTTGTCAGTAACGAGGTTGAACTAGGTATGCAGAGATACCGACGATCAAAACCTCGGATAAGTAAACTATCGTGAGACAAAGGGAAATTGGTACCGTATGTAAGTGGTTCATTCGATCGCAAAGTAATCATAGAAATATGTGGGAGCCATATGAATTTCCAGATTCCTCTATTGGTTATTGTTCGGAGAAGTGTCTCGATCATGTCCGCATAATTCACGAACCGTAGGGAGACACACTTAAGGATTCGACGTTGTTTAGTAGTTATGGAATGACGAGTAAGAGACCGAATGTTGTTCGAAGTCTCGGATGGGATCCGGGATATCACGAGGAGATCCGGAATGGTCCGGAGAATAAGATTCATATAAGGAAAGTCCTGTTTCGGGGTTGGAGAATGGTTCCGGTGTTTTCACCGGGAATGTTCTAGAAGGTTCCGGAATGTCTGGCACTCCGGAGGGGAAGGGTACATGAATGTGTCATAACAATTTGGAATCGTTGAATCATGTACTAGGTGTCATCGTTGAGCAAAATAAAGGGATAAATCAAATCCTAGTTTGAAAAGTCACACGCCAATTTGAAAAGTCAAACGGCTATTTTGCTTGGTGGAGGGAGAGTAGGAAACCTACTTGGGGAGGAAGTCCCTCTCCCTCCACCGCCGGCATTGGTAGCCGAGTTGGCGAGGGACTCCCCTCCTCTTGGCCGCCGCCCTCCACCTATATAAGGAGGGGTAGGGCTGCCCCTCCAAGCACACAACTTGCACCCCGCAAACCCTATCTCCAAGCCGCCGACGCCGCCACCTCCTGCAGCCGCCGAGTTGGGGCATCCCCTTGCCCTAGCCGCCGGCCTAGCCCCTCCTGTTGGAGATATTCCCAAGAGGCAATAATAAAGTGGTTATTATCATATCTTCATACTTATGATAAATGTTTGCATACCATGCTATAATTGTATTAACAGGAAACATTAATACTTGTGTGATTTGTAAACATAAAAGAGTCCCTAGTAAAGCCTCTTGTTAAACTAGCTTGTTGGTTAATATATGATCATGGTTTCCTGATCATGAACATAGAGATGTTATTGACAACAGGGTCATATCATTAGGAGAATGATGTGATGGACATACTCCTATAGATAAGCGTAGCATAAAGATCAAGTCATTTTTATAGTTCAATTGCTATATGCTTTCTGATACATAGTAACCAAATTCCTTCGACCATGAGATCATGCATATCACCTTCACCGGAAGGATGCTTTGATGACATCAAACACCACACCGTAACTGGGTGGCTATAAAGGTGGCATTGAGTGTTCGGAAAGTGTCGGTTGAGACACATGGATCAAGAGTGGGATTTGTCCATCCATATGACGGATAGATATACTCTGGGCCCTCTCAGTGGAATGTCATCCAATTATCTTGCAAGCATGTGACTGGCTCGCAAGGGATCACATACCACGGGAACGAGAAAAGAATACTTATCAGTAACGAGGTTGAACTAGGTATGCAGAGATACCGACGATCATAACCTCGGAAAAGTAAACTATCGTGAGACAAAGGGAAATTGGTATCGTATGTAAGTGGTTCATTCGATCACAAAGTAATCGTAGAAATATGTGGGAGCCATATGAATTTCCAGATTCCCCTATTGGTTATTGATCGGAGAAGTGTCTCGATCATGTCCGCATAATTCACGAACCGTAGGGAGACACACTTAAGGATTCGATGTTGTTGAGTAGTTATGGAATGATGAGTAAGAGACCGAATGTTGTTCGGAGTCTCGGATGGGATCCGGGATATCACGAGGAGATCCGGAATGGTCCGGAGAATAAGATTCATATAAGGAAAGTCCTGTTTCGGAGTTGGGGAATGATTCCGGTGTTTTCATCGGGAATGTTCTAGAAGGTTCCGGAATGTCCGGCACTCCGGAGGGGAAGGGTACATGAATGTGTTATATCAAGTTGGTATGATTGCATTATGTACTTGGTGTCATCGCTGTACCAAATAGAGGGTTTTATTCAAATCCTAGTTTGAAAAGTCAAACGGCTAGTTTGAAAGTCAAACGGCTAGTTTTGGGAAAGAGGAGAAGGAGGTTTGAAACCGACTTGGGGGAGGAGTTCCTCCTCCCACCACCGGCCCACCTTGGGTCCGAGTTGGGGAGGGACTCCCCTCCCCAGGCGCGCCTCCCTCCACCTATAAGAGGAGGGGCAGGGCTCCCCTCCTAGACACACAAGTTGCCTCCCTCTAAACCTAAACCCTAGCCACAGCCTAGGGATTTCTCCCAAGCCGCCGAGTTAGAGCTTCTAATTGCCCTAGCCACTGGTTTAGCCCCTTCTAATTGGTGTGTCTAAACCCTAGATCACCAAGGCTCTCTCATAGTCCACCATACTCGCTCCGGCTTAAGGCGAAGCCCTGCGAGATCTCCCCTCTACTTCCGGTACCACGTCGTCGTGCTGCCGGAATCGCGAGGAGAGTGCTACAACCTCCGCTGCCTGCTGGAACAAGGGAGAGGAAGGTCTTCGTCGTGTACCGAACGTGTGACCGACTGCGGGAGCGCTGCCGGAACGCAGCGCCGGAAGGATCGTCTACGCGATCTTGAGATCGGCAAGTGTACGACTACATCACCCACGAGAATCTGCTCTCGTTAACCGCTTTGGAATCTTCAAGGGTGAGTTCCTCTATCGACTCGTTGCTACAATCTAGTAGATAGATCTTGGCTTGTTTGTTTGTATGCGATAGAAAATTTTTGTTTTCCATGCTACGAACCCCTACAGTGGTATCAGAGCCATGTCTATATGTAGATCTGTTGCACGAGTAGAACACAATGGTCATTGTGGTCGTTGATGCTTTTATTGTCGATTGCTTCTTGTGTACTTTGCATCTTGCGGTATGTTGGGATAAAGCGGCCCGGGCTAACCTTACATGACATCGTTCATGAGACTTGCTCCACGCTTGACATGCAACTTGTATTGCATAAGTGGCTTTGCGGGTGCCTGTTTCTCCTAGCATAGTTAAGATCCAATTTACAACGGGTGATTAACAATACTAGTATCGATGTTGTGGTTCATGTTCGTAAGTTAGAACGACACTTATTGAAAGCCCCAAACCACGTAAAACATGCAAAGAAAGTAGAGGCGTCTAACTTTGTTTTGCAGGGGTGTGTAGTGATATGATATGGCCATGATTGTGATTATATTTGATGTATGCAATGTTCCTTATTGTAAGTTGGCAACCGGCAGGAGCCATATGGTTGTCTTTAAATTCTGTTAAGACCCGCGTGTCTATTCAAAGTAGTTGTAATAGTTGAAGCTGGTGGACGACAACCATGGAGCAGCATCATTGACCTTGATGCAATACCGGTGATGATGGAGATCATGTTCGTGCTTGAAGATGGAGATCGGAAGCACAACAAGAAAGGCCATATCATATCACATATTATGAATTCCATGTGATGTTAATCCTTTTATGCATCTTGTATTGCTTAGTTTACGACGGTAGCATTATAAGAAGATCCCTCAAGCACACAATTTCAAGGTTTTAAAGGTTCATCCTTAGTAAGCACCGTTGCTAAAGCTCGTTGTTTCGAAGCACCACGTGATGATCGGGTGTGTTAGATTCTGCGAGTGTATACAACGTGAGCAAGCTAGATTTGCTCATGCAGAAGCTAAGGTTGATCTTGACGAGCCTAGCATGTACAGACATGGTCTCGGAACACGGATCACCGAAAGGTAAAGCATGAGTCATATAGTAGATATGATGAACATGATGATTGTTCGCCATTGAAGCTACATCAACTCTCGTGATGATCGGTTTTGATGTGGTGTATTTGGTTCGTGTGATCACTAAAACAATGTGAGGGATATTGTTTTGAGTGGGAGTTCAACGGCAATATGGTTAAAAGTTGAACACTATTTATCATAAATTAAATCAAAGTGAATTTGCATAGTTGTTGTAGTCATTGGCATCCGTTTACCACCTTGCGCTTAGTTTTAATTGAGATGATAGAACTATAGAATTCTGGTTGATTACTTTACGAACTGGTATCGTATTGTTTTGAAGTGTTAATCTAAAGTTTAAAAGTCCTATTGCAAACTTTCAGTAAGTTCCGGTTACTCCATGAAGTTTAATAATTGGTATTAAAACAAGAGTGACAATTCCAAGAGTTAGTGTATGAGTATCATGTTTGTCTCCATGATTCTTGATATTCAAAGGATTGTCTTAATATCAAGGTTATCTAGGATCTGAAAGAGTTGTTTCAGAAACCATGATGTGTGGAAGATATTGTGATATCTGAAACGAAGTTTTGGTTACAACATGATAGAGTATAATATGGCAAAAGTCATGTTCTCATATTTGATGAGAATTTGCAAAAGGTTGGAGACACTAGTTGTCCTAATCCTCCAAAAGGTTTTGGAGAGCAACATTATACTCGTGATTCACCGGTACAAGCTAAAAGTAGCTTGATCATGGATAATTCCATAATAAGGGTGAATATTTGATGTAGGTAAAATGTTTACTACACCAAGAGATTACTAAAGAAAGGAATTTGAAAGAACACCAAACATTTGATAATGGTGATCTACTTCAAAGTGCAAGTCCAAAGACATTGGTATTTAACTATACACGCTTTGGACTATGTGTCATATGTATGACTCCACTATTGATGTTGATAGATTCTTTCAAACAGAAAAGGAAATATTGAAAGAGAATCTCATAAATATATGGCAGAAAAGAAAAGACTAGAATTGTTCAGTTTAAGTATATAGATGATATACATGTTATGGCTATATTCTTTGCTTATTAAACAATCTGGTTCTTAAGTATTTGATACTGAATTTGTTGGTGTGAATCGTCATACGAAACAACACAATTCATGAACTACAATGGCCTAAGTAACTAGCAAAATAATATGCGATGATGTTCATCGAGAACAAATAAAGGGTTATTATGTTGCTCATTAAAACGTCAAAGCTTGCCTTCAAGATTTGTTTTATCAGGTATTATGAGAACAAAAATGTTGTTCAAATAATTGCCGTAATCCATAAAATATGGATGATTCACAAATCTCATTGGAGAAATCACATCCATAAAACTAGTGCTAAAAATGTCGAAAGACAAATTGATTGAAAGATCACTTAGGAAGTAACATCGCCGTTTAAATTATATTGGAAAGAAAACATGAAGAAACTCCATGTGGATGGAATTTTGGAGTCTATTTGATTTTGATCAAATGACGCTTGTGAAACTTTTCTAGAGATAATTAAAACTTCGTTCATAGGCCAAAAGGGAACGAATGACTAGCTTATTGGAACTTGTACATATTGTTGTACGAAATCCATTATGTGTAGTCAAGAGCGATGGATTTCAACTTCATATGCTTTCTCCGAAAATTTGAGTGAATATATGAATATTTACTTAATAAGGATGAAGTGTGAAATATTTGAAAAGTTCAAAGATTTTCAAGATGAAGTGAAAAATCATTGTAACAAGAATATAAATAGTTTATGATAAGATCATAAAGGAAGATATTTGAGTTACAAGTTTAGCATAATACCTAAGATTTAAGGAATCGTTCCGTGGATTTGCATTTTCCCGAAACACCATAAGAGTATGGAGCGTTCGAGATATGTAATTAAACCTTGTTTGGCATGGTAAGATCGAAGGTGTAATTAATAAAACTGCCATTGTATTTTAAAGATTAAAAGCTTTAGAAACTACCGTTTTTCCACTGAAAAGAGCTCCATCATAATCCGTTGAAATGACACCATATAAAGTTATGGTTTGGGATAAAACCCAAGTTGTCCTTTCTTAAACATTGGCATGCTATGCATAAAAAGGATGTTTGCAACCAAAGTCAGATGAACCTGTCTTTGTATGTTATTTCGAATAACTGTTAAGTATTCCTCCATAAACACCGGAGACAAAAGTGTTTGTCGCTTAGAACGTCAAGTTTCTTTGAGAAGGAATTTTTCGTGAAAAGATAAGTGGGAGGACAATAGAACTTTGATAAGGTTAAAGGAACCTTAGCTATATGTGCAAATTTGCGCAGCGCCAAAAAAGTGTTCTGGAGGCAGCAACAATGCTCATGGCTCACGTGCCTCAAAGGTTGTGGTTACGAAGGTCAAAGTTTCTATTGAAACAAGTAGGTCGGGTAAACAATCAAATACCAAGATTTGAGAGTTAAATCATTATTTGGCAATAATGATCTGACTACATACAAAGAAGCGATGATGGGCCCTGACTCCGTCAAATGGCTTGAAGCCATAAAATCCGTGATAGTTCCATATACGAGAGATCAAGCTTTGAACTTGAAAGACCCTCTGAAAAGGTACAAGACCTTACAGTCGTATTTGGATCTATAAAAGAAATAAGACATGGATGTTTCATATCTATGAAATAGTCGACATGTTGGGAAAGTGTTCACAACAATGTTCAAAGGTTGTATATGAAAAGATTTGATCTTTCATAGCGATATTTAGTCTAGACGGATTAATGTAGCAACCACTACATATAATTTTGTTATATGATAGTTGAATAAACAAAACTAGTTCTTCTAATAGAATTGTTACCTAGGACGTGTGCATGACACGGTCCATAGGGTTTTGTTAAATCAAAGGATGCTAAATGCATATGCAAACTTCAATGGTTGAAGTAAGCATCGCGGAGTTGGAATCTTCACAATGATGAAATTGTTAAAAGAGTTTAAATTCATCAGAGACAATGAAGATGCTTGCGTTTGCAAGAAATTAAGTGGGAGCGCTAAGACATATTTCTAATACATTATGTGGAGGACATATTGTTGATTGGAAAAGATGTATATTTTATTAACACATATTAAGAATTTCATCCTGATAAAAGACTTAGGCAAAACCCAAATATTTGGCATCAATAGACGCCAATATGGTTGTGCCAGAAGTGCATAGATGAGATATTGAATGAGTTCAATATAGAAACTACAAGAAAGGTTCTTGTCGCACAGAAAGGATTGAATGAGTTCAATATTGATGATATATTCAAGTGTATTGACACTTGGTAAGTGAAACAAAGATTCAAGTATAGATTGATACTTGATGTATGAAATCACAAAGAGTATCTATATCAATCATACTGTGATATGTACAAATCCAGATATGTCCTATGCTCTAAATGTTATGAGCATATACCAGAATGATTCATAAGATGATCATTGGACAATAGTAAGGATATTCTTATGATCCTTGGGAAGAACTAAGAATATATTGTTTGTAGAAGTGACAAATAGATGGTTAGTTCATTGTAAAAGTACTACATTGATACTAGTTTTGTCACAAAGTACAAATTAAGTTTATCTCAATCTAAACTAAGGGTGGCACAATATAATGGAAAGTAAGTTCCATAATGGATTTGGATGAGTTCCAAAATTAAGACATTGTGACAAATACTACAACAAAAGGCTAAGTATATGACTGCTATAATAGCAGGTAAAGAGGGCATTTGTGTCAAGTAGTTTGTTATCAAACTAGGCGTAGTTCATAGCGGGATAATACTATGAAGATATATTGTACGACAATATTATCAACATGTTTTAACCCCAAAGAAATAAAGGTCTCACCAAAGGACCAAAATTATACAAAGCCATCTCATTAGAGAATGAGTGATGCGTAGAGACGCAAAGACATGCAATTACACACGGACCTGGAAGTGTCAGATCCGGAGATCAGTTGACCACTAGAAATCGTGTACATACAACACCAGAAAGCCATAGGTGTTGAATACACAAAGGTTTGAGACTAGATTATTGACTCTAGTGCAAGTGGGGGACTGTTGGAGATATGCCCAAGAGGCAATAATAAAGTGGTTATTATCATATCTTCATACTTATGATAAATGTTTGCATACCATGCTATAATTGTATTAACAGGAAACATTAATACTTGTGTGATTTGTAAACATAAAAGAGTCCCTAGTAAAGCCTCTTGTTAAACTAGCTTGTTCGTTAATATATGATCATGGTTTCCTGATCATGAACATAGAGATGTTATTGACAACAGGGTCATATCATTAGGAGAATGATGTGATGGACATACTCCTATAGATAAGTGTAGCATAAAGATCAAGTCATTTTTATAGTTCATTTGCTATATGCTTTCTGATACATAGTAACCAAATTCCTTCGACCATGAGATCATGCATATCACCTTCACCGGAAGGATGCTTTGATGACATCAAACACCACACCGTAACTGGGTGGCTATAAAGGTGGCATTGAGTGTTCGGAAAGTGTCGGTTGAGACACATGGATCAAGAGTGGGATTTGTCCATCCATATGATGGATAGATATACTCTGGGCCCTCTCGGTGGAATGTCATCCAATTAGCTTGCAAGCATGTGACTGGCTCACAAGGGATCACATACCACGGGAACGAGAAAAGATTACTTATCCGTAACGAGGTTGAACTAGGTATGCAGAGATACCGACGATCATAACCTCGGATAAGTAAACTATCGTGAGACAAAGGGAAATTGGTATCGTATGTAAGTGGTTCATTCGATCACAAAGTAATCGTAGAAATATGTGGGAGACATATGAATTTCCAGATTCCTCTATTGGTTATTGATCGGAGAAGTGTCTCGATCATGTCCGCATAATTCACGAACCGTAGGGAGACACACTTAAGGATTCGATGTTGTTGAGTAGTTATGGAATGATGAGTAAGAGACCGAATGTTGTTCGGAGTCTCGGATGGGATCCGGGATATCACGAGGAGATCCGGAATGGTCCGGAGAATAAGATTCATATAAGGAAAGTCCTGTTTCGGAGTTGGGGAATGATTCCGGTGTTTTCATCGGGAATGTTCTAGAAGGTTCCGGAATGTCCGGCACTCCGGAGGGGAAGGGTACATGAATGTGTTATATCAAGTTGGTATGATTGCATTATGTACTTGGTGTCATCGCTGTACCAAATAGAGGGTTTTATTCAAATCCTAGTTTGAAAAGTCAAACGGCTAGTTTTGGGAAAGAGGAGAAGGAGGTTTGAAACCGACTTGGGGGAGGAGTTCCTCCTCCCACCGCCGGCCCACCTTGGGTCCGAGTTGGGGAGGTACTCCCCTCCCCAGGCGCGCCTCCCTCCACCTATAAGAGGAGGGGCAGGGCTCCCCTCCTAGACACACAAGTTGCCTCCCTCTAAACCTAAACCCTAGCCACAGCCTAGGGATTTCTCCCAAGCCGCCGAGTTAGAGCTTATAATTGCCCTAGCCACTGGTTTATCCCCTTCTAATTGGTGTGTCTAAACCCTAGATCACCAAGGCTCTCTCATAGTCCACCATACTCACTCCGGCTTAAGGCGAAGCCCTGCGAGATCTCCCCTCTACTTCTGGTACCACGCCGTCGTCCTGTCGGAATCGCGAGGAGAGTGCTACAACCTCCGCTGCCTGCTGGAACAAGGGAGAGGAAGGTCTTCGTCGAGTACCGAACGTGTGACCGACTGCGGGAGCGCTGCCGGAACGCAGCGCCGGAAGGATCGTCTACGCGATCTTGAGATCGGCAAGTGTACGACTACATCACCCACGAAAATCTGCTCTCGTTAACCGCTTTGGAATCTTCGAGGGTGAGTTCCTCTATCGACTCGTTGCTACAATCTAGTAGATAGATCTTGGCTTGTTTGTTTGTATGCGATAGAAATTTTTTGTTTTCCATGCTACGAACCCCTACACCTCCTCCTTGGTGCGTCTAAACCCTAGATCACCGAGGCTCTCTCATAGTGCACCATACTCGCTCCGGCTTAAGGCGAAGCCCTGCGAGATCTCCCCTCTACTTCCGGTACCACGTCGTCATGCTGCCGGAATCGCGAGGAGAGTGCTACAACCTCTGCTGCCTGCTGGAACAAGGGAGAGGAAGGTCTTCGTCGAGTACCGAACGTGTGACCGACTGCGGGAGCGCTGCCGGAACACAGCGCCGGAAGGATTGTCTACACGATCTTGAGATTGGGAAGAGTAAGACTACATCACCCACGAGAATCCGCTCTCGTTAAACACTTTGGAATCTTCGAGGGTGAGTTATTCTATCGACTCGTTGCTACAATCTGGTAGATAGATCTTGGCTTGTTTGTTTGTATGCGGTAGAAAATTTTTGTTTTCCATGCTACGAACCCCTACAGTGATACAACGGGCACTTGATAGTTCAAACATCAACGTTGTGGTTCTTGTTCGTAAGTTATATCGACACTTATTGAAAGCCCAAAACCACGTAAAATATGCAAAGAAATTAGAGGTGTCTAACTTTGTTTTGCAGGGGTGTGTTGTGATGTGATATGGCCATGATTGTGATTATATTTGATGTATGCAATGTTCCTTATTGTAAGTTGGCAACCGGCAGGAGCCATATGGTTGTCTTTAATTTCTGTTAAGACCCGCGTGTCTATTCAAAGTAGTTGAATAGTTGAAGCTGGTGTACGACAACTATGGAGCAGCATCATTGACCTTGATGCAATGCCGGTGATTATGGAGATCATGTTCGTGCTTGAAGATGGAGATCGGAAGCACAAAGAAGAAAGGCCATATCATATCACATATTATGAATTGCATGTGATGTTAATCCTTTATGCATCTTGTATTGCTTAGTTAACGACGGTAGCATTATAAGATGATCCCTCATGCACATGAATTTCAAGTTCTAAAGTGTTCATCCTTAGTGAGCACCGTTGCTAAAGCTTGTTGTTTCGAAGCACCACGTGATGATCGGGTGTGTTAGATTCTGCAAGTGTATACAACGTGAGCAAGCCAGATTTGCTCATGCGGAAGCTAAGGTTTCATCTTGATGAGCCTAGCATGTACATACATGGTCTCGGAACACGGATCACCGAAAGGTAAAGCATGAATCATATAGTAGATATGATGAACATGTCGATTGTTCACCATTGAAGCTACATCAACTCTCGTGATGATCGGTTTTGATGTGGTGGATTTGGTTCGTGTGATCACTAAAACAATGTGAGGGATATTGTTTTGAGTGGGAGTTCACCTAGATTAATTTAACTATTAATTAGAACTAAATTTGTCATAAACTTAGTCTAAACTATTGCAAATATGTTGTAGATCAATGGCGGCTCCTACCATCAATTTTAATGCGTTCCTAGAGAAAGAAAAGTTGAAAAACAATGGAAGCAACTTCGCGGATTGGTTCCGCAATTTGAGGATTGTCCTCAATGCTGGTAATTTGACCTATGTGCTGGATGCACCGCTGGGTGACCCGCCTGCAGCTGATGCTACCGATGAAGTAAAAAATGTTTACCTCGCTCGGAAGAATCAGTACTCCACAGTTCAGTGTGCTATCTTGTATGGTTTGGAATTGGAACTTTAGAAAAGGTTTGAGAATTCAGACCCACATGATATTGTCCGTGAACTCAAAATGATTTTTGAGACTCACGCGGCAGTTGAGAGCTATGAGGCTTCTGAAAAGTTCTTTAACTGCAAGATGGAAGAGGACAGCTCCATCAGTGAGCATGTGCTTAAGATGTCTGGGCACGCAAACAAACTTCAAAGCTTGGGTATAGTGATTCCTAATGTTTTGGGGATTTACCGTGTCCTCCAATCACTACCACCAAGTTACAAGAACTTTGTGATGAACTACAATATGCAAAGCATGAACAAGCAGTTGCCAGAACTCTTCTCCATGTTAAAATCTGCAGAAGTGGAGATCAAGAAAGAGCACCAAGTGTTGATGGTCAATAAGACCACCAAATTCAAGAAAGGCAAGTCTAAGCAAAAGGTACACTTTAAGAAGGGTGGTAAGAAAGTTACCGCACCGACGAAGAAGACCAAGGCTGGACCTAAGCCTGATACAGAGTGCTTTTACTGCAAGGGAGAAGGTCACTGGAAGCGGAATTGCCCAAAGTACTTGGCGGATTTAAAGAACGGCAACATCAAGAAGAAAGGTATATCCGATATACATGTTATTGATGTGTATCTCACTAGTACTCGTAGTAGTGCCTGGGTATTTGATACTGGTTCGGTTGCTCATATTTGTAACTCGAAATAGGTGCTGCAGAATAAACGGAAGCTAGCGAAGAACGAGGTGACGATGCGCGTGGAAAATGGATCAAAGGTTGATGTGATCGCGGTCGGCACGCTACCTCTTCATCTACCATCGGGATTAGTTTTATACTTAAATAATTGTTATTTGGTGCTTGCGTTAAGCATGAACATTATATCGAGATCTTGTTTATTGCGAGACGGTTACTTGTTTAAGTCCGAGAATAATGGTTGTTCGATTTATATGAGTAATATGTTTTATGCACATGCACCTTTGATAGATGGTCTATTCTTATTGAATCTCGATAGTGGAAATACACACATTAATAACATTGAAGCTAAACGTTTGAAATCAAGCGATAACTCGACCTATATGTGGCACTGTCGTCTTGGTCACATTGGAGTGAAGCGTATGAAGAAACTCCATTCCGATGGACTTCTTGAATCACTTGAAAGATGCGAAGCATGTCTGATGGGTAAAATGACTAAGACTCCATTTTCTGGTATGATGGAGCGAGCTATGGACTTATTGGAAATCATACATACCGATGTGTGTGGTCCAATGAGTGTAGCATCGCGCGGTGGTTATCGTTATGTTCTTACCTTCACGGATGACTTGAGTAGATATGGGTATATCTATTTCATGAAACATAAGTCCGAAACTTTCGAGAAGTTTAAGGAATTTCAAAGTGAGGTTGAGAATCAACGTAACAAGAAGATTAAATTTCTACGTTCTGATCATGGAGGTGAATATCTAAGTTACGAGTTTGGCAAGCATTTGAAGAAATGTGGAATACTTTCACAATTGACACCGCCCAGAACACCATAGCGTAATGGTGTGTCGGAACGTCGTAATCGAACTCTCTTAGATATGGTTCGTTCTATGACGTCACTTACAGATTTACCGCTATCATTTTGGGGTTATGCATTAGAAACAACCGCATTCACTTTAAATAGGGCACCATCTAAATCCGTTGAAACGACACCGTATGAATTATGGTTTGGGAAGAAACCTAAATTGTCGTTCCTTAAAGTTTGGGGTTGCGAAGCCTATGTAAAGAAGTTACAGCCGGACAAGCTTGAACCCAAAGCGGAAAAATGTGACTTCATAGGATACCCAAAGGAAACTATTGGGTATACTTTCTATCATAGATCCGAAGGCAAAATCTTCATTTCCAAGAATGGATCCTTTCTAGAGAAAGAATTTCTCTCGAAAGAAGTGACTGGAAGGAAAGTAGAACTCGACGAGGTTGTCGAACCTTCTCTCGAACTTGCGAGAAGCGCAGCACCGGAAGAAGTTCCTGTGGTGCCTGCACCAATGGGAGAGGAAGCTAATGATGATGATCATGAAACTTCGGTTGTATTTGCTACAGAACCTCGCAGGTCAACGAGAACTCGTACCACTCCTGATTGGTATGATCCTGTTATGAGTGTCATGTTGGTGGACAACACCGATGACCCTGCGACATATGAGGAAGCGATGATGAGCCCAGATTCCAATAAATGGCAAGAAGACATGAAATCCGAGATTGGATCCATGTACGAAAACCAAGTATGGACTTTGGTGGACTTACCGGATGGCCGGAAGGCTGTCGAGAACAAATGGATTTTCAAGAAGAAAACAGATGCTGATGGTAATGTTACTGTCTATAAAGCTCGACTTGTCGCAAAAGGGTTTCGATAAATTCAAGGAGTTGACTACGATGAGACTTTCTCACCAGTAGTGAAGCTAAAGTCTGTGAGGATTTTGTTAGCAATCGCTGCATATTACGATTATGAGATATGGCAGATGGATGTCAAAACAGCATTCCTCAATGGAGACATTGATGAAGAGTTGTATATGATGCAACCCAAAGGTTTTGTCGATCCTAAATATGCTAACAAGGTATGCAAACTTCAACGGTCCATATATGGATTGAAGCAAGCATGCCGAAGTTGGAATCAACGTTTTGATAAGGTGATCAAAAGTTTTGGTTTAATACAAACTTATGGAGAAGCTTGTATTTACAAGAAAGTGAGTGGGAGCTCTGTAGCATTCTTAATACTATATGTAGATGACATATTGTTGATTGGGAATGATGTAGACCTTCTTAATAGTGTCAAGGAATATTTGAATAATAGTTTTTCAATGAAAGATCTTGGCGAAGCAGCTTACATATTAGGCATAAAGATTTATAGAGATAGATCGAGACGCCTAATATCATTGTCACAAAGTACATATTTGGACAAAGTTCTAAAGAGGTTTGGAATGGAAGATAGCAAGAAAGGGTTCTTGCCCATGTTTCCCAATACGACCTTGAGTAAAACTCAAAGTCCAGCAACGGCAGAAGATAGAGAAAGGATGAGTAAGACTCCCTATGCCTCAGCCATAGGATCTCTAATGTATGCCATGCTATGTACTAGACCCGACATTGCATATGCTGTTAGTTTGACTAGCAGATATCAAAGTGATCCAGGAGTGGATCATTGGACAGCGGTCAAAAACATCCTTAAGTACTTGAGAAGAACTAAGGATATGGTTCTTTCTTATGGAGGTGATGAACAGCTCGTTGTTAATGGTTACACCGATGCTAGTTGGAACACCGATCCGGATGATTCTAAATCACAATCTGGATACGTATTTACTTTGAATGGTGCAGCAGTTAGCTGGAGGAGTACAAAGCAAAGCGTTGTGGCGAGATCTTCAACTGAATCGGAATACATGGCTGCTTCGGAGGCTTCACAAGAAGCGATATGGATGAAAGAGTTCATTACAGAGCTTGGTGTGGTTCTAAGTGCGCTGGACCCAATGTCTATCTACTGTGATAACATGGAAGCCATAGCCAATGCGCAAGAACCAAGGTCTCACAAGAAGCTGAAGCACATCAAGCTACGTTTTCACGCTATTCGAGAACATGTCCAAGATGGTGACATAAAGATTTGCAAAGTACAGACAGATCTAAATGTGGCAGATCCGTTGACTAAACCTCTCCCGAGGGCAAAACATGACCAACACCAAACTGCCATGGGTGTTCGGTATATTACCATGTAATCTAGATTAGATGACTCTAGTGCAAGTGGGAGACTGTTGGAGATATGTCCTAGAGGCAGTAATAAATATGGTTATTATTATATCTTTGTGTTTATGATAAATGTTTACATTCATGCTATAATAGTATTAACAAGGAAACATTAATACTTGTGTGATTTGTAAACTTAAATTGAAGTCCCTAGTAAAGCCTCTTCATAATACTAGCTTGTTGGTTAAAAATGATTGTGGTTTCCCTATCATGAACATTGAGATGTTATTAACAACAAGATCATATCGTTAGGAGAATGATATGATGGACATACTCCTATAGATAAGCGTAGAATAAAGATCAAGTCATTTTAATAGTTCAATTGCTATATGCTTTCTGATACATAGTAACCTAATTCCTTCGACCATGAGATCATGCTTATCACCGTCACCGGAAGGATGCTTTGATGACATCAAACACCACATCGTAACTGGGTGGCTATAAAGGTGGCATTGAGTGTTCGGAAAGTATGGGTTGAGACACATGGATCAAGAGTGGGATTTGTCCATCCATATGACGGATAGATATACTCTGGGCCCTCTCGGTGGAATGTCATCCAATTGTCTTGCAAGCATGTGACTGGCTCACAAGGGATCACATATCACGGGAACGACAAAAGAGTACTTATCAGTAACGAGGTTGAACTAGGTATGCAGAGATACCGATGATCAAAACCTCGGATAAGTAAACTATCGTGAGACAAAGGGAAATTGGTATCGTATGTAAGTGGTTCATTCGATCGCAAAGTAATTGTATAAATATGTGGGAGCCATATGAATTTCCAGATTCCTCTATTGGTTATTGTTCGGAGAAGTGTCTCGATCATGTCCGCATAATTCACGAACCGTAGGGAGACACACTTAAGGATTCGATGTTGTTGAGTAGTTATGGAATGATGCGTAAGAGACCGAATGTTGTCCGGAGTCTCGGATGGGATCCGGGATATCATGAGGAGATCCGGAATGGTCCGGAGAATAAGATTCATATAAGGAAAGTCCTGTTTCGGGGTTGGAGAATGGTTCCGGTGTTTTCATCGGGAATGTTCTAGAAGGTTCCGGAAGGTCCGACACTCCGGAGGGGAAGGGTACATGAATGTGTCATAACAAGTTGGAATGGTTGCATCATGTACTAGGTGTCATCGCTGAGCAAAATAAAGGGATACATCAAATCCTAGTTTGAAAAGTCAAACGCCAATTTGAAAAGTCAAACGGCAAGTTTGCTTGGTGGAGGGAGAGTAGGAAACCTACTTGGGGAGGAAGTCCCTCTCCCTCCACCTCCGGACTTGGAAGCCGAGTTGGGGAGGGACTCCCCTCCCCTTGGCCGCGCCCTCCCACCTATATAAGGAGGGGCAGGGCTGCCCCTCCAAGACCTACACCTCCACCACCCAAAACCCTAGCCCTAGCCGCCGGCCCTCCTGCAGCTGCCGCCGCCCTAGGGCAAACCCTAGCCGCCGACTTGGGGCTTTCCCCAAGCCCTAGCCACCGGCCTAGCCCTCTCTCCTTGGTGTGTCTAAACCCTAGATCACCGAGGCCTCTCTCATAATCCACCATACTCGCTCCGGCTTAAGGCGAAGCCCTGCGAGATCTCCCCTCTACTTCCGGTACCACGCCGTCGTGCTGCCGGAATCGCGAGGAGAGTGCTACAACCTCCGCTGCCTGCTGGAACAAGGGAGAGGAAGGTCTTCATCGAGTACCGGACGTGTGACCGACTGCGGGAGCGCTGCCGGAACGCAGCGCTGGAAGGATCGTCTACGTGATCTTGAGATCAGCAAGAGTACGACTACATCACCCACGAGAATCCTCTCTCGTTAAACACTTTGGAATCTTCGAGGGTGAGTTATTCCATCGACTCATTGCTACAATCTAGTAGATAGATCTTGGCTTGTTTGTTTGTATGCGGTAGAATTTTTTTGTTTTCCATGCTACGAACCCCTACAGGGATGACTCGAGCGAGGAAGACTGCGACAGTTCCCTCGAGTTCGGAGCCACACGATCAATCCAACTCCGATCGAACGGCAAGCGTTAGCCCATCGGGATTTACAATCCTACAACCGGTCTAAACGTAGATTTGGCGTAATTTTTTTTATATGTTTAGTCAAACTTTACAAAATTTGACTTTGACTAAACCCAGAATGTAGGGTATTTTCGAACAGAGGGAGTATGTAGGGAGTCATGAGAGCTGATCCAGTTCAAAAGAACAGGGAGGTTTGACTAACCAGAGCTGGAGCTGCATGATAATTTGGACTCAATCAATCTACATGTCATTACTCTGATGGTTACACCTACAAAACGAGTTGAACAACCACTAGATTCTACGTACGGCTACACATGGTGTATAAAATACATACACTGATACACACTAATTAGCTAATATAATCAATGTACGTTATGTAAAAAAAAATGAAGGATAGATATTAAATCCCAGTCCACACCTAACAGCCTACTTGTATTAGCCTGAGAAATCCCTGCAGTTGCAACTATTAAGATTGCTTGAGCCCTGAGAGAGATACATAAATATACTTGATCGGCAAGGAGATCGAAGCTGTTGCTGGCTGTCTACTCATCTTCCTGAGACTGAGATCAGCATGTACGTACGCACACGCAACACACAGGTACAGCTAGTCATATATGTGGGCTTGCGTTGGAGATCACTCACATCAAAGCTCTCCTTTTTTCTTCCCATGATCAGTTCCTTCAATCTTAATTAGTCCTATCCTGCTAGGCTAATAGCTAGTGCTCTTGGTCCGCTGAACAGCATCAACTCGTTGTCAAATAGTATAGTTTCATTGACCTGGCTATGCTTGCATTGAACACCACTAGGCATGCCTAAACATAGGATGGTCATATGAGTGTAGATCGTCCTGCCACCCATGGCGAGTCTCCGTCGGTGTTTGTTTGGGCTAGAGCTTTCGCGGAAGCACCTTGATTAGAGCAACTCCAACAGATGTCTAAAAGACACAAAAAGTCATGCCTAAAAAACTGTTTTTTAAGGCGCAAAATGGCATAAACATTGTTCTAACAGTTTTTTTTTTTTTGAAATAGAGGTTAAGACCCCCGCCTCTGCATACTAGGGATGCACACAATTTTTTTTTTATTGAATTATTTACAGCACCTAACAAGAGGAATACAGAGATCAAAATCGAAACCACCAACCTAGCGACAACTTGCTAAACCTATAACATTGATGAAGGGGTGGCCTTGAACAGGCCAGTACCCTGACATACCATCTACACGCATCATCTAAAAACCGAAGGGCTTGATATAAGCCCTCGAGTCATTCTTGTGGGAAAATGACGCTGCTACAACACTATGTACTTGGAGTCCCAAACGATTTGGTACACACAGAGTTGTTGCCTTCAATGCTCGTTAACACTTCTGGAAGCTGGTTTTCGACCTTGATTTACTTGGTGATGTAGAAACTCGTGTGATTCTCCCTTGATTTATATAGACTTCGCCATTAAAGAGTGGTTTCCTACATATTACAATTTAAAACAAGGATTTGCACATCTTTAAAATATTTAGTCATTAGTGACAAGGCTATAGAGATGTTTTATCATTTTTTTTGACTTAATATAAGACTTAAACGCGAATAAAGATAGCTATTTCCATAGCCATCACCTTTCGATGTGTAAAAGGTTCTTGTTTAGGCATATAAATCGCACCTATCCGAATTTGCATACCCTTTGGATGAGCAAATTTTTAGGAGTCGGTCTGGGTGACTTGCACAGGTACGCAGTTGCAACCTCGGTGAGCAAAAATATTCCCCCTCTAGCCGCGCACAAACTCACTTCTGCGTTTCCCATCCCTATTGGCGTGCACATCAGCGACAATTAGTTGCCTCCGCCGAGAGCCTGTAAACTCCTGCGCCCTCCTCCTCTACTTCTCCTCGCTCGTCGATGCGTACCAGCACCAAAATCGGGCCCCAAAAGTGCCACATCCTTTCGATTTCACCGCTATTCAAGATTTTTTTTGGCCACGTTGAGCTCGGTTCCTTAAAAAATGGAACCGTCGGAGCATGGAGAAGTCGTAGATCGACGACTGCGGACCTAGGCATGGCTAGAATTGAGAGCCCCGGTATCTTTTTCAACGAGTAGTTCTTGGACATAGAGAGTATGTTTACTCGACTGGCGACTGGCTAGCCTGCTATTTCGTGACCGCTAGATCAACTTCTGGTCGTCGCGCAGCCCCGACGGTGGTCTCACCTCTCGTAGTCACATCTACTCCACCAGTCGCGGTTCTCAACTCCTTTGCCCATGAGGTATTCGATGGATTCACTAGGTGAGTTTTTTGTGTTTCTTTTTCAACCAAGGTTGCTTGAGATGATCTTCGGCTCTAGATAAATAGGGCTATAATTCGAGCCGAGCCGATCCAACTCCGCTCGATTCGCTAAAACTCGTTCAACTAACAAGCTCGCTTGGCTCGTCTCATTTACATAACAGCTCTGATTTGAAACTTGGCTCGACTTGATAAACTCGCGAGTAGTTCGTTTATCTAAGATGAAGAGACTGAGGGAGATGGTCTTCGGTTTGTAAACACTATGTTTGGTTCTAGTGATTTGTTTTGCAGCCAACAAAATTTTGCTCATCTAAATTTAGGAGTTTGGCTAGAAACTATTTTTCTTTAGATGAGCAAATATGAGAAGTAGTTAAGGGATATAGAGGCTTTTGCTCGTCTAAATTATAGGAGTTTGGATAGAGATAATCTAAATTTAAAAACCTGGTGGCTTAAAACCAAAAAGTCGTACACTATTTTAGGGCATCCACTAGAGTTTCTCTTATATATGGTGGGTTATTAAGAAATCTATGTAAGAAATCCATTTGCTTGCGTCTCTCTAGGGGACGACTAATGTGATCCCTGACCTAGCCTTTGCCCCATCCTCTTTGTGTAGGGGTTCGTAGCATGGAAAACAAAAAAATTCTATCGCTTACAAACAAACAAGCCAAGATCTATCTACTAGATTGTAGCAACGAGTCGATGGAATAACTTACCCTCGAAGATTCCAAAGTGTTTAACGAGAGTGAATTCTCGTGGGTGATGTAGTCGTACTCTTTCCGATCTCAAGATCGTGTAGATGATCCTTCCGGCGCTGCGTTCCGGCAGCGCTTCCGCAGTCGGTCTCGGTCACACGTTCGGTACTCGACGAAGACCTTCCTCTCCCTTGTTCCAGCAGGCAGCGGAGGTTGTAGCACTCTCCTCGCGATTCCGGCAGCACAACGGCGTGGTACCGGAAGTAGAGGGGAGATCCCGCAGGGCTTCGCCTTAAGCCGGTGCGAGTATGGTGGAGTATGAGAGAGGCTATTAGTGGTCTAGTAATTAGACACACCAATTAGAAGGCTCTAAACCAATTAGAAGGCTCTAAACCGAAGGCTAAAGCAATTAGAAGCTCTAAACCGAAACGGCTCTAAACCGGAGGTAGAAGATAGGAACTTGTGTGTTCTAGGAGGGGAGCCCTGCCCCTCCTTATATAGATGGGAGGGGCCGGTGGCCAAGGGGAGTCCCTCCCCAAGTCGGCTTGGTGGTGCGCCGGCCAAGGGAGGAACCCTCCCCCAATTCGGCCTCCACCAATCCTCCTTCTCCTCTTTCTGAAAACTGGCAGTTTGACTTTTCAAACTAGCCGTTTGACTTTTCAAACTAGGATTTGAATAAACCCTTTATTTCGGACAGCGATGACACTTAGTACATGATGCAATCATACCAACTTTGATATAACACATTCATGTACCCTACCCCCCGGAGTGCCGGACATTCCGGAACCTTCTAGAACATTCCCGATGAAAACACCGGAATCATTCCGCAACTCCGAAACGGGACTTTCCTTATATTAATCTTATTCTCCGGACCATTCCGGATCACCTCGTGATATCCCGGATCCCATCCGAGACTCCGAACAACATTCGGTCTCTTTCTCATAATACCATAACTACTCAAACAACGTCGAATCCTTAAGTGTGTCTCCCTACGGTTCGTGAATTATGCGGACATGATCGAGACACTTCTCCGAACAATAACCAATAGAGGAATCTGGAAATTCATATGGCTCCCACATATTTCTACGATTACTTTGCGATCGAATGAACCACTTACATACGATACCAATTTCCCTTTGTCTCACGATAGTTTACTTATCCGAGGTTATGATCGTCGGTATCTCTGCATACCTAGTTCAACCTCGTTACCGATAAGTACTCTTTTCTCGTTCCCGTGATATGTGATCCCTTGTGAGCCAGTCACATGCTTGCAAGCTAATTGGATGACATTCCACCGAGAGGGCCCAGAGTATATCTATCTGTCATATGGATGGACAAATCCCACTCTTGATCCATGTGTCTCAACCAATACTTTCCGAACACTCAATGCCACCTTTATAACCACCCAGTTACGGTGTGGTGTTTGATGTCATCAAAGTATCCATCCGGTAAAGGTGATATGCATGATCTCATGGTCGAAGGAATTAGGTTACTATGTATCAGAAAGCATATAGCAATTGAACTATTGAAATGACTTGATCTTTATGCTACGCTTATCTATAGGAGTATGTCCACCATATCATTCTCCTAACGATATGATCTTGTTGTTGATAACATCTCAATGTTCATGATAGGGAAACCACAATCATTTATCAACCAACAAGCTAGTGAAGTATAGAGGCTATACTAGGGACTTCAAATTAAGTTTACAAATCACACAAGTATTAATGTTTCCTTGTTAATACTATTATAGCATGAATGTAAACATTTATCATAAACACAAAGATATAATAATAACTACATTTATTATTGCCTCTAGGGCATATCTCCAACAGTCTCCCACTTGCACTAGAGTCATCTAATCTAGATTACATGGTAATATACCGAACACCCATGGCAGTTTGGTGTTGGTCATGTTTTGCCCTCGGGAGAGGTTTAGTCAACGGATCCGCCACATTCAGATATGTGTGTACTTTGCAAATCTTTATATCCCCATCTTGGATATGTTCTCGAATAGCGTGAAAACGTAGCTTGATATGCTTCAGCTTCTTGTGTGACCTTGGTTCTTGCGCATTGGCTATGGCGCCCATGTTATCACAGTAGATAGACATTGGGTCCAGCGCACTAGGAACCACACCCAGCTCTGTAATGAACTCTTTCATCCATATCGCTTCTTGCGAAGCCTCCGAAGCAGCCATGTATTCCGATTCAGTTGAAGATCTCGCCACAACGCTTTGCTTTGCACTCCTCCAGCTAACTGCTGCACCATTCAAAATAAATACGTATCCGGATTGTGATTTAGAATCATCCGGATCGGTGTTCCAACTAGCATCGGTGTAACCATTAACAACGAGCTGTTCATCACCTCCATAAGAAAGAACCATATGCTTAGTTCTTCTCAAGTACTTAAGGATGTTTTTGACCGCTGTCCAATGATCCACTCTTGGATCACTTTGATATCTGCTAGTTAAACTAACAGCATATGCAATGTCGGGTCTAGTACATAGCATGGCATACATTAGAGATCCTATGGCTGAGGCATAGGGAGTCTTACTCATCCTTTCTCTATCTTCTGCCGATGTCGGACTTTGAGTTTTCCTCAAGGTCGTATTGGGCAACATGGGCAAGAACCCTTTCTTGCTTTCTTCCATTCCAAACCTCTTTAGAACTTTGTCCAAATATGTACTCTGTGACAATGATATTTGGCGTTTCGATCTATCTCTATAAATCTTTATGCCTAATATGTAAGCTGCTTCGCCAAGATCCTTCATTGAAAAACTATTATTCAAAAATATTCCTTGACACTATTAAGAAGGTCTACATCATTCCCAATCAACAATATGTCATCCACATATAGTATTAAGAATGCTACAGAGCTCCCACTCACTTTCTTGTAAATACAAGCTTCTCCATAAGTTTGTATAAAACCAAAACTTTTGATCACCTTATCAAAACATTGATTCCAACTTCGGGATGCTTGCTTCAATCCATAGATGGACCATTGAAGTTTGCATACCTTGTTAGCATCTTTAGGATCGACAAAACCTTTGGGTTGCATCATATACAACTCTTCATCAATGTCTCCTTTGAGGAATGCTGTTTTGACATCCATCTGCCATATCTCATAATCATAATATGCAGCGATTGCTAACATAATCCTCACAGACTTTAGCTTCGCTACTGGTGAGAAAGTCTCATCGTAGTCAACTCCTTGAATTTGTCGAAACCCTTTTGCGACAAGTCGAGCTTTATAGACAGTAACATTACCATCAGCATCTGTTTTCTTCTTGAAAATCCATTTGTTCTCGACAGCCTTCCGGCCATCCGGTAAGTCCACCAAAGTCCATACTTGGTTTTCGTACATGGATCCAATCTCGGATTTCATGGCTTCTTGCCATTTATTGGAATCTGGGCTCATCATCGCTTCCTCATATGTCTCGGGGTCATCGGTGTTGTCCACCAACATGACATTCATAACGGAATCATACCAATCTGGAGTGGTACGAGTTCTCGTTGACCTCCGAGGCTCTGTAGCAACTTCAACCGAAGTTTCATGATCACCATCATTAGCTTCCTCTCTTATTGGTGCAGGCACCACAGGAACTTCTTCCGGTGCTGCGCTACTCGCAATTTCGAGAGAAGGTTCAACAACCTCGTCGAGTTCTACTTTCCTTCCAGTCACTTCTTTCGAGAGAAATTCCTTCTCTAGAAAGGATCCATTCTTGGCAACGAAGATTTTGCCTTCGGATCTATGATAGAAGGTATACCCAATAGTTTCCTTCGGGTATCCTATGAAGACGCATTTTTCCGCTTTGGGTTCAAGCTTGTCCGGCTGTAACTTCTTTACATAGGCTTCGAATCCCCAAACTTTAAGGAACGACAATTTAGGTTTCTTCCCAAACCATAATTCATACGGTGTCGTTTCAACGGATTTAGATGGTGCCCTATTTAAAGTGAATGCGGCTGTTTCTAATGCATAACCCCAAAATGATAGCGGTAAATCTGTAAGTGACATCATAGAACGAACCATATCTAAGAGAGTTCGATTACGACGTTCGGACACACCATTACGCTGTGGTGTTCCCGGCGGTGTCAATTGTGAAAGTATTCTGCATTTCTTCAAATGTTCGCCAAACTCGTAACTTAGATATTCACCTCCACGATCAGAACGTAGAAATTTAATCTTCTTGTTACGTTGATTCTCTACCTCACTTTGAAACTCCTTAAACTTCTCGAAAGTTTCGGACTTATGTTTCATGAAATAGATATACCCATATCTACTCAAGTCATCCGTGAAGGTAAGAACATAACGATAACCACGGCGCGATGCTACACTCATTGGACCACACAAATCGGTATGATTTCCAATAAGTCCGTAGCTCGCTCCATCATACCAGAAAATGGAGTCTTAGTCATTTTTCCCATCAGACATGCTTCGCATCTTTCAAGTGATTCAAAATCAAGTGATTCAAGAAGTCCATCGGAATGGAGTTTCTTCATACGTTTCACTCCAATGTGACCAAGACGACAGTGCCACATATAGGTCGAATTATCGCTTGATTTCAAACGTTTAGCCTCAATGTTGTTGATATGTGTATTTCCACTATCGAGATTCAATAAGAATAGACCATCTATCAAAGGTGCATGTGCGTAAAACATATTACTCATATAAATCGAACAACCATTATTCTCGGATTTAAACAAGTAACCGTCTCGCAATAAACAAGATCCCGATATAATGTTCATGCTCAACGCAGGCACCAAATAACAATTATTTAAGTATAAAACTAATCCCGATGGTAGATGAAGGGGTAGCGTGCCGACCGCGATCACATCAACCTTTGATCCGTTTTCCACGCGCATCGTCACCTCGTTCTTCGCTAGCTTCCGTTTATTCTGCAGCACCTGTTTCGAGTTACAAATATGAGCAACCGAACCAGTATCAAATACCCAGGCACTACTACGAGTACTAGTGAGATACACATCAATAACATGTATATTAGATATACCTTTCTTCTTGATGTTGCCGTTCTTCAAATCCGCCAAGTACTTTGGGCAATTCCGCTTCCAGTGACCTTCTCCCTTGCAGTAAAAGCACTCAGTATCAGGCTTAGGTCCAGCCTTGGTCTTCTTCGTCGGCGTGGTAACTTTCTTACCACCCTTCTTGAAGTGTCCCTTTTGCTTAGACTTGCCTTTCTTGAATTTGGTGGTCTTATTGACCAACAACACTTGGTGCTCTTTCTTGATCTCCACTTCTGCAGATTTCAACATGGCAAAGAGTTCTGGCAACGTCTTGTTCATGTTCTGCATGTTGTAGTTCATCACAAAGTTCTTGTAACTTGGTGGTAGTGATTGGAGGACACGGTAAATCCCCAAAGCATTAGGAATCACTATACCCAAGATTTGAAGTTTGTTTGCGTGCCCAGACATCTTAAGCACATGCTCACTGACGGAGCTGCCCTCTTCCATCTTGCAGTTAAAGAACTTTTCAGAAGCCTCATAACTTTCAATTGCCGCATGAGTCTCAAAAATCAATTTGAGATCCTCGACAATATCATATGGGTCTGAATCCTCAAACCTTTTCTGAAGCTCCGATTCCAAACCATACAAGATAGCACACTGAACTATGGAGTACTGATTCTTCCGAGCGAGGTAAACATTCTTTACTTCATCGGGAGCATCAGCTGCAGGTGGGTCACCCAGCGGTGCATCCAGCACATAGGTCAAATTACCAGCTGTGAGGACAATCCTCAAATTGCGGAACCAATCCGCGAAGTTGCTTCCATTGTTTTTCAACTTTTATTTCTCTAGGAACGCATTAAAATTGATGGTAGGGGCTGCCATTGATCTACAACATATTTGCAATAGTTTAGACTAAGTTTATGATAAATTGAGTTCAAATTAATTAATGTAATTAAACTAGGTGAACTCCCACTCAAAACAATATCCCTCACATTGTTTTAGTGATCACACGAACCAAATCCACTACATCAACACCGATCATCACGAGAGTTGATATAGTTTCAATGGCGAACAATCATCATGTTCATCATATCTACTATATGATTCATGCTTTACCTTTCGGTGATCCGTGTTTCGAGACCATGTCTGTACATGCTAGGCTCGTCAAGATCAAACCTTAGTTTCCGCATGAGCAAATCTGGCTTGCTCACGTTGTATACACTTGCGGAATCTAACACACCCGATCATCACGTGGTGCTTCGAAACAACAAGCTTTAGCAACGGTGCTAACTAAGGGTGAACACTTTATGACTTGAAATTCATGTGCATGAGGGATCATCTTATAATGCTACCGTCGTCTACTAAGCAATACAAGATGCATAAAGGATTAACATCACATGCAATTCAATATATATGTGATATGATATGGCCTTTCTTCTTTGTGCTTCCGATCTCCATCTTCAAGCACGAACATGATCTCCATCATTACCGGCATTGCATCAAGGTCAATGACGCCTCTCCATGGTTGTCGTCCACCGGCTTCAACTATTACAACTACTTTGAATAGACACGCGGGTCTTAACATAAATTAAAGACAACCATATGGCTCCTGCCGGTTGCCGACTTACAATAAGGAACATTGCATACATCAAATATAATCACAATCATGGCCATATCACATCACTGCACACCCCTCCAAAACAAAGTTAGACGCCTCTACTTTCTTTGCATATTTTACGTGGTTTGGGGCTTTCAATAAGTGTCGTTCTAACTTACGAACAAGAACCACAACATTGATACTAGTATTGTTAATCACCCGTTGTAAATTGGATCTTAACTATGCTAGGAGAAACAGGCACCCGCAAAGCCACTTATGCAATACAAGTTGCATGTCAAGCGTGGAGCAAGTCTCATGAACGATGTCATGTAAGGTTAGCCCGGGCCGCTTCATCCCAACATACCGCAAGATGCAAAGTACACAAGAAGCAATCGACAATAAAAGCATCAACGCCCACAATGACCATTGTGTTCTACTCGTGCAACAGATCTACATATAGACACGACTCTGATACCACTGTAGGGGTTCGTAGCATGGAAAACAAAAAATTTCTATCGCATACAAACAAACAAGCCAAGATCTATCTACTAGATTGTAGCAACGAGTCGATGAAATAACTTACCCTCGAAGATTCCAAAGTGTTTAACGAGAGCGGATTCTCGTGGGTGATGTAGTCGTACTCTTTCCGATCTCAAGATCGTGTAGACGATCCTTCCGGCGCTGCGTTCCGGCAGCGCTTCCGCAGTCGGTCACACGTTCGGTACTCGACGAAGACCTTCCTCTCCCTTGTTCCAGCAGGCAGCGGAGGTTGTAGCACTCTCCTCGCGATTTCGGCAGCACAACGACGTGGTACCGGAAGCAGAGGGGAGATCCCGCAGGGCTTCGCCTTAAGCCGGTGCGAGTATGGTGGAGTATGAGAGAGGCTATTAGTGGTCTAGTAATTAGACACACCAATTAGAAGGCTCTAAACCAATTATAAGGCTCTAAACCGAAGGCTAAAGCAATTAGAAGCTCTAAACCGAAACGGCTCTAAACCGGAGGTAGAAGATAGGAACTTGTGTGTTCTAGGAGGGGAGCCCTGCCCCTCCTTATATAGATGGGAGGGGCCGGCGGCCAAGGGGAGGGGAGTCCCTCCCCAAGTCGGCTTGGTGGTGCGCCGGCCAAGGGAGGAACCCTCCCCCAATTCGGCCTCCACCAATCCTCCTTCTCCTCTTTCTGAAAACTGGCAGTTTGACTTTTCAAACTAGCCGTTTGACTTTTCAAACTAGGATTTGAATAAACCCTTTATTTCGGACAGCGATGACACTTAGTACATGATGCAATCATACCAACTTTGATATAACACATTCATGTACCCTACCCCCCGGAGTGCCGGACATTCCGGAACCTTCTAGAACATTCCCGATGAAAACACCGGAATCATTCCGCAACTCCGAAACGGGACTTTCCTTATATGAATCTTATTCTCCGGACCATTCCGGATCACCTCGTGATATCCCGGATCCCATCCGAGACTCCGAACAACATTCGTCTCTTTCTCATAATACCATAACTACTCAAACAACGTCGAATCCTTAAGTGTGTCTCCCTACGGTTCGTGAATTATGCGGACATGATCGAGACACTTCTCCGAACAATAACCAATAGAGGAGTCTGGAAATTCATATGGCTCCCACATATTTCTACGATTACTTTGCGATCGAATGAACCACTTACATACGATACCAATTTCCCTTTGTCTCACGATAGTTTACTTATCCGAGGTTATGATCGTCGGTATCTCTGCATACCTAGTTCAACCTCGTTACCGATAAGTACTCTTTTCTCGTTCCCGTGATATGTGATCCCTTGTGAGCCAGTCACATGCTTGCAAGCTAATTGGATGACATTCCACCGGGAGGGCCCAGAGTATATCTATCCGTCATATGGATGGACAAATCCCACTCTTGATCCATGTGTCTCAACCAATACTTTCCGAACACTCAATGCCACCTTTATAACCACCCAGTTACGGTGTGGTGTTTGATGTCATCAAAGTATCCATCCGGTAAAGGTGATATGCATGATCTCATGGTCGAAGGAATTAGGTTACTATGTATCAGAAAGCATATAGCAATTGAACTATTGAAATGACTTGATCTTTATGCTACGCTTATCTATAGGAGTATGTCCACCATATCATTCTCCTAACGATATGATCTTGTTGTTGATAACATCTCAATGTTCATGATAGGGAAACCACAATCATTTATCAACCAACAAGCTAGTGAAGTATAGAGGCTATACTAGGGACTTCAAATTAAGTTTACAAATCACACAAGTATTAATGTTTCCTTGTTAATACTATTATAGCATGAATGTAAACATTTATCATAAACACAAAGATATAATAATAACTACATTTATTATTGCCTCTAGGGCATATCTCCAACACTTTGCCTCTGCCCCCGCTGCCACCGGAGGAAGCCCCCGGGAAAAGCCTGCGCGGCTGACAGCGGCGGCGGGCCATCATCTCCTTGCATGGTGGGTGGCAACATGGGCCTTTCATCCACACGCGATGGGATCTCCGACTGCTACAGATTAGTGGCTTTGGACGGCGATATGCACGCGGCGAAATATGGACGCGGAGGCGACCTTGGCGACCGTTGTGTCTACAAGGGCGGCATGGCGCCTATTTCAGGGGACTGGGCACGGCTAAGCTCCTCATATCCGCTTGGTGCGGGTGATGGAGGCGGTTCCCACTGAGATATCCAGCCTACAGATGGGAGCCGACAGGCGGCAGCGTGGGGGGCATCGTTCTGCCTAATAAAGGAGGAGGTCCCAAGGTTCTTCTCGCACCAGGTCGTTGGTCTGCTAGACGCCCGCCCTCATGGATCTGTCCGGTGACGAGTTCTGGAAGGCTCCACCAACAAGCTCCATTTGGCGCTTTATGTCTGGAGATTGCTGGATTGGATGGGGATTATGTCGCGCACACCCTTTTTTTGAACTGTTCGGTTTTAGATGGGGGTGTCACAAAGCTTTGATGTATGTTGCCATCATAGGACATGTCTTTTACATTCCATGGCAAAGTCAGAGACGGGGAATGTTATGAAGGATGAGTTCGAGGACTAGTATTAGTGGTTTAGGTCTTTGGGGCATTGAGGAATTTGCTTGGTGATTTGTGACTCGTAGCAGGGGTGTCGACAAGTGGGGACGGGAGCAAAAGAGAGGTGAAAGTCTTACCTTTTAGGGTAAAAATCCAAGATCTAGCCTTAATTGATTGTATCTAGAAATGGGCTTGTTGACGGCATTGTTTTGAGAGCGAGAACTTTCTTCGGGGTGAAAACATACGATGTATGATCGAGCGAGGTCGGCGCATGTGCACTGTTTTCTTCTTGAAAGTGTCGCTCTAGGAGTATTTGGACTTCTAGTGATGTCTTATTGGTGTTTGTACCGCTGCTACAAACAATAGTAGATCACTGTAGCGGGATTTTTCTTTTTGTAATTCTTTTTTTTTCTGTTTTTGGCTGTCTGCATCCTTAATGCCATTAGGACACCGCATTGTTGCAGAGGTAGGTGTAATTAGTATGCTTGCGATATTAATATATTCCCTTTATCAAAAAATTGAGTTTGTGTCCAATTTTTCTTTTTTTTTGTGAGAAGAGAAGAATCACTTTTCAGGTTGTACTTGGCAATGAGCCCCCACAGGTTGGCCATAGCTGTATCAGCCGTACCTGCATCCATGTCATGCTCAGCTCATGCATGCAACCAACAACAACTCCATCAGCTTAATGTGCGCTAAGCACATATGTGCTTTCCAGATTCTTATGTGTCACCTTGCAGACAATATTATTCATATCTATCCATCTCAAACCCAAAGCAACGTGAGCAGGCAAGAAAACAAGATTCCGAACGCACCTTTTTCTCTCGTGGCTGATCGAAGGCTAACCCAGACAGACTACAAATCATACACATACTGCTGTGCCGGCCGGCGGACTGGTCGCCGTCGACGGGCGGCGGACGAGACCGCGACGGCGGTCGGTAGCCCGGACGTCACCGTGCTTGTGCCCCGGCCGGGCCAGATGAGATCCCGTTGATGGCCAACTATGCATCCTGGTGGCAGCTAGCAGGACCATGCATTCTGCTGGTGGTAACAGACAGGGATGTCGCCACCAGCATCGGTCAGTTATTAACACTTGCCACAGACCCAGAAGCAGACAGGCATAAAGACGGAAGGAAATCTTGTATTTATCGCCAGTTTGGTGTCTCTGGTTATCCTGAGTTAGGTACTGCTTGCTTACTATTGCTGCTGCTAGTAGATGTTTACTAGTATTGCAGTATTGATCCGCTGCATGTAGCCGAAGTACAAGCAAGCGTGGGTGTGCATCGCCAGCAAACTGAGGATTCTCTACCCGATGATACCTCTGTGGCCCTATCGATAGACACGTTTCGGGCTGAACACAATTGCGCAACTTTCTCGTGACAGTTCAATTGCAATCTCGAAGGTGGTCTTCCTCTTCCCGATGGCGTGTGTGCCCCTATTCACCTGGGAGACCAGGTCAGCCGGTGGTTCCCAATGAGAGGTCCTATTTCATGACAACACACATCGATGTATTTGTAGTGGTTTTAGCCTGATTTTCCGTTAATTAGCTGGATAATTTTATTATTCCTAATTAATGAGATGACACAAAGCTTTTTCCTCCGTTAAGTTGTGGAAAAAAAAATGCATACAGTTGGTCAGGCAGCAGGAGTCAGATAGACGGATGGAAGCTCAATATGCAAATATTATTTGGCGCTGTGGACATAATTAAGCAATAAGCTAGTAAGGCATGCATGTGCATTCAGCTGCATAACAATTCTCCTCTCATGTGGACTGGATTATGCACCCAATCATTGGGCAGCCAATCAACCAACCTCTGTTCTTATGTGTTCATCTTCCGTTTTTTCTGAAAGAACCAGCACACACATGGCACATGCATACACGTAGCTAGCCGGCGGTGCCTGCAAAAAGCAGCAAGCAAAGAAGTGAAAACCATGCATTGCATTGCAGTAATGTTTTTTTTTACATGCCGTATTGCAATGCTGCCAATGGTGGAGAGAGTGAATTGTCACTCTTGCTTCTTTTTTCACTTTTACTTTACCCTCAGTGCCCAGTAGTAAATTGCTCTTCTTTTCGTGCACCCCTTCAGGTGTTTGGATTGGATGCCACTCTTTTCCTGGCCTCCATTTGACCTGACTGACTCGAGCATCCGATGCGGCTGCACAAAAAGCTAGAAAGAAGCCAAACCAATCAGTCGTGATGCCTTTTCTCCTCTGATGATGAAGCAAGATACTAGTACCTGCAATCCAATCATGCTCGGTGAAGGAGATGCGTTAGTCTAGAGCACACGGGGACATATGTCATAGTCTCTAGGAACACGAGTACACGACTAAGTTCCTTGCCCAGCTTTATAAATAAAACAATAACCATACAAAATTCCATACAAATATCCAAGCCAGAGGTTCACACATACAGACCCACACACAGGCACACCCTGCGCCGGATCAAGCAAAGCCTAAATCCAGCGCAAGTAAACCACGCACAACAACAACGAAGATAGATACAGCCCCCATCCTGGATGATGAGTAGGGGGGCCTCATGGGACAGACGACGTAGCAAGCCGGCACGCTGCCGCGATCAGAAGCTCCAACATCTCGTCCAGCCGCGCCCGCTCGCGCTGTCTACACAGCGGGTACCACTGCTGCAAGAAAGCCAGGAAGGTGAAGGTCGAGTCAGAAGCCCGTCGAAGAAAAATGCGCTCAATGACCATCTTGTTCCTAATATTCCATAAGGCCCAGGTCATCGCCGCAAATACCAACCAAAAGAGGCGCCTCCTCCTTCCAGTATGGTTTGCGGCGGTTTCCAAGAACTTCCCAAGGTCTGAGGCTTGCCACTCAGGCCCCAGGGCCTCGTGCAGGAAGTTCCACAAGAACCGAGCAGAGGGGCACGAGAAGAAGATATGCAGGCCCGTTTTCGGGACCACACACAACGGGCAAAGGCCATTGCCAGGCCCATGCCGCTTGGCCACCTCCACACCCGAGGGAAGCCGGTCACGTAAAAGCTGCCAAACAAAAAATTTAATCTTTAAGCGAAGGGGTGCCTTCCATAGGGGCGAGACCCATGGCATCTCGGGCCCTCTAAAAAGGGCCCTGTAAGCCGAGCTAACCGAGAAGATCCCCGAAGGGGTAAGACGCCAAGCATGGAGATCCGGGGAGTGAGCCAGGGACAGCGGGAGACTGTCCCTCAGCCCCTCCCAAGATCCCAGCTCGGTCTCCCCTAGGTTCCTCCGGAAAGCCACCTGCCAAGTGCCACCCCGAAAAGCCTCCCCTACCAGGAGGGATGGGTCAGCGCAGACCGCAAACAGCTCGGGGCACTCATGACACAGAGGGAGAGGGCCGAGCCAGGGATCCAGCCAGAATAGGGTATCCATTCCATCCCCGATGGAAATAGATAGCCCCCTCCGGATAGCTGGCTTGATATCCTAGATAGCTCTCCAAAACTGAGAGCCCTCCCGGCGTTCGCAAGCCAGCAGCGGACGACCCCGCAGATATTTTGTCTTAATCAACTGCAACCAGAGACCCCCGTCACCTCGCAGGATCCTCCACACCCATCGAAGGAGCAACGCCACATTCATGTGACGGGACACGATGATACCCAAACCCCCCAGCTCTTTGGGGGTACATATATCAGCCCACTTCACCATATGGTACTTCTGATGGCCGTCATTGGCCATCCAAAAGAAACGGGAGAGCTACTTGTCGAAGTTCGCATGAACCCCTTACGGAAGGAGGTACATTCCCATCATGTACATTGGAAGGCTAGAAAGGCACGAGTCAATAAGAACCGTCTTGCTCCCCTTGGAGGTGAACCTCCCCTGCCAGGGTTCGGATTTCGCCTTAACCCGACCCATGAGGGGCTCCAGGTCCCTGATCAAGATCCTAGAATCTCTCATTGGCATCCCTAAATAGTTTAGGGGGAAGACAGCCAGGCGGCAGTTGAGGTTGTCCGCGTTCCTCTGCTGATCCACTGTGGAATACCCCAACACCATGACTTCACTCTTATTAAAGTTAATCTTGAGGCCCGACATAGCCTCAAAGCAAAGGAGCAGGAACTTCAGATTAATGATATCCTGCTCCGAGCCCTCCACCATGATCATGGTATCATCCGCATATTGGAGGTGGGTCACCTCCCCTCCAGGGACAAGATTCCTAACCACACCTGAGATGTGGCCGGAATTCTTGGCCTTCTCCAAGATTTCCGCAAGGGCATCAACCGCAGCATTAAACAAGATCGGGGAGATCGGGTCCCCCTGACGAACCCCACATGAGGGTTTGAAATACGGACCCACCTCCCCATTAATATTTATAGCCGTGTTCCCGCTAATAACGATCTGCATGACCCAACCTATCATGCGATCGTCAACCCCATGACGCTGGAGGACCTGACGCAAGAAGGCCCAGTCTAGCCTGTCATACGCCTTCTGAAAGTCAAGCTTCAGGAAGACCCCCCTCTGATGACTCACTTTGACCTCATGAATAATTTCATGGAGGGCCAGGATCCCGTCATGAATAAAACGCCCTTTCAGGAAGGCAAACTGGTATGGGTGCGTCAGGTGCTCCATAACTGGGGCCAACCTGCGCGCGCACACCTTGGAAATGATCCGCTGGATCACGTTTATCACGGTGATCGGGCGGAACTGGCGAATATCCGTGGCCCCCACAATCTTGGGGATCAGGGTAATGACATCAAAGTTCAGGCGAGCCATCACAAGGGTCCCAATATACAGTTCCTGAAACATAGGCATGATGACACCCTGTATCTTTTCCCAGAACCTCTGGAAGAAGACCACCGGGAGACCATCGGGGCCAGGAGCCGAGCTGGGCTTCATCTCCGTGATGGCAAGAAGGACCTCCGTTGGCAGAAATGGGAGCGTTAGTTCCACATTCTCCTCGTCAGCGACCCTGGCCTCAACTGGCCAGAAGTCAGCAGCTAGGGCCACCCCAGTACGGGGTGCTGCCGCAAACAATTCCTTATAGAAGGAATAAATATGGGAGGAGATATCCCTGGCACTCTCCAGCAGATGACCCCCCTCCCAGAGGCACGGGATCGAGCACTTCCTTCGACGACCATTCGCAATGGCGTGAAAGTAGGCCGTGTTTGTATCCCCTTTGAGGAGCCAATTCTGTCGGCTCCGCTGTCGCCAGAACGTCTCCTCGCATCGATAAATCTCCATTAAGTTCATTCGCATTTATCTCCATTAAGTACACGACTAAGTTACACACCATTTATGGTTTCTAGACGCGCGTATGTAAAATACTCCCTATTTTTTGAATTTTTCTAGATTTAAATATATCTATACACTAAAATACATCTAGATATATTTAAATTTAGACAAACTGAAGTCAGTTATTTCTGGACGAATGGAGTAGTTGTTTGATCGCATCTCCAGAAAAAAACAGGAATATTCATGAACGATTAGTTGTGTATCACAACAATGATAATTTCCCTAGGTTTGACTCAATGAATTTACACTGAATTGCATGAAAAGTAGATCATATGAAACAACTAAATTGTTTCCAATATTACAAAATAAATAATCTTTATTGAAAGAACTCCTAAGAAATAGAGGCCTACAACATGCTTATGAAACTTCTTTGAACTAAAGAGGTCCTTAGCATGCGAATGAACTCAAAAAGAAATAAATCACGAATAGCACACTTACGCGTCAATGCCGTGGATTTGTCGGGTTCGACGCGAGCTGCTAGTCAATAACCCCGATGTTGATTTTACACGGCCTAGTATTTTTAGAGTAAGTGATGACACCAAACAACATGTTCAAATGGATCTTTAATTGTGTTGGTTGCAACTTAGTGGTTGGATGGTTCTTGCACTCCATGACACTATTCTTTTCATTCGCTGCACGGGACCGGTTCCAACCTCCAATCGCCAACCTGGTGCTCACTAGTAATACTAAATCATTTAAAACATTGCAAGACTTTGCATTGTACACTAGTAATAGCAAACTGCCTAGGATTCGACAGCCTTTAGAATAAGCTGTTAGTGAGATAAGTTAGGTATGTTTCAAATCTTTTCAGCAAACCACCTGTTGGTGAGATGGGCACGGACCACATTCAAACTATTCAAGAATGTTATCGGTGCTGTGGGTATGTTTGCTTGCTTGTGCCCTTTAGGTGTATCTGGAGATTATGACTTCAGGAAAGTCGTGCGTAGCAATGCAATCTCTCTTGCCTAAAGGTTATTTCATTTAGTTTCGTGCATTCTCATTTCTCGGTGGGTTGAGAAGCTATGCCCCATTTGTTTGCTTACATGTATTCTTAGTTTTCGGCAATTTGGTACTCGTTTGACTAGTTGCATTTTCTCAGATAGCCTTACCTCCTAGCTGGTGTGGTGAGCTTACCCACGACAATAACACGACACACCACAAAGTTCAGACAATTGCAATTCAGAAAACAACTAGCTTTAGACCCCCTTCTTTTCAGCTTCTTGACCAGCTTCTCCCAGAAGCTACCCTCGACCAGCTTCTCCCAGAATCTCATCTTCAAAATTCGTTCACACTTCTTAACTAGTAGTTTCAATGTCAATTTAAAAGTATAAACGATTTTGGCAGATGAGATTCTGGGAGAAGCGCTGGTCGAGGGTAGCTTCTGGGAGAAGCTGGCCAAGAAGCTGAAAAGAAGGGGGCCTAATATTGAATCAACATAATTAGTCAGTACGTGTATACTGCAACACGAGTTCACGAACAACTGACCGTGATGCCGCACATGTTCATCACAAATGAAGAGGTTATAACTGAATACCACCTCCCAAAATATACAGACCAAAGTTCAAGGATCACCGCAACGAAAGTTCATCAGCCTAGCTACTCCAAAATATATATCATAGTCGACATCATCAACACCGCTACCACCACATCCTCAAACACCACAGTCGACTACTCAGAGGTAGTGCTTGTTCAGAAAGGTCATGAACCAGCTCATCCTGCGGTCAGGGGTCATGACAAGATACCTGCTCGCATGTGCATTGTGCTTCATCGGGTGGCTTAGAGCACGGTGTACCTTAGTCGAAGAGATGGGCGCAGTGGGAATACGAGCACCGTAGATCATCTTCATCTAAGCATAGTTCTCATTGGACTTGTTGATCAACTCGGTGTCCTTTGGCTGAGCCTACATGAGAACACAGTTAGTTCAAAACGTACAATTCATATGTGAGCTTAAGAAATACCGAACATACTGATGAAAGTGCAAATATATCAAACCTTGATGTGTGCATAATAATTATCGTCGTCCATCATAATAGCATACATCTCCTCAACCCAGCGCACGTTCTCAAGCCTTTTGATCCTAAGCACCTGAATCCACCTAACTCTTGAGTGCCTCATGTGGTTGTACACTTGTTCGGGGTGACTGTCCGAATAGAACTTCAAGATATCATCTGCAATCAATCAAATGTCCACCTCTCTGAATCCCGAATGAACTGAGCCCCTTTCCGAATCAACTGGAAGACCCTATTCAGGACGAAGGTGGACAGAGAAGCTGGCTGTGACATGACCAACTTCTTTTTGCACATCTTAGCAGGCATCAGCGCAATAACGCAGAGGCAGCACAGAGGTTGCCGACAGATCAGGGAATGCAACCTTCTCCTATGGCACCAGAGATACGCATTGTCTTCATTACTAACGGCAATGCGGAAAAAACATAAATGTATAACTATCCTGAAAAAAATACAGTGGGCATTGTCAAGGTTGCAAACTCTTCTTCATTTGTATGTTGTCATGTCTAAGCTGATGGTTCGTACAAGGAAAATAACTACTTTTAGCACTAATCCTCATACCAACCATTGCGCTTATACATTGAGTACACAAGCAGAGAAGATCAGTCATCCAACCTAGAAAGTACAACATGAATAATGACTACCGAAATCTATCATAGAACGTCCAGATCTATTTGGAACGACCACATGCGAACAGATCAACTATGAGTGACAACATGCTAACATATCTAAACTTGCAGGGCTAGGGTTAGGTGTCTCTTACAGCGAACTAAACATCAGACGACATGTCGAAGAAGCGGTAGAATAAGACTTGCCGGAGATGAGCTCGATTCACCGGAGTAGGAGGCGCCACTTACCTGCTTGTTGGTGAAGAAGAGGATTTGGAGGGAGATCTCAAAATGGGAGAGGGGTGTGTGTGTGTGTGGGGGGGGGGGGGGGAGCGGGTGGTGGCGTAGATTTTGAAGGCGAGGCGGAGCGGTGTAAATATGCGGTCCGAATCGGCGGGCAGTGACCCAATTTCTCTTGCCGAAATTTCCCGTATGTAGGTGAGCTCCCGCCATCCTCCCTCGCACAGGCGCGTGTATCTTTTTCTCTCACGAACATGAGAAGAAATTGGCTTCCTAAACACATTGGGCGTTCCTCTAGGGCTAGGCTAAGGATTGTTTTCAAACTCATACGATGCAAATATTTTTTTTTCCCGGCGTGTACAAGCAAACACCATTATTTCTTCTCTTCCCATGCAAGAAATGGGCATAGTGCGTAGCAAACACGCCTTGTATGCGTGTGCGCGCGCGTGTATGCAACTCGTTGCCAATGAAAAATGATACCCCCAAACTGTTCTCTGAAAACTACTGTTCTGGAACCAGACCTGGTCGTTCGCTTCAGTTTCAGATTATATATAGCCGAAGGCATGCACTGTACGTTGTGCAGTGCGTCGTCAGTGTTTAGCACTGTCCCCAACAAGATCTGGCACCGGCAAACAAACTCCAAATCTGGGCTGCTTCCAGGCTACAGAAAAGCCGATAACGGTGCGTCCGTTTGCCTCCGTGCCAAAAGCCCCATCAGCATTCAGCACACAGGCCTTGACGAGTTGTCGCGACAAGATTCGCCAAGACACGGCTTGAGAACCGGGCTAAAGAACAAGGGCAGGATTTGGATCCACGTCGCATGCATTCGCATTGGCAGCATTGGAGATTTGGAGGAACATTTACAGGATGACGGGGATTTTTCAGCGTGGTTCCCTTTGATGTTTTACCTAAGGTGCGCCAAGCACGAGCCCATGGTGACTCAGAGCCTTTGCAGACCCCTGCTACTACTGTGAGCATCTCACACAAACTGCTTCTGGCAAGCTGTTCCTCCCTTGATTCCTCTCGAGGACTTCCAGTGCCTCGTCATCTCACTGGCACTTTGGCAGAGATGGTTATACCAAAGCTGTAACATCCACGGTGCTCGTGACCAGAATCAGTTCTCGACTAGCGGAAATGGGCCAAAGACTGTAGAATAGTTAACAAAATGTTACGGTGAATCAGTCGTACGAGCTGAAGCATCACAAGTACTGATGCTACTGTTGTATCGTTTCCTCCTCCGGAGAGATGCAGACTGCCACATGTTCAGGCCCAGCTCGGCACATACAAGGAAAACATTAGCTTTCCTGATAGATAAGAGGTTCCACGGATCGCTCATGGCTAATGGTCACCCCAAGCATTCCATCGAAGGCGTCATTTCAGGGTGATGCTGAATATGACACCTTGAAGGTGCGAGATGATGGTCCTCGTCCCGTCCACTTCCTCAACGAGCATTCGGCGCTTCTCAGCTTCCTTCAGGAGCAGTGTATCCATGCTGGCCATACAAGGGAAAAGAAGCATCTTGGTTAAGAGAACATGTTGTTTTGTTTCAAAATAATGTAACTAGTATTGAAGGATTCACTCGTATGCTCCTCTATCTTACCGTTACGCTGGATCCTAGGAAGGACTCGCTCGTACCTACGGGTTAGGTGATAAACTGTTGTTGTTTACTAACCTTCGTGGTTCAAATTCTATGTGTTTTCTGCTTCCAAACGTTGTGTGTTCCGTGCATTTCAGTGGTCAGTACTTATGGATCCCGTGCTTTGCATTTTTTTTCTTTTCTGAACGAAGGAGTGTTCAGAGTGCAGTCTCCTGGGCATGGTAACGATTCCAAGTAGTACAACCCACTGTCTAAGGAAGCCAAATAATCTCTGTACTGTGAGAAACCGGTTCTGTTTCTGAGTTTCTTATTATTCATGCTCTCCTTTCAATGCCATACAAATAACCACTTCTTTGTCCATTCATACCATTTCACTTCTATTGTCAAGGTTTCTGATTTCAAATAAGCAACAAGCACGTTAACCTTACCTAGTTTATTTTTTAATATATTTACCAAGTTAGCTCGCTGCAGATACTTAACTTCATCTGTTCTGCAGATACATGGTGGCCTATACAGTTTTGCGTAGTCAGTTAGTCTACTGAACTACAGATGGAAGTCAAATGTATTCACTCATGTATTGCAACCCAACGTGGTAGGAAGTTATAACATTACTCAGCAGGAAGAATGTTCAGAGGGGACAAAAAATGTTTCAACAACTTACGCAATTGTACTCATAGTTTTCTGGTTTTATTAATATGTTTGCCCGCTCCATATTGTAACATAAATTTTCATCAGTTTTCTTGCTGAGTTGATAATCCTATGGTACTAGCAACGCGCGGGGAATCATCTACTCAGTATAAGATGGAGTCAGGAAAAAAATACCTTTTAGCTCGTGATACATAAGCCAGTATGAATCTACATTTACCAGCTTGCATACGAAGAAACTTCCCGACGGTGTCAAAGAGACATGGAATGCTAGATTGCTGGAAGCTTTCTGCAAGTCAAGGTTCCACGAAAGACAGCGATCGATTACTTGCATATGAAATTGGAAGAGAAAGGGTCAGAATTGAAAATAGCCACGTGGAAGTAAGAAAAGTTGGAACTTGGAAGGATATAGATGTCGGCTCCAACAATGAGGTCAAACCCAGCAGGATGTTCCTTAACGATATTGCTTATGTGATCATTATTTCCCCACTCTAGTTTCTCAGCTGTCAGCGCTGCAACAGAAGTTTAAGTTCAGATCCAATTTATGGACAGTTCAGTTTCAATGAATGTCAGAGCAACCGAACATGATAATGAGCTGAAAGATACAAAGTGCTAACTTGCGTCCGCATCTCCAGAAGTTGACTGCAACTCTATATTTTTCTTTATAATCTGTGAAACCATTCAGTAGATATATTATGTCCAAGGAGAGATGCAAGTATGACATGTGCATGCTTGTATCATTTATGTCAAATTCTAATTCTAGCCCTAGAAGATATAGCAGTACGATATGGATGATTGTTGCCATACAGAGTGATTTTTTTTTTAATTTCTATCGTTCGTAAACCCAATGTCAGTATCACATACGCAAATAGCTTAAACTAGTAGTCAATATCTTAAACTAATGCAGAAGTCCTAATTCTTCTATAAGAAGTCAAACTTGAGTAGATCAGCGAAAGATATTCTGAAGTTTTGAACCTTGCCTCTAGAACTTCATCATTGTGATCTGTCAAGACCACCTCTTTGCAGAAACGGCTACATAATATGCCAGTAATGCCTAGCAAGTCACAATATGTCAGCTTTTCTAAGATTGCAACATTGAAGTAAACGTGATAGAGGATTATCTCACCAATCCCAGATCCTAACTCAATTACTGAACGCCCCTTCACAGTCTCAGGGTGTTCAGATAGGTATGTGTTCATCAGAACAGCACCTGGCCATACTAACTGTCCAGTAAGGTCATAATCAGCTGCACCAAAAATTAGAATGCATGTTAGTGGTAGCGGCGGCATGCTATATATGGCACTACATACTATGGAGGCATGTACCTAAATCCAGCCATACAAGCTAGTATACTAGCCATGAGGCTAAAATAAGAACACCGACTTCGCTCACTGCACGGATGTAACAGAACTTGAGTGTAGCATGGCCAGATCTAATTTTTTTGTTTGGTGACACCAGGGGGAATTGTGACCATTTAGATGAGAATTACTTTGGTAAGCAAAGCTGTATAATGTCTGGTTGTAAAACTAGACACGAAGGACAGAATGAAGTAAGACATAAGAGTTGTCTTGCATAGTGACATCAAATATGAATGTTTGATCATGTGCAGCGTGGGCCTTTTGGCATCCCCGTGTACTAGAATGACACTGTTTCAGTGGAAGGATCCCCAAACAAGACAAGGTAAATGTGGTCCTAAAGCCACATGATTGTCGAATTAAAACCCATGTTTCCTACATGTGCAGACAACAAGTAGAAAATGCACATGTCACATGTCACGGCCATATTTCCATGTTCAGCACATTTAGCATTTTACCTCAGCTGTAACTACACAACCAGAGGTGGGTCTTCTATTTTCTAATATGGTTGTGATCAGAGCCGAATCATAACTAAGTAGAACAAACATGAAGCATACATGAAACAATTCATTGACCGAATGAAACAACAGGTAGCAGAACTTAACACTGAGATCACAGCTACTGCACAAGCACTGGTGCATCCAAACAAATGGTTTTATCAACAAAAAAGGGGTAAACATGTTGAGCAGCATAATGGTCAAGTTCAGCCACCCATCCCCTCCTCTGCTCTAAACTAAGAAACCTTAACACTCCCAGCTCCTAGAAGATTTACACAGAGTGGGCTAACTAAGTAGCAAGCAGCTGCTAGCAAGATTTCGGACAGTACTAATTCAACATTATAAAAAACATTTCGGACACATTTCTACACCAACGACAGTCAGACACTATACTGCCCCGCTCAGCTAACAAGAAAAAACCGGTAAGGCCTTGTTTGGTACTAGAGTTTTTGTGGGGATTAGTGGGGATAATCCCCATCAAACCCCGAATCCCCACTTAACTTTAAAAGTATGTTTGGTACTAGAGTATTGAGAGAGTTTAATTCCCGCTAATCCCCACTTTTCCCCAAATGTTAGTGTATTTTTCTCAATCTCCAATACTCTACCCTTACCTAGTGGATTGTGAGTGGGGTTTTGTGGGGATTGGGTGAAGTTAGGGGATTCACCCAATACTCTAGGGGATTATCCCACTAATCCCCACTAAAACTCTAGTACCAAACAAGGCCTAAGGAAGGAGCAAAGGGCAGGGCGCTAAACTGGAAGCGGAGCTGGAGCAGAGGAGGTTGAGCACTTGGGAGCCGTAGGTGAAGGTCTTCATCTCGTAGCTGCACAAACCGACGAACCCCAGCAACGAAATCATTAACACGACATATTTCAATTCAGCTCGCCAGCAAGCCGACGCAGCACTGCCGCGATCAGAGTAAACCCCCGAGAGGGTGAAGAGCAAACCCCTACTCGCGATTCATGAAGAAGGACGGATCCAGACAGACGACGTCGTCTTCCTCCTCCTCCCGCTCCCTAGGTCCGCCGGCGTCCGCCATCTCTCCACTCCGCCGGCGACTGCAACCGCGACTTGGAAACTGGAATTGGTGTTCCCGGCGGCGCTGCCTCGCCCGTTAGAAGGTGCAGCCTGGTGGGCTTGAGCCTACAATGAATGGGCCAAACTTTTCCAAATGGGCCGCAGATTAAGTAACGCGCTGCTCGGTTAGGCCCATGCGCGAGAATGTTCTAGGTCAGGGAGGGAGGGGCAGGAGCGTCATTTCCGCCGCGTCGCGTCTCCCCTCTTAAAACCCTAAACCCCACCAGCCGTGGAGGGCGAGAGCGGCCAGGCGTTGCGAAGAGTGTAGAAGCCTCGCTTTTTTTGCTTGTTTCCCAAGAAGAAGAAGAGGATGGCGGCGATCAAGCGTCTGCTCCCGTCGTTCAACAGGGTGCTGGTGGAGAAGGTAGTGCTGCCCAAGAAGAGCGCCGGCGGCATCCTCCTCCCGGAGACCTCCAAGCAGGTACCCGCCGACCCCACTTTCCCCGTCCTAGTGCTGCTTCTGCTGTTGCTTGTAGGGTTTGCGTGGATCCTGTGCGGGGGCGAGTGCTTAGATCGTGGTCTGATGCGAGTTGTTTTGCCTGATTCCAGTTGTCGAACTGGAGATTTACTGGGGGTTCCCCTGTTCCTTGTGGGGATCACCTGCAAATCGGTTAGGTCGAGCGATTCGGACTACCTAGTTCAAATTGTTCGTTTATAGTAGATTAATAAGTTCAGATTGCGGTGTGGCTAGGTCTGTCGATTCAAAATTTCAGATTGGCTTTGTGTAGTTTGTAGACTGTTATCTGGAAATTGTTTAGATTAAGCAATTAGAGTTTGATTGGGCAAGTTGCCGTCTGATCTGCTTCAACGAAGATCAATTTGTACCGATATTTGTTCTTCACACTTGCTACTAGATTACTAGCTGTAGTCCTGCAGATAGCTCCCGTAGTCTCCCGCATTATGGCTGATGAGAGTAGGTTTCATGAGTAGATTAGAGTTCTCTTCAATTCTTGATAACTTTGACTGTAAAATTACTTCCATGACGGGAATGTTTCTATGAATCCAGCTGAACTCTGGCAAGGTGGTGGCTGTTGGCCCTGGGGAACGTGATAGGGATGGCAAGCTGATCCCCGTTGCTCTCAAGGAGGGAGACCATGTTCTGCTCCCTGAGTATGGTGGACTTGAAGTCAAGCTTGCTCCTGAGAAAGAGTATGTCACTCATTCCACCGTCCTAGTACTTTGTTATTAGTGTAAATGTTGTATGATTTCTCTCTGTGCTTATGTCACAATACTACTTATCTTAACTAAGTGGCATGGTACATATTTCCATCACTTGTTAGTTGTAGGAGCCAGTGTATTCCTATCTGCTCAATATTTGATTGTTCCATCAACTTAGACAAGGAATGGTATCTGGAGTTTGGGACCCCAGATGTACTTTACAAGTGTTAATATCACTAATTTAATTGCCAAATATGCATAGTTTCAATTGCTGCTAACTTGTATTCAGGTCTTCCACATGATCTGTTACTAGTTCAGACTATCTTGCCCCAACTTGGATAAGAAATATCAGTATATTAGAAATGCAGGTCTGGAACATTGCTGATGTGGGTGGGTGGGGATCTAGGATGAGAAGTTAGCTTGTATCAGTGTGTGGGTCAACATTGATACAGATTTCTTGAAACATAAACTCTTATATAAAAATATGGTACTCAATTGTGTACTCTCTCAAAAAAAATTAGTACTTGCATACCACATTGCTAAGGACAACATGTGTTCCTACTAATACCCTGGTCTTTCAGTCTTACCCATGCTCTTTGTTATTAGATGTTCTAACTTTTGAGTGACAACAAAGCAACATGTTATGTTCTGTTAATCCAAGATTGTGGTAAATTTTGTTTCTCTTCTAAGTTTCACCTGTTGTAACAAACCAACTTGGATAAGAAATACTAGTATGTTAGAAATGCAGGTTTGGAACATTGACAGTGTGGGTGGGTGGGAATCTAGGATGAGAATGTAGCTAGTATGAGTGTGGGGGTTGGTGTCCCTGTTTGTGTTACTAAATCAGCGACACTTATTATGGATCGGAGGGAGTAACATAAACTCTTCTATAAAAATATGGTACTCAATTGTGTACTCTTGAAAAAAAAATAGTACGAGTTGTCCTTGGCAATATCAATAACTGAGTCATTTTAGACCTTTGCATACCCTGGTCTTTCAGTTTTAGCGATGCTCTTTATATTATTAGATGTTCTAACTTTTGAGTGACGGCAAAACAACATTTCTATTTTGTTAGTCCAAGATTGTCATCAAATTGGTTTTTGTTCTAACTTTCACCTGTTGTAACTAATGCAAGGGCTCTTATTATTCTTCCGAAGACTAATCTAGTTTCTATATCCTCTGTTCATCTGATTTACCTAAGGGTTCTAATTATCTTTATCGAATTTTCAGGTACCTCCTCTTCAGAGAGAATGACATTCTGGGTACCCTCTCAGACTGATTTGGATCGTCACGAAGTCATCATCAGTTGCTCTAATGCAGAACATGTTTTAGAGTTTTGATGTTATCGGATAAACCTTGAATGAGAACTCATTTTATGGTGTCATAGATTTTTGCCTAGAACATCATGCAACTTGATATGGCTGTTGCCTACTTTCTGTCGTGATGCAATGCAGTGAACTTGCGTGGCTGAAGTGCTGCTGTTAATTTTCTTTATGTCTTTGATGTCGTGATGCAATTCAGTGAACTTGTGCTGCTGAAGTGGTGCTGTTTATTTTGGGTTCGGTCCTGCTCCTGATGTTGTGATCGATAGTGCAGTGGGCAGCATATGATTGTGTAGTTGTTACTTGCTTGCAATCCTAGGATCTTACTGCTTCAGACCTTATACCAAATTTTTGGCAGTGTATTATCCCCTTCCATCGTTTTGCACAATGTCCAAAACAATCTTACCCTCTCTTTCTAAAATATATTTAGGACCTTCTTGATTCAGAGGATTTTAAAAGCACGGGAATAGAAGTATGTCATGGCATATGAAATTCTAGTAGTTGCAAAGGTCTGGTTGCACCACAGGAAAAAAGCATGAAATTCTTTAGAGATTGAGTAATGTCATAGTGGTGATAGATACATTGGAAAATTTCCAGGGATCTAACCTATTTCTACCTATTGCTAGAAATTCTACTACGTATGAGGTTGGTAATAGAAAAGCAATCCATAGGAATTTTAGAGGGTTCAATCCTTTGAATCAAATGCCTCTACAGAAAAAAGCTCCAATGGGTGAATCCTACAAATTTCCTTTAGAAAACCTTTGAATCAAACATGCCCTTAGTTTAAAATTCTATGAGGTGTTTTGGTGAAGAAAGAAGTCCAATTTACTCTCCTAGACTTTATCATAAACGGTGTATTTTGAATGGTTTTCATTGCTTTGGGGTGAAAACTAAACCAAATCAAAATTTAGGGTTGCAAGTGGAACTTTGTAACAAGTTTAGGGGGGTACATTGGACTGCTCTCAAAGAAGGAAGCAGTTTTGCTCAAACTGTGGAATTTTGGCGTAAATTTTCCTCCCTGAAGACAGTGCAACTACTATTTTCCCTGCAGTTATAATTTTCCAGAGAACAAGTGCATGACAAATAAAAATTGCTAAATATAAGATGCCTTTGTATGCTAAAAATAGCTTACCAAAACATCTTATTGTATTGTGGAATAGAGTTAATAAGTAATGCACATGATGATCGCCCCAACGATTTTGCAAATACTGTGTTATTCAGACTGTTGTTGCCATTGAAAATACTTTGCACCCAATCAGAGAGCCTAACTTTGTCTTCAGGAAAACAGGAAACGGTGGATCCAATTGCGATTTGCAAGGAAAAAATGCATTTGATTTCTCATTGTCTGTGTCAAGACAAGACAGTACATCTGAGTAGTGTAGCCAACAAACAACACATGTCTCTGTCGTCTTCCCACAAGATAAGAACTAGTAAAGCAGATCAAAATTCTTAACATTGTCGGCAGTTTCCAATCATAAAACCATGTCCGTCAACCATTGGCACTTCTAGACTTATCCTCTCAGAGCATCCGCAACAGTTTATCATCAGTTCTTGTAGGCATCCAGGAATCTTTGAGCAGCATCCAAATTCAGTTCTTTGTATACCTGGGCAAGTAGACACAAATCCTGTAAGGTCTTCAAAAAAAGAGAGAGACTACAAGTAGGTTCCTGGAAAAGAGAAGTCATACTAGTTTGTTGTGGGCTTCTTCAAATGTCTTGCAGAACAGTTCCGCCTTTGTTGCTCCAACCTGAGACAAAATAATGGTACTGTTTAGCATGCAGTCAGATATTATGCACCAGAGTGACCTGAGTAAATCAATTACAAGTACTCCCTCCGTTCCAAAATATAAGATGTTTTAGCTTTTTTCTAAAACGCATGCATCTAGACATCTTTTAGTGTGTAGGTTCGAAATAAAATGAGTGAACCTACACACTAAAAGGCGTCTAGATACATATGTTTCATAAAAAGGCTAAAACATCTTATATTTTGAAATGGAGGAAGTACTTTATAATCCCATGACCGAATATCTAATCCATCTGGTGCCACAAAACTACAACTGTATTTATACTCTATTCAATAATATAGCTGCAGTAAGGCTATTACCAACTTTGAAAGGTAAACTAAACTTCCAACCAAGGACAAGACACTTACAATCATTTTGCCAGATTACCATCTACAAATTCCCTAAAATCCCTCGTCAAGTATAACATCTTAGTTTGTTTGTATCCATCAAATATAAGATCTCATTTATTCCCATAAAAAATATAAATAAGAAAAAATTACTACATAATGCTTTTAAAAATATTTCAGCTTTGTGCTGAGTTGCTAGCTGTTTGCTATAATAAAGGAAAAAATAAATAATACCTTTTTCGCAGCAGACATCTTCAATTTCCGCAAGAATAGATCTGCCAAACGCACAACAGAATTCATCATTAATATCTTGGTCTGCTATGGCATGTTATCAGATAATTGAGTCTATTCTATGCTATTCCTTGTTGGGTGCAGGATAGAAGGAAGCACATCCTCTGCTAGTCTGTTGTTAGTACTACAATAGCAACATAGCAGTTCCCTCTATCAACCGTTCATGTGAAGCAGATTGGAAGTATCTCATGACCAACAGGGATACAATGATATTTAAATTCGTTGAGCAACTGCACCGGAGTGATTTCTCCCACGGAAAAATAAGTATCTCAATACCATCTCCCTTTCGTCAATGTCTTGTTTGTCTCTAGGACCGCATAAAAAAGTGACTTCTAACTGCTCATTCTTTTTCATGTCAGATACATCTTACTATTGTAGAGTATGCATGCTTTCCTATTTGCCTTAGTGGGAAATTCATCTACTGATTTCTCTGGTGTACTGCTTCCCTAAATCTCAGTTAATCTTTAAAACCAGGTGCGTATATGTGCATAAGTTGTAAAGCAAAAAAAATCAGCTGTGCACGAGTCTGCTTTAGCAGTTTGAATTTGTCTTGCAGGTACATGAAGGACTGTGTGTTTGTAACATAGTTTGTCTGGTAGTTTGGGAAAATGCAGGTTAGTGCATGACGCCTTACCTGATTATACTTTTAATTTTATCGAGAAAGGAATTCAATTCTTTAAACCTGAAAGCCTGAATGTAAAATGAATTCTTCAAGGATGTAATTCATAACAAGTAATTCAGATGAGTAAAGTGGAAGGGAAGTTGATAGGACCGAGCTGTTGCTTGGTTAGCTGGTTCCTGCAGATGGCAGTCAGCAAACCAAGGTTTCAATCCTGCATACCCAGCGCCAGGTGGCCTATGGAGTGAAAATGTGGTCCAAAGTTCCCAACTGCCCAAATAAGAGAAATTGATATAGGTTGAGAATAACCAATCCTTACAGGAACAGAATACCATGAAGGCAGACTCGTGGGAGGAAGAATTGTGACACGGCAAGCTAACAGCAACAGGGGAACAGGTTAAAGGCCAGGGGCCAATTAGAGACAAGGGATATGTGGTAGTTAATAACTGCTCTCGATGGGTTAGGCACGCACGCTAGAGATCTAAGGCTAATTAGGAACAGGCATGTGGGGCCATGCAATGGTTCACATGAACAGGGGTGCTACAAGGCTGTTATAATGATAATGGAGATGATGTCGTTCCAGAATGGTTTGCTATAACAATAATAATAGCACAGAGGCAGAATTTTACTGATATACCTTCCGCAGCAGATGGCTCCTTTTTTGTTCCCTTTGTCTCCTGTAAGCAATGGCTCTATCAGCGATATTTTTGAGCATAATCAGTCAGCACACAGCTGATCACATTGAACATACCTGAGCCTGTGCTTGCTGTGTGGTGCCTTTGCTTGATGATTCCAATTCAGCCTTCTAAATTTGCGAAAAAAAATTGCATCAGGTTGTGATCATAAGGTCTTCATCAAAGAAGACAAGTACTTGCCATATCCCCTTCGGATAGTTTTGCGATGAAGCACTGACCATGAATGTTTAGGAATGCATATCAAATTACTTAGTACTGCAATCATTATTACCGCTCAACCTACTTCTCTATTTATATACCCTTTCTATTTATATACGTGAGCAGACCACATTTAACCGTGTCTCAGCGACAGCCCTATTACTTGGATAACATCGACATACATGCTATTTAAGAGAGCCACACCACCTTATCAGTATCGTACTAACTAATACTAACCTGATTACTAAAGATACTAATATTAGCCTGTCTACGTAAATGGGACTGGAGACACTATCACATGGATCACATGCTTTTAGGGGCTAGAAGTAGAAGTGGCTGATTAAACCAGGATCAAAGAAGCATCTACATTATAGACAATAGAACGGCCAAAGAGTTGCCATTGCCAGGACACTAATACACTTTTACTGCATTTCCAAATGCTCTCGGCATTAACGCTGACTTTATCTGTATTCCTTTTAAAAAATTAAGCTATTTAACGGGCATCTTTTCTCTGCTTTAATTCAGCAATATCAATCTGGAAATTGCTCATGGATCTGATGCTGCCTTGCTGAAGGAAGATTTGACATCAAGCTCCATGGGTTGCTACAAGACTACAACTACCCTACCAAGATACGCATGGTAATTCTAGAAGCTTTGCGTCATCTAACGGATATTCAGAACCGACGCTAAGATTGTCCTGATCCAGGGGCACACCAACCTACGCAATAGTCCAATCCACGGCCAGCCGCACCAAATCGCCCAACAAAATCACGATTTCTCTAGCTCCGATTCATAACCCGTATTGACCGCTGAGTGCCGTAAACACGCCAATTCCCCCGTGCTCGGAAAACAGGAAAGATTAAGAGGGATGTGGAGTAGATGGATTACGCAGTAGTCGCGGGATCGGACGACGGGGAAGAGATCGAGCATGCTCCGGAACTCCTGCTCGTCCATGGTGAGGGGAACGCTGCCGCCGCCTCTGGCCGGCGTTGGGCCGCGCCTACGCCTTAGCCTCCTAGGTAGGTTTCGTGCGGCTCCGACGCCGGTGCGATTTGGTCTCGAACTCGAAGGAGACGACGAGTCCACCCGAGACGACTACGCGACACTTGCTCTTAATCACGGGCCCTGAACGTCTTTGGGCTTTCTTATCTGGGCCGAGGACTGGGGTTTAGAAACATTTGGGCCTCCCAACAGGCAAAATAAAAACAACCAAAAAAGTGTGAAAGAACAATGCAAAAACATTTTGACAAATTTAAACTCTTTATTTATTTAATAGAAATCAAGGCTACATAACTTAATATCACATATATAATTGACTCGGGGTGATCGTGAAGCCAAACAGCATGGTCCAAACCCCTTGCTAATCTAGCAAGCTTTAAGCTATAGAGTTCGACTCACGAGGTACAAATTCAAAACCAATCTTGATGAAATTCCTAGACAGATGATACAAATCATCAAAGACCGCTGCATCTATTCCATATCTATGTGTGCCCCTCATTTACCGAATATTCATAACATCTGCACAATAAGGAGAGAGTATGTTTTTGCTGCAGTCAACCGACTGAGCTAAAGTTGGACCTTTGTTTGAGGCCAAGTGCTCTGGAAGAGAGATCATATTGACCATGATCAATTTCCGTGATCAAGGCATTTTCTCCACTCTGTCGAATGACAAGGTCAATGGTTTCATGCATATTGTCATCATAGAAGGATGCATCAAACATTTGCTTTAATATGATCAAGATGGGGGTTAGACCATCCACTTGTAACACCCCCGTCACTCCGGACCGACGGCTGTCACTTCTGACAGCTCAATAGGATCTCTAGACTAACTTCACAGACCAACACTAGTCTTTTCTGCGCACTTTTTCTTCACTCGTGCGCACCCGGTTATCCACTTCTCGGTCGTTCACCCATTCTAAGATTTCTCTGGGCCAAGCACGCTTAACCTTAGAGTTCTTTTCGAATGAGCTTTCGGAAAAGAAGTTGCAACTTGTTTTTATGGGTTTTCTATCAATCCTATTGAGGCATGCGCCAGGGTCTCACATACACCCACCCTTAGAAGACCGACGTCCTCGTCGATCAACCACAAGCCAGGAATGTCCCCTCTTAGCACACGTCTGTGCGTCCAGTGTCGGCACATGTGTCATGCCGTGTCCACTCCGGACCACACACTCCATGTCCGCCACTGACCCGCACACGCCCATGTAACTGCGAGTGTCGGCTCTGTTACCACTTTGTAACACCCCTAGTCACTCCATACTGACGTCTGTCACTTCTGGCAACTCAATAGGATCTCTAGACTAGCCCTACAGACCAACACTAGTCTTTTCTTCGCACTTTGTCCTCGCTCGTGCGCACCCGGTTACCCACTTTTCAGTCGGTCACCCATCCTAGAATTGCTCTAGGCCAATCACGCTTAACCTTAGAGTTCTTTTTGAATGAGCTTCCGAAAAAAGTTGCAACTTGTTGATATGGGTTTTCTATCAATCCTATTGAGCCATGTGCCAGGGTCTCACACCACTCCTCTCCAGTTCTGTCCTCGGTGGGTCTGCAAAAAATTGTGGTAATGATTGTCGAAGATACACTTTGTGGTTATTAAAATAATAATAATAAATCCATGCTTAGAAGATAAATGGCAATGATAAACGATTTATGGATCCTGAAACCATAGGCGCTCGCTGCTCCTTCAAGAGAAGGTAGGACCATATGTAGATCCACTGGGTAGCAATACAAATAACCTAAATAATGATCATTTACAACCTTGTTAAATACAGTGTCAATTCAACAATTCCATACGGCGCAAACTAAAGCATGTTTTTTTCTCTATCCCATTTACCGAGCTCCAAAACATATTATTGATATTGGTTGGAGAAGTAATATTAAAAGTAGACAAAACAATTCTCCAAATAATTTAAACATAAGGACAAACGCATAAATGAATGATGGACATCCTCCTCACAGTCACAAATAACACATTTGTTACAACTGTTACATTTACGCTTAGCGAGGTTATCTTGGCTTAGAGTTACTTTTCGATATAGGCACCACATAAAGATCTTATGTTCAAAGGTTCCTTTAGCTTCTATAAATGTTTATGAAGAAATCTAGTATGTCCTTTTATTACGTGGTACACATAAATTTCACCAAAAAGGACCCCAAGGTATTGAACTTGCACGATAAGAGTATCTGATTCATTTTTTAAATGCACCATTATTGACCACTGAATTGAGTGTAGCCATGCATTCCACTTATTTATGGTTAAAGTTCATCTAAATTCTATATTTAAAGGAACTTCCAATTAAACATTTGCAACCAAAATGTCATTTCATTGCACAATATTGTATACGGATGGTTATCATTGAGTCAAAGGTAACTTATCTTACCAAGTATCCTCCCAAAACCAAGTGTTCAAGCCATTCTCTATACAAAGGAGACTTTACTAAAAACTCCTCCTTGACCCTCATGAAGCCTTCACAAAAATGAGAATCGGTAGATTTTGCTTGAACTTGTGATGACTCTTGGCACACTCCCTCCGCGTTTAGAAGTTTAAATATCTACTTATACTAAGTAAATATTTTTTGTTATAAGTACTTATCTAGTACCTCGACCCCTGGCCCTAGGATCCCTTTGTCCTTTTGTCGGAATATGATATTCCCTGATACTTTATTTCTGATCATATGTGGTGTTGTTTGCTTGGAAGCGTGGTCCGCTTGAGTAAGGTGGGAACAAACAATGTCGACATATCGAGTCCCTGGCCCAACCCAAGAAAATGAGTCCGTTGGGGCAGCCAGGTCCGCCTCATACATGAATTAGGTCAGCGGAGCCGGCCCCAAGTGACCCAACGGGCCAGCCGGGTTGACCTCCGAGGATTGAACTTGATCGATACAACTAATCGGAAATAGGAAGAACACAAGATTATAGTGACATATCTTTTTGAATCTTGTAGATTTGAAAAACCATAACAATTAGGAATAAGAAATTTCTGAAAACTTGAGAAAAGCAAAGAAATTCTAGCAATAGATTTGAGTGAAGTTTCCTCCAAAATGGGTGCTAATAAATCCTTATATTTTGAAAAATGATACTATTTCTCCGGGGGATTTCACGCATCCATCCCCCGGGTCGTGTCCTGTCCACCCATCACTAGTGGGCCCGCGCTGTGTCTTATCTATTTCCATCGTAATTTCTTCCTCTTTCTCACGCGTGAAGCACAGCTCCGTCGTCGGCTTCCTGAGATGGCGTCGCGCGCGCGACCGCTCCACTGCTGCAGCACTCGGCTACCTGACCCGCGTCGCCGCGCCGCTGTTCGCCCAACGCCGATACGTGCCCACGCCCGGCGCCTCGATCTGACCCGCATCCTGCATCGCCGAGCTTCCCACCACTCGCGCTGCCAAGTGCCTGTTACATGTGCCGCCGCTTGCGCCGTCGTGCTTCCCGCAGCGCCCGGCGAGGTCTCCCTTGGCCGGAGTAGTCTCCGACGAGAGTCTTGCCCCCACCTCCATCTGCGGTGTTGCTACCGAAGGCCAATAACACTGCTACCGTCACCGACACCGCTACCTACAACGTCGAGATTTGCTACATGGGGTAGGCGACGCTACTGCCTACTGCTACCGTTGCTGCTACCTATGACGTCGAAGTTTGCTACATGGGGTTGGCGGCGCTGCTACGTGCGGCCGTCGGCAGTGCTACAAGCGTATCTTGGGCTTTGCTACAATGTTTCCGGCGAGATCTCCGGCGAGGTATCCGACGAGATCAGATTTGCTACAATATAATATTTTATTTGCTACATACGTTTTGTGGTTTCGCTACAATAGCATAAAGATTTTGCTACACTATCTTCAGTGAGATCTACGGGTAAAATCCTCTAGTGTGTCTCCGGCGAGATTCGATATGCTACATTAGCATAATTGTTTTGCTACACGGTCACCGGCGAGTCTCCGGCGAAATCTCTGGTGAGGTCCAGTCTATTTTTCTATTTTCTGGGCCGAACCTTTTTTACTACATGTAGCAAAAACGGGTAATTTGTAGCAAAAGCGGGAGGAGTAGCTGTTTTTAAGGACACGTGTCGCGCTATCGACCCGGGGGATTGGTGGCAAATATCTCCCGGGGGACTAGCACTCGCCTTATATTTTTCCAAAAGATATCGAATCCTAGGAATTGAACCAGAACGTCCACCACATGAGATATCCTTATGGATCCGAATTCTCATAAATCGTATGAAATTTCTTTCAATCAAAGAGCCCTTAGCTTTTAGTACGCCCTAGAAAGCTTCGCTTTAGAGGCTTAGACGTGACCGTGAGGCAGATCGTACGTCTGAGCTACGTACTACGAAACAAATTCGATTGTCTTCTTCCAAAATCTGCAACTTCTTGAAACAATCGTCGAGGAGGAGCGAGCGTCCCCTCGTGCCCTCTATTAATCGGGCGTGTACGAGGTCGAGAATAGAAACCCCCTTTCCCTTTAGATCTGGAAAGGAAATATCACAAGTACCACAGTACTCCCTGCCACACCCCCATATACAGTACTGCCGTCCTCCTTCCATCGGCACGCATCGACTCGCGGCCGCCCACATCGATCCGTCCGTCCCCCCTCTACCGCCCACTGCTCGCACACAGGTCGCTCGCATAGCACACGCTCGACCGTCCGGCGATGGCGGCTGCGTCCGAGCTGGGGAGGGAGCTCCTGGAGGAGGCGCGGGCGCCGGGGTTCGCGGCGTGGGTGCGGGGCCTGCGGCGGCGGATCCACCAGCACCCGGAGCTGGCCTTCCAGGAGCACCGCACGTCCGCGCTCGTGCGTGCCGAGCTCGACGCCCTCGGCATCCCCTACGCCTGGCCCGTCGCGCGCACCGGCGTCGTCGCCACCGTCGTCGGCGGTGCCGGCCCTGGCCCCGTGTTCGCGCTCCGGGCCGACATGGACGCGCTGCCCATCCAGGTGTGTCGTGGTATCGCTCGCACACAGTTGTTACCGTTGAATTATTAGTTCTTAATTGCGCGTGCCAAGGCGAGCGAGGCTACCTATACAAATCGAATATTAAGTCTGGTCCTAGTGCTAGTATCATAAGGTGTATCATGCATGCCAACTTGGCAAAAATCTGATGTGGCGCCATAATTAATAAAGAGAGAGGTGGTTAGTGTATCATAGGTACTCCCTCCGATCCATATTACTTGTCATTAGATTGGATGTATCTAGTACTAAAACATGTCTAGATACATCCATTTCTGCGACAAGTAATATGGATCGGAGGGAGTAGATACAGTACCATAGCACGTAAAGCTAGAAATCATAATGGCAATTAAATCTTGTACACACAGTTTACATAGAGATTCTACAAATCAATAAATATACCACTACTATGATACTACTATGTAATATAATGCACTAGAGATATAATATCATGCACTAGTATCATATGCATGATACTAGTAGTATGATACTACCACTAGAACCAGCCTAATATATTCACTCAGATCGAGTATACTAGTACAGTAGAATTTCTCTTTGCTCTTGAAATTTCACATCGGTGAAACACAGACTGAAACTCCAAACCAGTGTAGCAACATGTCTCCTCTTCCTGCAGCTATAGGCATAAAACTAAAGCACACACTGCAAATTTTTAATACTAACCTTACACGGACCGACTGAGGTTTCACAAAAGTGTGACTCAAAGTTCAAAAAATAATACAGTAATCATACACCATTCAAAAAAAAAAATAACCATACGCATGTGTTTTTTGTACTACTAGCAAATTTGATAAGACTCACATGTAAACCGGATCTAAAAAATACCACCACGTTGCACCAACTTAGTAACACGCCTGCATCTTGGCGTTCACGAGATAATTTATGAAGAAGTTGAGTATAGGGATCTTGGATCGATCATGCCAAAAATGTGATTCTTCCCTGTATGGTCTCGCAACGGCACCATGCCGATACGGAAGTCGACCGACAGCTGCGTACCAGCCAAAAGATTACTAATTTGATGATGGCGACTGCCAAGTAGTAAACACATAACACTATTTGCATTGCAATACCATCTTAATTAGTGTGGAGTACACGACAACTTCATTGATTAATCGTATGGAATTAGTAAAAGTAGTAAACAACAACTTCATTAACTAGTTAGTTTTCACCGGGTTGTGCACGCAGGAGATGGTGGAATGGGAGTTCAAGAGCAAAGAAGACGGCAAGATGCACGCGTGCGGGCACGACGCCCACGTGGCCATGCTCCTCGGCGCCGCCAAGCTGCTCCAGTCCCGCAAGGACCATCTAGCGGGCACAGTGAAGCTTCTGTTCCAGCCGGCGGAGGAGGGCCACGCCGGCGGGTACCACGTGCTGCAAGAGGGCGTCCTCGACGACGTGGAGGCCATCTTCGCCGTGCACATCGACACGGCCATCCCCGCCGGCGCCGTCGGGTCCAGGCCCGGGCCCTTCCTCGCCGGCTCGGCCCGCTTCAAGGCCACCGTCACGGGGAAAGGCGGGCACGGCGCCATGCCGCACGCCGCCGTTGATCCCGTTGTTGCCGCGGCCTCCACGGTTCTCAGCCTCCAGCAGCTCGTCGCCCGCGAGACCGACCCGCTCCAGGGCGCGGTGGTGTCTGTGACCTTTATCAAAGGAGGCGAGACGTTTAACGTCATCCCGGAGTCCGTGACGCTAGGCGGCACACTACGGAGCATGACGACGGAAGGGCTGTCCTACCTCATGAGGAGGATCAGGGAGGTGGTCGAGGGGCAGGCGGCCGTGGGGCGGTGCACGGCGACCGTGGACTTCATGGAGGAGGAGCTCCGGCCGTACCCGGCCACGGTGAATGACGAAGGGATGTACGCACACGTCAAGGCGGTGGCAGAGGGCATGCTGGGGCCGGCGAATGTTAGGCTGTCGCCGCAGCTCATGGGCGCGGAGGACTTCGGGTTCTACGCCCAGAAGATCCCAGCGGCGTTCTTTGGTCTGGGTGTCCGCGGTAGCGGCGAGATGCACCAAGTGCACACGCCGCACTTGGTGATCGACGAAGATGCGCTCCCTGTCGGAGCGGCCTTGCACGCCGCCGTCGCCATCGAGTTCTTGAACAAGCACGCATCCCCAGTTCAGGCATTGTCCCCTCATGCGTTACGCTTGGACTAGCTACGCACGTACTACCTTGTTTTTAACTGCCGAAGCTTGCAACAATCCAATAATAAGATGACCGTTGAGCATTGTAATACAAGAGTACTACTACTAACTTGACGAACTTTAACTATACTAAGAAACATGTCCGTGCGTTGCAACGAGGAGAAATATTTACATCATAAAAAAACATATATTAAGTTTTTATTTATACTCTTGATATACCATTGCGTCGGGTTAGATATTTTAGAAACAATGATAAAATGCAACTTTAGCTTGCATTAAATTTGCGCTTTGTCCTTCGTGTAGTATATCACCATTAGAGACTACTATTAAGAGACAAATACGTTAAAATTGGCTTAATCATTTTCTATTTGTTTGTAGGTTTACGCTCAGTTCTTTTTGACGGCTTCTCCGAGAAGTTGTCCTACCCCTAGCTTACTAGGGAAGCCGGTTCAAAAAAAATTTGAGGCTTTCAAAGTGGTTAAGACTGTACTAATTTGCAAGTTTTATAAAATTTTGGAACCGGCTTTCCAAAAAAGTTAGGGGTAGGACAGCTTCTCGAAGAAGCCGTCAAAAGAACTGGACCTTAATACTCCAGCATGGTAAAGTATATTCTCAAACCATGTTACAAAATGTTACATTTCCGCTATGTTAGAGCGTGACAATAACTATCACACATCATCTTTAACATTTTAGCGCATATTATTTATCTTGAATCTTGGTGAGATCCTCTAAATCCTACAACTAACCAGATCGTATTTTCTAGGAAAAGGTGGGCGTAATTATTACTGTTGGGCATTGTTACTATTATGGCATAGTTGCAGACCTAGTGAACTAAATGGCCTGGACATTACACATCTTGCATACAGTACATGAAACAAATATTTTCATTTGTGTCCATCCATGAATCGTTGCCGCACTTTGTATTTCTCCAGCATCTTTAGAATAGACTTTCTCTCCGAGTGAGCATGAGCATGAATTCTGAAACAAGACAAGGTGGGATTCTCGGATCCTTGTGTATCATGGAAACCGTCTTTTCCAGCATACCGCCCCGAAGAGGATCCTTTCAACACAATATTTATCACATAAAAATGGATCAAACAGAGTACGAGTCTTAAAATTTTGATCAGCAGATGCATAGGTAATAATAATTTTCGAACAATAATAAGACTCAAGCTACATGGAGATCATTGAAAGAATATTCTGTAGGAACCAAAAAAATGACTAACTTCTCCAGTACTAAGATAGCCCAATAAGTTAATCTAAAAAAAAGATAGCCCAATAATCAACTCAAAAGAAAACACAACCCAATCATTTTACAGATTTGAGATGTCTTCAAGTGTTCTCCGTGGAAAACACTTTTCTATATTAAGCCAACATAATGCTTAAAAATTTAGAGGCAATTCAGCACAAGAAACAACAAAGCAAGGGCTATACTCAGAAGCCAAAACTGAGCACCAGATAAATTTCCCCCCATGGAGACCAGAAATTCATGCACCTTCTAATAAAGTAGTAATTTTTCAAATAGCACCAGTTCATCCAGATTTTTCTTTACAGGTTACTGCATCTAGACTTCCAAAGCCTACATCTTGAACTTAAGTATTGCTTATAAGACTCACTATAGTGATAAACTTTCCATGTCTTCTCGCAGGAACCTTCAAAAAAATACCATAAAATAGGAAATACCTCAAAGCGAATTACTCCTTGTTAAGAGACTATTTGGATGAATGTAGAACGTATCAAAGGGAAACTATGTAGGAAATAAGGAAAAACAAAATAAAATATTGGGGAAGACGAGGAGTAAGAAACTGTTCTCGACTGTAATGGTTTTAAGGATATTGCATTCGCCAACTCAATTGGTACTGCTCCAGTAATATAGTCCAAGTAGAATTGGTGTTCATCCAGCTGTGATATGACTCCAAAAAACCCATCTTTGTCAACTCAACATAATAAAGATTGTACAAAAGTTATCTACATGAAAGGATAAAGTATACATTCTTTCATTTACAATGACTAACAAAATGTGGGGGTGTTTTCATGTTTGGGATGCTTGAATTTCTAACCATATACTCACATCGTGAAATATGTTCCTTGACAAGCAATTTGCTACCTGGTTCGGGTGAATCAACAAACCTAGGTGCACACATGTCTGAAATGCTCACTTGGAGTATTGCAAGAGAGTAGTCCTCAAAGATAAAAAGAAGAGCATGACGAAGAGCTTTGCTACAAATAAAGTAAAATCTATTACCACGACACACTGAAGTATCTTACGTGGGCTGGACAACAGGCCTTAAACTATGCCCTTGATTAGTATTATATGAAATCCCATGCCAGATTACTCTTGGCAAATTATATCGCCCCTTAGGTATTGAGAAACTGAGCTAGTGGACGGGTCTTATTCAGGACAACAAATAGGAATTCTAAGCAGGTATTGTAAGGACACCAAATAGCAATCCTAAGCAGGTCTTGTGAAGAACAACAAATAGCAATATTTAATTCTATCTACTTACAGATGTTATATCCACTACCATAGAACAACATTTTATCAAAGGAGTTGTACTTTTTGGCAGCAAATGAATTTTTAGATTGAGAGATTGACACTGTACGTACCGCAAATATAAATATCCTAGTCATACATGAGTCAATATAAGAATATCAGTCCTAGTTGGCACACAGGATTGCAAATAAAAAATGTTGGATGGAGCACTACATACTCGTTAATTTTCCTTACTAAAAACATAATTAGAAGAGTGTGTAAGACAATGCTGCTTCAGTATCTACCGTAGGTTCATATGTTTATGGTGTAAGAAAATGCTGCTTCATTATCTACCTCTCGATGTTCTTGGAGGTAATCGAATTGGAACAGAAAGTGTAGGGGTTCGAAGCATGGAAAACAAAAAAATTCTACCGCATGCACACAAACAAGCCAAGATCTATCTACTAGATTGTAGCAACGAGTCGATTGGAGTACTTACCCTCGAAGATTCCAAAGCGGTTAACGAGAGCAGATTCTCGTGGGTGATGTAGTCGTACACTTGCCGATCTCAAGATCGCATAGACGATCCTTCTGGCGCTGCGTTCCGGCAGCGCTTCCGCAGTCGGTCACACGTTCGGTACTCGATGAAGACCTTCCTCTCCCTTGTTCCAGCAGGCAGCGGAGGTTATAGTTCTCCCCTCGCGATTCCGGCAGCACGACGGCGTGGTGTCGGAAGTAGAGGGAAGATCCCGCAGGGCTTCGCCTAAGCCGGTGCGAGTTATGGTGGATCTAGTGTTTTCCGGCGATCTAGGTTTAGAAGGCCGGAAAGGAGGAGGAGGAGTCGGCGACGGCTAGGGCGATGGCGACGGGCCAGCGGCGGCTGGCGGCGGTGGCGTGCGGCGGCGGCGCACGGGGTGGGGAGGGTTGGCTTTTGTCTTGTTTGGGGCAGCCCTCCCCCTCTATTTATGAGAGGGGGATAGCCTTGGGAGGGGAGAGTTTGAATCCAAACCCAAACCCAAGTTGGATAGAAGGAAGGACTCTTTCCTTCTTCCACTAGGAAACTATTGTTCCAGTTTGACTTTTCAAACCTCCCTTTTGACTTTCAATTTAGAGCTTTAATTCTCTCTCGCAAATGCCCAAACCAAGTGACCTAGGATATGATCCAATCATTCCACTTACCCATGACACATTCATGGGCCATTCCCCTTCCGGTCCGGCGAACCTTCTAGACCCTTCTAAAACCTCTCCGATGAAAACATCGAAATCATTCCCGAACTCCAGAATCGGACTTTCCTTATATGACTCTTATTCTCCGGACCATTACGGATCTCCTCGTGATATCCTGGATCCCATCCGAGACTCCAACAACATTCGGTATCCCTACTTACATTCCATATCTACTAAACAACATCGAATCCTTAAGTGTGTCTCCCTACGGTTCATGAATTATGCGGACATGACCGAGACACTTCTCCGATCAATAACCAATAGAGGAATCTAGAAATTCATATGGCTCCCACATATTTCTACGATTACTTTGCGATTGAATGAACCACTTACATGCGATACCAATTTCCCTTTGTCTCGCGATAGTTTACTTATCCGAGGTTTGATCGTCGGTATCTCTGCATACCTAGTTCAACCTCGTTACCGATAAGTACTCTTTTCTCGTTCCCGTGATATGTGATCCCTTGTGAGCCAGTCACATGCTTGCAAGCTAATTGGATGACATTCCACCGAGAGGGCCCAGAGTATATCTATCCATCATATGGATGGACAAATCCCACTCTTGATCCATGTATCGCAACACATACTTTCCGAACACTCAATGCCACTTTTAAAGCCACCCAGTTACGGAGCGGTGTTTGATGTCATCAAAGCATCCTTCCAGTGATGGTGATTAGCATGATCTCATGGTCGAAGGAATTAGGTTACTATGTATCAGAAAGCTTATAGCAAACGAACTATTGAAATGACTTGATCTTAATGCTACGATTATCTATAGGAGTATGTCCATCATACCATTCTCCTAATGATATGATCTTGTTGTCAATAACATCTCAATGTTCATGATCGGGAAACCACGATCATCTATCAACCAACAAGCTAGTATTATAAAAAGGCTTTACCAGGGACTCTAATTTAGTTTACAAATCACACAAGTATTAATGTTTCCGGTTAATACTATTATAGCATGAATGTAAACATTTATCATAAACACAAAGATATAATAATAACCAATTTTATTATTGCCTCTAGGGCATATCTCCAACAGTCTCCCACTTGCACTAGAGTCAACTAATCTAGATTACATGGTAATATACCGAACACACATGACGGTTTGGTGCTGGTCATGTTTTTTCCCTCGAGAGAGGTTTAGTCAACGGATCCGCCACATTCAGATATGTGTGTACTTTGCAAATCTTTATGTCACCATCTTGGACATGCTCTCGAATAGCGTGAAAACATAGCTTGATATGCTTCAGCTTCTTGTGTGACCTTGGTTCTTGCGCATTGGCTATGGCTCTCATGTTATCACAGTAGATAGACATTGGGTCCAGCGCACTTGGAACCACACCGAGCTCTGTAATGAACTCCTTCATCCATATCGCCTCTTGTGAAGCCTCCGAAGCAGCTATGTATTTCGATTCAGTTGAAGATCTCGCCACAACGCTTTGCTTTGCAATCCTCTAGCTAACTGATGCACCATTCAAAGTAAATACGTATCCAGATTGAGATTTAGAATCATCTGGATCGGTGTTCCAACTAGCATCAGTGTAACCATTGACAACGAGCTGTTCATCACCTCCATAATAAAGAACCATATCCTTAGTTCTTCTTAAGTACTTAAGGATGTTTTTGACCGCTGTCCAATGATCCACTCCTGGATCACTTTGATATCTGCTAGTCAAACTAACAGCATATGCAATGTTGGGTCTAGTACATAGCATGGCATACATAAGAGATCCTATGGCTAAGGCATAGGGAGTCTTTCTCATCCTTTCTCTATCTTCTGTCGATGCAGGACTTTGAGTTTTACTCAAGGTCGTATTGGGCAACATGGGAAGAACCCTTTCTTGCTATCTTCCATTCCAAACCTCTTTAGAACTTTGTCCAAATATGTACTTTGAGACAATGATATTAGTCGTCTTGATCTATCTCTATAAATCTTTATGCCTAATATGTAAGATTCTTCGCCAAGATCTTTCATTGAAAAACTATTATTCAAATAATCCTTGACACTATTAAGAAGGTATACATCATTCCCAATCAACAATATGTCATCTACATATAGTATTAAGAATGCTACAGAGCTCCCACTCAGTTTCTTGTAAATACAAGCTTCTCCATAAGTTTGTATAAAACCAAAGCTTTTGATTACCTTATCAAAACGTTGATTCCAACTTCGGGATGCTTGCTTCAATCCATAAATTGATCGTTGAAGTTTGCTTACCTTTTTAGCATCTTTAGGATCGACAAAACCTTTGGGTTGCATCATATACAACTCTTCATCAATGTCTCCATTGAGGAACGCTGTTTTGCATTCATCTGCCATATCTCATAATCATAATATGCAGTGATTGCTAACAAAATCCTCACAGATTTTAGCTTCGCTACCGGTGAGAAAGTCTCATCGTAGTCAACTCCTTGAATTTGTCGAAACCCTTTTGTGACAAGTCGAGCTTTATAGACAGTAACATTACCATCTGCATATGTTTTCTTCTTGAAAATCCATTTGTTCTCGAAAGCCTTCCGGCCATCCGGTAAGTCCACCAAAGTCCATACTTGGTTTTCGTACATGGATCCAATCTCGGATTTGATGGCTTCTTGCCATTTATTAGAATCTGGGCTCATCATCGCTTCCTTATATGTCATAGGGTCATCGGTGTTGTCTACCAACATGACACTTATTATGGGATCATACCAATCAGGAGTGGTACGAGTTCTCGTTGACCTGCGAGGTTCCGTAGTAACTTCAACCGAAGTTTCATGATCAACATCATTAGCTTCCTCTCTTATTGGTGTAGGCGCCACAGGAACTACTTCCGGTGATGCGCTACTCGCAAGTTCGAGAGAAGGTTCAATAACCTCGTCGAGTTCTACTTTCCTTCCAGTCACTTCTTTCGAGAGAAACTCCTTCTCTAGAAAGGTTCCATTCTTGGCAATGAAGATTTTGTCCTCGGATCTATGATAGAAGGTATACCCAATAGTTTCCTTCGAGTATCCTATGAAGACACATTTTTCCGCTTTGGGTTCAAGCTTGTCGGGTTGTAACTTCTTTACATAAGCTTCGCAACCCCAAACTTTAAGGAACGGCAATTTTGGTTTCTTCCCAAACCATAATTCATATGGTGTCGTTTCAAAGGATTTAGATGATGCCCTATTTAAAGTGAATGCGGCTGTTTCTAATGCATAACCCCAAAACGATAGCGGTAAATCTGTAAGTGACATCATAGAACGAACCATATCTAAGAGAGTTCGATTACGATATTCGGACACATCATTATGTTGTGGTGTTCCCGGCGGTGTCAATTGTGAAAGTACTCCGCATTTATTCAAATGCTCGCCAAACTCGTAACTTAGATATTCACCTCCACGATCAGATCGTAGAAACTTTAATCTTCTTGTTACGTTGATTCTCTACCTCACTTTGAAATTCCTTAAACTTCTCGAAAGTTCCGGACTTATGTTTCATGAAATATATATACCCATATCTACTCAAGTCATCCGTGAAGGTAAGAACATAGCGATAACCACCGCGCGATGCTACACTCATTGGGCCACACACATCGGTATGTATGATTTCCAACAAGTCCGTAGCTCACTCCATCATACCAGAAAATGGAGTCTTAGTCATTTTACCCATCAGACATGCTTCGCATCTTTCAAGTGATTCGAAATCAAGTGATTCAAGAAGTCCATCAGAATGGAGTTTCTTCATACGCTTCACTCCAATGTGACCAAGACGACAGTGCCACATATAGGTCGAGTTATCGCTCAATTTCAAACGTTTCGCTTCAATGTTATTAATATGTGTATTAGTACAATCGAGATTCAATAAGAATAGACCATCTATCAAAGGTGCATGTGCATAAAACATATTACTCATATAAACTGAACAACCATTATTCTCAGACTTAAACAAGTAACCGTCTCGCAATAAACATGATCCGGATATAATGTTCATGCTCAATGCAGGCACCAAATAACAATTATTTAAGTATAAAACTAATCCCGATGGTAGATGAAGAGGTAGCATGCCGACCGCGATCACATCAACCTTTGATCCATTTCCAACGCGCATCGTCACCTCGTTCTTCGCTAGTTTCCGTCTATTCTGCAGCACCTGTTTCGAGTTACAAATGTGAGCAACCGAACGAGTATCAAATACCCAGGCACTACTACGAGTACTAGTGATATAAACATCAATAACATGTATATCGGATATACCTTTCTTCTTGATGTTGCCATTCTTCAAATCCGCCAAGTACTTAGGGCAATTCCGCTTCCAGTGAACTTCTCCCTTGCAGTAAAAGCACTCAGTATCAGCCTTAGGCCCAGCCTTGGTCTTCTTCGCTGGTGCGGTAACTTTCTTACCGCCCTTCTTGAAGTTTCCCTTTTTTCTTAGACTTGCCTTGCTTCTTGAATTTGGTGGTCTTATTGACCAACAACACTTGGTGCTCTTTCTTGATCTCCACTTCTGCAGATTGCAACATCGAGAAGAGTTCTGGCAACGACTTGTCCATGTTTTGCATATTGTAGTTCATCACAAAGTTCTTGTAACTTGGTGGTAGTTATTGGAGGACACGGTGAATCCCCAAAGCATTAGGAATCACTATACCCAAGCTTTGAAGCTTGCTTGCGTGCCCAGACATCTTAAGCACGTGCTCACTAACGGAGCTACCCTCTTCCATCTTGAAGTTAAAGAACTTTTCAGAAACCTCATAACTCTCAACTGCCGCGTGAGCCTCAAATATCATTTTGAGTTCACGGACAATATCATGTGGGTCATGGTTCTCAAACCTTTTCTGAAGCTCCGATTCCAAACCATACAAGATAGCACACTAAACTGTGGAGTACTGATTCTTCCAAACGAGGAAAACATTCTTTACCTCATCGGTAGCGTCAGCTGCAGGTGGGTCACCTAGCGGTGCATCCAGCACATAGGTCAAATTGACAGCATTGAGGACAATCCTGAAATTGCGGAACCAATCCGTGAAGTTGCTTCCATTGTTTTTCAACTTTTCTTTCTCTAGGAACACATTAAAATTGATGGTAGGGGCCTTCATTGATCTACAACATATTTGCAATAGTTTGGACTAAGTTTATGAAAAATTGAGTTCTAATTAATAGTTAAATTAATCTAGGTGAACTCCCACTCAAAACAATATCCCTCACATTGTTTTAGTGATCACATGAACCAAATCCACCACATCAAAACCGATCATCACGAGAGTTGATGTAGCTTCAATGGCGAACAATCAACATGTTCATCATATCTACTATATGACTCATGCTTTACATTTCTGTCGGGGGAATAACCCCCGGTAGGGTCACGAGAGGTGAAACATAGCACATCTTGGCTAGCTCCGAGTAAAGAAAGAACCAGGCCGGGTAAGAACATCAGGGTAAGAGAAGCATGAGCGGCCGACATATAAACTATGTTGGCTCACATAAGACAAAGTTCTAATTCTTGCAGGAACCGACGAGCCCAGTCTACCGAGGAAGGGCCGAGGCAAGTGGGTCGCGTGTCACCTTTTTGAGTAAGGTTCAGGAGGGACCGTGGTAAAGCATGGTCAAAAGAGAAGGGCGACGCCGGGTGACACAAAAGGAGCCGGGTGACTCCCAAAGCATACGCTGACGTACAAAGTTACAGCGTGACGCCAAAAGGGAATAGGAAGCAGCGTACTAGATGACCGTTAGCTGTCAAGCTTTAGGGACTAGGCCATTGGGCTCAGGGAAAGCCCATGACTTGACCCACATTATAGGGACCAAGATCCAAACAGTAAACCCTAGAACCCAAAGGGGTATAAGCTAGCTAGCACTGCCTATATAAGGAAGGGCATAGCAGTAGTAGAAGGAGGTTGGACCAAGGAGGGAATTAGTGCACTAAACCCTAGTTCATACAGCTCAAGGAGCACTTGTAATCTACGGGTATCAATGAAATCGCTAAGTCTGGAGAGTTCTTCTTGTTCTTCGTGCATGGCTCGACCGTGCACTCCCTCCCTGGTGACCACAAGCACCCATTCGGCCCCCAACTTAAGCCTACCCATGGAATCTGCTGTGCCACCACCATGACAGTTGGCGCCCACCGTGGGGGAGAAGCAGGTGCTTGATGGAGTCTTCATCCGGACGGGCAACATCATCGCCAAGACCGGCGAGCGCGTCTACTCCGGCCTCATTCAGAGGTTTGGAGCGCTCAACTTCGTCAGCAACAACGCGGGCTGCTTCGGTACCAAGCCATTCCCTAGGGGTGGTCGCTTCATCAAGTTCGGCGAGCACCAGGTCTACGTCACAGTGAGCGTGGAGCGCGCATATCCAGAGCGCGTCGTCCTGGCGCCGGATCCGCCAGCGATCCCTGTCATAGGGAAGCTTCACCAACTCGTCTCCATGGAGGTAATTATGACAGCCCTGAACCCTCCGGCACCGCCGATAGTCTCAGTAGTGAATGAAAATGTTGAGGGAGGAAATCATGAGGAAGACTGCAAGAACAACAAAGGCGCCGCTAGAAAAACCTGAAAACATAGCTAGGAGTAAAAGGGCTAAGGAGGTCTAGGAAGCGATAGACAAGTTGGCAGATCCAGTGGCACAGGCAACTGACCCGGCACGAGTGCAAGCTGAGTTGGAGGAGGCCAGGATAAAAGTTCTGGAGAAAGCCAAATAATTAGCACAGTTACAACAGGATGTGGATATCACGATCCGAGAGCTCAACTCGGCAAATTGAGTCAAGGGCGCAAAGACCCGGCTTGATGCAACGAGATTGAGAGGAAGAAACCTCAACGAAGAGCTGGTAGATGCGACGTCGAAAATAACGCCAGAAAACATCAACGAAATAGATATGCGGCCAACATATAACACAACAGCAGCTAATCTGCGAGCAACAGAAGCAGCAATGGCAGAATTACTCCATTTGGAGGGAGAAGCAAACAAAAGATAACAAGAACGAGTCAATGAACTAGTAAGAGCAGCTAGTTCGGCTGGGCACACGGCATCCTCACCCGGAGGGGCGCCTAGACCGAGAAAAGAAAAGGGTGTGGATTCTGGAAGAAACAAGCAGATGGTCACCTATGATCCAGCAATGGTTCAAGGAAACCCGGCACATGCAGAGGGTGCGAGAAATAATAATGCTCAAGGAAATGAAAACCAGGAGAATGCAGGCCGAGAGAGGCAAGCATGGCATAGGAACGACAACGGAGGACAAAATTTTGCGCCTCAAGCTAGGCATGGAACTCACTCGGCAGGAGGAGGAAATCCAGCACCGAATAATGCACCGACTCAACCCGAAAGAATACAGCAAAGCACGGGAAAGGCAGCTCAACAGCATGCCAACCTAAACGCAAATAAGTATAATGATGGTTACTCGGCTATGGTGAATGACGGATATGAATTGTCGGATCATGCATATCAAGCAATGGGAACTAGACTCGGAGGAAGGAACCTTCAGCCGGATGATGCAAGGCTGAATCTTGACCGAATAAAGATTGCAGAGCTGGTTGAATCGCAAGGTCCGCAGGGTCCGCCATGCTTTGGCCCAAGGATCATGAAAGAGCCACCGATACCAAATTTCCAGCTAGCCAGAGGCACAAAAACATATGATGGAAGTACAAAGCCAGACGATTGGCTCATAGATTATGGAACTGCTGTGAAGATCGTGCAGGGAAATTTGAGATGGGCAGTATGATATGTACCACAGATGCTGGAAGGACCAGCTCGGGTATGGCTAAACAATTTGCCGCCCAGAAGCATTAACAGCTGGATCGATTTCCAAGACGCTTTTGTGAGCAATTTCACGAGCACTTACAAGAGGCCGAATCTCCCACAGCAACTGGCAATGTGCAAGCAAAGACCGAATGAGACAAACAGGGAATTCCTCACAAGGTGGTGCACGATGCGCAACTCTTGTGAAGGGGCAATCGAGCCACAGGAGATCGCTTGGTTTGCACAAGGATGCAGACATGGAAGTGTGCTATGGAAAGGTTACAGAGAGATATGCCGGCAAGTCTGGCAGAAACGATAAGAATTGCTGATTCGTATGTGTTAGGAGATCCGACTCAGCCGCTGCTTATGTCGGCAGACAGGATGACTGAGACTCAGATCTATGACGATGTCGGGTCACAGAGGCGCCAGGAAAGATCCGAATACAGAAGCAAGAGAAGAGACGAAAGGCCAGACTACAGATATGGTTCGACTCAGGTTGCGGCCGTAAGTCAGGATCATCCAGATGCTGGAAGTAGCCAACGTCAAAGGACAAGTGGACAACAACAATGGGTGCCAAAGAATGATGGAAAAAAGCCATACGAACAGAGGAAGCAATATCAGGACCGACAGAAATATACCTATGAGATGATGTTGGACCAGCCGTGTAAGTTTCACACGCCTAGTCCGAGTAAACCGACCAATCACACAACAAGGCAATGCACTTGGTTTCAGAAAGGAGATAGAGTGGATTCGCTGAATAAGAAGCTTCCACCACCTCCCCCTCCACCACTTTCAGGAGGAAATGCTCAAACAATGGTAAAAGATAACAAATACAAAAATAGGCAGCCAAGGTACCACAATCAAGAAAGAAGAGAAACTATGCACCAGGTGCACAGTCCAAGAGGCGACGACTCATGTCGACCACAGAACCAGAAATGAGTACAGAGAACATCACCAGATCTATTTTGTCTTTGTCACAGAGCCGAATGACAAAAAGAGCCAGCAGCGATGGATGATGGAGGTGAATGCAACAGTGCCGGCAATTCCCAAGTACATGCATTGGTCTGAGCAAGAAATAACTTGGAGTATAAAAGCTCACCCAAGATCATGCCAACCCCAGGAGGATATGCTCTAGTCTTGGATCCAACGTTCATGGGCCCAGATATCAATGTCAAGTTTTCAAAAGTGTTGATTGATGATGGCAGTAGCATCAACATCATGTACAAGGATACTATGCTCAAGTTAGGCATTACCATGAACATGCTAGAGCTGACTAAGACCATTTTCCACGGTATTGTGTCGGGATTGTCCTGTGAGCCAATTGGCAAGATCTGGGTCGACGTCTTATTCGGCAACAGAGAGAACTGTCGCACTAAGTCCATAGAGTTTGAGGTAGTGGATTTGGTCAGCTCATATCACGCCTTACTCGGCAGGCCGGCTATGGCAAGATTCATGGCTACTTCCCACATTGCCTACTTAAAGATGAAGCTGCCAGACCCATGTGGGGTGATTACAGTTGAAGGGGACTACAAAAGATCTATTGTTTGTGCCTCAGCCGGATCTTCACTGGCCGAGTCACTCGTCATAGCACAAGAAAAGAGTCAAATGTTGGAAGTGGCAGCATTGGCCAAAGCAGCACAAATGTCCATGCAGACACTGACCAACCCGCATGGCAATGTGTCATTTCAAGCTACCAAAGAAACCAAGAAGGTACATGTGGATGAGACTTTCCCAGAGCGCATAGTTACCATTGGGGCTGGCCTCACAGACAAATAGGAAAGCGAGCTCACCAGCTTCCTCCGTGAGAATCGGGATATCTTTGCATGGTCCACTCAAGATCTACAAGGAGTTCTGAGAGAGCTGGCTGAGCACTCTCTTCATGTAAGACCAGATGCCAAGCCAGTGAAGCAACCCCTCCGCTACTTCGCCGAAGATAGGAGGAAATTAATAGCTGCCGAGATTGCCAGACTTTTAGCTGCCGGATTCATCATGGAAGTACTGCACCCGGATTGGTTGTCAAATCCAGTCTTGGTCGAGAAGAAAAAAGATGACCCGAACGTGGCAGTGGTATGGCGCATGTGTATTGATTACACGAACCTCAATAAGGCGTGTCCAAAAGATCCATTTCCCCTGCCACGGTTTGATCAAGTCATAGATTCTACTGCTGGGTGTGAGTTGTTGTCGTTTGTGGATGCGTATTCAGGATTCCATCAGATACCACTGAATTTGGATAATCAAATAAAAACAGCTTTTATCACCCCATACGGGGCTTATTGCTATCGTACCATGCCATTTGGATTGAGAAATGCAGGTGCAACATATCATAGATGCATGCAAAAATGCTTGCAAGATCAATTGGACAAAAACGTTCAAGTATATGTCAATGATGTGGTAATAAAAACCAAACAAACTCATACTCTAATTGAGGACTTGCGTCAAACATTCACAAACTTGAGAAGATTCCAGATGAAGCTTAACCCGGAAAAATGCAGATTTGGTGTCCCAGCTGGCAAGTTACTCGAATTCCTTGTATCCAACCGAGGAATTGAAGCCAACCCGACAAAGATCAGGGCCATCGAAAGAATGGAATTGCCAAAAACCCTCAACGATGTCCAGAAGTTTACTAGATGACTGGCCTCGTTGAGCAGGTTTGTTAGTCGGCTAGGTGAAAAAGCTCTACCACTATATCAACTGATGAAGAAATCAGACAAATTCACGTGGACACAGCAAGCTGATAGCGCTTTCCATGAATTAAAGAAAATGTTGGCAACAGCACCAATATTAGCATCACCACTATCCAGAGAGCCAATGTTGCTCTATGTCGCCGCAACCAATAGAGTTGTAAGTTCAGTAATAGCGGTTGAACATGAAGAAGGGGGAAATTAGTCCAAAGAACAGTTTATTACTTGAGCGAAGTGCTCTCTGTCTCGAAGCAGAATTACCCGCATTATCAGAAGATGACATACGGGGTATATATGGCAGGAAAGAAGCTGAAACATTATTTTCAAGAACATCCAATCCGGGTAATATGCGAGGAACCTATCTCAGATATATTGGGCAGCAAAGATGCCAGTGGCCGAGTCGCAAAATGGGCCATAGAACTGGCACCATATACACCACAATATTATAGGCGAGGTGCAATAAAGGCTCAAGCTGTTGCAGATTTCTTTGTAGACTGGATGGAAATGCAGTACGAACCACCACTACCAGATCCAAACTACTGGAAAATGCATTTTGATGGGTACAAGACAAAAATGGGTCTGGGCGCTGGGATAGTACTCACATCTCTAAAGAGGGATCAACTCAGGTACGTGTTACAGATTCATTTTGCTGCTTCCAACAACGTTGCCGAGTATGAAGCACTTGTCCACGACATCAAAGTGGCCAAGGAAATTGGTATCAAAAGTATCATGTGTTTGGGCGATTCGGATTTGGTGATTCAGCAAGTATCTGGACATTGGGATACGCTGGACGCAAACATGGTATTATATCGTTTCCATGTGCAACAAATTTCGGGATACTTTGACGGATGTGAATTCCATCACGTTCCTAGAGCAGAAAATGAGGCAGCAGATGTACTATCCAAACTAGGATCATCTCGGCAAGCAATACCACAAGGAGTAGCGTTGGAGCACCTCAGGAAACCATCGATCAAGCCGTCACCAGAATCCGACTCGATCAGGGTCAACCCGGCGATTCAGGAGTCAGAAGTGGTACCAATGGATATCGACTCAGGGCTAGGATCGAGTCACTCGGGGACTGACCCGCTCAATTCAGGGGATGCCGAATCACACTCGGGGATTCCTCAGGTAATGTCGGCAGAGCATATGTCGGCGGAGCCAATGTACATTGATGCTTAAGCAGACCCGGAACCACTATTACCAACATGGGCACAACCAATATTCGATTACTTAAAAGATGGGACCTTGACGAGTGATGATATATTGGCAAGGCAAACAATACGAAGAGCAAAATCATACACTATTATCAACAAAGAATTATACAAGCGAAGTGTGACGAGCGTACTGCAGCGTTGTATCAGCCCAGGGAAAGGCCAAGAGATCTTATTGGATATTCATCAAGGAGAATGTGGGAACCATGCGTCATCAAGAGCGTTGGTGGCCAAGGCATTCCGACATGGATTCTATTGGCCAAGCGCACTGGCACAAGCGCAAGAGTTAGTCAGAAAATGCAGTGGTTGTCAACACTATGCATCCAAGTCACATCTACCAGCGTCTGAATTAAAGACTATACCAATCACTTAGCCTTTTGCAGTGTGGTGCCTAGATATGGTAGGACCATTCAAACCAGCGAGGGGAGGCATGACTCATATTTTGGTCATGATTGATAAATTCACCAAGTGGATAGAAGTGAAACCAATCAAAAAAGGATATAATCCTCAGATATGGCTACCCACACAGTGTAATCACTGATAATGGCACGAACTTTGCCGAAGGGGCTTTTGCTCGTTTCTGCAGGAAACACCAAATAAGACTTGATGTAGCATCAGTCGCCCATCCAGAATCGAATGGACAAGTTAAACAGGCTAATGGCTTAGTTCTATCAGGGATAAAACCCCGCTTAATGGAACCACTCCAGAGATCACCTGGTTGTTGGATAGAGGAACTACCCTCAGTGCTATGGAGCTTAAGAACAACTCCGAATAGCTCAACTGGTTATGCACCATTTTTCCTCGTGTATGGGGCAGAAGCAGTTTTGTCTGCCGACATACAGTATGACTCGCCAAGAATAAGGAAATACTCGGAAGCCGAGGTAAAAGAGGCTCGAGAAGAAGGATTAGACTTACTCAAAGAAGCAAGGGAACTGGCATTATCCATATCCGCTATATATCAACAGAATCTCTGACGCTACCATAGCTGGAGAGTGCAACCTCGTGTTTTTCGAGAAGGGGATATGGTGCTAAGGCTGGTGCAGCGCACAACAGGAATGCATAAAAAATCACCCCCATGGGGGAGGGTCCTTTCATTGTAAGAAAAGCATTGCACAATGATTCCTATTATCTCATAGATGCTCGCGAAGCAAAGAAGAACAAGGCAGACATGTCAGGAGATGAGACCAAAAGGCCATGGAATGTGGCGCTACTTCGTCCCTTCTATACTTAGGAGAAGCAATGCATGTATCACTCGAACTCTCATATGTCGGACGTGTGTGCCGCCTATGTGCTGATAATAAAATGGTATGATTCGAAAAACTGACTCGGGGACTACCCCTTAAATTTTCCCTTTCAATTATTTTATGTCGGCTGGCGTGACACCCGAAATTTATCTCGGAACAAGTAGTGTTTACTCGGAAAAAATCAACTCTTCTACTATGCTATTGTCTGAAAACACGGCTTCATGGCAAGCAAGAGGAAAAGATGTATGACGGGTAAACACGAACGCCGGATAAGTACAAAGGAGAAACGCGAGCCGACTTTAAGTTTTTGCCTAACTCTCTATAGGTCACGTTAGACTGAGTGTCGAATAATCTTGGCCAAGTGATCCAAGTTTCATATCCGCTAACTATATCCTTAGTACTTTGAGACTCTAATGTCGAACACCGAAAAAGGTAGACAGGGGCCAAAGTCAAGGAAAGGCGACACGAAAAAATGAAACTCGGGGACTTGCCCTTGAATGATTCACGCTCAGAACATAACGCAAATATATAAAGCCTATCAAAAGGCACATAATCAAACTTAAAGTGCAATGTATGTTACATTTGTACCCGGCATACCGGGGATCTAATCAAAAGTTCAAGTATTGGTTAACCTAAGAAGCAGAAGGACTCGGAGGAGCACCCTTGGAGCCAGGCGCATATCTTATAGCATCGGCCGAGTCAGGGGCATCCGTGGCCGGGTCGTCCGGACCATCTGACTCGGTTGCTTCGCTATCGCCACCCTCTTCATCAGCAACTTCGACGAGCGGGTCGCCAAGGTCAAGGAAGCTGGGCCCGTCACACCAAGCGTGCACCATGGTATACTCGATCATGGCGTAAGCTCGCTCCTGGCGTTTCTTGATCAGCTCCGGGTCATTCAGCCACTTGCCATCACCTCTTATGCGTGCAAGAACATCAAGGTTGATGTCCTCGTACCATGAAAGCACGAAGTAGAGAGCCTTGTCCGCTGCAGCTCGGCCGGCCGACTCACGCCATTGATCCAGCCTGTCCTCAGTAAGGAGCAATCTCTCAGCAAGGGGATCGCTGAGATTAGGTGCGACTTCATCCGGCCAGAGCATGCGAAATGCATGAATAGCCGACTTGAGCAGGTCCACACCGCAATACTTGAGGGTCCTGACCCGTTCTGACACGCTTCGAGAAGCTCCTCCATGGACACCTTGCCGTCGGCCGAAGCACCAGATTCGGCCCTCACTTTCTTCATGACGCGGATGGCAAACATATTGGCCTCAGGAAAATTCTCTGCAAGTAAAAAGAGAAAGTTAGCAAAATAACAAAAGTAGAGGGAAGAAGTCCAAAGCAACCTGTACAGTTCAAAAAGAGTAAGAACTCACTAGCGAGAAAGAAGTTGATGGTAGCTAGCTTGCTATGCCAAGTTTTGGCCTTGGCTTGGAGGACGTCAAAGTTCAGATTTGCCAACTCAACCGATGCCTCGGCTTCGTCGAGCAGCTTCTTGGTCTTCTCGGCGCTGGCGGCCTGCTGATCATTCTTCTCGGCAAGCTCCTCCCTCAGCCCCTTCACCTTGGCCAAGTGCTTTTGCTCCGTCTCGGCATCAGCTTCTTCAGACGAGTCACCTCATCTCGCTCCTTTTGGAGTTCGGCTGGGTGCTTCTTTGCTTATTTGGAACAAATTACTTGTCAGCACCAACAGAAACCTTCAGCTATCAAATTCATGAGGCAAAGAACTTACTCTCGGCCTCGCTGATCTGCGAGTGAAGAGCCTCAATGGTGGACTGAGCGGAGGCTGTGAGAAAAGAGCAGGAACAGATCAAAAAATGAATCAAACAAAAATACACCAAATAGAGAAAGGACGAGTAAGGTGTAGGGGTTCGTAGCATGGAAAACAAAAATTTTCTACCGCATGCAAACAAACAAGCCAAGATCTATCTACTAGATTGTATCAATGAGTCGATAGAGGAACTCACCCTCGAAGATTCCAAAGCGGTTAACGAGAGCAGATTCTCGTGGGTGATGTAGTCGTACTCTTGCCGATCTCAAGATCGTGTAGACGATCCTTCCAGCGCTACGTTCCGACAGCGCTTCCGCAGTCGGTCACACATTCGGTACTCGATGAAGACCTTCCTCTCCCTTGTTCCAGCAGTCAGCAGAGGTTGTAGCACTCTCCTCACGATTCCGGCAGCACGACGACGTGGTACCGGAAGTAGAGGGGAGATCTCGCAGGGCTTCGCCTTAAGTCGGAGCGAGTATGGTGGACTATGAGAGAGGCCTTGGCGATCTAGGGTTTAGAGGCACCAAGGGAGGAGGCTAGGCCGGCGGCTAGGGCTTGGGGAGAGCCCCAACTCGGCGGCTAGGGCAAACCCTAGGGCGGCGACAACTTGTGGTGGCCGGCGGCTAGGGCTAGGGTTTTGGTGGAGAGAGGTATAATTTAGAGGGGGCACCCCTGCCCCTTCTTTTATAGGTGGGAGGGCGCCGGCCAAGGGGAGGGAGTCCTCCCCAAAGTCGGCCTCCTTGGACGGCGGGTGGAGGGAGAGGAACTCCTCCCCAAGTAGGTTTCCTACTCTCCCTCCACCAAGCAAAACTGTCGTTTGACTTTTCAAATTGGTGTGTGAGTTTTCAAACTAGGATTTGATTTATCCCTTTATTTTGCTCAGCCATGATACCTAGTACATGATGCAACCATTCCACATTGTCATGACACATTCATGTACCCTTCCCCTCTGGAGTGCCGGACCTTCCGGAACCTTCTAGAGCATTCCCGATGAAAACACCGGAATCTTCCCCAACTTCGAAATAGGACTTTCCTTATATGAATCTTATTCTCCGGACCATTCCGGATCTCCTCGTGATATCCCGGATCCCATCCGAGACTCTGAACAACATTCAGTCTCTTACTCATCATTCCATAACTACTCAACAACATCGAATCCTTAAGTGTGTCTCCCTACGGTTCGTGAATTATGCGCACATGATCGAGACACTTCTCCGAACAATAACCAATAGAGGAATCTAGAAATTCATATGGCTCCCACATATTTCTAAGATTACTTTGCGATCGAATGAACCACTTACATACGATACCAATTTCCCTTTGTCTCACGATAGTTTACTTATCCAAGGTTTTGATCGTCGGTATCTCTGCATACCTAGTTCAACCTCGTTACCGATAAGTACTCTTTTCTCGTTCCCGTGGTATGTGATCCCTTGTGATCCAGTCACATGCTTGCAAGCTAATTGGATGACATTCCACCGAGAGGGCCCAGAGTATATCTATCCGTCATATGGATGGACAAATCCCACTCTTGATCCATGTGTCTCAACCCATACTTACCAAACACTCAATGCCACCTTTATAGCCACCTAGTTACGGTGCGGTGTTTGATGTCATCAAAGCATCCTTCCGGTGATAGTGATAAGCATGATCTCATGGTCGAAGGAATTAGGTTACTATGTATCAGAAAGCTTATAGCAATTGAACTATTAAAATGACTTGATCTTTATGCTACGCTTATCTATAGGAGTATGTCCATCATACCATTCTCCTAATGATATGATCTTGTTGTTAATACCATCTCAATGTTCATGATAGGGAAACCACAATCATCTATTAACCAACAAGCTAGTTTTATGAAGAGGCTTTACTAGGGACTCTAATTTAGTTTACAAATCACACAAGTATTAATGTTTCCTTGTTAATACTGTTATAGCATGAATGTAAACATTTATCATAAACACAAAGATATAATAATAACTACATTTATTATTGCCTCTAGGGCATATCTCCAACAGTCTCCCACTTGCACTAGAGTCAACTAATCTAGATTACATGGTAATATACCGAACACCCATGGCAGTTTGGTGGTGGTCATGTTTTGCCCTCGGGAGAGGTTTAGTCAACGGATCTGCCACATTCAGATCTATGTGTACTTTGCAAATCTTTATGTCACCATCTTGGACATGTTTTCGAATAGCGTGAAAACGTAGCTTGATGTGCTTCAGCTTCTTGTGTGACCTTGGTTCTTGCGCATTGCCTATGGCGCCCATGTTATCACAGTAGATAGACATTCGGTCCAGCGCACTTGGAACCACACCAAGCTCTGTTATGAACTCTTTCATCCATATCGCTTATTGTGAAGCCTCCGAAGCAGCTATGTATTCCGATTCAGTTGAAGATCTCGCCACAACGCTTTGCTTTGCACTCCTCCAGCTAACTGCTGCACCATTCAAAGTAAATACATATCTAGATTGAGATTTAGAATCGTCTGGATCGGTGTTCCAACTAGCATCGGTGTAACCATTAACAACGAGCAGTTCATCACCTCCATAGGAAAGAACCATATCCTTAGTTCTTCTCAAGTACTTAACAACTAGCATCGGTGTTTTGACATCCATCTGCCATACTTCATAATCATAATATGCAGCGATTGCTAACATAATCCTTACAAACTTTAGCTTCGCTACTGGTGAGAAAGTCTCATCGTAGTCAACTCCTTGAATTTGTCGAAACCATTTTGCGACAAGTCGAGCTTTATAGACAGTAACATTACCATCAGCATCTGTTTTCTTCTTGAAAATCCATTTGTTCTCGATAGCCTTCCGGCCATCCGGTAAGTCCACCAAAGTCCATACTTGGTTTTCGTACTTGGATCCAATTTCGGATTTCATGGCCTCTTGCCATTTATTGGAATCTAGGCTCATCATTGCTTCCTCATATGTCACAGGGTCATCGGTGTTGTCCACCAACATGACACTCATAACAGGATCATACCAATCAGGAGTAGTACGAGTTCTCTTTGACCTGCGAGGCTCTGTAGCAACTTCAACCGAAGTTTCATGATCATCATCATTAGCTTCCTCTCTTATTGGTGTAGGCACCACAGGAACTTCTTCCGGTGCTGCGCTATTCGCAAGTTCGAGAGAAGGTTCGACAACCTCTTCGAGTTCTACTTTCCTTCCAGTCACTTCTTTCGAGAGAAATTCTTTCTCTAGAAAGGATCCATGCTTGGCAACGAAGATTTTGCCCTCGGATCTATGATAGAAGGTATACCCAATAGTTTCCTTCGGGTATCCTATGAAGACGCATTTTTTCGCTTTGGGTTCAAGCTTGTCTGGCTGTAACTTCTTTACATAGGCTTCGCAACCCCAAACTTTAAGGAACGACAATCTAGGTTTCTTCCCAAACCATAATTCATACGGTGTCGTTTCAACGGATTTAGATGGTGCCCTATTTAAAGTTAATGCGGCTGTTTCTAATGCATAACCCCAAAACGATAGCGGTAAATCTGTAAGTGACATCATAGAACGAACCATATCTAAGAGAGTTCGATTACGACGTTCGGACACACCATTACATTGTGTTGTACCCGGCGGTGTCAATTGTGAAAGTATTCCGCATTTCTTTAAATGCTCGCCAAACTCATAACTTAGATATTCACTTCCACGATCAGAACATAGAAATTTAATCTTCTTGTTACGTTGATTCTCCACCTCACTTTAAAATTCCTTAAACTTCTCGAAAGTTTCGGACTTATGTTTCATGAAATAGATATACCCATATCTACTCAAGTCATCTGTGAAGGTAAGAACATAACGATAACCACCGCGCGATGCTACACTCATTGGACCACACACATCGATATGTATGATTTCCAATAAGTCCGTAGCTTGCTCCATCATACCAGAAAATGGAGTCTTAGTCATTTTACCCATCAGACATGCTTCGCATCTTTCAAGTGATTCGAAATCAAGTGATTCAAGAAGTCCATCGGAATGGAGTTTCTTCATACGCTTCACTCCGATATGACCAAGACGACAGTGCCACATATAGGTCGAGTTATCGCTCAATTTCACATGTTTAGCTTCAATGTTATTAATATGTGTATTTCCACTATCGAGATTCAATAAGAATAGACCATCTATCAAAGGTGCATGTGCATAAAACATATTACTCATATAAATCGAACAACCATTATTCTCGGACTTAAACAAGTAACCGTCTCGCAATAAACAACATCCCGATATAATGTTCATGCTTAACGCAGGCACCAAATAATAATTATTTAAGTATAAAACTAATCCCGATGGTAGGTGAAGAGGTAGCGTGCCGACTGCGATCACATCAACCTTTGATCCATTTCCAACGCGCATCGTCACCTCGTTCTTCGCTAGCTTCCGTTTATTCTGCAACACCTGTTTGGAGTTACAAATATGAGCAACCGAACCAGTATCAAATACCTAGGCACTACTACGAGTACTAGTGAGATACACATCAATAACATGTATATCGGATATACCTTTCTTCTTGATGTTGCCGTTCTTCAAATCCGCCAATTACTTTGGGCAATTCCGCTTCTAGTGACCTTCTCCCTTGCAGTAAAAGCACTCAGTATCAGGCTTAGGTCCAGCCTTGGTCTTCTTCGCCGGTGCGGCAGCTTTCTTACCGCCCTTCTTGAAGTTTCCCTTTTGCTTAGACTTGCCTTTCTTGAATTTGGTGGTCTTATTGACCATCAACACTTGGTGCTCTTTCTTGATCTCCACTTCTGCAGATTTCAACATGGAAAAGAGTTCTGGCAACATCTTGTTCATGTTTTGCATATTGTAGTTCATCACAAAGTTCTTGTAACTTGGTGGAAGTGATTGGAGGACACGGCAAATCCCCAAAGCATTATGAATTACTATACCCAAGCTTTGGAGTTTGTTTGCGTGCCCAGACATCTTAAGCACATGTAACGGAGCTGTCCTCTTCCATCTTGCAGTTAAAGAACTTTTCAGAAGCCTCATAACTCTCAACTGCCGCGTGAGCCTCAAATATCATTTTGAGTTCACAGACAATATCATGTGGGTCATGGTTCTCAAACCTTTTCTGAAGCTCCGATTCCAAACCATACAAGATAGCACACTGAACTGTGGAGTACTGATTCTTTTGAGTGAGGTAAGCGTTCTTTACTTCATCGGTAGCATCAGCTGCAGGCGGGTCACCCAGCGGTGCATCCAGCACATAGGTCAAATTACCAGCATTGAGGACAATCCTCAAATTCCGGAACCAATCCGCGAAGTTGCTTCCATTGTTTTTCAACTTTTCTTTCTCTAGGAACGCATTAAAATTGATGGTAGGGGCCGCCATTGATCTACAACATATTTGCAATAGTTTAGACTAAGTTTATGACAAATTGAGTTCTAATTAATAGTTAAATTAATCTAGGTGAACTCCCACTCAAAACAATATCCCTCACATTGTTTTAGTAATCACACGAACCAAATCCACCACATCAAAACCGATCATCACGAGAGTTGATGTAGCTTCAATGGCGAACAATCGACATGTTCATCATATCTACTATATGATTCATGCTTTACCTTTCGGTGATCCATGTTCCGAGACCATGTCTGTACATGCTAGGCTCGTCAAGATCAAACCTTAGCTTCCGCATGAGCAAATCTGGCTTGCTCACGTTGTATACACTTGCAGAATCTAACACACCCGATCATCACGTGGTGCTTCAAAACAACAAGCTTTAGCAACGGTGCTTACTAAGGATGAACACTTTAAAACTTGAAATTTATGTGCATGAGGGATCATCTTATAATGCTACCGTCGTTAACTAAGCAATACAATATGCATAAAGGATTAACATCACATGCAATTCATAATATGTGATATGATATGGCCTTTCTTCTTATGCTTCCGATCTCCATCTTCAAGCACGAACATGATCTCCATCATCACCGGCATAGCGTCAAGGTCAATGGCGTCGTTTCATGGTTGTCGTCCACCAGCTCCAACTATTACAACTACTTTGAATAGACACGCGGGTCTTAACAGAAATTAAAGACAACCATATGGCTCCTGCCGGTTGCCAACTTACAATAAGGAACATTGCATACATCAAATATAATCACAATCATGGCCATATCACATCACAGCACACCCCTGCAAAACAAAGTTAGACGCCTCTAATTTTCTTTGCATCTTATACGTGGTTTGGGGCTTTCACTAAGTGTCGATCTAACTTACGAACAAGAACCACAACGTTGATGTTTGAACTATCAAGTGCCCGTTGTAAATTGGATCTATACTATAATGGGAGAGACAGACACCTGCAAAGCCACTTATGCAATACAAGTTGCATGTTGAGCGTGGAGCAAGTCTCATGAACGATGTCATGTAAGGTTAGCCTGGGCCGCTTCATCCCATCATACCGCAAGATGCAAATTACACAAGAAGCAATTGATAATAAAAGCACCACCGCCCACAATGACCATTGTGTTCTACTCGTGCAACAGATCTACATATATACACGGCTCTGATACCACTGTAGGGGTTCGTAGCATGGAAAACAAAAAAATTCTACCGCATGCAAACAAACAAGCCAAGATCTATCTACTAGATTGTAGCAACGAGTCGATAGAGGAACTCACCCTCGAAGATTCCAAAGCGGTTAACGAGAGCATATTCTCGTGGGTGATGTAGTCGTACTCTTGCCGATCTGAAGATCGTGTAGACGATCCTTCCGGCGCTGCGTTCCGGCAGCGCTTCCGCGGTCGGTCACATGTTCGGTACTCGATGAAGACCTTCCTCACCCTTGTTCCAGCAGGCAGCGGAGGTTTTAGCACTCTCCTCGCGATTCCGACATCACGACGGCGTGGTACCGGAAGTAGAGGGGAGATCTCCCAGGGCTTCGCCTTAAGCCGGAGCGAGAATGGTGGACTATGAGAGAGGCCTTGGCGATATAGGGTTTAGAGCACCAAGGTAGGAGGCTAGGCTGGCGGCTAGGGCTTGGGGAGAGCCCCAACTCGGTGGCTAGGGTAAACCCTAGGGCGGCGACGACTTGTGGTGGCCGGCGGCTAGGGCTAGGATTTTGGTGGAGAGAGGTGTAGGTTAGAGGGGGCACCCCTGCCCCTTCTTTTATAGGTGGGAGGGCTCCAGCCAAGGGGAGGGAGTCCTTCCCCAAGTCGGCATCCTTGGCCGGCGGGTGGAGGGAGAGGAATTCCTCCCCAAGTAGGTTTCCTACTCTCCCTCCACCAAGCAAAACTGCCGTTTGACTTTTCATATTGGCGTTTGAATTTTCAAACTAGGATTTGATTTATCCCTTTATTTTGATCAGACATGATACCTAGTACATGATGCAACCATTCCACATTGTCATGACACATTCATGTACCCTTCCCCTCCGGAGTGCCGGACCTTCCGGAACCTTCTAGAACATTCCCGATGAAAACACCGGAATCATTCCCCAACTCCGAAACAGGACTTTCCTTATATGAATCTTATTCTCCGGACCATTCCGGATCTCCTCGTGATATCCCGGGATCCCATCCGAGACTCTGAACAACATTCAGTCTCTTACTCATCATTCCATAACTACTCAACAACATCGAATCCTTAAGTGTGTCTCCCTACGGTTCGTGAATTATGCGCACATGATCGAGACACTTCTCCGAACAATAACCAATAGAGGAATCTGGAAATTCATATGGCTCCCACATATTTCTACGATTACTTTGCGATCGAATGAACCACTTACATACGATACCAATTTCCCTTTGTCTCACGATAGTTTACTTATCCGAGGTTTTGATCGTCGGTATCTCTGCATACCTAGTTCAACCTCGTTACCGATAAGTACTCTTTTCTCGTTCCCGTGGTATGTGATCCCTTGTGATCCAGTCACATGCTTGCAAGTTAATTGGATGACATTCCACCGAGAGGGCCCAGAGTATATCTATCCGTCATATGGATGGACAAATCCCACTCTTGATCCATGTGTCTCAACCCATACTTTCCGAACACTCAATGCCACCTTTATAGGTGTTTGATGTCATCAAAGCATCCTTACGGTGATGGTGATAAGCATGATCTCATGGTCGAAGGAATTAGGTTACTATTTATCAAAAAGCTTATAGCAATTGAACTGACTTGATCTTTATGCTACGCTTATCTATAGGAGTATGTCCATCATACCATTCTCCTAATGATATGATCTTGTTGTTAATAACATCTCAATGTTCATGATAGGGAAACCACAATCATCTATTAACCAACAAGCTAGTATTATGAAGAGGCTTTACTAGGGACTCTAATTTAGTTTACAAATCACAAAGTATTAATGTTTCCTTGTTGACAGATAATAAGGAAAGGTAAAGACAAACAGCCTGCCGGATTAAAAAGCTTAAGAGCTTATAGCCGAGTAAGTTCCTTACTCGACAGTAACCTCAAGGGCTAGGGATCGAAGCTCTAACATATGAGTTTGGCATAAGGAAATGAAAAAGCTTAAGAGCTTACAGTCGAGTAAGTTCCTTGCTCAACAGTAACCTCGAGGGCTAGGGATCGAAGCTCTAAGCATGCAAGCTTGGTGTGAAAAATCTAAAGACTAAGTGACTATTGGGAGCTTACGGCCGAGTAAGTTCCTTACTCGGCAGTAACCTCGGGGCCTAGGTGATATGTATAAAGGGAATACTCAACAATACAAAAGAGTAAGAAGTTACTTTACCTCGTTCACTTCATCGGCGCGGGCCATCAAGGAAATGGCCTGCTGGGTCATGTCAGAAACAGCCTTAGGGCCCAGCTTCAGTTTTTGCCAGCACGGGTGCTGACCTCCTGCTCACCAGCTGCATTCCATGCCACAGCATAAGGCTCAGTTGAACCAAGGCTTTTCCCGCTAAGCGTCCGAGTGAGAACTTGACCCGTTTTAGGGTAGTTCCCACGTTGGCACGAGTTGTAGCAGCTCTAGTATGGAGGGTAACAGCCTTAGAGCCATCACCTGACCCGGCAGCCGCGGACTCGCCCACCTTACCCGTTGAAGTGAACATTGTCGCCAACGTCGGAGGCCATATCCGGGGGCAGAACCCGGAGCACAGACCAGCGTTGTCTGCTCGGAGGAGGTGGATTTGCCGGGTACAGGGCGAGCAGAGCCAGAAGCTTTGCACTGGGTCTGGCCCTTTGAAAGAATTGGAGAGCGAGCAGGGGGATTTGGAGAAGAAAGTGGAGCCGGCTGACTGGGCTCAGCAGTTTTGCTGGCTCCAAGATCAGGAAGTTGTTCATTCACACCAGCCTGAGGGCCGATGCCAAAGGAACTGGTGGAGGAAGGTTTCTCGGCGCCAGAGTCACTGGCACCAACATCAGAATTTTTTCCTGGCCAGCGCTAGGGGCGCTAGCCGAATGACCCACTGGGTCTGACTGACACTGAGAGGCATGAGCCTCAATAGTGGGAGCCTCGACTCGGACGGGATTCGGCGCTGTCGAATCAGCTGGAGGAGGCGCAGGCCTTAACGGCGAGGCGATGCTAGAAGCAGCCTGGTTTGCCGACAAAGGTGCGACGCTGAAAACCACGAGACATGTATAATAGAACATCAGTGATGAAAAAGAAAGAATGAAGAAAGCAGAGTATGAAAACTTACCCGTGACGACCGGGTCACGAATGACTCGGCGTGTGACTCGATGCCCAGCGGCTTGGCGAGTCTCAGCCAGACTGGCAGCAGCAGAGGCAGCAGGAGCTGCTGGAGTGGGCTTGCTCTTCTTAACCGACTGAGTACTAGAGGAGGCCCCACGTCGCTTCGGCTTGGCGACGAGGATTTTGCCGACTCCGCCCACGGCGAGAGGAGGAGTGTCATGTACCTGTCCAGCTGCATAAGTAAATAACATGCTTACTTGGATAAGTTGGGAGACTAAGGTCGCAAGGCGTGTACCTCCAAAACCGTACAATTATCATCCTCAACATCGTCAGACCAATCTTGTAAGGGATTGCGAGATTGACTCTTACCTAAAGCCGAAGCGGCCGCAGCGTGCGGGATAGGCATGAAGCACTCCAAGTCGTACTCGACTTCATCAGAGTCGAAGCGATCCCCGTTATAACCGCAGGGAGGGACAGTACTGTCATCAACCTGGTGAAGAAGATTCTGCGAAAGACAAATAGAATGAGTTATCAAAAGCTAGACTGAGAGTGGCAAAAGAGCTAAAGCCGACTCGGCAAGGAAAACGACTCGCAAAACTTGTTGGAATTATGCCCTAGAGGCAATAATAAAGATGTTATTATTATAATTCTTGTTCATGATAATGTTTATATTCCATGCTAGAATTGTATTAAGCGGAAACTTTAATACTTGTGTGGTTTGTGAACAACACCGTGGCCCTAGTACGCCTCTATGGACTAGCTCATTGATTAATGATGGTTAAGGTTTCCTAACCATAGACATGAGTTGTCGATTAATAATGAGATCATATCATTGGGAGAATGATATGATGGACAGACCCAAACTAAGCGAAGCAATTAGATCGTGTCATCGTGTTCATCTTTGCGGAGCTTTTCTTATGTCAAATATTGTATTCCTTAGACCATGCGATAATACAACTCCCTGGTATCGGAAGAAAGCTTTGAGGTCATCAAACGTCATCCTATGAGAGGGTGATCATAAAGGTGTCTCTCAAGTGATCGGAAAGTACCTGTTGGGTTGTATGTATCGAGATGGAATTTGTCCCTCCCAAGTCGGAGAGATATACTTCGGGCCCACTCGGTAATCGATATCAACACCGCTTGCAAGCATGTGGTTAAGGAGTTAATCACAAAGTGATATCGGATTACGGAACGAGTAAAGTACTTGCTATGAACGAGATTGAACTAGGTATGAAGGTACCGACGATCAAATCTCGGGCAAGTAAAATATCGCGAGACGAAGGGAATATATATATGGGATTGATTGAATCCTGGCATCGTGGTTCATCCAATATGATCATCGATGAATGTGTGGGAGTCAATATGGGTTTCCAGACCCCGCTGTTGATTATTGATAGAAGATCATGTCTGCATGTTCTCGAACCCGAAGGGTCACACACTTAACGTGTCTCGACGCTAGGATAGATTGGATAATTGGTTTAAATATGAGTTTTTGTTCGGAGTATCGGATGGGATCCGGGACATCACGAGAGGTTCCGTAATGGTCCGGAGAATAAGATTCATATAAGGCAATGCAGTTTTTGGAGTTCGGAATTGTTTCGGGTTAATCGGTATTGTACCGGAAGCTTCTAGAACCTTCCGGAGGGGGACCAACGTGGCCCCACCTGCCGGGAGGGGGCATGGGCCTATGAGGGAGTGCCCTGGACGCATTGGGCCAGGGGCATAAGGCCCCATAGGGCCCATCCGGCCAAACAAGGGGAAACCCTAAAGGGGGCTTCTAGAAGGAGGGGGGAAGACTTGCCCCCCACTCCTCCCTCCTTTGGCCGCCGGCCTAGGCTTGGGGGAGGGGCTAGGGCTGGCACCCACCCCTCTATATATAGAGGTCTGGGGCGCACCACCCCCACACACCTTCCCCTCAAGCCTAGCCGCCCTGCTACCCTCCTCTCTCTCTCCCTCCCGACTGCGTGTAGGCGAAGCCCTGCTGCAGAAACTCTCCACCACTTGCACCGCGCCATCGCATTGTAGATCCAATCCGTCTCTCCACCATACTTGCTGGACCGAGGAAGGAGGAGACGTCGAGGTGTTGCACGTGTGCATCTCTCGGAGGCATCGCCACTTGTGGTGCTGGATCGAAGCGGATCGCGAGGAGTAGAAGCGAGTACGACTACATCACCCACGTTCCGACGAACGTTCCGCTGTGCGAATCTTCAAGGGTATGAAGATCTCATCTAATCTCTCTTGTTGTTTGCATCTCCTAGATTAGATCTTGGCTTTCCCGTTCGCATCCGTAGAATTTTTTGATTTACTATGCTGCGAAACCCTTCAGTGGTATCAGAGCTAGATCTATGCGTAGATGTGTTTCACGAGTAGAACGCAACATGGTTGTTGCGGGCGTTGATGTTTTCTGTTGCAAGCCTCTTGTTTGTGTTCTTCTTATGATGCGGGATAGTGAGATTGAAGCAGTCCAGGCCAACCTTACGCGACGTCGTTCGCGAGACCGGCTCCGCACTTGACGTGTGGCTTGTTCCACACATGCGGCTGGTGGATGCCAGTTTCTCTCACTATAGTTGTCATGGGATTAACACCGGAGTTTGGCAACCATAATATCACCGTTGTGGCTTTCCGTAGGTAAGAATCGTTCTTAGCTTGCTACTCCCATAAGCCACGTAAAACATGCAACTACAAAGTAGAGGCGTCTAACTTGTTTTTGCAGGGAGTGTTTTCTGTGATATGGTATGGCCCAAGATGTGATGTGTATATTGTATGCGATGATCATGTTTTTTAATGTTTCACGACTTGCATGTCGATGAGTACACAACCGGCAGGAGCCATATGGTTGTCTTTATAATTGTGTATGACCTGTGTGTCAACTTCTTATACGCCATGTAATAGTTTCACTTTATCGCTAAGTAGTTAGCAATAGTTGTAGATGCTATTCGTGGTGGAGGCAATCATGGTGGAGTGATGGAGATCATGCCGGCACGCACAAGATGGAGATCATTGCGCGAAGATTGGCTATACCATGTCACATAAAGTTATATGCATGTGATGTTTATCCCTTTTATGTATCTTATTATGCTTAGATCGCGACAGTAGCATTATAAGATGATTCCTCACTTAAAGATCAAGATAAAACTGTGTTCTCCCCATGTATGCACCGTTGTGAAAGTTCGTCGTGTCCAAGCATCACGTGATGATCGGGTGCTATAGACTCTACGTTCACATACAACGGGTGCAAGCCAGTTTTGCACACGGGGAAATACTTGGGTTTGACTTGACGAGCCTAGCATGTACAGACATGGCCTCGTAACACATGAACCGAAAGGTTAAACATGAGTCATATGAATGATATGATCGACACTTCGTTGTCCACCATTGAAACCACATCTCTTCTCGTGAAGATCGGATTAGGTGTGGTGAATTTGGATCATGTTCAGTAAACAACTTGAGCGATGTTGAATTTAGTGGGAGTTCATCTAGTAATTTGATTAAAAGTTGAACTAGTTATCATGAACATAGTCTAATTTGTACTTGCAAATATTGTAGATCAAATGGCTAAGTCCAACTTGAACGTTTTTGCTGAGAAGGAAAAGCTTAGAAACAATGGGTCTAACTTCACCAATTGGTTCCGCAATCCGAGAATCATTCTCTCTGGTGGTCAAAAGGACTATGTCCTTGAGAATGCGTTAGGTTACGCCCCTGCTGTAGATGCGCCGGCTGATGAGAAAGCTGTCTATCAGTCGCGCAAAGATGATTATGGTGTGATTAAGAGCACCATGTTGTTTGCTATGGAATCGGACCTTCAAAATCGTTTTGAAGACTATCCCGGACCCTTTGAGATTCTCGAGGAGCTGAAAACCATGTTTCAGACTCAGGCCCGTTCTGAGAGATATGAGATCTCTGAGAAGTTCTTTAACTGCAAGATGGAGGAAGGGAGTTCCGTTAGTGAGCACGCCATTAAGATGTCGGGCTACACTCAACGCCTTGAGCAACTGGACTGCAAGATTCTAGAGGAGCTCAAGATTGACAGGGTTCTGCAATCACTCCCTCCCAGCTACAAAAGTTTTGTAGTGACTCACAATCAGATTGGTTCCACTGATACGATCACCGAGCTCTTCTCAAAGCTGAAGGCTGCGGAGGTGGACATCAAAAAGGATAATCATGTGTTGATGGTCAACAAGCCCCCCACCTTCAAGAAAGGTAAGGGTGCAAAGAAGCCCTTCAAGAAAGGCGGCGGCAAGCGCGTTGCCCCTGCTGAGAAGAAGCTCAAGTCTGGACCCAAGCCGGACACTGAGTGCTTATATTGAAGGACAAGGGTCACTGGAAGCGCAACTGTCCTAAGTACTTAGCGGACAAGAAGGCTGGCACCATCAAAGGTATATTTGATATACATGTTATTGATGTTTTCCTTACTAGCCCTCGTTGTAGTGCCTGGGTATTTGATACCGGTTCAATTGCTAATATTTGTAACTCGAAACAGGAGCTACGGAATAGACGACGGCTTGCGAGGGATGAGGTGATGATGCGCGTTGGCAACGGATCAAGAGTTGATGTGATGGCCGTCGGCACGCTCTCCTTAGTTTTACCTTCGGGATTAGTTTTAAACCTCAATAAATGTTATTATGTGCCTGCGTTGAGCATGAACATTATTTCTGGATCTTGTTTATTGCAAGACGGTTATTCATTTAAATCGGAGAATAATGGTTGTTCTATTTATATGAGTAACATCTTTTATGGTCATGCACCTGTTGTGAATGGTTTATTTCTTCTAAATCTCGAAAGGGATGAAACACACATCCATAACATTGAGGCTAAGAGATGCAAAGTAGATAGTGATAATACTACTTATTTGTGGCACTGTCGTCTAGGTCATATTGGTGTAAAGCGCATGAAGAAACTCCATTCTGATGGACTTTTGGAGTCTCTTGATTTTGAATCATTTGACACATGCGAACCATGCCTCATGGGCAAGATGATCAAAACCCCGTTCTCCGGTATGATGGAGCGAGCAACGGACTTGTTGGAAATCATACATACTGATGTATGCAGACCGATGAGTGTTTCGACGCGTGGTGGATATCGCTATTTTCTCACTTTTACTGATGACTTAAGTAGATATGGGTATATCTATTTAATGAAACATAAATCTGAAACATTTGAAAAGTTCAAGGAATTTCAGAATGAAGTGGAGAACCATCGTAACAGAAAGATTAAGTTTCTACGATCCGATCGTGGAGGTGAATATTTGAGTTATGATTTTCTCACGCATCTTAAAGCAAGCGGAATCGTTTCGCAACTCACGCCACCCGGAACACCACAGCGCAATGGTGTGTCTGAACGCCGGAATCGAACCTTATTAGATATGGTCCGATCGATGATGTCTCTTACTGATTTGCCGTTATCATTTTGGGGTTATGCATTAGAAACCGTTGTATTCACTTTAAATAGGGCTTAATCTAAATCCGTTGAGACGACACCGTATGAACTGTGGTTTGGTGCTAAACCTAAGTTGTCGTTTCTTAAAGTTTGGGGAAGCGAAGCCTACGTCAAGAAGTTGATGTCGGACAAGCTCGAACACAAAGCAGAGAAATGCGTCTTCATAGGATACCCTAAGGAAACTATTGGGTATACCTTCTATCACAGAACCGAAGGCAAAGTGTTTGTCGCAAAGAACGCTTCCTTTCTTGAGAAGGAGTTTCTCTCAAAAGAAGTGAGTGGGAAGAAAGTAGAGCTAGACGAGGTTGTTGAACCTTCTCTTGAATTGGAGAGTAGCGCAGCACCGAAAATTGTTCCAGTGCCGCCTGCACCAACAATAGAGCTAATGACAAGGATCATGAAGCTTCGGACGATGCTGCTACTGAACGTCGCAGGTCGACAAGGTCGCGTGCCCCTCCTGAGAGGTACGGCAACCCTGTCTTGACTGTCTTGTTGGTAGAAGACAGTGAACCTACGAACTATGAGGAAGCGATGATGAGCCCAGACTCTGAGAAATGGCTAGAAGCCATGAAATCCGAATTGGGATCCATGAGCGAAAACCAAGTATGGACTTTGGTGGACCCTCCTAGCGACCGAAAGGCCGTTGAGTGCAAATGGATCTTCAAGAAGAAAACGGACGCGGATGGTAATGTTACCGTCTATAAAGCACGACTTGTCGCAAAAGGTTTTCGACAAGTTCAAGGTGTTGACTACGATGAGACTTTCTCTCCCGTAGCGATGTTTAAGTCCATTCGGATTTTATTAGCAATTGTTGCGTTTCATGATTATGAAATATGGCAGATGGATGTCAAGACTGCGTTCCTCAATGGTAACATTGATGAAGAGTTGTATATGATGCAACCCGAAGGTTTTGTCGATCCTAAGGATGCTGATAAGGTATGCAAACTTCAGCGTTCCATTTATGGACTGAAGCAAGCATCTCGGAGTTGGAACCTTTGTTTTGATCAAGTGATCAAGAGCTTTGGATTTGTTCCAAATTGCTACGAAGCTTGTATCTACAAGAAAGTGAGTGGGAGCTCGGTGACATTTCTGGTACTATATGTGGATGACATATTGATTATTGGAAATGACATTAACATGCTTAACAATGTGAAGAGTTATTTGAACAAGTGTTTTTCAATGAAAGACCTAGCTGAAGCTGCTTATATATTGGGCATCAAAATCTATAGATATAGACAAAGACGCCTGATAGCTTTAAGCCAGATTACATACCTAGACAAAGTTCTGAAAATGTTCAGAATGGATAAGGCAAAGAAAGGTTCAGTGCCTATGTTGCCAGGTAAGATATTGAGCAAGGCTCAGTGTCCAGCTACGGTAAATGATAGAGAAGCTATGAGCAAAGTGCCTTATGCCTCGGCCATAGGTTCTATCATGTATGCCATGCTGTGTACTAGACCCCGATGTGTCCAATGCTCTTAGTTTGACGAGCAGATATCAAAGTGATCCAGGAGTGGAACACTGGACAGCCGTGAAGAACATCCTAAAGTACCTAAATAGGACTAAAGAAATGTTCTTAGTCTATGGAGGTGATGAACAGCTCGTCGTAAAAGGTTACATCGATGCTAGTTTCGACACCGACAAGGATGATTCTAAATCTCAGACAGGATACGTTTATATTTTGAATGGAGGAGCTGTGAGCTAGAGAAGCTGCAAGCAAAGCATGATCGCGGGATCTATAGTAGAAGCGGAATACATGGCTGCTGCAGAAGCGTCAAGTGAAGGAGTTTGGATCAGGAACTTCATCACTGAGCTTGGCATGGTTCCAAGTGCATTGGACCCACTGGAGATATTGTGTGACAACACTGGCGCCATAGCACTCGCTAAGGAACCAAGATATCATCCAAAGACCGAGCATATCAACCGCAAGTTTCATATAATCCGAGATTATATAGCAGATGGAGATCTGAAGATTAGCAAAGTAAATACAGATCTGAATGTCGCAGATCCATTGACTAAACCTCTTCCACGTGTAAAACATGATCAACACCTTAGTGCCATGGGTGTGAGACTGTTGCCAAATGTAAACTAGATTATTGACTCTAGTGCAAGTGGGAGACTGTTGGAATTATGCCCTAGAGGCAATAATAAAGATGTTATTATTATAATTCTTGTTCATGATAATGTTTATATTCCATGCTAGAATTGTATTAAGCGGAAACTTAAATACTTGTGTGGTTTGTGAACAACACCGTGGCCCTAGTACGCCTCTATGGACTAGCTCATTGATTAATGATGGTTAAGGTTTCCTAACCATAGACATGATTTGTCGATTAATAATGAGATCATATCATTGGGAGAATGATATGATGGACAGACCCAAACTAAGCGAAGCAATTAGATCGTGTCATCGTGTTTATCTTTGTGGAGCTTTTCTTATGTCAAATATTGTATTACTTAGACCATGAGATAATACAACTCCCTGGTATTGGAAGAAAGCTTTGAGGTCATCAAACGTCATCCAATGAGAGGGTGATCATAAAGGTGTCTCTCAGGTGATCGGAAAGTACCTGTTGGGTTGTATGTATCAAGATGGAATTTGTCCCTCCCAAGTCGGAGAGATATATTTGGGCCCACTCGGTAATTGATATCAACACCGCTTGCAAGCATGTGGTTAAGGAGTTAATCACAAAGTGATATCGGATTACGGAACGAGTAAAGTACTTGCTGTGAACGAGATTGAACTAGGTATGACGGTACCGACGATCAAATCTCGGGCAAGTAAAATATCGCGAGACGAAGGGAATATATATATGGGATTGATTGAATCCTAGCATCGTGGTTCATCCGATATGATCATCGATGAATGTGTGGGAGTCAATATGGGTTTCCAGACCCCGCTGTTGATTATTGATAGAAGATCATGTCTGCATGTTCTCGAACCCGAAGGGTCACACACTTAACGTGTCTCGACGCTAGGATGGACTGGATAATTGGTTTATGAGTTTTTGTTCGGAGTCTCGGATGGGATCCGGGACATCACGAGAGGTTCCGGAATGGTCCGGAGAATAAGATTCATATAAGGCAATGCAGTTTTTGGAGTTCGGAATTGTTTCGGGTTAATCGGTATTGTACCGGAAGCTTCTAGAACCTTCCGGAGGGGGACCAACGTGGCCCCACCTGCCGGGAGGGGGCATGGGCCTATGAGGGAGTGCCCTGGCCACATTGGGCCAGGGGCACAAGGCCCCATAGGGACCAGCCGGCCAAACAAGGGGAAACCCTAAAGGGGGCTTCTAGAAGGAGGGGGGAAGACTTGCCCCCCACTCCTCCCTCCTTTGGCCGTCGGCCTAGGCTTGGGGGAGGGGATAGGGCTGGCACCCACCCCTCTATATATAGAGGGCTGGGGCGCACCACCCCAACACACCTTCCCCTCAAGCCTAGCCGCCCTGCTGCCCTCCTCTCTCTCTCCCTCCCGACTGCGTGTAGGCGAAGCCCTGCTGCAGAAACTCTCCACCACTTGCACCGCGCCGTCGCGTTGTAGATCCAATCCATCTCTCCACCATACTTGCTGGACCGAGGAAGGAGGAGACTCGAGGTGCTGCACGTGTGCATCTCTCGAAGGCATCGCCACTTGCGGTGCTGGATCGGAGCGGATCACGAGGAGTAGAAGCGAGTACGACTACATCACCCACGTTCCGACGAACGTTCCGCTGTGCGAATCTTCAAGGGTATGAAGATCTCATCTAATCTCTCTTGTTGTTTGCATCTCCTAGATTAGATCTTGGCTTTCCTGTTCGCATCCGTAGAATTTTTTTTGATTTACTATGCTGCGAAACCCTTCAAAACTTACCCAGGGGACAGGCCTGACCCGGCTAAATGGAGGGCAACTCCAAGCCCAATCATCCGCCAAGTTCAGTTTAAAGATTGAGCTTACTCGGCGGGCAATGGAGTCATGGGTGAGCTCCTAAGTGGAATGCCGAGTGGGATCATGGGAGCCACTCATGAAGCACATCTTGTGGCTCCTTGCTTGGATGGGGCTTACTCGGCGTGAGATGAAGGCGCACATGAGGTTAGTGTCGACAAGATGAAAGTTTTCATCCGGCGACAATCACCTTTCCAGGATCGCGTTAGCCTCATTCACCGCAGCGTCTTGGTCGCGCGGGTCAAGCTGCCAGAGCTTTTTGTTGGGGACCTCGTCCGAGAAAGGGGGGAGCCGGATGTTATCGGTGGACCCACTGTTTTTGACATAGAAAAAAGTCCTATGCCACTTTTTGCAAGAATCAAGCCCAGCAAGGAAAGATGGAGTCTCTCCTGGGCGTGATGCTAGCAGCACTACACCGAGTCGGATTTTTCTCGGCTCGAGGAGCACCAGGCTGGGGAACAACCTGAACCCTAAATCTAAAGTATTTGGCCCACAGAAGAACTGTAGGCCAAATCCCAAGATAAGCCTCACATGCAGAAATAAAGCAAGAAAGAGAGCCAATCGCATTGGCAGGGAGATGATGGGTTTGCAAATGGAAGGTGGAGAGAAACAAGGAGAAGAAAGTGCTCACTAGGAGAGCAAAACCGCGCTCAAAGTGGGAAAGTAAAACCACCCGCTCGTTACCTTCGGGTTTGGGAGAAATCTCACCGGCGGAGAGACGGCAATCCACTTGCAGCGGAATGCGCCTGGTGGAGCGGAGCCATTCTACCTCCTCGGTGGAGACCTCCGAGCCTTCCCAGCCGCCGCGCTCGCCGGCGGGAACCTCCTGCTCCTCCGCACCATCAGCGCCGTCGTGAGCATCCATCACCCTCGCAGACTCAGTCTCCTCCGCCGTCGGGAGTGGCTTGGAATAACACGGACCCGTGGTGGAATGGAAAGAGAAGAGGAGCAATTGCAAGACATGAACGAGAGGAAGAGGAAACCGCAAAGGGGGTGGTTCGATCTTGCAGGCGCTAAGAAGAAGAAGAAGCAAGGTAAAACTGAACAGGCGTGGGGGAGGTGGAAACCCCCAACCCCTACTTAAGGGTAGTAAAAACCCCAGTCGTGGGATCCATTTGCGCCGTGCGGCCAGCGTGTGGCCGTGTACCGGGCCGAGTAAGCCAATCAGCAAGCGCCACGTAGCTAGATATACACGAAAAATCACGTGCCACATCATGAAAGGAAGGACAAGGGGCGCAGGCTGATGGGACTACCACAATGACGGGGAATAACTGCGCAGCCGTCACTGTGCCGCCAGAGCTTGGAACAAAATTTGAGGCAAGTAATCATGATTACCAGCTGTCAGTGACTGAAGCACGCCAAAAATGACTCAGAATTGGTCAAAGTGACTCGGCTCGAGGCAAAAATGAGCCAAGAAGTCAAAGAGTGGATCCAAAAACTGTCAGACAGACCCGACAAGGTGCAAGATTGCGACCGATAAAGTCAAAACTTAAGTTCCAATCACACGAAAGGAACCTGGAGACGCCTAACATCTTGAACTGCTAGACCCCACCAGCTTCGAGGACTAATGTCGGGGGGATAACCCCCGGTAGGGTCACGTGAGGTGAAACATAGCACAACTTGGCTAGCTCCGAGTAAAGAAAGAACCAGGCCGGGTAAGAACGTCCGAGTAAGAGAAGCATGAGCGGCCGACATATAAACTATGTTGGCTCACATAAGACAAAGTTCTAATTCTTGCAGGAACCGACGAGCCCAGTCTACCGAGGAAGGGCCGAGTCAAGTGGTACGCGTGGCACCTTTTCGAGTAAGATTCAGGAGGGACCGTGGTAAAGCATGGTCAAAAGAGAAGGGCGACGCCAGGTGACACAAAAGGAGCCGGGTGATGCCCAAAGCATACACTGGCGTACAAAGTTACAGCGTCACGCCAAAAGGGAACAAGAAGCATCGTACTAGAAGACTTTTAGCTGTCAAGCTTTAGGGACTGGGCCATTGGGCTCAGGGCAAGCCCATGACCCGGCCCACATTATAGGGACCAAGATCCAAACAGTAAACCCTAGAACCCAAAGGGGTATAAGCTAGCTAGCACTGCCTATATAAGGAAGGGCATAGCAGTAGTAGAAGGAGGTTGGACCAAGGAGGGAACTAGTGCACTAAACCCTAGTTCATACAGGTCAAGGAGCACTTGTAATCTACGGGTATCAATGAAATCGCTAAGTCTGGAGAGTTCTTCTTGTTCTTCGTGCATGGCTCGACCGTGCACTCCCTCCCTGGTGACCACAAGCACCCATTCGGCCCCCAACTTAAGCCTACCCATGGCATCTGCCGTGCCACCACCACGACACTTTCGGTGATCCGTGTTCCGAGACCATGTCTATATATGCTAGGCTTGGCAAGATCAAACCTTAGATTCCGCATGAGAAAATCTGGCTTGCACACGTTGTATACACTCGCAGAATCTAACATACCCGATCATCACGTGGTGCTTCAAAACAACGAGCTTTAGCAACAGTGCCTACTAAGGATGAAAACTTTATAACTTGAAATTTCTGTGCTAGAGGGATCATCTTATAATGCTACTGTCGCAAACTAAGCAATACAAGATGCATAAAAGGATTAACATCACATGCAATTCATAATATGTGATATGATATGCCTTTTGTTCTTGTGCTTCCGATCTCCATCTTCAAGCACGAACATGATCTCCATCATCACCGGTATGGCGTCAAGGTCAATGGTGCCGCTCCATGGTTGTCGTCCACCAGCATCAACTATTACAACTACTTTGAATAATATACATGCAGGTCTTAACGGAATTAAAAAGACAACCATATGTCTCCTGCCGGCTTCCAACTTACAATAAGGAACATTGCATACATCATATATAATCACAATCATGGCCATATCACATCACAACTCACCCCTGCAAAACAAAGTTAGACGCCTCTAATTTTCTTTGCATGTTTTACGTGGTTTGGGGCTTTCAATAAGTGTCGTTCTAACTTATGAATAAGAACCACAACATTGATACTAGTATTGTCAATCACCCGTTGTAAATTGAATCTTAACTATGTTGGGAGAAACAGGCACCCGCAAAGCCACTTATGCAATACAAGTTGCATGTCAAGCGTGGAGCAAGTCTCATGAACAATGTCATGTAAGGTTAGCCCGGGCCGCTTCATCCCACCATCCCGCAAGATGCAAAGTACACAAGAAGCAATCGACAACAAAATCATCAACGCCCACAATGACCATTGTGTTCTACTCGTGCAACAGATCTACATATAGACACGGCTCTCATACCACTGTAGGGGTTCGTAGCATGGAAAACAAAAAATTCTACCGCATGCACACAAACAAGCCAAGATCTATCTACTAGATTGTAGCAACGAGTCGATTGAAGTACTCACCCTCGAATATTCCAAAGCGGTTAACAAGAGCAGATTCTTGTGGGTGATGTAGTCGTACACTTGCCGATCTCAAGATCGCGTAGACGATCCTTCTGGCGATGCATTCCGACAGCGCTTCCGCAGTCGATCACACGTTCGGTACTTGATGAAGACCTTCCTCTCCCTTGTTCCAGCAGGCAGCGTAGGTTGTAGTTCTCCCCTCGCGATTCCAGCAGCACGACGGCGTGGTGTCAGAAGTAGAGGGAAGATCCCGCAGGGCTTCGCCAAAGCCGGTACGAGTTATGGTGGATCTAGGGTTTTCCGGCGATCTAGGTTTAGAAGGCCGGAGAGGAGGAGTCGGCGATGGCTAGGGCGACGGCGACGGGCCAGCGGTGGTGGCGTGCAGCGGCGGCGCACGGGGTGGGGAGGGCTGGCTTTTGTCTTGTTTGGGGCAGCCCTCCCCCTCTATTTATGAGAGGGGGGCAGGCTTGGGAGGGGAGAGTTTGAATCCAAACCCAAACCCAAGTTGGATAGAAGGAAGGACTCTTTCCTTCTTCTACTAGTAAACTATTGTTCCAGTTTGACTTTTCAAACCTCCCTTTTGACTTTCAATTTAGAGCTTTAATTCTCTATCGCAAATGCCCAAACCAAGTGACCTAGGATATGATCCAATCATTCCACTTATCCATGACACATTCATGGACCATTCCCCTTCCGGTCCGGCGAATCTTCTAGACCCTTCTAGAACCTCTCCGATGAAAACATCGAAATCATTCCCGAACTCTGGAATCGGACTTTTCTTATATGAATCTTATTCTCCAGACCATTCCGGATATCATCGTGATATCCCGGATCCCATCCGAGACTCCGAACAACATTCGGTATCCCTACTTACATTCCATATCTACTAAACAACATCGAATCCTTAAGTGTGTCTCCCTACGGTTCGTGAATTATGCGGACATGGTCGAGACACTTCTCCGATCAATAACCAATAGAGGAATCTGGAAAATCATATGGCTCCCTCATATTTCTACGATTACTTTGCGGTTGAATGAACCACTTACATGCGATACCAATTTCCCTTTGTCTCGCGATAGTTTACTTATCCGAGGTTTGATCATCGGTATGTCTGCATACCTAGTTCAACCTTGTTACCGATAAGTACTCTTTTCTCGTTCCCGTGATATGTGATCCCTTGTGAGACAGTCACATGCTTGCAAGCTAATTGGATAGCATTCCACCGAGAGGGCCCAGAGTATATCTATCTGTCATATGGATGGGAAAATCCCACTCTTGATCCATGTACCTCAACACATACTTTCCGAACACTTAATGCCACTTTTATAGCCACCCAGTTACGGAGTGGTGTTTGATGTCATCAAAGCATCCTTTCGGTGATGGTGATTAGCATGATCTCATGGTCGAAGGACTTAGGTTACTATGTATCAGAAAGCTTATAGCAAACGAACTATTGAAATGACTTGATCTTAATGCTACGCTTATATATAGGAGTATGTCCAGCATACCATTCTCCTAATGATATGATCTTGTTGTCAATAACATCTCAATGTTCATGATCAGAAAACCACGATCATCTATCAATCAACAAGCTAGTATTATAAAGAGACTTTATCAGGGACTCTAATTTAGTTTACAATTCACACAAGTATTAATGTTTCTGGTTAATACTATTATAGCATGAATGTAAACATTTATCATAAACACAAAGATATAATAATAACCAATTTTATTATTGCCTCTAGGGCATATCTCCAACAGAAAGGCCCTCTTGTAGTGCTCTTAACTGCATTAACCAGAACAATTATCTGGTCTCATGCAGCAGGTTGTCGAGTTATTTAGAATAGTCTTTTCAATCACATTTTTTATCACCATTGCCTCAAGCAGCAAGAACTTAGGCTTTGCAAGGTGGAATGCAAGCAATGTACATCCTAATTCTGATGTCCAGTCAAAAGAAGCTTAGCATCCTGACAAGTGCTGAATGGTTGTGCAAACATCCATGCAACTGATGAACTCGGAGAGGATCTGAAACCTGAAACCAAAGAAAACCATGCTTTCGTTTTGTCTTTCTTTCTGAACATAAATTAGCATCTCAACTCTAGACCCCTTTTTTACCACATAAACGAAGCAAACACATTCTGAAGCATATATACTGGGTTGATCAATTCATGGAGAACGATCAGACAATTAATATTTTGAAATTTTTATCAGATAAAAATAACCAAACATAAATTGAAATTGAGAAATAATATTTTGAACATAAATTGAAAAAAGATAAAACATCTCACTTGTCTGCTTCCACTCGTCCTCCACATTCGATGGAAGATTTTATAGTTTGCCACACATTACTTTGGATATTTATAATTTGCCATACATTACTCTGTCTTTTATTTTTTGCCACCGAGTATATTGATAGCTTTATAATTTGCCTTATTTCTTCCTTTACATGTATATTGATTTTTGTAACTCTAAAATACAATGTGATATACACGTACACCTGGCGGGCAAACCAAGTCAGTTCCATCGATCAATCAATCAAGAAAGTGACAGTTCCTAGAAGAAAAGAAAAATGGGGGCTGGGGCGGAGCGCCAGCGGAGGCCACAGCCGGACAACTGGAAGCGGGAGCACCGCCGTCAGCCACCACGGATGGCCTAGGCGCAAGGACCTTCCCCCCGGCGGCGACCATTAACGACGCGTCAACCACGATCGGTGGAGGATGTGCTGAGCTACCGCTCGCTGATAACACCAACCGGACCTAGGGCTCCTCGAGACAGCGCCTTCCTGCTCATAGAGGTTGGCGATGTGGATTCGCAGGCGCGACAGTGCTATGCAAACGAGATTGGAAGATTGCAAAAATTTAAGTTGAATTTTGTGTGCGTTTGTTCCTAATTGAATGTTCGGTTAACTATCCCTATTATTCAAGAAGCGCATGCACATCCAAACTCCTAGACGCCTAGACCCGAAGGTTATAATTTTTCAAAAAGCGCATCTGTGGCATAACGCCGACTGTTCAAATGTGCACAACCTACTCCAAAGACCAAGGGAACCCGACTTGACAAGAAGCCTGAATTTTCTTCTGAATATTGTTGTTTTGCTATCGGCTATTTGTTCAGTTTTCTTCTTCTTTTCTTAGTCCCCTGAAAAACAGCTCCGACTGAAAATTATCCCTTATAGCTAGTTCAGTAGTGAAATTGACTCATTAGTATTGTGAAATTTATATCTTTGTACAAATAATTATTGAAAGAGAATATGAGAATATTGCAGCATAATTCCTTGATCGATAAGCATATAATTACCAATCTATAAAAATTCAAACCAGTCTACTGAATCTACCAATCTATAAATTTAAGCCGGTCTGTTATATCATTACTGTGTGTATGGTGTATGGATAAGTGAGAGAGATAGCTGATTGCTACCTGGATGCATCTGTGTACCACCACATCACGTGTCAGTCCTGGTCCTCTTGGATCGTGGACGTGATTATGTTCCGCGCATGATCTGTTGTCTGCCGCTCATGGTTGCCGATCGGAGAGAGGGATGGAAGGTGAGAGGAGAGGAATTGGTTACCTGAATCTTGGCTCTTGTCTGTCGTCGTCGACCATGGCTGAGGCACCCGTGGTCTGTCCGTTGCCGCCGGCGATGCGCCACCTAAAAGTAAGCAAATGATTGATTGACAGTGGCTATAGAGGCGAATCAATAAGGTAGGGCCGCGAGATCATGCCGCTACGCCCCTGCTAGGCCTTCATCCTCGCCGTCGCGCGGGATGGGAACGTCGCGCTCGCCGCTACCGTCCACTGCCTGTTCGAGTCCCATCGACCTGCTCTTCTGCCATGTCCTTTTTTTTTGACAGACTCTTCTGCCATGTCCTATGCCATGCACCTGGGGGCGGTCGCCTAACCCTAGATCTCGCATCTCTAATTGTACTACACGAAGGGATCGGGAGAGAAACAGAACAATTAAACCGGAGACCCCACTGTTCGCATGGCAGTAGCATCCATGGCGCGCTCACCCTGGAGGCGATGCACAACCCACCACCATGTCAGCGACATGCGCTGGGTAGGCGGCGATGTGGATGGGCAGGCCATGCATCGGTGTGTGTATCCTTGGTGCGGTGTATGCGGCATGCAGATTTATTTCCAACTTATGAGGGCTCGCAATATTGACGACGAGCGAAACATCCGTGTGCGGTGAAGGATGTCGACGCCGGTAGCGTGACGTAGTGCAGAGAGACAGAAAACGGAACCCTCTCGTGCTTTTTAGATAAGTAGAGACTTCGTGGGTCCTCATGCGTGGTCAAGCATCACCTCACGAGCACGTATTTTCAAGAAGGAGATCAAAACTCAGCCAATCTATTCACTACATATCAGTTCGTAAAAATTTCCGTGAGCAAAACCATCCATAGGTCGCCCGCTTCCTCCCGTGTCGTCCCCGCTCGGGCGGCACCGGAGGCCAACCCTAGCCGCCGTCGAGGGTCGCCCCGCCCTCCCCTCTCTCCCCCGCCTCCGTCGAAGGACGCGACCGGGCAAAGCTCGCGCCGTCGACGATGGGGGTGGGGCCTCTCTCTCTCCCGTGAGGCCTTGTCAGGAGAGGCGTCGGCCTGGGCGGTGGCGGAGCTCCTCGACGGCGTGGCGGCGGGTGGCGGCGCAGGGAGGGCGCGTCGTGTTGGTGCGGAGGGCACATGGTGGCGGCTGCAGCAGGTGGGAGGACGCCCATGCCTGCAGTCGCGCATGGAGACAGGGCCCGATATGGGCATGTGCGGGCCGCGGCTTCGGGGGCTATGGCGGCGCGGGGAGCTTCTGCACCGGCGTGCTGGGTGGATGCTGCTGCGGAGATGGTCGGCCGGCATGGGGGGCCTCCTCCCCCGAGCCCATGTTGGCTGGCGGCATGCCCGGTGGTGGCCAGCACCCTTGGCGGTGCCGGCGGCCAACTAGGCTGCGGCGGCTGGGTTCTCACCGCCCAGCCCTCGTTTTTCAGTTGTAGTGAGGCAGCGATCAACCCCCTGCTCCATCGACGACATTTTTGGCGCTCATCTCGTGGGTGGTGTGTCCAAGGCGGCTCCTTGTTGCGTGTTCGGTGATGTTTGGGTTGGCCTAGGGCCGGGGAGAAATCCCTGCGTGATGCTGGCGGCGGCGACGCCCGTGGGCGCCGTTACCTTCTTGGAGGCGTCGTCATGGCGCTGCCAGTGCTTCCCCGCCTCGAACACCGGGGGAAACCCTAGACCCGACTTAAGGATCGGGCGGCGGCGGCACAGCTGTGTCGTTCTCTCCTTGGGGCGTCGCCTCGGTGGTTCTTGGAGTCCTCGGCGCGCTAGTTGGAGTTTGGTCTTGGCTGCTGCCTAGAGCTTGGGCTTTCGGGGCGCTATGTACATCGTCGATGGCCCTTCCTCGTCGACGCCTCCTCCAGTCGGGCTTGGTCTCGCCGTTCGCTCGCCAACTCTTAGGCGCTATGGGTGAACGGTGCGTTGGCCTGTGCCTTCCTTGAGTTGGATCGGTCTTGTGTAGTTCCTTTCTTCGGTTGTGACGCGGCCTAGAAGCTCGGTGTCCCATCTCCTCGCCATGTTTAGTTGGAGATGGTTTAAGGAGGGTATTTGTCGCGTGGTTGGTGTGGTTGTGTTGTAGCCGTGTGGCGTTGTGTTTGTATCGTGTAGCCTTTTGGCGTTGTATCGTCCATCTTGGCCGCTTCTTTTATGAATTCGGTACACCTCCCACCAAGGTGTATCCTTGAAAAAGAATTATCGCGTGCACAGTGTGTAGTACCGTGTGACCAGAATCTCAATGTCCGCACGTGCACAATGTGTAGTGCCGTGTGACCAGAATCTCGGTGTCCGCACGAGAGAAATTTCATAATTTCATTTTTTGGAGAATGATTTAAACCAACCTGACCAGGCGGGTCCTTCTCTCTCACACCGAGTCCCTCTTCTTTGGCGCGGACTCGACCCTCTCTTCTTTCCTAGGGGTTGCCGTTCCTCCCCTCTCCCATATCTACTAGCCGTCGCTCCTAATTTTTTTGGATATATTTCAAAAGAACACTTTGTTGCAAATGTTTCCTTTTTCTATTGCATGTGTTGTTCCCATTTGTTTGATACATTGGTTCTTTATGTTGATTTGCTACAACCAAATGGGGATTGTTACATAATTTTTTTATTTTGTTACATGGCATTTTTGAAATATCGCAATAGTCATTTTACAACTTTTGAAGACTATAGGACAAATATTGCAATACATGTTGCATTCACACAAAAAGGTTGAATATTGGGGTTTGCTAGATCCCCATCAAGGCCGTCATCAATTTTCGATTATCCTCCATAATTTAAGATGATAGTAGCTCTCACCCTAGTTGGTAACTAATACCTTTGAGATGTCTGGTGGAAAAGGGGAAGATGACATTTCCTTATGTGTCATAGGCATCGATGTATCAAGATGGGTGTATGCATGGACAGATTCGCAATAGGTCTTGTTCAGATGTACATCCAAAATTTTCTAGTATAAAAAAACTGTATATAGTGTACCGTGGACATATTTATAAGTTGTGGTATTTCCTAGCACATATCTAAATCGATCTCAAACCTCCTATTAGAAATGCCAGGCCCTAACAAAGATCCCGGTTTCAGATTTCACCTTTATGTTTTGTGTTGGTTGGAATTTGAACACCAAAATTAAATTTCCGGATCTGTTCCTAGAAGTATGAGGACATGACAACACACAGTTTTTGTTGGAATTTGGGTGTGGGCCTTGGCCCATAGCCTAATACAAATTCTGAAATTCTCATGGCTCATTCATGCCTAGCAAGGGGTGGCACCAAAGTTTAGTCCCACCTTGCTAGTTTAAAGGGAGTTGGACCAATATATATATAGTGGAGTGTTTCACTACCTCCTAAAGAGAGTGAAGAGAAGTGGCATACACGCGCGCTCCTCCTCCTCCGCCGCCCGCCTCGCCACGCCCACGCCCACGCCACGCCACGCCAATTTGCAGAATTGTACCCGACCGGCGCTATATATAAACGGCCTTAGGCGAAAACCCTAATACGAGCAATACACATCTCTCTGCCTCCAGAACCTTGCGCCGCCGCTACACCTTCTCCATCCCCTCTTCCGGCGTGCACCGGACGACGAGACAGTAGGCCTCCGGAACCACCGCCTCTCGTGAACCTGTACGGATGAGGGGCGATCAGGTTTTTAGGGAGCGCGTCTGCGCGACTACTGACGGCATCACGTCGACCGACCACTACTTCCCCGACGAGGACTTCTTTCCGGACATCAGCAGCTTCTACATCGACGCCATGGCTGACGACACTGGTGTCAATGCGAACCTCAACCCCAACCTGAACGCGAACCTGATTCCTCCTCCAGCACCGTACGTGATCTGTTTCTATCTAGTTCAGTTTATGTTGCAGTTTTTTGTACTAGCTCTTGGAATAGATGTGATCTGCTTATTCTGGTTGAATATGATCTGTTCGTCTATTCTGCTAGTATACATGATTAGATTAATTCCAGCACTTATAGTAATGATTTATTATTGCTTATTTCGAATTGAATATTATGGTAATTTGCTTATATTTTCAACAGATTTATCGAACAATTAGATCTATATCTTCCAGCCTCTCTGAATGATATGATGTGTTCTTGAACTTTTTTGTAATCTAGCGTGGGAAAATAGCCAAAGAACGAGAAGATGGTAAGTTAGATGAAAAAGTGGGGAATTTTGTAGAGAAAATTTGAATTAGCTAGCATGAACATTTCGATTTGTAATTTAGCATCACATAAACCAATACCACCATATGTTGGCACACTTCCATATATACACTTGATGGATTGACCGGCAACCAACAAGAAGAACATTTTTTAGAAGCTCTAGAGGATTTAATCTGCAAGCCAAAACAACCACGTCCTGTACTGGGCATGCAGTGACTTGCTATGCCTTATTGGTACATTTGGTGGCAGCGTAGAGAAATTGTGAAGGGTGAAACAATGCATCAACTGCGAAATACATCCTAGCATCATCAAGTAATTAACGCAGTTCTGCGCGAAGTTAGATGGATGAAGCCAGCTAGCTAGACTTTGCCTAAAACAAAATATTGATGCATCGTTCCATGTTGATGGAACGGGTGCTGCTAGCTGTTATGATCTTATGCAGTGACCATGGTGAGGTGACTGTAGGCTCTGCTTGCTTGTTGGACAGAATGTTAAGTGCCACTATGGACGAGGCCCTTGCGTTCATGAAAGGTTTGGAATTTCTAGGAGGTTTGGGTGTATCTAAAGTGACAATTGAATCTAACTCGCTGGAATTGATACAAGCATGCAATGATGTTATGGAAGTATAGGGCCATTTCCCTGCTATTCTTGTAAGTCGCTTCATGATGGCACATTCTTTTGATGTCAATTGAGAACCAGGTGGCGCATCAGCTCGCTAAGTTTTATTATTCTTCTAAGTCTGTAGTTAGCTGGGATAATGGAGACCCTTGTGGGTGTATCGTGTCATATGTAATCAATGATGTAAGTTTGTCGGCTGGCTTTTTCCCCCTAAAAAACAAGATGAACGTTTCCCTTTTGTGGGTAGAACGTTTTTATTCAGCATGTGCAGCATGGGATCGATGCTCGCAACAATTGTTTACATTAAATCGGAAGGTACATGTCTCAAAAAAAAAAAGGAAGGTTCACACCCAAAAAAAAATCAGGCAAATGTATCTGTACAGATACCTTTTCTAATATTTTCGGTTGCATCTGGCCATGATCGGCGGCTTGGCGAAGGGGCCGTCGAGCATGCCGCGCGCCATGATCCTGTACACGGCCTCCGTCATGTGCAGGCCGTCCCAGGACACGTACTTGGACGGGTCCGGGCACCGCACCGCCCCCGGATCCGGGCATTTGATGGCGAGGTTGGCGTTGTACGGCCCGCCGCCGCCGCAGCACGCGTAGAGCACCTTCGCCGGGTCGAACCCGTTCGGCGCCGGCGTGGTGATGATGCTGATGATCTCGTCGTAGTAGTCGACGTAGGTGATGGACACGCCGGGGTGGGCGTGGCGGAGGTCGCGGATCTTGGCCTTCAGCATGTCGTTGTGGAAGCCGGTGAGGCCGTTGAGCCACCTGAGGCAGCCGGCGTCGTCGTAGTCGCCGGGCTCGCCGCCGCGGTAGAAGAAGAGGTACCGCGGCACGCAGCCGAGCGGGAACACGCCCGGCACGTAGATGGTCTTGGCTCCCAGCCCGATCAGCGCCTGGCGTTGACGAAGAAATAATTGATTATGATCTCATGATGATCAGTAGTAGCCCATGCTCCGCTGAACGTGCGTGGTCGGCTTCGATCGGATCTTGAGGTAACGTACCTCGATGGACATGGCAATGGATCTGATGACCTTGGGCACGAGGGGCTTGACCCAGCCGAGCGTCTTGTTCTGGAAGAAGGGGTGGTTGTAGTCGTTGGCGCCGATCTCCCCGACCAGGAACAGCGACTTGGCCATGACCTCCTCCCGCTCCTTCTTGGTGGGGGCGATGGCGGCGAGCACCTTCTTGAACCAGCCGATCTGGATGCCCAGGGAGTAGGGGGTGATGCCGCTGACGTCGAGGCGCTTCTTCTGGAAGAGCAGCTGGTTCAGCGCCGTGCCGCTCGCCACCGCGAAGTTGGCGCCGTACCGGAACTCCTCCTTCCTCGCCGGCGACTTGGCCTGCAGGTACGCCGGCCAGTACGGGTACCCCAGCCTCTCCACTGCACGCGTAGACGTGTCATGCTAGGAAATCGACGTTCGTGCATGCACGTGCGTGAAGTGATTAAGCAAGCGCAAGCACGTGTGCGCGCGCTCACGTACGTACCGATGAAGTCGACGATGAGGCGGCCGTCGGACCAGCGGCCGGTGGGGCGGCCGAAGAAGGTCCTGCCGTAGGGGGGGCGCGACACGGAGCCCGGCGCCTTGGAGTAGTGGATGAAGTTGCCGGTGTCGATCAGCGAGTCGCCGAAGCTGAACAGCCGAGGGTAGCAGCTGCTGCTCCGGTTCTTTGGCGGTGCCGCCGGGTACGCCGACGCCGTCGTGGCAAGGAGCGCGGCGGCCACCACGAGCCGCAGAGCCAGAGTCGCCATTGTGGCTGAATCGATGGGCTCCAAGAGTTGGCTCCTCGATCAAGCCTCACTCGCTAACGTCTGCCCGGAGCTACAGGCTATATGTAATGTAGGTGTAGTACTGTACTGTACATAGAAATCATCAGGATGGTGAGCTGATGACCGGACACGCGCGGCCGACGTGCCTCGGTGTAGCCATTTTTTAAATAATTAAGGACATCTTCACAGGCCGACCCAAACGGGCGATCAAAACCGTTCGTTTTTATCCATTTAAGTCGGACCGCACTAGTTTTTAGATCACGGTCTGGTATCTATTCGGTCAGACGTGTCCAGCGGTGCGACTTATTTGTCCGTACTTAGCAAATAGGTCATCGCCAACACCGACGTATTTTCAGTGTCTTTCCGCCGCTCCACCGTCTCCCGTCTTTCTTTCCCGCCGCTTCCCGCCAGTTCTAGGCATTTTCTGCCGCGTCCAGGCGCAACCATAAAAAGAGAAGGTCGGCTGAGATATCTTCAACCAGACCCGCACCACCCCCACCACAAACCACCATGCCTGGCTATCCGTGTCGGCATACTGACCTCTATGGCAACCCCGACGTTGGCAGAGAAGAGCAGCCCGAGCGCTCGATGTCGTCGTGGTGGCCGAACCCGCCGGTGGCACCAGACGTGTTACCACCTCCGATCTGGGGCGCATGCAGATATACACTAACACACTTCGGTCGCGACGCATTCACTACAACTACAACAGGACCAATAGCGAGCCTTTTTCGTTGGAGGTCATGAACCACGTCTTTCTACTCGAGCACCGGCGGCGTCTAACGCTCACAGAAGTGTGCGACGAGCCCCGGGAAGCGGTGCGGGGCGATCCTGATGACGCGTACCTGCATTTCCGCCCTGCCCAGGCTCAAGAAGAGCTGCAGATGTAGCAGGCGGTCTACCGCTCTCTCGAAGAAGAATGGGGGTTTACCGACCCACCGGCGCGGCCACAGCCAGCGCTATAGGGGCGCATAGCTAGAATGGTGTTGTAGTGTTGTGGTCGTGGTTTGCTTGTAACATATTTGAAGAATCGAATAAAAACTTGTCATTGCAAATGGACGACGCCCACATTGCTAACTCCAAACATCGTACATGGAGAGTACACATACTAGCCTACTCGTCAGAGTTGGAGTGGTAGTAGCGACGACACATGGTGTCGTCGAAGATGTTGATGGTGAGCATGGTTTCGCCGTCGTACTTGGAGATAACGAAGTTGCCCACTTCGATCTAGTGCGCGCGGGCGAACTCCTCCTAGCCGCTGGCGAGGAACATTTGGCCGGGGTGGTCGAACAACACCTCTACCAGCCAAGCGCTGGTATTGACACCCGCCGCCCGTAGCATGACCTGCTGGGGCTCTGCGTCGTCGACCAGCAACGCGAATTTGCAGGGGGGGCATCCTGTCCCGTGTCATGCCTGAGTGGATGGTCATGGCGAACTCGAAGCCGGTGTCGACATAATCGAGCTCGGGCGACGACGACAGTGAGGGGAGCGTGGCGGTGTGCTACTTTGGCCGCGCCTCCCTCGACGTCCACGGCTAGGACCCGGTCCTAGACGCCCTCCTCTCGATCCAATGCCGCTGGCCATGGCTAGCTACCGGTAGTGGAGGATGGGAAGAAGGAGAGAACGGTGTGGTGTGGAAGAAGATGGCTGCGGGCGGCCAGTTAAAAAGGCCCGACATTAAAATGTCGCGGCAGGAGGGTAGATGCCGGGCGGCGCCAACAACGGCATGGCCAGTCTTTGGAGCAGCCTTCTATTGATGGATCGTGAAAGAAAGCCGTTGGGTAGCTGGCAAGGAGGCCATTGACCACCGCGGAGGACATGGGAGGACGCAAGCGTTGTCCGGACCGACGCAACCATTGTCTAAATTTGGTACACGGATGGATCGAGCCCAACATGTCGGTCCGTATGGATCATGCCGCTGGAATGTTGCGCACGTCCCGCACATCAATACGGACGTTCGGACGCGCTCAGATGGGTGGGATCAACCCCGTGGAGATACCCTAATAAACTAGTTGAAGGATGGAACTCGTGGCCAACGAGGCACCAATGGCCTAACGAGATTTCATTCCAAAGGATCTGCCGGTCAATCGGTGATGTCAGCTGACATGCTTGCTTGCACATGATGCGATCGAGATCTCCACGGGCCGGGGTCGATCGACGCACGTCTCGTCGTGAATTCGTGCACCAAGGATTGATTTGGCAGTTGATGCGTCAGTGTGCCGTGGATACCGGGTGGTCTGATCTGGCACTAAACAACAGTTTATCTATCTATACACCTCTAAAGGACATACGGATTTCGCCAATTTTGGGCACTGGAGATCACAATAAAGATTGAACAGTACTACTACTACTGATTGGGATTTGGCCCATTTGGTGGTTGAGGGGTCAGCTTGTGTACGATCTGATTCTGATTGGATTAAGAAATAGGCTAAGCGTTGGTGTGCCAACTCATTGTCAAACTGTAGTGTGTTGTGGATGACAATTGTTGTCACGAAACAGCAAAGACTATTATATTGTATGTGATGGTATGACAATGGCATTGTCTGAACAGCAAGAAGGGTTCTGAATTTGGATGGGATAGCGAAACCTCATAAGTGTTATGAACATTTCAGAATTCGGATTACGATTTTTTAGGGAAAATGTGCCGGAATGGAAAGAAAAAATGTATAAGAATATTCTAAAAGGCAAACAAAATATAAAAATAAACTCTCACCGAAACAATTTCTAGAATCTAACTCTTTTGCTTAGCATCCAACACTTAGGCGCTAAGCCATGGAGCTTAGCGCCCGTCTGACAGACACTAAGCATGTTGCTAGCGTGGCAGGGCAGGGCCAGACCGAGCCCCACCTATGATAGCTTAGCGCCTATAACTTTCGTGCTACACTATGTAACTTAGCGCCTTATGGTTAAGCGCTAAGCTCTCACTTATGAAAAGTCCATGTAGTCGGCCAGCCGACCACTTTCTCACTTCACTTATTCGGGTAACAACAAAGAAGAGATAAGCTTGAAGCTGGCGGCTCCCCTCTCTCCCAAATTCTTCAAATATGAAGCTTTCCTCCATGGATTTCGACGTCCCAAGTTTGTAGAGGTACTCTCCCTTATTTCTCTTGGTTTTAACCCTTGAAATCTAGTTTCTTTGGTTGAATATGTCCAAATCTTGGAAACCCTAAAAATTCAAATTGACCCAAATTGGTTGTTGTTGTTGCATTGGCCAATGGTGCTTCTATGATGTCTATGAAGCATTTTGTTAGGGTTAGGATTCTTAGTATGTTTGGGTTAGGGTTTTTGTTATGCTAGGATTCTTGTTAGGTTAGGGTTAGGGTTCTTATTTGATTTGTATGTTAGGGAAAGGGTTTGGTTATGTAACTTGGATTTTGTGTTATTGTTGGCATGAGTTGTTATTGAATATATTTATCGTTATGTATTTGTGATGTTGTAATTATTATAGGCATGTCGAGAATTGTTCACATTCATCATGTGGAAAAGGACGCATGTTTGAAATGCAATATCTAGCCGGACCCGGATGAGCTTGACTTGGTGTTCTCCCAGTGGCGGATGCAAGTGCAAGCATGGGGCACAGGACGCCGGGTAAATTTTGTTTTCTTTGCAAAATAGCAATTTTCACCATATGTGCAACCCCCAAATAATATTTTTTGACTGCTTTGGCACCACCGTGCACCCTGGTTGTCGACTCTCTAGCTCCGCCACTGTGTTCTCTGCCATCAAGTAGGCTTGGTGTTCAACATCATAGTAATCATCGAGAAGCCACGCCATCCTATATTTTTTAAAAAATGAGACATTGCACTATGTGAGCATCTAATACAAATCTCATAAGATATCTCATACAAGTTTCATAAATAGGAACTAATATGAACTAACGTTTGGGAAAATGTGATCATCTCATACTAATCAACATGTGAGCATGAACTATTGTTTCACCCTACACTAGGGTTTTACCTAAACTAAGGTTTCACCATGAACTAGGGTTTGGATTCTTATCAAAACACGAGCTAAATACACCACTATATACATATTTTTTATATGAGTACAATACACTTGCAAATGCTAGACACCCAATCATCTCATATTTCCAAACTTGCAAGAATTGGATAATGTTGGAGATATGCCCTAGAGGCAATAATAAATATAGTTATTATTATATCTTTGTGTTTATGATAAATGTTTACATTCATGCTATAATAGTATTAACAAGGAAACATTAATACTTGTGTGATTTGTAAACTAAATTAGAGTCCCTAGTAAAGCCTCTTTATTATACTAGCTTGTTGGTTAATAGATGATTGTGGTTTCCCTATCATGAACATTGAGATGTTATTAACAACAAGATCATATCATTAGGAGAATGGTATGATGGACATACTCCTATAGATAAGCGTAGCATAAAGATCAAGTCATTTTAAATAGTTCAATTGCTATATGCTTTCTGATACATAGTAACCTAATTCCTTCGACCATGAGATCATGCTTATCACAATTACCGGAAGGATGCTTTGATGACATCAAACACCACACCGTAACTGGGTGGCTATAAAGGTGGCATTGAGTGTTTGGAAAGTATGGGTTGAGACACATGGATCAAGAGTGAGATTTGTCCATCCATATGACAGATAGATATACTCTGGGCCCTCTCGGTGGAATGTCATCCAATTAGCTTGAAAGCATGTGACTGGATCACAAGGGATCACATACCACGTGAACGAGAAAATAGTACTTATCGGTAACGAGGTTGAACTAGGTATGCAGAGATACCGACGATCAAAACCTCGGATAATTAAACTATCGTGAGACAAAGGGAAATTGGTATCGTATGTAAGTGGTTCATTCAATCGCAAAGTAATCGTAGAAATATGTGGGAGCCATATGAATTTCCAGATTCCTCTATTGGTTATTGTTCGGAGAAGTGTCTCAATCATGTCCGCATAATTCACGAACCGTAGGGAGACACACTTAAGGATTCGATGTTGTTGAGTAGTTATGGAATGATGAGTAAGAGACCGAATGTTGTTCGGAGTCTCGGATGGGATCCGGGATATCACGAGGAGATCCGGAATGGTCCGGAGAATAAGATTCATATAAGGAAAGTCCTGTTTCGGGGTTGGAGAATGGTTCCGGTGTTTTCATCGGGAATGTTCTAGAAGGTTCCGGAATGTCTGGCACTCCGGAGGGGAAGGGTACATGAATGTGTCATTACAAGTTGGAATGGTTGCATCATGTACTAGGTGTCATCGCTGAGCAAAATAAAGGGATAAATCAAATCCTAGTTTGAAAAGTCAAACGCCAATTTGAAAAGTCAAACGGCAAGTTTGCTTGGTGGAGGGAGAGTAGGAAACCTACTTGGGGAGGAGTTCCTCTCCCTCCACCGCCGGCCAAGGAGGCCGAGTTGGGGAGGGACTCCCCTCCCCTTGGCGCGCCCCCTCCACCTATATAAGGAGGGGCAGGGCTGCCCCTCCAAGAACTACACCTTGCCCCTCTCTAAACCCTAACCCTAGCCGCCACCGCCCACCATAGCCACCGCCCTAGGGTTTATCCCAAGCCGCCGAGTTGGGGCTTCTAGTTTCCCTAGCCGCCGGCCTAGCCACCTCTACTTGGTGTGTCTAAACCCTAGATCACTGAGGCTCTCTCATAGTCCACCATACTCGCTCCGGCTTAAGGCGAAGCCCTGCGAGATCTCCCCTCTACTTCTGGTACCACGCCGTCGTGCTGCCGGAATCGTGAGGAGAGTGCTACAACCTCCGCTGCCTACTTGAACAAGGGAGAGGAATGTCTTCATCGAGTACCGAACATGTGACCGACTGCGGGAGCGCTGCCGGAACGCTGCACCGGAAGGATCGTCTACGCGATCTTGAGATCGGCAAGAGTACGACTACATCACCCACGAGAATCCGCTCTCGTTAAACACTTTGGAATCTTCGAGGGTGAGTTATTCCATCGACTCGTTGCTACAATCTAGTAGATAGATCTTGGCTTGTTTGTTTGTATGCGATAGAAATTTTTTGTTTTCCATGCTACGAACCCCTAAAGTGGTATCAGAGCCGTGTCTATATGTAGATCTGTTGCACGAGTAGAACACAATGGTCATTATGGGCGGTGGTGCTTTTATTATCAATTGCTTCTTGTGTGCTTTGTATCTTGCGGTATGATGGGATGAAGCGGCCCGGGCTAACCTTACATGACATCATTCATGAGACTTGCTCCACGCTCAACATGCAACTTGTATTGCATAAGTGGCTTTGCGGGTGTCTGTCTCTCCCATTATAGTATAGATCCAATTTACAACGGGCACTTGATAGTTCAAACATCAACGTTGTGGTTCTTGTTCGTAAGTTAGATCGACACTTATTGAACGCCCCAAACCACGTAAAATATGCAAATAAAGTAGAGGTGTCTAACTTTGTTTTGCAGGGGTGTGTTGTGATGTAATATGGCCATGATTGTAATTATATTTTATGTATGCAATGTTCCTTAAGGATCCATATGGTTGTCTTTAATTTTGTTAAGACCCGCGTCTATTCAAAGTAGTTGTAATAGTTGAAGCTGGTGGACGATAACCATGGAGCAGCGTCATTGACCTTGATGCAATGCCGGTGATGATGGAGATCATGTTCGTGCTTGAAGATGGAGATAGGAAGCACAAAGAAGAAAGGCCATATCATATCACATATTATGAATTGCATGTGATGTTAATCCTTTATGCATCTTGTATTGCTTAGTTAACGACGGTAGCATTATAAGATGATCCCTCGTGCACATAAATTTCAAGTTCTAAAGTGTTCATCCTTAGTAAGCACCGTTGCTAAAGCTTGTTGTTTTGAAGAACCACGTGATGATCGGGTGTGTTAGATTCTGCAAGTGTATACAATGTGAGCAAGCCAGATTTGCTCATGCAGAAGCTAAGGTTTGATCTTGATGAGCCTAGCATGTACAGACATGGTCTCGGAACACGTATCACCGAAAGGTAAAGCATGAATCATATAGTAGATATGATGAACATGTCGATTGTTCGCCATTGAAGCTACATCAACTCTCGTGATGATCGGTTTTGGTGTGGTGGATTTGGTTCGTGTGATCACTAAAACAATGTGAGGGATATTGTTTTGAGTGGGAGTTCACCTAGATTAATTTAACTATTAATTAGAACTCAATTTGTCACAAACTTAGTCTAAATTATTGCAAATATGTTGTAGATGAATGGCGGCCCCTACCATCAATTTTAATGCGTTCCTAGAGAAAGAAAAGTTGAAAAACAATGGAAGCAACTTTGCGGATTGGTTCCGCAATTTGAGGATTGTCCTGAATGCTAGTAATTTGACCTATGTGCTGGATGCACCACTGGGTGACCCGCCTGCAGCTTATGCTACCGATGAAGTAAATAATGTTTACCTCACTCGGAAGAATCAGTACTCCACAGTTCAGTGTGCTATCTTGTATGGTTTGGAATCGGAGCTTCCGAAAAGGTTTGAGAATTCAGACCCACATGATATTGTTTGTGAACTCAAAATGATATTTGAGGCTCACGCGGCAGTTGAGAGTTATGAGGCTTCTGAAAAGTTCTTTAACTGCAAGATGTAAGAGGGCAGCTCCGTCAGTGAGCATGTGCTTATGATGTCTGGGCACGCAAACAAACTCCAAAGTTTGGGTATAGTGATTCCCAATTCTTTGGGGATACATCGTGTCCTCCAATCACTACCACCAAGTTACAAGAACTTTGTGATGAACTACAATATGCAAAACATGGACAAGACGTTGCCAGAACTCTTCTCCATGTTGAAGTCTGCAGAAGTGGAGATCAAGAAAGAGCACCAAGTGTTGATGGTCAATAAGACCACCAAATTCAAGAAAGGCAAGTCTAAGCAAAAGGGACACTTCAAGAAGGGTGGTAAGAAAGTTACCGCACCGACGAAGAAGACCAAAGCTGGACCTAAGCCTGTGTAGGGTTTCGTAGCATGGAAAACAAAAAATTTCTATCGCATACAAACCAACAAGCCAAGATCTATCTACTACATTGTAGCAACGAGTCGATGGAATAACTTACCCTCGAAGATTCCAAAGTGTTTAACGAGAGCAGATTCTCGTGGGTGATGTAGTCGTACTCTTTCCGATCTCAAGATCGCGTAGACGATCCTTCCGGCGCTGCGTTCCGGCAGCGCTCCCGCAGTCGGTCACACGTTCGGTACTTGATGAAGACCTTCCTCTCCCTTGTTCCAGCAGGCAGCGGAGGTTGTAGCACTCTCCTCGCGATTCCGGCAGCACAACGGCGTGGTACCGGAAGTAGAGGGGAGATCCCACAGGGCTTCGCCTTAAGCCGGTGCGAGTATGGTGGAGTATGAGAGAGGATATTAGTGGTCTAGTAATTAGACACACCAATTAGAAGGCTCTAAACCAATTAGAAGGCTCTAAACCGAAGGCTAAAGCAATTAGAAGCTCTAAACCGAAACGGCTCTAAACCGGAGGTAGAAGATAGGAACTTGTGTGTACTAGGAGGGGAGCCCTGCCCCTCCTTATATAGATGGGAGGGGCCGGAGGCCAAGGGGAGGGGAGTCCCTCCCCAAGTCGGCTTGGTGGTGCGCCGGCCAAGGGAGGAACCCTCCCCCAATTCGGCCTCCACCAATCCTCCTTCTCCTCTTTCCAAAAAGTGGCAGTTTGACTTTTCAAACTAGCCGTTTGACTTTTCAAACTAGGATTTGAATTAACCCTTTATTTCGGACAGCGATGACACTTAGTACATGATGCAATCATACCAACTTTGATACAACACATTCATGTACCCTCCCCCCCCCCCCGGAGTGCCGGACATTCCGGAACCTTCTAGAACATTCCCGATGAAAACACCGGAATCATTCCGCAACTCCGAAACGGGACTTTCCTTATATGAATCTTATTCTCCGGACCATTCCGGATCACCTCGTGATATCCCGGATCCCATCCGAGACTCCGAACAACATTCGGTCTCTTTCTCATAATACCATAACTACTCAAACAACGTCGAATCCTTAAGTGTGTCTCCCTACGGTTCGTGAATTATGCGGACATGATCGAGACACTTCTCCGAACAATAACCAATAGAGGAATCTGGAAATTCATATGGCTCCCACATATTTCTACGATTACTTTGCGATCGAATGAACCACTTACATACGATACCAATTTCCCTTTGTCTCACGATAGTTTACTTATCCGAGGTTATGATCGTCGGTATCTCTGCATACCTAGTTCAACCTCGTTACCGATAAGTACTCTTTTCTCGTTCCCGTGATATGTGATCCCTTGTGAGCCAGTCACATGCTTGCAAGCTAATTGGATGACATTACACTGAGAGGGCCCAGAGTATATCTATCCGTCATATGGATGGACAAATCCCACTTTTGATCCATGTGTCTCAACCAATACTTTCCGAACACTCAATGCCACCTTTATAGCCACCCAGTTACGGTGTGGTGTTTGATGTCATCAAAGCATCCATCCGGCAAAGGTGATATACATGATCTCATGGTCGAAGGAATTAGGTTACTATGTATCAGAAAGCATATAGCAATTGAACTATTTAAAATGACTTGATCTTTATGCTACGCTTATCTATAGGAGTATGTCCATCACATCATTCTCCTAATGATATGACCCTGTTGTTAATAACATCTCTATGTTCATGATCAGGAAACCATGATCATATATTAACCAACAAGCTAGTTTAACAAGAGGCTTTACTAGGGACTCTTTTATGTTTACAAATCACACAAGTATTAATGTTTCCTGTTAATACAATTATAGCATGGTATGTAAACATTTATCATAAGTATGAAGATATGATAATAACCCATTTTATTATTGCCTCTTGGGCATATCTCCAACAGTCTCCCACTTGCACTAGAGTCAATAATCTAGTTTTAAACCTTTGTGTATTCAACACCTATGGCTTTCCGGTGTTGTAAGTACACGTTCGCTAGTGGTCAACTGATCTCCGGATCTGACACTTCGAGATCCGTGTGTAATTGCATGTATTTGCGTCTCTACGCATCACTCATTCTCTAATGAGATGGCTTTGTATAAATTTGGTCCTTTGGTGAGACCTTTAGTTCTTTGGGGTTAAAACATGTTGATAATATTGTCGTACAATATATCTTCATAGTATTATCCCGCTATGAACTACACCTAGTTTGATAACAAACTACTTGACCCAAATGCCCTCTTTAGCTGCTATAATAGCAGTCATATACTTAGCCTTTTGTTGTAGTATCTGTCACAATGTCTTAACTTTGGAACTCATCTAAATCCATTATGGAACTTACTTTCCATTATATTGTGCCACCCTTAGTTTAGATTGAGATAAACTTAATTTGTACTTTGTGACAAAACTAGTATCAATGTAGTACTTTTACAATGAACTAACCATCTATTTGTCACTTTTACAAATAATATACTCTTAGTTCTTCCAAAAGATTATAAGAATATCCTTACTATTGTCCAATGATCATCTTATGAATCATTCTGGTATATGCTCATAACATTTAGAGCATAGGACATATCTGGATTTGTACACATCACAACATGATTGATATAAATACTCTTTGTGATAAAGTATCAATCTATACTTGAATTTTGTTTCACTTGCCAAATGTCAATACACTTGAATATATCATCAATATTGAACTCATTCAATTCTTTCTGTGCAACAAGAAACTTTCTTGTAGTTTCTATATTGAACTCATTCAATATCTCGTCTATGTACTTCTGGCACAACCATATTAGCGTATATTGATGCCTAATATTTGGGTTTTGCCTAAGTCTTTCATCAAGATGAAATTCTTAATATGTGTTAATAAAAGATACAGTATTTCCAATCAACAATATGTCTTCCACATAATGTATTAGAAACATGTCTTAGCGCTCCCACTTAATTTCTTGCAAATGCAAGCATCTTCATTGTCTCTGATGAAATTAAACTCTTTTTTAACAGTTTCATCATAGTGAAGATTCGAACTCCGCTATGCTTATTTCAACCATTGAAGTTTGCATATGCTTTTAGCACCCTTTGAATTAACAAAAACCTCTATGGACCATGTTATTCACATGTCCTAGGTAACAATTCTATTAGAAGAACTTGTTTTGTTTATTCAACTACCATATAACAAAATTATATGTAGTGGTTGCTACACTAATCCGTCTAGACTAAATATCACTATGAAAGATCAAATCTTATCATAGTCAACCTTTGAACATTGTTGTGAACTCTTTCCCAACATGTCGACTATTTAATAGATGTGAAATATCCATGTCTATTTCTTTATAGATCCAAACACAACTGTAAGGTCTTATACCTTTCTCGAGGGTCCTTCAAATTCAAAACTTGATTTCTCGTGTATGGAACTATCACGGATTTTATGGCTTCAAGCCATTTGACGGAGTCAGGGCCCATCATCGCTTCTTTGCATGTAGTCGGTTCATTATTCTCAAATAATGATTCAACCCTCAAATCTTGGTATTTGATTGTTTATCCGACCTACTTGTTTCAATAGAAACTTAGATCTCCATGACCACAACCTTTGAGGTACGTGAGCCATGAGCATTGTTGCTGCCTCCGGAACACTTTTCGGCGCTGCGCAACTCTGCACATATAGCTAAGGTTCTTTTAACCTTATCAAAGTTCTATTGTCCTCCCACTTAACTTTTCACGAAAAAATTCTTTCTCAAAGAAACTTGACGTTTTAAGTGACAAACATTTTTGTCTCCGATGTTATGGAGGAGTACTTAACAGTTATTCGAAATAACATACAAAGACAGGTTCATCCGACTTTGATTGCAAACACCTTTCTTATGCATAGCATACCAATGTTTAAGAAAGGACAACTTGGGTTTTATCCCAAACCATAACTTTATATGGTGTCATTTCAACGGATTATGATGGAGCTCTTTTCAGTGGAAAAACGGTAATCTCTAAAGCTTTTAATCTTTAAAATATAAGGGCAGTTTTATGAATTACACCTTCGATCTTACCATGTCAAACAAGGTTTAATTACATATCTCGAATGCTCCATACTCTTATGGTGTTTCGGGAAATGCAAATCCACGGAACGATTCCTTAAATCTTAGGTATTATGCTAAACTCTGTAACTCAAATATCTTCCTTTATGATTTTTATCATAAACTGTTTATATTCTTGTTACAATGATTTTGCACTTCATCTTGAAAGTCTTTGAACTTTTCAAATGTTTCATACTTCATCCTTATTAAGTAAATATTCATATATTCACTCAAATTTTCGGAGAAAGCATATGAAGTTGAAATCCATCGCTCTTGACTACACATAATGGATTTCGCACAACAATATGTACAAGTTCCAATAAGCTAGTCATTCGTTCCCTTTTGGCCTATGAACGAAGTTTTAATTATCTCTAGGAAAGCTTCACAAGCGTCATTTGATCAAAATCAAAAGACTCCAAAATTCCATACACATGGAGTTTCTTCATGTTTTCTTTCAAATATAATTTAAACGGCGATGTCACTTCCTAAGTGATCTTTCAATCAATTTGTCTTTCGACATTTTTAGCACTAGTTTTATGGATGTGATTTCTCCAACGAGATTTGCAAATCCATCTTTTATGGATTACGGCAATTATTTGAACAACCCTTTTTGTTCTCATAATACCTGATAAAACAAATCTTGAAGGCAAACTTTGATGTTTAATGAGCAACACAATAACCCTTTATTTGTTCTCGATGAACATCATCACATATTCTTTTGCTAGTTGCTTAGGCCATTGTAGTTCATGAATTGTGTTGTTTCGTATGACGATTCACACCAACAAATTCAGTATCAAATACTTAAGAACCACATTGTTTAATAAGCAAAGAATATAGCCATAACATGTATATCATATATATACTGAAACTGAACAATTCTAGTCTTTTCTTTTCTGCCATATATTTATCAGATTCTCTTTCAGTATTTCCTTTTCTGTTTTGAAAGAATCTATCAATATCAATAGTGGAGTCATACATATGACACATAGTCCAAAGCGTGTATAGTTAAATACAAATGTCTTTGGACTTGCACTTTGTAGTAGATCACCATCATTAAATGTTTGGTGTTCTTTCAAATTCCTTTCTTTAGTAATCTCTTGGTGTAGTAAACATTTTACCTACATCAAATATTCACCTTTATCATGGAATTATCCAAGATCAAGCTACTTTTAGCTTGTAATGGTGAATCGCGAGTATAATGTTGCTCTCCAAAACCCTTTTGTAGGATTAGGACAACTAGTGTCTCCAACCCTTTGCAAATTCTCATCAAATATGAGAACATGACTTTTGCCATATTATACTCTATCATGTTGTAACCAAAACTTTGTTTCAGATATCACAATATCTTCCACACATCATGGTTTCTGAAACAATTCTTTCAGATCCTAGATAACCTTGATATTAAGATAATCTTTTGAATATCAAGAATCATGGAGACAAACATGATACTCATATACTAACACTTTGGAATTGTCACTCTTGTTTTAATACCAATTATTAAACTTCATGGAGTAACCGGAACTTACTGAAAGTTTGCAATAGGACTTTTAAACTTTAGATTAACACTTCAAAACAATACGATACCAGTTCGTAAAGTAACTAACCAGAATTCTATAGTTCTATCATCTCAATTATAACTAAGCGTAAGGTGGTAAACGGATGCCAATGACTACAACAACTATGCAAATTCACTTTGATTTAATTTATGATAAATTGAGTTCTAATTAATAATTAAATTAATCTAGGTGAACTCCCACTCAAAACAATATCCCTCACATTGTTTTAGTGATCACACGAACCAAATCCACCACATCAAAACCGATCATCACGAGAGTTGACATAGCTTCAATGGCGAACAATCAACATGTTCATCATATCTCCTATATGACTCATGCTTTACCTTTCGGTGATCCGTGTTCCTGAGACCATGTTTGTACATGCTAGGCTCGTCAAGATCAAACCTTAGCTTCCGCATGAGCAAATCTGGCTTGCCCACATTGTATACACTTGCGGAATCTAACACACCCGATCATCACGTGGTGCTTCGAAACAACAAGCTTTAGCAACGGTGCTAACTAAGGGTGACCACTTTATGACTTGAAATTCATGTGCATGAGGGATCATCTTATAATGCTACCGTCGTCTACTAAGCAATACAAGATGCATAAAGGATAAACATCACATGCAATTCATAATATGTGATATGATATGGCCTTTCTTCTTTGTGCTTCCGATCTCCATCTTCAAGCACGAACATGATCTTCATCATCACCGGCATTGCATCAAGGTCAATGACGCTTCTCCATGGTTGTCGTCCACCGGCTTCAACTATTACAACTACTTTGAATAGACACGCGAGTCTTAACAGAAATTAAAGACAACCATATGGCTCCTGCCGGTTGCCGACTTACAATAAGGAACATTGCATACATCATATATAATCACAATCATGGCCATATCACATCACTGCACACCCCTGCAAAACAAAGTTAGACGCCTCTACTTTCTTTGCATATTTTACGTGGTTTGGGGCTTTCAATAAGTGTCGTTCTAACTTACGAACAAGAACCACAACATTGATACTAGTATTGTTAATCACCCGTTGTAAATTGGATCTTAACTATGCTAGGAGAAACAGACACCCGCAAAGCCACTTATGCAATACAAGTTGCATGTCAAGCGTGGAGCAAGTCTCATGAACGATGTCATGTAAGGTTAGCCCGGGACGCTTCATCCCAACATACCACAAGATGCAAAGTACACAAGAAGCAATCGACAATAAAAGCATCAACGCCCACAATAACCATTGTGTTCTACTCGTGCAACAGATCTACATATAGACACGGCTCTGATACCACTGTAGGGTTTCGTAGCATGGAAAACAAAAATTTTCTTTCGCATACAAACCAACAAGACAAGATCTATCTACTAGATTGTAGCAACGAGTCGATGGAATAACTTACCCTCGAAGATTCCAAAGTGTTTAACGAGAGCAGATTCTCGTGGGTGATGTAGTCGTACTCTTTCCGATCTCAAGATCGCGTAGACGATCCTTCCGGCGCTGCGTTCCGGCAGCGCTCCCGCAGTCGGTCACACGTTCGGTACTCGACGAAGACCTTCCTCTCCCTTGTTCCAGCAGGCAGCGGAGGTTGTAGCACTCTCCTCGCGATTCCGGCAGCACAACGGCGTGGTACCGAAAGTAGAGGGGAGATCCCGCAGGGCTTCTCCTTAAGCCGGTGCGAGTATGGTGGAGTATGAGAGAGTCTATTAGTGGTCTAGTAATTATACACACCAATTAGAAGGCTCTAAACCGAAGGCTAAAGCAATTAGAAGCTCTAAACCGAAACGGCTCTAAACCGGAGGTACAAGATAGGAACTTGTGTGTACTAGGAGGGGAGCCCTGCCCCTCCTTATATAGATGGGAGGGGCCGGCGGCCAAGGGGAGGGGAGTCCCTCCGCAAGTCGGCTTGGTGGTGCGCCGGCCAAGGGAGGAACCCTCACCCAATTCGGCCTCCACCAATCCTCCTTCTCCTCTTTCCGAAAACTGGCAGTTTGACTTTTAAAAATAGGATTTGAATTAACCCTTTATTTCGGACAGCGATGACACTTAGTACATGATGCAATCATACCAACTTTGATACAACACATTCATGTACCCTTCCCCCCCCCCCCGGAGTGCCGGACATTCCGGAACCTTCTAGAACATTCCCGATGAAAACACCGGAATCATTCCGCAACTCCGAAACAGGACTTTCCTTATATGAATCTTATTCTCCGGACCATTCCAGATCACCTCGTGATATCCCGGATCCCATCCGAGACTCCGAACAACATTCGGTCTCTTTCTCATAATACCATAACTACTCAAACAACGTCGAATCCTTAAGTGTGTCTCCCTACGGTTCGTGAATTATGCGGACATGATCGAGACACTTCTCCGAACAATAACCAATAGAGGAATCTAGAAATTCATATGGCTCCCACATATTTCTACGATTACTTTGCGATCGAATGAACCACTTACATACGATACCAATTTCCCTTTGTCTCACGATAGTTTACTTATCCGAGGTTATGATCGTCGGTATCTCTGCATACCTAGTTCAACCTCGTTACCGATAAGTACTCTTTTCTCGTTCCCGTGATATGTGATCCCTTGTGAGCCAGTCACATGCTTGCAAGCTAATTGGATGACATTACACCGAGAGGGCCCAGAGTATATCTATCCGTCATATGGATGGACAAATCCCACTCTTGATCCATGTGTCTCAACCAATACTTTCCGAACACTCAATGCCACCTTTATAGCCACCCAGTTACGGTGTGGTGTTTGATGTCATCAAAGCATCCATCCGGCAAAGGTGATATACATGATCTCATGGTCGAAGGAATTAGGTTACTATGTATCAGAAAGCATATAGCAATTGAACTATTTAAAATGACTTGATCTTTATGCTACGCTTATCTATAGGAGTATGTCCATCACATCATTCTCCTAATGATATGACCCTGTTGTTAATAACATCTCTATGTTCATGATCAGGAAACCATGATCATATATTAACCAACAAGCTAGTTTAACAAGAGGCTTTACTAGGGACTCTTTTATGTTTACAAATCACACAAGTATTAATGTTTCCTGTTAATACAATTATAGCATGGTATGTAAACATTTATCATAAGTATGAAGATATGATAATAACCCACTTTAGTATTGCCTCTTGGGCATATATCCAACAGCCTGATACTAAGTGCTTTTACTGCAAGGGAGAAGGTCACTGGAAGCGGAATTGCCCAAAGTAATTGGCGGATTTGAAGAACGACAACATCAAGAAGAAAGGTATATCCGATATACATGTTATTGATGTGTATCTCACTAGTACTCGTAGTAGTGCCTGTGTATTTGATACTGGTTCGATTGCTCATATTTGTAACTCGAAACAGGTGCTGCAGAATAAATGGAAGCTAGCGAAGAACGAGGTGACGATGCGCGTAGGAAATGGATCAAAGGTTGATGTGATCGCGGTCGGCACGCTACCTCTTCATCTACCATCGGGATTAGTTTTATACTTAAATAATTGTTATTTGGTGCCTGCGTTGAGCATGAACATTATATCGGGATCTTGTTTATTGCGAGACGGTTACTTGTTTAAGTCAGAGAATAATGGTTGTTCGATTTATATGAGTAATATGTTTTATGCACATGCACCTTTGATAGATGGTCTATTCTTATTGAATCTCGATAGTGGAAATACACATATTAATAACATTGAAGCTAAAGGTTTGAAATTAAGCGATAACTCGACCTATATGTGGCACTGTCGTCTTGGTCACATTGGAGTGAAGCGTATGAAGAAACTCCATTCCGATGGACTTCTTGAATCATTTGATTTTGAATCACTTGAAAGATGCGAAGCATGTCTGATGGGTAAAATGACTAAGACTCCATTTTCTGGTATGATGGAGCGAGCTACTGACTTATTGGAAATCATACATACCGATGTATGTGGTCCAATGAGTGTAGCATCGCGCGGTGGTTATCGTTATGTTCTTACCTTCACGGATGACTTGAGTAGATATGGGTATATCTATTTCATGAAACATAAGTCTGAAACTTTCAAGAAGTTTAAGGAATTTCAAAGTGAGGTGGAGAATCAACGTAACAAGAAGATTAAATTTCTATGTTCTGATCGTGGAGGTGAATATCTAAGTTACGAGTTTGGCGAGCATTTATAGAAACGCGGAATACTTTCACAATTGACACCGCCGGGAACACCACAGCGTAATGGTGTGTCCGAACGTCGTAATCGAACTCTCTTAGATATGGTTCGTTCTATGATGTCACTTACATATTTACCGCTATCATTTTGGGGTTATGCATTATAAACAGCCGCATTCACTTTAAATAGGGCACCATCTAAATCCGTTGAAACGACACCGTATGAATTATGGTTTGGGAAGAAACCTAAATTGTCGTTCCTTAAAGTTTGGGGTTGCGAAGCCTATGTAAAGAAGTTACAGCCGGACAAGCTTGAACCCAAAGCGGAAAAATGCGTCTTCATAGGATACCCAAAGGAAACTATTGGGTATACCTTCTATCATAGATCCGAAGGCAAAATCTTTGTTGCCAAGAATGGATCCTTTCTAGAGAAGGAATTTATATCGAAAGAAGTGACTGGAAGGAAAGTAGAACTCGACGAGGTTGTTGAACCTTCTCTCGAAATTGCGAGTAGCGGAACACCGGAAGTAGTTCCTGTGGCGCCTACACCAGCAAAAGAGGAAGCTAATGATGATGATCATGAAACTTCGGTTGAAGTTACTACAGAGCCTCGCAGGTCAACGAGAGCTCGTACCACTCCTGATTGGTATGATCCCGTTATGAGTGTCATGTTGGTGGACAACACCGATGACCCTGCGACGTATGAGGAAGCGATGATGAGCCCAGATTCCAATAAATGGCAAGAAGCCATGAAATCCGAGATTGGATCCATGTACGAAAACCAAGTATGGACTTTGGTGGACTTACCGGATGGCCGGAAGGCTGTCGAGAACAAATGGATTTTCAAGAGGAAAACAGATGCTGATGGTAATGTTACTGTCTATAAAGCTTGACTTGTCGCAAAAGGGTTTCGACAAATTCAAGGAGTTGAATACGATGAGACTTTCTCACCAGTAGCGAAGCTAAAGTCTATGAGGATTATGTTATCAATCGCCGCATATTACGATTATGAAATATGGCAGATGGATGTCAAAACAGCATTCCTCAATGGAGACATTGATGAAGAGTTGTATATGATGCAACCCAAAGGTTTTGTCGATCCTAAAGATGCTAACAAGGTGTGCAAACTTCAAAGGTCCATATATGGATTGAAGCAAGCATCCCGAAGTTGGAATCAACGTTTTGATAAGGTGATCAAAAGTTTTGGTTTTATACAAACTTATGGAGAAGTTTGTATTTACAAGAAAGTGAGTGGGAGCTCTGTAGCGTTCTTAATACTATATGTAGATGACATATTGTTGATTGGGAATGATGTAGACCTTCTTAATAGTGTCAAGGAATATTTGAATAATAGTTTTTCAATGAAATATCTTGGCGAAGCAGCTTACATATTAGGCATAAAGATTTATAGAGATAGATCAAGACGCCTAATATCATTGTCACAAAGTACATATTTGGACAAAGTTCTAAAGAGGTTTGGAATGGAAGATAGCAAGAAAGGGTTCTTGCCCATGTTGCCCAATACGACCTTGAGTAAAACTCAAAGTCCAGCAACGGCAGAAGATAGAGAAAGGATGAGTAAGACTCCCTATGCCTCAGCCATAGGATCTCTAATGTATGCCATGCTATGTACTAGACCCGACATTGCATATGTTGTTAGTTTAACTAGCAGATATCAAAGTGATCCAGGAGTTGATCATTGGACAGCGGTCAAAAATATCCTTAAGTACTTAAGAAGAACTAAGGATATGGTTCTTTCTTATGGAGGTGATGAACAACTCGTTGTTAATGGTTACACCGATGCTAGTTGGAACACCGATCCGGATGATTCTAAATCACAATTTGGATACGTATTTACTTTGAATGGTGCAGCAGTTAGCTGGAGGAGTGCAAAGCAAAATGTTGTGGCGAGATCTTAAACTGAATCGAAATACATAGCTGCTTCAGAAGCTTCACAAGAAGCGATATGGATGAAGGAGTTCATTACAAAGCTCGGTGTGGTTCCAAGTGCGCTGGACCCAATGTCTATCTATTGTGATAACATGAGCGCCATAGCCAATGCGCAAGAACCAAGGTCATACAAGAAGCTGAAGCACATCAAGCTACGTTTTCACGCTATTCGAGAACATGTCCAAGATGGTGACATAAAGATTTTCAAAGTACACACAGATCTGAATGTGGCGGATCCGTTGACTAAACCTCTCCCGAGGGCAAAACATGACCAACACCAAACTGCCATGGGTGTTCGGTATATTACCATGTAATCTAGATTAGTTGACTCTAGTGCAAGTGGGAGACTGTTGGAGATATGCCCTAGAGACAATAATAAATGTAGTTATTATTATATCTTTGTGTTTATGATAAATGTTTACATTCATGCTATAATAGTATTAACAAGGAAACATTAATACTTGTGTGATTTGTAAACTAAATTAGAGTCCCTAGTAAAGCCTCTTTATTATACTAGCTTGTTGGTTAATAGATGACTGTGGTTTCCGTATCATGAACATTGAGATGTTATTAACAACAAGATCATATCATTAGGAGAATGGTATGATGGACATACTCCTATAGATAAGCGTAGCATAAAGATCAAGTCATTTTAAATAGTTCAATTGCTATATGCTTTCTGATACATAGTAACCTAATTCCTTCGACCATGAGATCATGCTTATCACCATCACCGGAAGGATGCTTTGATGACATCAAACACCACACCGTAACTGGGTGGCTATAAAGGTGGCATTGAGTGTTTGGAAAGTATGGGTTGAGACACATGGATCAAGAGTGGGATTTGTCCATCCATATGACGGATAGATATACTCTGGGCCCTCTCGGTGGAATGTCATCCAATTAGCTTGCAAGGATGTGACTGGCTCACAAGGGATCACATACCACGGGAACGAGAAAAGAGTACTTATCGGTAACGAGGTTGAACTAGGTATGCAGAGATACCGACGATCAAAACCTCGGATAAGTAAACTATCGTGAGACAAAGGGAAATTGGTATCGTATGTAAGTGGTTCATTCGATCGCAAAGTAATCATAGAAATATGTGGGAGCCATATGAATTTCCAGATTCCTCTATTGGTTATTGTTCGGAGAAGTGTCTCGATCATGTCCACATAATTCACGAACCGTAGGGAGACACACTTAAGGATTCGATGTTGTTGAGTAGTTATGGAATGATGAGTAAGAGACAGAATGTTGTTCGGAGTCTCGGATGGGATCCGGGATATCACGAGGAGATCCGGAATGGTCCGGAGAATAAGATTCGTATAAGGAAAGTCCTGTTTCGGGGTTGGAGAATGGTTCCGGTGTTTTCATCGGGAATGTTCTAGAAGGTTCCGGAATGTCCGGCACTCCGGAGGGGAAGGGTACATGAATGTGTCATTACAAGTTGGAATGGTTGCATCATGTACTAGGTGTCATCGCTGAGCAAAATAAAGGGATAAATCAAATCCTAGTTCGAAAAGTCAAACGCCAATTTGAAAAGTCAAACGACAACTTTGCTTGGTGGAGGGAGAGTAGGGAACCTACTTGGGGAGGAGTTCCTCTCCCTCCACCGCCGGCCAAGGAGGTCGAGTTGGGGAGGGACTCCCCTCCCCTTGGCGCGCCCCCTCCACCTATATAAGGAGGGGCAGGGCTGCCCCTCCAAGAACTACACCTTGCCCCTCTCTAAACCCTAACCCTAGCCGCCGCCTCCCACCATAGCCGCCGCCGCCCTAGGGTTTCTCCCAAGCCGCCGAGTTGGGGCTTATAGTTGCCCTAGCCGCCGGCCTAGCCACCTCTACTTGGTGTGTCTAAACCCTATATCACCGAGGCTCTCTCATAGTCCACCATACTCGCTCCGGCTTAAGGCGAAGCCCTGCGAGATCTCGCCTCTACTTCCGGTACCACGCCGTCGTGCTACCGGAATCGCGAGGAGAGTGCTACAACCTCCGCTGTCTGCTGGAACAAGGGAGAGGAAGGTCTTCATCGAGTACCGAACGTGTGACCGACTGCGGGAGCGCTGCCGGAACGCTGCACCGGAAGGATTGTCTACGCGATCTTGAGATCGGCAAGAGTACGACTACATCACCCACGAGAATCCGCTCTCGTTAAACACTTTGGAATCTTTGAGGGTGAGTTATTCCATCGACTCGTTGCTACAATCTAGTAGATAGATCTTGGATTGTTTGTTTGTATGCGATAGAAATTTTTTGTTTTCCACGCTACGAACCCCCACAGATAAATGTGAGCATTTTTTGTATGAAATTAAGCGGATCGAAGGATATTACCTTGAGGGATGGATTGGAGTCAAAATCCACAAAAATGTCTCCAAATCTGTAGGGTTTTGGGCAGGATTAGAGAGGGGGAGAGGGGGAGCTGTCTAGGCTCTCGTATGTTTCTTCTCTACCTAGGACGGGTGAGTGCAGGGCTGGGCTGAGCGAGCAGCCGTGCCCTAGATTTTCTAAGTCAGGGCTTAGAGCCTAAGGCAAAGACGCTAAGATACATAGCATTGCACCTACAACATCAGTGCTAGTCGACTGCCGCGTGGCCCGGTGCTTGGCACCCCCCCCCTCTCGCTGGCAACTCGCTTCACCTAAGCTATGCAGTTTAGCACCTAAGCGTTGGGCGCTAAGCGAAAGGGTTAGATTCTAAAATTTATTTCGCTGAGAGTTTATCTATCTACTAATTTCTCTAGAGGTAGGTTAGTCAAATACGTTTCCGTTCACCCAAAGATACGTTTTCAACCTCTGTTAGAAATTACCCGCCCCTGCCATCCTGAAGTGTAAAAGGGTTCGTCCCTTTTTTTCCCCAAACTCCGACGAGGAAACTTCTCCGTCCGTCAATTGTAGCCGCCCCGTGCGCTGCCGAGGGGCACGCCTCTCCAACCTACGCCGGAATCACTGCCCCACATCACCGCTGTCGCCGCTGCTGCCGAAAGTCCAAGCCACCTCTAGAGGGCATAACTCCCCCAACCTTCCTGACTCTGCTCCGCTCCCCTCTACCTCGCCAGCTACATCCCCAATGCTCCCACCGGCTACTCCCCAAAACGGAGAAAGCAGAGGAGACTCTGCCAATCTCGTGAGGAGGAGGGTCCGTGCGTGCGGCCTCCAGCACCCACATCCATGGCTCGTTCCTCCCCTCCCCTGACACGACGATGGAGGGATTGGGTTAAGATGGGCTCGCCATCCCCCGCACGCGTCTCCCAGGACCACGAATCCCCTGCAATATCAGATCTTGCGAACGCTGCTCGTGCCCCGCAGCGAGCGCTGGCCTTCAACCCCGTAGGCCGAACAATCACAAGACTAGATGGCCGTCTGCTCCTATACGTCGCCGCCGGAGCGACCACAAGGTCATGGCCATGGTGCGTCAGAGTTCTTCACTCGCCGGGGAGGAGGTGGCGGAAGTGGCGGCCACTGGCGGCGCGAAGATTAATAGTCCTTCGCCAACGTGTGGCCGCTAGGATCTGAGAGCTGAAGGTCCGTCCACTTGAGGTCGTCGAGCGGCAGCAACGGTATGGCTTTGGTGCCCATCTCAAGAAAGACGATGTCGGCGTGGCCACAAGTAAGAAGGTAGATTGGCTAGCACCACGTGCACAGAGCGAGAGGTGGGGGAGGGGAAAAGGCGGCGGCCATAGCCGGTCGTGGACGCTGCAGTGGACACCGGCGCCTATTTGTTGCGGTTGCTCACCGCATGTAGAAAGGGCCGATAAGGAGGGGAGTGTCAGAGACAAGCCACGCGGAGATGCACCCATGTTTATCTGAATTTAGATGAGAAGAGCTGAACAGGGCTACTCGCCGAGAGCACTGCGTGCTCTACTGCTACGGACTGTTCTACTTGATAAGCGAGAGAACAAGTGCAGATACCAAATATACTGACTTTAGGAAAACAAAAAAAAGATAGTTCTGCATTGTACCGCATAACTCATTGCTCTTTACATTTAAAACAAGTAATTACTTGGAATTGCTCATAATGCCAATGTGGTATGTACTGTTTAGTATCGTTGTTACAACTAATACATGCTGATATTGGGTGATTTATAGAACAATGCTCCAATTGAATAGTGTCACGAGAAGGTTCTTCGCCAGTATAAGGTATCGTTGGAGCGCTATGTGACCATGACGAACCTTCAGGTAGCCCTGTTGATTTTTTCCTAATCTGAGAAGATTTTTTTAAAAGGAATGCCGTAGCCGGTAGAGGAATTCCCTACACCGATTTTTCTTTTGGAAAATAATGAGAATCCAAATTTGCATCCGCGAGGACTTGAACCTGAGTGGCTGAATTGTACATCTACTCTCTTAACCAAGTGAGAAGATTGACTATAAGAAACACAAAATTCCTTCCTTGTGGCCTGCAGTTCCGCACAACGTGTCTCAGGGCGACGCAGGTTCAAAATGCATAACCATGCTTTACTAAAAATATGGTAATGGTCAGCGTTATGTCCGAGCCATTACCATAACAATTGCTTCAAATTGGGATTTTCTTAACCGTTAGCATGCACCGGTGCGTGAGGCCACGTTTATATATATATTAAAGTTTTAAATTAATTTAAAAGAAAAAATTTGGAGAGAGATTTTATTATCCCGTAGCAACGTGCATTCCGCTAGTTTTAGGAATTTCTTTACACTTTAGATTATTTTTATCTATTTTGCTGAATGGAAAATATACACCCAAAAAAGAATAATATAGCGGGCTGCTATCTTTTGTATCGGCACAATGGAGTTGAATCAGCAACGTGGGACGGTGGGAGGCAGAAGAATACGTCTAAGAAAAAAAAGTGGCGCAAGAAGAAGAAGCAGGTCCATCGAGGGCTCGCGCAGCAGCAACCTGGCTTATATCTCCAAGGAAAAAGGTGATCTGGCCTGCAACGGCTTCCCTCCTCCGATCTCTCACACCCGACACCGCGAGCTAGTGGCCGCCGGTCCCGACCCCGGCGATGGCGCCTCTCACGACCCCCAAGTCGGGGGACGCCCTCTTCGCCAGCGTCGAGCGCGTCGTGAGCTTCGAAATCCCCAGAACCTCCCTGGCCGCCCTCAGATCTGCAGCTCTACTGATCTGGTTTCTCGTTGCTTGTGCAGAACGCGGAGCTCTTCACGCTCACGTACGGCGCCATCGTGCGGCAGCTGATCACGGATCTGGAGGAGGTCGAGGAGGTCAACAAGCAGCTCGATCAGATGTACGCCGGCTCTCCTAGTTCATCTGCTTCTAATTTTCGGGGCATTTTTTTAGGAATCCTGATAGGCGACGACTGATGGTGGCCCATTTGACCGAGTACATGTGGTCAGATTATCTACGAGTAGAAAATCTGGGAATTTGCTGTTTTTACCCTATGAATCAAATAGCATGTGTAGATTTAACAGTGAACTAGCTGAATGCAAATATATTTGGCTATGGACTTCTCACCCACGTCTGTGAATGAAGAATTTCGTTTTTCTCGTCGTGCTGCTGTCATTGATGGTGAGGGAACACATAATTCGGGTACCATTGTTCAATGGAGGGAGCCGAAATGTCCAATTGCATTGTACTCCAAATTTGCAATTTTTTTGTACTACCTTATTGAGGAGTCATGGACGTAGAGGGATATGGGCTCTTCCATCCATGCACTGTTGTAGATGTACATTTGGCAATCGCAGATAAAGGAAAGAGGGCAAGCTGGATCTGATTTAGAATCACATATGGCGTGCCGATATGTCTCATAATGTGCTTGCTGTTTCACAGACCTTCTAGCGAATTAAGCAGCATATATGTCTTGCTCGCAGCTATATGATTCTCTGTGTTTGAACCTCACACCGCGGACTCTTCATACATGTTATGCTCTTTTTACTTTTCAGGGGTTACAATATTGGAACTCGATTGGTCGATGAATTCCTAGCCAAGTCAAATGTATCAAATTGTGTTGACTTCAAGGAGACTGCTGATACTATAGCCAAGGTCTTCTGTTAAACTTTCTATTCTTTGGTTGGCATGAGCACAAATGTAATGTATCCAGTGTTTTGAGTTTGTTGTCCTTATTCTTATCTTCTAGACTCGTAAGACATTATGTTCACATGGGCCAGAAAGACTTTATAATACATGTATTAAGGCGTTTAGTATATGTTTTTAATCTAAGAGCATAAGTAATACTTTCCATGTAATATTGCTAATGCATTGAAGTCATCTCCCCAATAAAATTCAGCAGTCTTGTAGTTTTGCTACTTCATAATAGTAGTTTTAGTTTTACTAGATGCAGACATTCATTTTTTTTCTTGTCCATCAGTAGCATTCTTTCCTGATACAATAGGATAAACCTTGCAGGGACATGGCCATGCTATTCTCTTCTGCAGATTCTGTAGAAAGTGTGTAATATCATTTGGTTTATATAAACCTCAACCTGCTCATTAACTGAATGCCGATGATTCATTACCATATTTTCTGAGTTTTTCCAACTATTCCGTTTGCTTATTTTGCTCATCGCTATGTGACCCCCTCACCCCTCTGTTTTACCCTTCATATGTCTTAATGTCTGACAGTTTCCGCTTTTTTTCCTTTCTAAAACAGCTTGGATTCAAAATGTTCCTTGGTGTGACTGCAACTGTAACCAATTGGGATGCTGAGGGTACAACTTGCAGCTTTATATTGGAAGACAACCCACTTGTAGATTTTGTTGAGCTTCCTGATACTTGCCAAGGCCTTCATTACTGCAATGTTTTGAGTGGAGTTATTAGGGGAGCACTAGAAATGGTTCGTCTCCTATCACTGCCATCCTTTATAATTTTATCTTGCCAAGCAGTTGAAGGGTAAATATTTTATAAGAGGAAATAATAGATACTTTACGGAATGGAGCTGGGGTCCTCAAACTTCTAGAAAATAACTTAACCAAGAAGTGCATGATAATAGACACGTTTTCCCCTAGCGATTTGCATGTTGTTAATATCCCGATCTGAAGACACATCATGGTGAATCTATTTAAACCTCTGTTGCATGGTACCACACAGTTGTGCAACCTGCTCTGCTACGCAGGATTATCCACTGGTGTTCTAACAACAACTTGTTGTGGTGCTTTAATGGAACTGTCTATTCCAGCTTCTGATACTTTTAGACGTGTGTTCCAGTACTATAATCTTATTAGTCCCTGAAATCTTTCATCATCTGCTTCTCTAATCTAATTGACTTTGTGGTTTAGGTTTCCATGAAAACGGAGGTCACATGGGTCCGAGATATGCTTCGTGGGGATGACGCCTATGAGATGCGAGTGAAGCTCACCAAGCAAGTCCCTGAGGAATACCCCTACAAGGATGACGACTAGTTTGTTCTCAGGAATAGTTCGTGACACGTTGTTGTTGCTCATTTGCATTTCCATGTTAAGCTCCTTCGTGGTTGTAATTCTGGTACAACATGATGTTTACATGAGGTGCCGGTGCATTATATTTTGCAGTTGCGCTGTGTACCGCTGATGTGTTTTAGAGATGGTCTATATTTTTCCTGCTTTGGATCAGTGAGATAAATTTGTTCAGAGCAACCGTGATGATGGTGAGATGCCGAGATTTCCCACCATCTTGCCTGGCAATGTAGTATATTTTTTTACTTTGATTACATGTGTCTATTTGAAACAATTGGTCCTAAGAAAAATCATTTCAAAACGATTACCTAGAACTGATACACTTATATACGGATGCCTATCCGTGGCAGGGTCCATTCATCTATTTGTCTTCTGATTTGAACCTGTTCATATCTTCCTCTCTTAATGCGAGCCGTTGCATTATTACTATGCCAATATAAAGACATGAATTCTGATTGGATTCAATTTTACAATCATCCATTGGTCGTGGGCAGATATTTTACCGTCCTCTAATCACTACTGTTGTACTTGTAGCTTTTTATACATGTTGCCCTATAATTATTCTCTATTTTGATTTTGAGTACATAAGAATTGTTGTTTGTTTGTGCTTACAGAATTTGTTTACAAGTGATATTTCTTTTTAAAAGAAGTGCTTGTATGTCCTTGCTTCCATTCGATATGCACGTTATCTGGCAATATCGAACTTTTTATTTAATTTAACATGAAAGTCTAAGATTATTGATATATTATGGCTTAAAATTCTGCAATAGTAAGTTTGAGTTAATGTTTAACTAGTATCTTTTTCGCAAAATGGTCTTCTACATCAATAATATTAAGGTAGAAAAATATGGAAAAATGATACAAATAAATGCAAAAAACAACTGAAGTTTATTGTAGACTTTATGTTCTTTTGTCGGTATGTGCTTTGCGACATGCACAATTACTAGTGGTTGCTAATTGAGGAGGGGCAGTTCTTATGACCGAAGTTGAGATGTGCAAATGACACTAATACACAATGAAATAATGGTTATGCAGTGCGATACGCCAAGCTTAATTATCATCATGGTGGTTTGACCCCTTTGGGATGTCTAAAGCATTTGGAGTGCAAGAAAAAGCTCGTTTATATTTACTCTCTCTGATTCATAATAAGTGTCGCTGATTTTGCGACACAACCGCCTCCCGTACCGTCATCCTCACCTCGTATTCCTTCACGGAGCTTATCCTCCTCCGTTGTCCAGCCATCGTCTATGGATGAACCGAATTCGCTGCCATGCATAGAGATCAAGCTAAAGCTAGAAATAAGAGTTTTTCGCATTATCGAGAAAGACGTAACTTGGAGAGGATGGACCTGGCTCATTTGTTCTAGTGGTGAGAGAGCTCCTACAGTGGTTAGGGGCTGGCCAATGCTTTTTGGGACCACTTCCTCAATATAGATGGTTAGGGTTCAATGCTGTTTGGGATTTTCAAGTGTTGTATGGTTGTTTGGCATGTTTAAGATGAAATAATTTTGCATGTCTTTTTTTGAAGATTGTATTTATGGTGTAAATCACGTTGTTACATTTATGCATTGTGCGCTAGTTTCTATATCGTGTTTTTGAAGAATGTGTTTATGGTGTAAATCGGGTTGTTACATTTATCCATTGTCCGCTAGTTTATATATCTTGCATATATTGCAACCCATCTTTTGTGCTATCTATTTAGCAGAAATTTAATGTATACCTCATCCTTTGCAAAGTATAAAATGTGTACATTTTTTTTGACCAAGGTTGTAGCAAAAATATATAACCATATATTAAGGCGCATAGCCTTAGCGCTCCGTTAGCGAGCCAAATCGATACTGTAGACATCTACAGTTCTGCGCCATCTACAGTAACGTGGGCTATTTTCGTTTCAATTTTCCTTTTTGCTGACGCTTATTCCGGCTCCACCCACTGCCTACCGATCTTTCCAGAATCGCTTCGACGCCTTCCCAGCCCGAACTCTTCATGGCCTTCGATGCCCTCTACCCCACGCCTGGTCTCCTTTTCCTCGGTGCGTGAGGTGGCACGGCTAGCCTCGGGCAACTCCGGCCCGGGCCGAGAGACCTTGGGAGGATTTGGGATGACGGCGACCCTGTCGGCATGGAGGCGATACGGCGAACAGGGTGTGCCGTGGTTCTCCATCCACTCGACCTCCTTCATCAACCTCTCCTTTTCTCTCTTCCTCTCCATCGCAGTAAAAATCACAAGGTCAGGAGCTTATATGATCCACACCTCCTCTAGGTCCTCTTCCCCTCTTCATTGGAAGCAGATGAAAGGAAGGAGGATAGCATGCCAGATCGAGATTTTGGCTCCCCTAGGCTAACGGCCCCGACTGCTCCACGGCAGGCCAACCGCACGAGTTCCACGGATCAATCTTGGATCTGCAGATATAGTGAGAACGAGGTGCAGCAGGTCAAGGACTCGAAGGGCATCATGGACCGTCGGACGCAATCAATACAAAATCAGTACGCAGGTCAGTGTTCTTCGTTCTATCATCTCCGTTCTGGTTCTGGTCCTCACCTCCTCTGTGTCCTTTTCCCCTCTTCTTTGCCTTTTCGTTTCAAAATCTCTTTCTTATTTTTTCAACTAATTCCATTTTAGGAAATTGCAATGCAAAAGGTTTAGATTTTCTCTTTTGTATTCATTAATTCTGGTTTACAAAAAATGTAAAAGTAGATGCGTCCTTAAGAAACAGTCCAATCCAAAGCATCCATTTGCAATATTTTGAGTGCATGATTATTCAGGTACTTCTGTATTTCAGGGGAAGTGGTAACTATATGGTTTGTCGAGACGGAAAGTTGTACCTGAAGGCTGGAGGCTGCAGTGGTGCCAACGGTGGCCATCAAGATGGAGCTGCAAGCAATAATTTTTACGCATACCATCCATATGGTGTAGTTCGCACTGTGGGCCACTTGACTACCTTGTGATCGGCACTACAACTGTTCCAAGCTTGCAAATTTTGGTGAAATCGTGTGAAAAAAAGGTATAAACGATGATTGCATCTAACTTGATGTAGAGTATGTTGTGTCTTGATTCGGTAAGCCAACTTTCCTTAAAAAATGTTCTATCTTTGTTTTCTACTTATTCATTAGCATTAGACGCAAATCGTGTTTTCTTACTGCTAATAACAAATTAGTTCTCATTAGCTTTTCTCAACACCTCTCAGTGAAGAATTGATATTTATTTTGTTTCCACTTCCATGTGAGGTCTGAAGTTGTTAGTCTAGGCCCTAATTAAATATCTGATGCAATTTTTTCTTCCGGTTACTAAGAGTTCAGTGGTCTTAGTATGTCAGCTAATATTGTTTCCATCTTCTATGTGAATATGTCCCAAAAATTTCATGGACATGTATGCTCAGTTCATGTATTCTCTTTCGTTCCTGGTATATCTGTCATGTGTTGGTATTGTTCTTCCTTTTCTCCCTTTTTTAGAGGATTATTTTTTCTGCAGTTTTCCATATTTCATCTTATATTTGTTCTGAAGAAAAAGTAGCCTTGCACAAAAATGTATAGAGGTGAAGTGTCTTGCTTCCTTTATTCAGCGCCTCTGGGGAGTTCAGTCAGGAGTAGGTGAGAACATCTTTGGCCCCAAGAATTATAGCTAGATTTGTCGTAGCTTCACTTTCTTTGTGGTACAGATTGGTTGGATCTTTTTCTCCCCCTGATCCTGTTGATTTATTTTTGAGGACCTCGCTATCATCCTAACTAATATTGATGAGGGGTAACCGGGTAACAGTAAGGTTCAATTACTTGCGATAGAACTTTACTTTTGTTTTATATCCTCACTAGATTTTTATCCTGGGTATCAACATAACCAAATGCAATACAAACCCAACCATTTATAGAGTCAAGTTGTTCCAGTTCTTGACTTTCATTTAGATTAAGCAGGATATATCTTCTCACCACATTGTTATTGTTCGATTTGTGATTTTGATTGCTATTTAAAAACATCGATGCTAAAATATTCTTGCAGGTAGATTGGAAGAACGGTCATGCAGACTGCGTTGCTGAAAGATTTGTCACCTCAAGGGTACCAATGGAAGATCCCTGTGTGTGTCATACGCATTTGGGAGTACATGGATTAAGCAACCCGGTAAAACTTATATAAGCTAGACTTTATTGTCGTCGACCGAGAGGTATCTTCTAAAAACTTCGAACTTTGGCTTATTGTCGCTTAAAAGTGTATATACTTAGAATTGGCCTAACTTACTATTTTTGGTATCTATAAAGATCACTTGAACTATCGGGACCAAAATGTGACTATCTACATCTATTTGTGACCATATTAGTATGGTCATTTAGTAGAGTTCAGGACAAGAGCAGTATAAAAACCTCTTTTCTCGAGCTTCTGTCGTTGTGTGGTAATAAGCAAGGGTATAAATTCTTCTTCTTGGCCGCAAGGGAGGCGAAGGATGTGAACACCTATCCTGCATGCAAGGAAATGAGATAAATTTGAGTGGACTTCTTTGACAACTGTTCACAGCCACCGGCCGGAGAGCTAGCTGGTTAATTTGTGCAGCTCACGAGTAGTTACAAAAATATAAGCCTCCCTCTATATTGCTATTACTATCAGTTTAAATAACCAGAAGAAAACATTTCATGGTAATAAGCAACAAACATGTTGTAAGAAAAATTGAAGTGGAAGGACTGGCTAGAAAATGTTTGGAGGTAGATCATCGTGCCATGCATGCTTATAATTGTTCTAGGTTATATTGATCATACTCTTCTGTTCACCTACATTCTTTATTTGTTGTCCACTTCGGATATAATTGTTCTCGAGCTTCTGCTGTTGTGTGGTAATAAGCAAGGTACACGTTAAAATATGCAGTAATACTTTGAAAATACTATGAGATTGTGTATGTAGATGATCTTCGTCGTGGCTCCTCTGAAGATGGCATAGTTGTGTTATTTGTAGGAATGACTGTTTCCCAGTACTAAGTATTTAAACTTCATCTTTGCTAGCATTATATGTACCGAGTAAACCCACTCTTCACACATTGGCATAACACCTATACTCTTCTAGGAATGTTGGCTTTTAAGAGCACGTCTCTGGCGCGTTGGTACATCAATATACCTATTCCAGAAATGTCCTCTATACACAAAGATACAATGAACAAAATATTAGGGCTGTTGTGTTTGCATATGGAACATGTCAATTTAACACATGTATAAATATTTCTTGCAATGTTTACTGTCAACACTGGATCATGGACCCTGAGGACTCAGGAAGTACAAATAATTAACTGATCAAAGAACCGCTTCACGCTCTAGCTCAAAAACTGTAGACATCTTAATAAATTCTTAGAGCTCGTTTGGCTCATGTGCATTCATTTCATTTGATAGAAATGAAATGAATGCACATTCCACACATCATTTCATTTAGCATGAATTTAAATTCCAAATGAATTCTGCTGTTTGGCTGGCACAAGTATTCTGAAATGAAATGTCTTTGGCTACCATTTTGAGGTCAATTAATAAACAAGACAAGCGCTTGGCTTTAAAAATCAACTTTGGTACCAATAAACTTACACCACAAACTTAAACTTGTACCAATAAATAGATCTACAGCCCATATAATAACACAAATCCAAGCTTCAGGTCCACAATAAAGATGAAATCTTTGCAGTAACTACAAACGCCATGTTCAAGGCCATAAAACATAGATGCATGGAGTTAAACAAATTCAAGGTCTAAAGTATCAAGCAAGTCACAAAAGGTAAGCTGCTACAGCTTGTCATCATAAATATAGAACCTTTGCATCATTACATTACCAAACAAGAACCTTTGCATCACAGCAAGATCAGAAAGAGGTTATCATATTTTGATTTGCTTGAGAACCCATTTTTTCTTCATTTTTTGAGGCAATGCCATCAAGGACTTGAATTTTCGATCATCTGCAACTAAAACATCATAAATTGCTAACTGGTCATCATCTTCCAAATCTGGTATTTCAGCAAGAGCAGCCCATATTACTTCAGGTGATGCTGGTTTTGGTGGAGCCTCAGAAACATCAGCTTTGAACACAGCTGTGAAGTTGTCCAACTTATCTCCTAGCATGGTAGCGATCGAATCATCTGACTTGTACCTCTTCTTTGGACGATCTTCATTAGCTTGAGTGGATGAATTAGCATCTTTGTTGGTATTGTTGTTAGCATTCTCCTCTGCCATTTCTGCTCCACTTTCAGCTGCAGTCCTTGCTCCCGCTCCAGTAGCTCGATCCCTGGAGTAAATTGTGTCCCAATACTTGATAACCTTGTACCTGTAAGAAGATGCATCCTCGTTGGCCTACAAATAAGAGGAACCGGAATTATTCCACACATTTTTGCTATCATCAATAGCATTATTACACACATAAGTACTTGTTATGATTATTCCACACTTTTAGAGTATACACAATGAGAGCAAATGAGTAGATGGAACAATACCACTTTGAAATAGAGGATCATGTAGGATGCAAGAGTATGTACTATATGAGTACAAGACTATGTCAACAAGAGTATGTACTACAGGAGTATGTCAACAAGAGTATGTACTCCAGGAGTACAGGAGTATGTTACCAAGAGTATGTACTACTGTTCAAAATTGCATACATCTACTCCATTATCTCTTTATCCACAAAAACATGCAAGGAGTACAACACATACATCAGCACACAAGTTCTGTTGTTCTATTGTTTCAGCAGTTCTACCATACATGATTGAGTTTTACTGTATTTTCATAGATGTACAATTGAATTTTTTCGAGGGAACAAATAGAAATACTAGAAAATTTAAGGAAAACAAGGAGTACTTATGCAAAACAAGGAGTACCTTCACATAATTATTCCACACATCCTCGCTATCAATAGAGATCATGTTATTGTTCCAGTCCCACCCAAATCCACTCTGACAAAGCATCTTGTTGATGACAACATACTGTTTGTCAAAAGTCTTGCTCCTAGAGATAATGTTCTCCTTTGTAATTTGTAACTACCTCGGTGAATTACGCTCCTAGATACAAGCCTGGATGAACGGTAGTGGTTGAAATAGTATGGTGGGGCCCAAAAAGCCACTCGCGGGTAGACCTTTCGGCCGTCCCAACCACTTCCAATTCATCGGGACCTGTACGGGCGGCGTAATCGGCAGGCGAAGGGATCAACTACATACGCAAATGAGTATGTATGCAAGCCGCCATACAAAAGTACATCAGAGCCATTCCATCTAGAAAGAAAGGAAATATAGCAACGCCATACGGCAATATTCAAATGACCTAGATAGATATAATATTTTAGGATAATTCCTCATACATCACACATCAGAGTATCAAGCGGAAGCAGCAAAACAAAGTCCGAGTACGGATAAGAAGCAAATCGGCATAAGATGCCACATAAATAAGCACATCCCGCCCACAGATCTCACGGATCCCCGTTCCCGGAATCTCTACACCGCACGATCGTTGCCCACATCATCAGCCTCTTCCACCCAGTATCCGTCCTGCGAGGGTACCTGTTCATCTGAACCAATAATTTATCGTGTGAGACCCTAAGGGTACTCAGCAAGTCTTTATGCCTCTAAAGGGGACACAACCTGGGTGACGCGATTGCAGCGAAAGATAAAACCCTAACAGTGCTATAGATAAACGCTAACCATCCGTCTAACCAATGATAGACGGATGTCCGTGAATTAAAGACAACAGTTATAACAGTAATATCAACAGATCCATCCTCCTCCTCGCTTACCGACGAGGAAGCAGACGAACAACCCCCACCCGTTGGCAATTTTATTAACCATTCCATGAGGGTTGCACTGTTTACTAGTCAATTTCTTAGTCAAATTAAAAGCGGTACTTTAGTTATGCTTGTCTATGGTCGAGAAACTGTGCTCCAAGTCGTCCATAACCGCGGACACGGCTTTCAGAAAGTTTTACCCTGCAGGGGTGCACAAATAGCAACACACACTCGATCAACCTCGGAAAAGCCAAATCAAAACCCAACGAGGCCTTCACGACAAAGCAATCACAAGATTCAGAAATATTTCAGGGGGCCACCCCTTGGAGTACACCCGCAACGAAGCTAGCTAACTCCGAGACGGACCCGAGGTTTGGGTGGACGGCTGTGAACGACTGGGAACCCAAAACTGAGCTTGTCGACACCGCGGAATCGTGTCCCGACCCTAAACAGTACAGTGTGCTCCTCGCACAATCGTAATAAAGCAGTAAAACATGGCATAAGTACATGATCGTAAATAAAACCTCAAACTAGTTTGTGCCCCCAAGAAATAAGAATGAATCAAGCTCTGGCTCAGGGGGTCCCATAAGCCTCCCGGATGTGGATAGCGCGAATATTCAAGGAACAGGTTTCAAGTACTCGGGGTCCTACGGGACACAAGTGAGCAGGAAAAACCAAATAGCAGATATTGCTCACCGGTGTCACTTTCATTAGTTGTCCCATTACTACTCAGGTTAAGTTGTTTAGGTACCTCGTTATCCATCAGACACTCACATACCCTACACATGCTGTTCTACGACTCGCATGGCTCAAACAACTCCTGTAGTAATGGCTCATGGGATGGAGGAACAAGCTTGGTGGGGTTTAAAAGTAAAGGCTATGCAATACTTGAGATTCAGTTTAATGCAATCGCGACTCAATGATGCAAGAATAAGATAGAGGCAATAGGTACTGTATGTATGCAAGCATGTGGTAGTGCTTGCCTGGCAACTCAGTTGAAGCGAGAGACGGATCTGGGTAGTGCTCCTGGTTCTCTTGATATATCCCCTGCTCAGAGTCTATTCGAAGAAGAACCAAACAGACAAGGCCAACATAAATAAAGTGCACAAGCATATGAATAAAATGCGACAAGCAAACAATCATGCCATGATGAATGGTGCACAAGTTGCATGGCAATAATGTAGCATGGCATGAGTGAGGTGTTGAATACAAGAATTAACATGTTTATTGGGTTTTGGTCACATTTTATTGTCATAATAGTTGCTGTATACTATATATTTAGATGATGCATGCTACATTTGAAGTCATGGATAGCATAAACAGAAAGGTCTCGTCGAGCTGATCATTTTAGACATATCATTTGTCAAATTCGGAGTCATAAAACAAAAGTTATTAATTTATTAAGGTCCAGGGGCATTTTGTTGTAATTTAATTCAAATTGAAATTTAAAGTGTCCAAATAATATTTTGAATGGCATATTTGAATTCCTCACATTTTTCTGATTCAAAAACAAATATTATTTGTACTATTTGGAATTATGAATTTAATTTTATTTTTAAGTCAAAATTAGTCATATTAGGTCAAAGTCAAAGGTTTGACTATTTAAAATTAGTTTTGAAAATATTTGAATAAAGATTTGAATTAACATTCAAAAACAAAACATTTTTCATATAAGGTTTGAATTCTAATTCCACACCAGGAATAAGTTATGAATTCACTTAAATTTAAACAGATTTTGAGTTTGAACTGAATTGAATGAATTTGAAAAGGTTTTGAAATTTGAAACAGCAAACTCCTGGACTTTTTGGTACTCAGCAAATCCTACCCCAGGAGGATGACATGTGGGCCGCATTGCTGACTGGGCAGACACGCGCGCGCCGATTCTTTTTCTCACCGGACTCTGCCTAGCCCGCGTCACTGACGAGCGGGCCCAGGGATCTAACGGGGCCACACGCGCGCGCAGCCGTCCGGTGGCGACACGTGGGCGATCCAAGGGCTGCGGTCGAAAAACAACGGAAGGTGAGGACCCTTTTTGCAAAGTTCTCGCAGGCGCTGGCAGGTGGGGTCGTGGGGGCTGCGGGTTTAGGCGGGAAAAGATACAGGGGGCTAAATGCAAACAGGCATCGGCTGTTGCTGGACGCGGTGCTGCGGCGTGGATCTGGCCGGGGTTTCGGACGACGATGGCTACGCCGTCGCCGGCCTAAACGCCACGACCCTAAAACGAAAGATGAAGAGGGGTTCACGGCCTACAACATTCGTTCGGGGTGCTAGCGCGGAGGAGGGCCGCAGCGCGCGGGGCAGGGCGACGAACAGAGGCGGAACGAGCTGCTGCGGGTGCTGCTATCGGCCAGGCGCGACGCGCGGCGCGCGCAGAGCGTTCGGCGGACGGCGGCGGCACTACGATGCAAGAGAGGGCAAGGGAGCATGTCCAGGGGAACGAGGAACTCACCAGGATCCCGATAGTGGTGAAGGTTTGGCCGGAGGGACTGTCGACCTGCGAGGAGGCTGGCGATCCGGAGCTCCTGGTGCTCACGGGCACGGCGGCGGCGGGCTGCTCCGGCGGGGTCCAGCGGCTGCCTCGCGTCCTGGGCGACGTAGAGGAAGCAGAAGGAGGCCCTGGTGCTTCTGGCGCAGCTCGTCGCACTCCGGATCGGTCAGAGGAAGGGGTGGCCGCGGCTAGGGCTTTGCTTGGGTGGCGACCATGGTGGGGAGGAAGGAAGGAGAGGGTAGGTTGGAGAGGGCCTGGGACTGCCTGGTGGTTCTGGGTGGAGGCGAGCTGGGTGGTTGGGGATAAGGGAGGAGAGGGGAGAAGGGAGGGTGCCACCTTTATGCACAAAGGGAGGAAAAGGGGGCCTCGGTTTAGGCTAGGGTTTGGAGAGAGAGAGGGTCAGGGAAAAGCACATGGGAGGGGGTGGTCAGGTGGGATCCGAGCTGGGTGGGTGAGAGGGGCAGGACTAGGGTCAGATGGGGAACTAGGGTTAACTAGAGAGGTGGTGGCTCGGGTTAGATGGGGGGGGTAAGGTGATTAGAAGTAGGTTTAGGGAGAAGGTTATGAGAGAGGGGCAGGGTTTAGCTAAGAGGGGGTGTTGATTAGGGTTTAGATGGGGTATAGAATCTTGGAGGAGAGAGTAGGGTTCAGAACAAACAAAACAAGATCAAACAAAGAGATAGAGAGATGATCCATGCAACTACCAAATAAAATTCAAATGACAAGTGAAAAGGTGGTACTTGCATGGTTCTAGCTAACTCAAGCAAAAGGAAAGAGAGAGAGAGAGTATGACCCACTCCAAGAACTTCAAATAAAATCCAAATGACCTAGATGTGGTGGTTTTGCATGGCCCATGCAAACAATAAATGCCATATAGTCATATTGTGAAAACAACATAAAATCATATGGCATTATTCCATGCATTCCCAAAAGGTGGAACAAGGCCAAGCAAAAGGACAAGCATTGGATCCACCCAACCCACATGAGCTAGCTACACTCAATTAAATGCCATCTCATATTAATTGGATGGTGGAATTATAAGGTGGTGAAGACAAGGTGGTGGAGTCGATAAGAGATATGCCCCCAACTCAACTTGGGCATTTGAACGATATATCAAGATCCAACTACAATATCAAGAGGCAAATACAAATAGTAATGCATATGAGATAAGAACCAAAACACAAGGGTTTTTGTATGATGCTCAAATTGCAAGATGGCATGATGACATGAGCATGACATGATGATGATGCAACAATTATATGTAGGAAGTGGCCCTTTTATTACTAGATCAAGTAGCATTACAGATGTTAGACAACTGGGATGCTACATAATTTGACAGTCACACTTCTCTCTCACATTCTTCACCGCAGCAGTGTAAACATGAGGTTTCCACCCATTATGAGCGCAATCTCCCTTGTTATAATGGTCAACGAATACATCCAACATAGCTTTATCCATTTGATCAGTCCACTTTACGTAGCTTCTGCCTTTTTCCCCAGGATCCATACCTAAGTCAACAACAATATCATGAGTTAGTGGAGTGTGCGTATACTAGAGAGTAACAAAATTTGAGAGATATAAAACCTACCAAATATATATATACACATAAAGAAGACTGTACAACATTCAAGCAAAGTCAAACATTCGCTTGTCCGCGCCTAGCTTGATAATCTGCCCACATCTGATTAGCTAGGTCCATTCTCTTATTGTTCCACTCATGAGTCATCTGAACGTGCCTAATCATATCAGGTTCCTCTTGAACTTCAATGGCAGCATTATTTAGCTGATTATCCACTTCATGTAACATTAAGTCATCCATCTCTCTTTGCCTATCAACTAGGAAGTTATGCAAGATGCAACAAGCATTGATGACTCGAATCTGGCATTATATTAGTATGTCAAATTAATACACAAATCCAAAAGAATCCAGCAGAATGCAATTATCATAGATGTTACCTGATTTTTTATTCCAAAAAAGGAACTAGTCCTGAGAATAGCCCATCTCATCTTTATGAAAGCAAAAATCCTCTCAACTATATTCCTAGCAGATGCATGTCTCAAGTTATAGAGCTCTTTCGGATTTTGTGGATTATTTCCATTGGCAGCCCACTCTTTCAAGTGATATCGTGTATTCTTGAATGGAGCAAGGAAGCCGGGACCATTTGTGTATCCGGCATCTACAAGGTAGTATTTTCCTGAGGTTTATGAAAAATATCCCATATTAGATTTCAGTTCATAAGTTTAAATATCTAGTCCAAAATTGTATGATACTAAGATAGAAAGTTACCACTTGAAACTTCAAAAGCATCTTCTCTAAACATTGCATCTCGCAACACTCTTGAATCTGATGCAGAACCTTCCCATCCCGCTAACACATACACAAACTTCATGCTACGGTCACAAACGCCCAACACATTTGTAGTTATGTCTTGCTTTATATTCCTATATCTACCTTGCTTGCGTAGTGAAACACGGACGTCGACGTGTGTTCCATCTAAAGCTCCTAGCCCATCTGGGAACCACTTCAATCTATTGTCCTCGGGTAGTTCAGTTGCAGGATTTGGCAATTTGATGAACTCATGTGATAAAGAAAGGATGGCTCCTAGCACCTCATTGAAGCGTCTGCAAATAGGTTCAAGTGTCCACCTATATGTGCTACGAATTAACCTAAACTTCATGCTATGGCTAAGAACTAGCAAGAATATGGTTACAGCTTCTTCAACGGTCATGTAGAATGTGTCTTTAAGTCCAGCCCTTTCACGTAAGATAGCAGAGAGGTCAAAAAAGGACCTCTTGGTAAACCTTAGAGTATCATAGCAATACTGATTGGGACCCATATAAATGTTCTTAAGCATCTGCTTCCTAATTCTTATCTCGGCCTCTTCCTCACTGAAATCCCCAAGTTCTACAATCCTTCTCCTACAATATATATGCTGGGCTACAGCTACTACGGTAACAAAGAACCCAGCTGCTGCCCTCTTACTTTTCTTCCTCCTCTCGTGATATAACTCTAGTTGTTGATCTGCCATCTACAATACATACAGCAAGGGGAACTAAGTTGAGTAGTAAATTTTGAGATCTACACGTCAGGTAAAGAGCAACATCAGCCAAACAAAGTACCACAAACTACTACTGTGAACTAACTAATACAAATATTAGCAGCAACTTGTAGTTAACAATTCTTTTCAAACAAATGAACGATGAGTCAAACAAGTGAAGGGTTTCGCGGCATAGTAAATCAAAATTTTCTACGGAGCGAACAGAGGGAAAGCCAAGATCTAATCTAGGAGATGCAAACAACGAGAGAGATTGGATTAGATCTTCATACCCTTGAAGATTCGCACAGCGGAACGTTCGTCGGAACGTGGGTGATGTAGTCGTACTCGCTTCTCCTCCTCGCGATCCGATCCGATCTAGCACCACAAGTGGCGGTGCCTCCATGAGATGCACACGTGCAGCACCTCGACGTCTCCTCCTTCCTCGGACCAGCGAGTATGGTGGAGAGATAGATTGGATCTACAACACGACGGCGTGGTGTATATGGTGGAAAATTTCTGCTGCAGGGCTTCGCCTACAAACAGTCGGGAGGGAGAGAGGAAGGTAGCAAGGCTGCTAGGGCTTGGAGGAAGGTGTGTGGGGGGGGAGGGGGCGCACCACCCCTCTATATATAGAGGGGGGGCGGCCAGCCCTTGCCCCTCCTCCAAGCCTATCTCTAGTTTAAACAATTTAAACTCTCCCTTATCTAGAAAGCCTATCTCTAGTTTAAACGATTTAAACTCTCCCTTATCTAGAAATTCTATCCCGAGATTTAAACGAGTCAAATCTCTCTAGAATCGGCTGGGCCCTATGGGGCCTTGTGCCCCTGGCCCGATGCGGCCAGGACACTCCCTCATAGGCCCATGCCCCGTCCCGGAAGGTGGGGCCACGTTGGTCCCCTTCCGGAAGGTTCTAGAAGCTTCCGGTACAATACCGATTAACCCGGAACAATTCCGAACTCCAAAAACTGCACTGCCTTATATGAATCTTATTCTCCGGACCATTTAGGAACCTCTCGTGATATCCCGGATCCCATCCGAGACTCCGAACAAAAATTCATAAACCAATTATCCAGTCTATCCTAGCGTCGAGATACGTTAAGTGTGTGACCCTGCGGGTTCGAGAATATGCAGACATGATCTTCTATCAATAATCAACAGTGGGGTCTGGGCACCCATATTGACTCCCCCACATTCATCGATGATCATATCGGATGAACCACGATGCCAGGATTCAATCAATCCCATATATATATTCCCTTCGTCTCGCGATATTTTACTTGCCCGAGATTCGATCGTCGGTACCGTCATACCTAGTTCAATCTCGTTCACAGCAAGTACTTTACTCGTTCCGTAATCCGATATCACTTTGTGATTAACTCCTTAACCACATGCTTGCAAGCGGTGTTGATATCGATTACCGAGTGGGCCCGAAGTATATCTCTCCGACTTGGGAGGGACAAATTCCATCTCGATACATACAACCCAACAGATACTTTCCGATCACCTGAGATACACCTTTATGATCACCCTCTCATAGGATGACGTTTGATGACCTCAAAGCTTTCTTCCGATACCAGGGAGTTGCATTATCTCATGGTCTAAGGAATACAATATTTGACATAGGAAAAGCTTCGCAAAGACGAACACGATGACACGATCTAATTGCTCTGCTTTGTTTGGGTCTATCCACCATATCATTCTCCCAATGATATGATCTCATTATCAATTGACAACTCATGTCTATGGTTAGGAAACCTTAACCATCATTGATCAATGAGCTAGTCCATAGAGGCGTACTAGGGACACGGTGTTGTTTACAAACCACACAAGTATTAAAGTTTCCGCTTAATACAATTCTAGCATGGAACATAAACTTTATCATGAACAAGAATTATAATAATAACATCTTTATTATTGCCTCTAGGGCATAATTCCAACAACAAGAGCCTAATTTCGTTTGACAGGAATATTTTATGTAAAACAGAAACGTGATTAACAATAGCAGTATCACACGAGCTGGTACCACATGTACTAGTGATACGGTTATTTATTCTTAAAACCAAGTTGCTAAAATCAAGCAGGCACCACTCGTACAAGATTCAGTACAAACGTTTTTGCGTATCTAGCTAAAGAGCAACATCAGCCAAACCTTTTTGGCTGGCAGCAAACAAGCACACACCGCCACACCGGACATGTAGATACTGAATTGGGAGACAAGCAGAGCCAGACAGATTCAAAGCAGAGGTGTGCATGATGCAGATAACACAAGTTACTGTAAAATTTTCTATTGCTTTCTTCCATTACGTATCTAATTAATTGATACTATCAACATAATATAGCAGCAGCCCGTGGATTACATGATGATGATAAACTTATTCAAATTATCACATATAGGACTACCAAATATTCAGAACTTGAGTGGTAAAAAAAGGAGACCAACAATTCAGATTCTATCGAGATCATAGTAGTACTTCGCAGCGGCGGCACCGCCGCGTTAAGGAGACACCAATAAATCGTTTGAGATAACTAGATTTCCTTTTTCCCACGGTGCGCAAACTTTTCTTTAAGTTAACAGTACCACAATTTGGTCACACACGAACACACCATGCTCCTTTGGTAACCTACGTGCACAACTAGCTATAGCTAGCTTAATTAATATCTCATATTTGCATGGCATCAACTGAACTTCTATATACAAAAGAGATATTAACTGACGTCCCATGCATGTACTTGATTGAACAAAACTATTTGACACTCCCTCCGATCCATATTAGTTGACTCAAATTTGCCTAGATATGGATGTATTTAGCTAAAACTTGACTAGATACATCCGTATCTAGATGAATCTAGGTCAACTAATATGGGTTGGAGGGAGTACAAAATTTCAAAACCAACAAATGCTACATCATATGAAATTACATAAGGATTGAGCAACAATCTGAACCCAAACTGGATAACAAGCACTCGAATTTATCCTACCACCACAATGACAACACCACCGTATCTACCAAGAACCACTTAACGAACAAGGGTACAAATTAAGGCAACAAGCAGACCAAAAATAACAAGGACATACATAATAGGCATATCACAGAAAGAAAGAATGGGAGAGAGATGCCTGTAGTAGATCATACCTTGGCTGATGAAGGGGACAAGGTGGAGGGCACGTGTGAGAGGTTGGGGTCAAGATCCAGTGCACAGTTGATTTGATTTGAACCTGCAGATTAGTTCAGGCTATGGTTAGGGTTAAGGGGAACGACGAGCAACAACCGTGAGGGTAAAGGATGAGGGGTGGATGAGGAAACTTGCCTGTGGTGAGGAGAGATGGACGAGCTTCCTGGTCGTTTCTTTCTTTAGTGCGAGTAGATTAGGGAAGGAGAGGAGTTGAGGAAAGAAAATCCTTTCACTGGCGGCGGGAGTCGTCTCCGGCGGCTGGGAAGGGAACATCCATGGCAGAGGCGTGGAGGGCTGGAGGCGGATGAGATCGGGAAGAAGGGCTGGAGGCGGATGAGATGGGGGAGAAGGGCTGGAGGCGGATGAGATTGGCAAGGGGGAGGAAGGCGTGGTCGTGATTCTAGAAAAATGACAGGGTAGGAGACAGGAATCCACTTAACACACCCGTCATTCCGGCTGGAATTCCTAAATGAAATGACATCTCAATTCCATGACAGCCAAACAACTTCGATTTTGGAATCTCAAATGAATTCCACGATTCCGGAATGAATTGCCGGATACCAAACGACCTCTTACATGTTATTGCAGAGTGCAAAGTAAAGAAAGATCATAGAATTATGACGTGCTAACCACGAGCCACTTCCTCCGACGAGGATTAAAGAAACCATGACAGTTGCGCTTACAACTTGAAGAAAAAAGGACACGTGCAACATCTGCCTTAGTATCACATCCACTATATACCTCAGCAGCAATGTAAATTAGTACACTATGTACTAGCTAATCTATCATCTGTATGCAACTCCATCAGTTCTCTAATCCAGTACCAACATATATCATTACCTATTTGAAAATATTCATTTTATTCGGGAAGCTGGTCCCATCACGGGCGGCGTGTCGCCGCCCCACGGTTTACTAGTATCAACATCGACTATGCTCTCTAACTCCTATCAATATCATTACACAATCATGACATTTGTTGGTATAAACGATTTTTCCATGCCACACCAGATCCTAGCCTTGTAGGGAACGACGGTGATGCGATCTTGCGGCCTTGTCTCTGGGGCGGCGCAGGCGTAGCAGCAGTGGTGGCTTGTTGGCATGGGGGCCCTCCTCCGAGCCCTTGCGGGCTAGCTGTGGTGTCGGTGGTGGACGGTGCGCCTCCATCCTTTGAGGCTGGCGGTGTTCCTCTCCTTCCTACGGCGGCGTCTCAAGCCGGCGTCTTGCGTCCTTGCCCACCTTCTCCATGCGGCCCTTTGGGCGGGATTCGGGGGGCACGATCCATGGCCGGGTGAATGCTCAGCTTGAGCTGTTGCTAGCAGCGGCGACGCCTGTGGGCGCCGCTACCTCCTTGAGGGCGCGGCCATGGCCGGTTTCATGTCTTCCTCTCCTCGGGTGTCGGGGGAAAACCCTAGGTTTGGGTCACCGGACAGGTGACAACGGCGCCACAGTGTCGTGATCTTCTTGAAGACGTCGTCAAGGCTTCTCGAGAAGGGCCCGATGTTTTGGAGTTTGGGGTGGCGAGGCGCTGCCGGTGTTGGATGCTGCTCCGGGCGCGCGCTTCAGGGGCGCAATGTACGTCATGGTGGATGCTTCCTAGTCGGCGTCTTCCTCAAGTCTGGGTGGATCCTGCCGACTTGTCACCGATCTCTTCTAGGCGTATGAGGGGAGGTGCGTCGATCCATGCGGCCTTGGGGTCTTGGTCTTGCTACGGCGGAGTCTCTCTTTGATCGTGTGACGAGGTCATGTTGCTTGGTGCCTCGTCTCCTCACGTTGGTAGGGGACTTGGCAAAGCAAGCTCTCATCATCGGGTCTTGGTGGAGGCCATAGGGTCTGCCGCTTGGCGTTGTAGCATGTGTTGTGTGTGGTGTTGGTTTTTTTAGCGTTGTATCGATCATCGGCCTCTTTTTCTATGTGTTTTATTATCCTGTAAAAATGAAACTAGCCTTGTGCCAAAGAAAAGAACCCGGATGTACCCCCAAATCCCCCGTTCATCGAACAGTCGGTCAAGCGTTCCCCATTCTTTGCCCAAACCCCAAACCTCCCCCGACCTCTCCGCATCCACCGCCTTTCAGTTTCAAACCCCTCCCCTCTCAGCCGCCGCTATGGCCGCCTCCTCCTCCCGCGGCGGCGGCGGCGACGACAACGAGCCCTACCTCCTGGGCTTCCTCGTGACCAAGATCGTCGGCCTCAAACACTACAAAGGCACCGTCAGCGGCCGCGAGAAGGTCACCCTCGTCCGCGAGCCCCTCAACCAGTACGACGGCAACGCCGTCGCCGTCCACAACCGCCGCGGCGTCAAGGTCGGCCACATCGAGAGGCCCGTAGCTGGAGTCCTCGCCCCGCTCCTCGACTCGCTCCTCATCCCCGACGCCGTCGGCATCGTGCCCAAGGTCCCCTCCTCCAAGCACGGCGGCAAGCCCTTCAAGCTCGTCTGCCAGGTACACATATTCGCCCGCCCAGCCGCCGCCGACATCGTCAAGGAGGCTATCAGGGACAATGGCCTTGCCCTCATCTATCCCAGACACGCCGAATTCTCCTTATCCGAGTCCGCCTTCGTGCAAGAAGAGACCAAGAGATCTGACCAGGATGTCGATAAGCTGTTCGCTCTTGTGGGGAAGGACGGAGACTGCAAGATCCAGCCGATGGATGCGCCGGGGGATGTGGTGCTGTCGGCCCTGTTCGAGCACCAGAGGGAAGCTTTGGGATGGCTGGTCCACCGGGAGGAGTCCTGCGACCTGCCGCCATTCTGGGAGGAAGATGCAGATGGGGGCTACAAGAACGTGCTTACCTGCCAGGACACCAAGGAGCGGCCAGCACCACTGAGAGGCGGGATTTTCGCTGATGATATGGGGCTTGGCAAGACGCTTACGCTGCTGTCCTTGATTGCAAGAAGTAAAGCTCCCAATGTGGGCGGGAAGAAGGCTAAAGGGGCTAAAAGGAGGAAGATTGATGGTGATGCAGAGCAGACATCGCGGACGACACTTGTGGTGTGTCCGCCCTCGGTGTTCTCGTCTTGGGTGACACAACTTGAGGAGCACACAAAGGCAGGAAGCCTGAAGGTGTATATGTACCATGGGGAGAGGACAAAGGATAAGAAGGTGCTGTTGAAGTATGACATTGTCATTACCACTTACAGCATCTTGGGCATGGAGTTTGGCCAGGAGGCTTCACCGGTGAAGGATATTGAATGGTTCCGGGTGATTCTGGATGAGGCCCATCTGATCAAGAACTCTAAAGCTCGGCAGACTCAGGCGGTGACTGCTTTGAATGCACAGAGGCGGTGGGTAGTCACAGGGACACCAATTCAGAACAGCTCACTGGATTTGTACCCACTTATGGCATTCTTGAAGTTTGAGCCCTTTTCAATCCAGAGCTACTGGCAGAACTTAATCCATCAACCCCTAGGGAAAGGGGATAAGGCTGGGTTGTCAAGATTACAAGTAAGTTAGGATGGTTGTCCCTTTCATCTCACACCGTTTTTGTCATTCCACAATTTTAGAACTAGAAAATATAGCCAGTAAACCTGCTCCGAGAGTTAGAAAGTTATCAACTCTGTTTCTTTGCTTGCAGTGCATATGTTCCTATAGGTTTTGGTCCTGTAATCTGTATATGCTGTTGCTCATTACACTCCCCTTCCACTTCCCATCAACCCATCACACTGTGTTTACATGCATATTATTTTGTTCTGATCATGTCGGTTTTACCATTAATGTTTGCCGCTCTTCATTTCGCAAAAATAGTGAGTATTTTTATAATGGTTTTGGGAAAGGGATCTCAGATAGTTGATGCTTATCTTTCATTTCTGGAATGTAAATTTGTTGTCTGTTTATTGCAGAACCTCCTAGGTGCTATCTCATTGCGCAGAATCAAAGATACAGAGAGTGGAAGCAAGAGTGTGATTGCCCTTCCACCAAAAACTGTTGTAGCATGTTACATTGAGCTTTCTGCACAGGAACGAGAGTTCTATGATCAGATGGAATTGGAAGGGAGAAACAAAATGCTGGAGTTTGGTGACAGAGATTCAATTTCGCGCAACTACTCAACTGTGCTTTTTTTCATTCTGAGGCTCCGCCAGCTCTGCAATGATGTAGCACTGTGCCCGTTAGACATGAAATCATGGTTTCCTACTAGCTCCATTGAAGGTATAGACTTGTCTGTTTTGTATTTACTATTTGTGCTTTAGGTTATGATAATATAATAACCCCTAATTTCAGATAATTGAGACTTTATTTGCCACATTTGAAAAACTATGCAATGATTGAATCGAATCTTGTTGTTTCAAGAGTCATTGTATATTAGTATTTAAATGAAGCTTCATCTTACTTTCTCTGAAATAAAGACCATCATACTGTATTAGCATCCAACTAGCAACTACTGATTACTCTAGTCCTGTTGGTTTATATATTCAAAATGAACCAATTTCAGTAAGTGGATTGGTAGTTCATTTAAATTTTTTGACATATCGCAGCTCTCTGTTTTTTGTCTAAGCTACATACCGAGTGACAGTCTTGCCTATGTACCTTTGTAAGCCAATGATACATTTGTTTATTGCAGTAATATCCCTAGACCTTGCAGTAAATTTGTTGATATTATCACGGCCGGCAAAAAACTTAGGTGTTACTCCATCCGTCCCAGAATATAAGGCAAATAAGTTTAGTCTAAAGCCAAATCCTACTAAGTTTGACAAAATATTTAGGAAAAAAATATCAACATCTACAATATTGAATGGACACATTGAGAAAATATACTTTATGGTGAATCTATTGATATTGATTTGGTATTGTAGATGTTCATATTTTTGTGTATAAACTTGTTAAACATGGAAGATGTTAACTTTTGACTAAACTTATATGCCTTGTATTTTGGGACGGAGGGAGTACCATTCAGAAAATGTTAAATCATACTTTTCTTTATTTTATTTATAAATCCCATACCAGTTAAGTTGAATATTTAGGTTAGGTTGAAAGATTTGTATCTGGGTCTACGTTCAAAGCTTAGCTATCCTTATCGGTTTTCTAGGTTTGTTGCATGAACTTCTTGAATAAGTAAGCATCATTTGCATGATAATTGATATACAGCTTTCACACCTGCTTTGAACTTTTAAAAATAAGGTTGCATTCAGGATCAGCATGAAATACTAATTGTTGTTAATATATTGATATATTCTACCTTCATGATGAAATCAACTGTTCCTATCCCTGTTCAATTATTCTTATCCCTGCTTATTTCCTTGCTGTATCTTACTGCAACACAAGTATGTCTATCATTGTAAGTGTACTTCACACTTTGGAAATATCCTGACTGTAACTTACAGAGAAACTGTTGCCTTTGTTGCAGATGTGGCTAACAACCCAGAGTTGTTGAAGAAGCTAGCCTCATTGGTTGACGATGGAGAGGACTTTGACTGTCCAATTTGCCTATCTCCTCCGTCTAAAACTGTGATAACAAGTTGCAGTCACATATATTGCCAAACCTGCATCCTAAAGATCCTCAAGAGCTCTAGTTCCCGCTGTCCAATCTGTCGGCGCTCCCTATCTAAAGAAGATCTCTTTATCGCTCCTGAGATCCAGCATCCAGACGAAGATGGTTCAGGAAGTCTAGGCTCTGACAAACCTCTGTCTTCCAAGGTGCAAGCCCTGCTTGAGCTACTGAAGCGTTCGCAGAAGGAAGACCCTTCATCGAAGTCGGTGGTCTTCTCCCAGTTCAGGAAGATGCTGCTTCTGCTGGAAGGGCCTCTGAAGAGAGCAGGCTTCAACATACTGCGTCTCGATGGCTCCATGAATCCGAAGAAGAGGTCGGACGTCATCAAGCAGTTCTCCGTCGTTGGCCCTGACGCCCCGACCGTGCTGCTGGCCAGCCTGAAGGCTGCAGGAGCCGGCGTGAACCTGACGGCGGCGTCGACGGTGTACCTCTTCGACCCCTGGTGGAACCCTGGGGTGGAGGAGCAGGCCATGGACCGGGTGCACCGGATCGGGCAGACGAGAGCGGTGAAGGCGGTGCGGCTCATTGTGAAGGGCAGCATCGAGGAGAGGATCCTGGAGCTGCAGGAGAGGAAGAAGAAGCTGATCAGCGGCGCGTTCGGGAAGAAAGGCAAGGAGAACAAGGAGATGCGTCTCGAGGAGCTGCGCATGATGATGGGCTTGTAAGAGTGGTGGTAGTTTTGCACCCTAGTAGCAATGTTTCTCAATACGCCGTCTCACACAAGTGATGATAAGCTTAGCTCAGATTACGCTTCTGCTGCTCTGTCCCATGTAGTGAAGATGCATGAGAGCAAGGGGAAGAAGGGAGAGTTGCTGAAGAGATCCCCTGTCTTGTAGAACCTGGCTGTAGCATGTCGTATCGGTAATTCTGGTGTGTATGTATGCCTGTGATGCTAGACAGTAGCTAGCTATGTTCAGAAATGTAGTACTCCCTCCATCCCAAAACAACAGATGTCTTGGATTTGTCAAAATTTGAATGAACCTATATACTAAATAGTGTCTAGATTTATCTAAATTTTGACAAACCTGAACATCTATTTTAGGACGGAGGGAGTACATTTGTTCCGTAATTCTGGTATCGTGCGTGTTTGCTGAATGTTTCTCGATGATACCTAGTGCCTTCTTCTTGGCTTTGTGTTCTTCAGTTCTAAAGTAGGGGATCTCTTCTCAGCATCCAGACGATGTAAAATAGGGCACCCAAATCAAGTGATTGTAAAATATTATACATCACCAATTTTTTTTACTTCACCGGTACAGTTTCTGCTTTTCTAGATGACGTATTTTAGTTTCTGCTTTTCCAGATGACGTATTTTAGTTTCATGTTGGACACTTCAAATTCAACAACTCAAAGTTAAATTCGAACATTTCTAATCATTTCAACGGTTTGACACACTCAAACTCGACTCCAACAGTAGATAGAACCAAAAATTAGACATTTCACTTGAACACCTAAACGATAAATAGAACTTTGACACTCCGACAAATCAACTTTGACACCTAACATCGACTCATAGAACCTAACCTAAAACTCATCATCGTCGTTACTGCTGAGATCATTCCAGAAATCCGAGTCCAACTCAGGACAGGAACCCGACGAGATGTCAATGGTGCGAGGGCCTGCCGACGTCGACGCCGCATCCTCCTCCTCCACAACCTTCTTCATCTTCATGGCTTGTCTCGCCACGAAGTACGCTACCTCATACTGCATGAGCTCCGGATGATCGCTAGACCCTCCTTCATCGCCGCCTCATTGAGGTCGTGGACCCTAATTAGCAAAGAAAAAGCCCGACGGTTCTCCTTCTCCTTCTCGCGAGTGACCATCCGCACCGGCGGCGCGAGCGGCTCGGCCGATGCGAAGCTTCGCACCTCGAGGAAGTTCATCGCCGAGCGCGACAAGCCCAACGACCACATAGCCGGTGGAGGAGCGCGGACGGCGGATCCGGCGGTTTTAGGGTGGGGTGTCGGCAGGAATCGGCTACGGCATGGCGGGCAGCTGCGGGTAACCGATTGAGCTGGCGGTTGGTGGCTCGCGTGGCTGGGTAGGTAAAAAAATTGTTTCACCTATTAGGTTTTCATCATTTGGGGCAAAAATATACCTTACGCATGTAAAAACATTATTTCAGCGTCTAGGTTTATATCACCAGTAGAAGAGATATTTTTTGCCCAAGCGATGTAAAAAGTTAGTTTTTACATCAACTTCCCTATTATACATCACCTACTAGAGAAGCTCCAAATCCTTGGTTCTCTTCTGCTGATATCCCCGAAATACCTTGATATTCCTCTGCTTCCCGGTCAATATGACCATGTTCAGAGGGACAAAAGTAGATATGCATAACGCGGTAGTACCAAACCTGCAGCCTGCTCATCATATCACCTTTTCCAGACTACCTCTTCTATCTTCGTATCCTGCAGTACAGGCAGAAGTTGCGCGGAAGCTCCCTCGACTGAACCGTGGTGACGATAGCTTCTAATTGCACTCGCAAGTTTGAAAATTTGTGCTCGGAAGGTCTTCACCTTTTGAGCGATCGCTGAAACTCCTTTTGGATCGTCGGAAATACTGTAGCAAGCACTCACCACCTAGCAGCTGCCATATACCAAGCACCAGCGCGCGCGGCAGGGCACAGACCTGCAATGGCAATGGCGAGCTCCGCGCTTTCCTGCTCCCGCGCGCTCCTCTTGATCCTCCTCGTCGCCGTCATGCCGGTCCGGAGCGCCACGGAGCTGCAGCGCGTGAGCATCACGCGCACCGTCGTCGAGTGCTACCCGGCGCCGGCGCCCACCAATGGCACCAACGCCACGCTGTTCGGCGCCGACGTCCTCTCCCTCTTCGCATCGCTCCCCTCCGCCGCTGCGCCGACGGGTTTCGCCTCCCTCCACTCCGGCGGCGCGTTCGCTCGCGGCCTCTGCTTCGGCGAGGCCACGCCGCCCGACTGCCGCCGCTGCCTCTCCCTGGCGGCCACGAGCCTCACCTCAGTCTGCGGCGCCAACACCCACCGCCGCGCCGGCATCTGGACCGACGGCTGCTTCGCCTCCTACGCCGACGCCAACGCCACCACGCCCGACGAGGACGCCCAGCGCTCGCGCGTCATCTCGGTCCCCGCTGACGCGCGCGCCCGCAACGCCACCGCCCTCGACCTGGAGCAGCTCGGCGCCGTGGCGCAGTTCCTGGCGCCGCGCGCGGCCGCGAGCGACGGCATGCTGGCCGTCGCGGACGCGCCCGCCGTGGCCTGGGACTACGCCATGAGGAGCACGGTGCGCGTGCTGGCGCAGTGCGCGAGGGACCGCAGCGCGCCGGAGTGCGACCGGTGCCTCGAGTACTCGGCGCGCGTGGCGGCGGCGTGCTGCTGGGGCCTCGACCCCTGGCGCGACGGCGTGGCGGCCGCCGTCGTTGGGTTCAACTGCTACCTCCGCTTCGACGTCTCGACCGTGCCCGTGCCTCTCCGACAGAGAATCGGTAAGCAGAGCAACTCTACTCTTCTTCATTCATTAACCAGTTGAGCTGACACTGGATACTGTCCACAGAAATGGTGGCTAACGACCATCTTACCTTGACCGTCGTGTTGGGCGCACTCGTGGTGGTGCTGGTCGTGGGAGGTGTGGTGAGATTGGTTCAGAAGATGTACTATTGCTGGATGGTGAGGAAGATCAGAGCTGCCAACAACGCCAGGAACATAGCAAGATCAGGTTGTGTTTCCCTTCTCTTTCTTTTTTTCCCTCCAAAAATTGCTTGTTTGGACAACCAAACACAGTTGCAAATGTTCTCCAGGATCAGATCAGATTACTGTTCCTACTGATCTTTATTAGCTTGGTTGCAAAATGCAGAAGATGAAAGATGCTTGACATGAAAAAAATTCACTTTTTTATATCAATCAAAAAAGCGAATAAATGACTTGTTCCTAATAATAAATTCTTTTGCGGAACAAGGTTTTTTGCACTTAATTTTTCCCGCACAAATTAAACATTGTCTAAAAGAATAGTTTGCACCTTTGTTCAGTCTTGTTTTGTTACGATTGCTCACAGATCGTTCTGATATTTTACATGTCGTCTCCTTGCAGCAGCGGCCGCGGCGGCAGGCCCCCAGGTGCGGGTGGAGCTGGTGCGCGTCGTCAGGGCGCAAGCTTAGCATTGGATTGGATGGTGGTACGAGCAAGAATGGAGGATCTAGCTAGCTGATCAGGACATCATCGTGTTTCCCTTATGCTTTCGTAGTTAAGCAGTTAATGACCTATCCCTATTGTTCATGTTGATGTTGAATTTGTTGATGCCGGACTTAAACGATCCAGAGACGAGCATCCGCGATTCGAATCTTAATTAGTTCTTGGAAGGTATTAGTCCTTGATAATGGCATGCCATCATCGGTGCCGGCGTTTAGCAGCCGAGGTACTCCGGCCGGCCTCCGGGAGGTTGCATGGGCGGGGGAGCAAGGCCAACTCCAATGGCCCCGCATTTTGAACATCAAATTCGTCCGATTCTATCCATTTACGGGAGGACATCCTGTTCAAGCTGAGTCCGGTTGCGATGGCCCGTCAACGGCCACTCACTGAAAAAGAAGTATAAAAAAAAGCATCTAAAAATAATTAAACAATATTAGAAAAAGGTCCTAGTTATGGTCCTGGTCACAAAATATCCAAAAAAAAAGCCCCAATATTATGGGGTGTCATGGCGTGGAAAGGAACCGGTGGGCGTTGTTGGCTGGCTGTCCGGTCGGCGATTGGTCCTATGGGTGCGTGCCGCCTATTCCTCCTCCTCGTTGTCGATGACGATAAAGACTTGATGTGTGGCCACACGCTGCTCTAGACCGGAGCGGGAGGCGGTGTCGGGAGCGTGGGCGGCGCAGGGGCATCTGGGCCTGCGCGTCCACCCAGGATACATGGAGGGCATCGGCGGTGTCGTCCCACTGCTTCTCCTCCTCCAGCTACGACGCGAGGATGGCGGCCTGGAGATCCTCCTTCTCTGTCATCTGTCGGGGCTAGGGCTCCGGATCCTCCTTGATCACCATCTGGTCGGGCCAAGGCCACACCTCGGACTCGACGATGTCGGCGCCTCTGTAGCGCGACCAGTCCAAGATGCGACGCTGTGATGGTGGGAATTGGAGGCTACCGTCATCAACGTCGTCCTGCACGCCGGAGTCCTCGTTAGACTCCTCCCAGTAGTCCTCCTCGTCTTTGTCGAGGTTCTCGAGGTGAGCCTCGATTGCGTCGCGCCGTGCTGCATGCTCCGCCTCGAACCACCTGTCCTAGACCGGGGAGTGGATGGCGTAGGTCGGATCCCGCCGTAGGTCTGACGGCAGATCTCGCGGCGGCGCGTAGGGCTTGAGCCTGGGATGTCCGGCATAGGCATGCGGACGCCGTTGAGATGCCACCCAGACGAAATGTGCATGTCTGGCCACGGGCAGGGCATGCCTGCCTCGGCGAGCGTGCGCACGGCGTCGAGGCTCACGTACACGCGCTGCTCGGAGCGCGGGCGTGATAGCGGGGGCGTCGGTGGGACGCGGAAGAACGAGAAGGAGCCGCGCCTTGGTGGCGATGGCCGCCGCCTGCGGAGGGACCATCCTCGTGGTCGTTCCGGCCAGGCTGGAACCAGTCCTTCCATCCTCCTTTCGTCATCAGGGCCGGCGACAAAGTGGAGTGTGGATGGGGACGACGACGCGGTCCTACTAAAAAGGACGCGGTCTGTCCTCTGGGACACCGCTAGGTAGGACCAGATGAAGATTCGGGTGAGCACGGTTGGATGAGGCCGGTGTCCATCCCACCGCATTCCAGCCCTAGGTTGGGATCCGGTTTGCATGGAAACGGACCATGCCGTTCTGTCCTCCATTTGTGGGTGCGCTTTGGGTCATGGGTTTGTCTGACAGGACCAGTTTGGACACGCGGAGTCCGTATGCGGAGGCGTTGGAGTTGGCCTAATATCTTTTGTGATATGTCCTGGCCGGCCTCCAAAAGGTTGGAGTTAAATCCATGGTTAGTCATTGAACTTGCTTAACAAAGTCAATACGATAATTGTATAACAGGAATACGAATTGACGGTCACTGGAGACACGTCGAACGGTCACTCATGGTCACTGGGGCAATTTTGCTGAGTATTTGCTGATGTGGCGAGTTGTAGGACCCACCCTGAGATAACTTAACACATATGTACTAACAGACACATGCAGGAGGGTTCTTTTTTCAAAATTGCAATCCCCTCCCCTGCTCTCCCTTATCCTCTTACCACCGCCGCCAACATCCTCCTTCCCATCGCCCATCCTGTAGCAGGCACCGGAAGCCACCCGCTTCGACCAGGACAACCCCGCCGCCACTGCCTCGCTCGGCTCCATCCACACCTAGCTCGCTTCGCACAGTAGCCCCGCAAGCGCGCCCTCCACACCCAGCAAGATACCTCGCCTCCACATCCCGCACGGTCGATCGAGGTAAACAAAAATCCGGCGCCGCCGCTGCCTATGGAGCAAATGGTGCGGCATCCCCTGCCTCCCAATGTCGCCCTCCCTACGCAGGTTCCCCACACCGCCTCCAGTCCTCCCTGGCCCGATCCTCGATTTCCAACAGCGGCGCCTCCCATGATCTTCTCAGTGACGTGCTTGGCCTCCTCATGCCACCCTCAAATTTATCGGAGAGATGCGACATATGATGACTGCAAGTTCAAAAATCATTTGTAGATAGTTTCAAAATAAAGATATCGATCCCACAAGGAGCAGGAGTCTGAAGTCTAATATCTCTTCAATTAAATACTAAAATAAAAATGCTAAATAAAATTCTAAGTAATAAGATAAAATACGATTGTTGTATAAAAAGATATTTTTGGGTTTTCCAATAAGAGAACAATGAGTAAACTAAAGCTGTAAGTAAACAAGAGCATGCGATTATGATTATGAAGGTTTGCAAGATGATGAAAAGAGTTCTCAGGGAGTAGTGGATCCCCCGCTAGTTATTAAAAAGAGTGATTAAAATTATTATAATGAATAAGACCAATTATGATATGTGTGAGAGGAGCTCCATATATGGACGAATATGAAGCAACCACTGCTCACATCATCCGTCATAACCATAACAGACAATAGCCCACAACCATTGTGATACTGCGCTATTAAGGGATTTCTCCCGTGGCATGGACATGGTTTGATGAGTTCTTCTTGATTCCGCAAGTTAGTACGTAAAGAATGACAACTACTTTATAGTCACTGGCGAGGTTTCAACTCGTCAATGACCATTGATATGGACTTGGGTTTTGGAGAAGATGAAGATGCTGGAAGTCACGAGACGGTTAACAGGCAAGCAATACGGGGACACGAGGTTTACCCAGGTTCAGGCCCCCCGAGGGAAAACCCTACTCCTGCTTGTGTGTTCTTTATTACGGCGGAACCGGAGGTTACAGGGGGTGCGCAGATGCGATCTGGCGTGAGGTGTGTGTATGAGGTGAAGAGATCCTTCTCGTCGTGCCCTCCTGGCCTTTATATAGATAGGTCAGGTTCCGGGGTAGGTCGAGTCGGTTACAAGTTAGGGTTGAACCCTTTGAAATTCTATCTATAGCTAGTCGTGTCCTTCAAGGAGTCAAACTTATAATGGGCTTGGGTCACCCGAAATCTTCTTGGACGACAAGTATTTACGTGGGCCTTCCCTGGGCTAGACCGGGTATACCAATGTGAGGCACCCGTAGGGTATATCCATATCAGTAACCCCCGAGTGTTCAGTCAAATTGTAGATTCGACTGGAGACTCTATAATATTTCGGATGCTTCTCATTCGAACCTGTTTTTATGAATACGCATGTCGGTTTCATAGGGATTATTGATACGTGTGCCTGACTCATCTGATGGATCAGGTCAGTTAACTGTCATTCGACAAAACAACAAGATCTTCTTCAGATTCGAGTCCCCGGACTCAAACCCAGAACAATGTTGGCGTAATTCGAATCAGGCCGTTGAGGTCTTACAGGAGTCGAATCCCAGTGTTTAAGTTAAGTACCCAACGCGTCCGTCAGGATTTTTCATCGTGCCTACTGACACGGTATGTTACTGGCAGAGCGCAGTCAGGTGTGATACCAGGCCATCAGATTATATCTGAAGGGCTTATCTTTGCGTCATAGACACAACATCCGAAGATTTATCACCACGGAGGTGCTTCGGGTGACAAAGGAGACTATTTCTCACTTAGCGTTAATTTGGGCAAAGTTGTCAAAAAGATTTTTATCATACTTGATCCGAATAGTTTATAGGGTGCGCGACCATCTCTCCTTATGGGAGTAGCCCCCCGAGTGTCTGTTCGAGTCATAGACTCGAGCGGAGACTTTAGTTCCTTCATTTGTGGATGCTTTGATTATCTGTCCAAAGGACGCATTTTTTCGAATGCGCGACCAGTGCTCCCTATGGGAGTAGCCCCAAGTCCGTAGTGGAGTCGTAGACTCGACGTAGGACTCGAAGATTTATTCGAGGTCCTGTTACCATTGTAGTTTCTCAGGTGCGCGGCCAGTGCTCCTGATAGGAGTAGCCCTCGATTAGTTGGTTGAGTCGTAGACTCGAATAAGTACTTTATGTTCAGTCGAAATCTTCGAGCCGTTGCTAGCTTCGTTTTGATGACGTCATTGCTAACAATTGGTGATCTCAACCGTCTGCGGTAGCAGAGAGGATGCGACAGGACGATTGTGGGTCCCACCACCTGACTTGAATTTGACTAGTCACGTGTAACCATGGCGAAAATTATGGCGTCTCCTTGATTTTCGTGCATAGTAGGCAGTGATCTTGTGATGGTTCAGGTTGCTGTTCACACGTGGACGGTGAGATCTAGGGCACGCATTAGGGCTTCTGCATTGACGTCTCCGCTTCATCGTCCTCGCCCTTTTATACTGTGGGAAAAAACAGAGAAGTTTACCCCTTCATCATTTGCTTCTATCTTCCACCATTGCTACCATTTCCTGAGCTCTTGCGCACTGGACATCCTCCATGTCTTCCCTTCCTCCATTCTTCGCTTGCACCTCCACGCTCTCCGCTCCTCGATGGGCAAGCCGAAGAAAAGCTCGTCTGCCGCAGTGGGCTCGAGCACCGCCGGGGCCGCCAAGAAGGTTGCCGCTCCGAGACGGACCACCGATGGCGGGTGGCAGCGCACGGAGATGAGGGAGTCAAACTTGCATGAATTGCGTGAGCTGGCTTAATTTCCAAGACCAAGGGCGACGCCATCCTGCCGGATCAGGATGTAATCCCGCGCCCACCCGAAGGGTTTCGGGTTATGTTTTTGTGTTTGTCGTCTGCGGTCTCTCGTTTTCCACCAACGAATTTCTTCGTGGGCTCCTTTTTCTCTATGGGATTCAACTTCATCATCTGTCTCCCAATTCTCTTCTCCATATCGCCTACTTCATTACTCTCTGCGAGTGCTGTCTCGTTATCGAGGCTCACTTTGGCCTCTTCCGGAGACTCTACTCCGTGAAGAGGCAATCTGGTACCGGTGGTGTTTACCCACTGGGAGGGTGCGGTATTTCCATCCGCTCCTCTGTCTAGTTTTTCTCTTTTTATCTTTGCGAGTCCATCCAGCAGTGGCGAAGGAAGTGGTTCTATATCCGCGACGTCAAGCTGGACGGTCAGCATTACATCCTCGCTCCCTTTGACTCCACCCAAAAGATCATCCAAAAGCGTTCGTGGTCAAACGACATTTTGGAGGGTGAATCCGAAGAGATGGACAAGCTCTACAAGCTGGTGGAGGCCCTTCAGCTGGTGCCAGGCAAAGAGGTTGATACGTCCAATTTGCATCACTATTCTATATCATAATTTTCCTCCATTCATTGATATATTTCTTATTAAAAGGTGTTACTTATGTATTTTCCTCTGTTTTTGCATGTTGGATGATTCTTGGAGGATGGACTTTTGGAGTCAGGTTTCTGATGGAAAAAGAGGTGTTTTGATGCAATTTCGTGAAGATCAAAAAAATACCGGAAAAATATTGGAAAATTATATTTCCCACAAGACGAAGGAAGCCAGAAGGGGAGGCTTAGCTGGGCCACAGGGGGCCCACACCCCCCTAGGAGCGGGCCCACCCTTGGTCGCGCCTAGGGAAGGTGTGGCCCACCTGGCCGGCCTCCGACTCCGCCCTCTGGCCTATATCTTCCTCTCGGAACCCTAATACCAGGAGAGCGACCATAGAAAGATTCCCACCGCCTCTGCGGGGCGGAAAACACCGAGAGAGAAAGAGCTCTCCGGCAGATAGATTTCTGCCAGGGAAATTCCTTTCCGGAGAGGGGAGATCATCGCCATCAACACCGTCATCAAGCTAGGCTTCATCAGGATCATCATCATCCACACCATCATCTCCACCAGCACCATCATCACCACTCCGTACCGCTGTAACAATCGTGTTGGATCTTGCATTAGTTCTTAGGGAAACTTTCCCGGTGTTGATTACTATTGTATTTGATGCTTGTGAGTGGAACCATTGGATTATTGTTATGTTCAGATTGTTATCCATCACCATATCATCTTTGATCTTGATCCATATGATGTCTTGTGAGTAGTTCGTTTAGTTCTTCAAGACATGTGAGAAGTCATGTTGTTAGTAGTGGATTTGTGTTGAGATATTATTCAATGGTTTAGTATTTAAGTTGTGGTGCTATTCTTCTAGTGGTGTCATGTGAACATCGACTACATAATACTTCACCATTTATGGGCCTAGGGGAATGCATTGTGTATTTGGCTACCAATTATGGGGTTGCCAGAGTGATAGAAACCTGAACCCCCGTTAGGACACCATTGCACAAGGGAGCATAGGATCTCAAAGTTTAAGGCTGTGGTTAGGTTTATATCTTAATTGCTTTCCTATAGTTGCGGATGCTTGCAGCGGGTTTAATCACAAGTATGTATTAGCCCAAGTAAGGTCGGTACATTAGCACAGGTGAAAGAACATGTTGGGCCCCCATGTGTGGTTTTCGTAATTAATGACAATGTTTATGGACTAATGTGTGTATTAAGTTATACTTGTAGGATTTTTTCCATTGGCATCGCTTGGAGCATGTGTTGGCTTCAAGGTCGATGAAAGATATGTTGTGAAAGCTCAATATCCGAGGTCGATGATGAGGAATCAAGAAAGGCGTTCCATCTTGAGAAGGGCAAGATCGTCTACATCGAGCTCAAGTGGAATGCTTAAGGCAAAGTTATACTTGTAGGATTTGTCCATTGGCATCGCTTGGAGCATGTGTTGGCTTCAAGGTCGATGAAAGATATGTTGTGAAAGCTCAATATGCAAGGTCGATGATGAGGAATCATGAAAGGCGTTCCATCTTGAGAAGGGCAAGATTGTCTACATCGAGCTCAAGTGGAATGCTCAAGGCAAAGGTATAATCTTGATAGGTTTTCCCTTTTGCCGGTCTCTTGTTGTGTGTAGGAGACCGGGTTTAGGATAGATAACCGTACTATCAAGAGGGGCTCTCGTATGAGTAATTCGGTCACATCGTTCGGAGAGAGCTCAAACCTTTGCATACTTGCATCATCGTATTTGGTTGTTATTTGGTCTTATCCATGTGAGGATATAGAGCTTGTGGTAATCTCCATAACAAGCTCTTGTTCATCAAAATCGGATCTCCCATATGTATCTTGTTGCGATTTTGATTTATGCGGCTTTTCGGTTTCTCACCAAGTAAGGTATCTCACATTATATTAATTGATACACTCCCACTTGGTGATAATCAATATTTCCACTTGTGATACTTGTTGCCTTTCTCCATATATTCCAACATTCTCCTTTTCCCTTGGTGATAGTTGTAATATATGTAGTGTGTTGGTGTTTGAAGTCCATTAATGTACAATAAGACAAATGTGAGCCTTTGGCCATGCTTTGAAGCAAAAATCTTATTGATATATGTTATGAATTCATTTTTGCGTTCATGAGCTTTATTGTATATCTTCCTTGTGTGTGCTTGTTTCTTTATGGTCATATGTTGTTGTAATGTTATCCACTTAGAAACATATACACATATGAGAAGATAATTTTAGTTGAGAATTTATTTCTTGGATACCACCTTTTATTTCTTTTGATTATTTCGTGGCTTCCAAATTTATTTGCCTATGAGTGCTTGTTCCTCTTGTTTGCATCCTCGGGCACTCATATTTGTTCTCTCATGCCTTGTATTGTTAAATGAATTTGGATGAGTGAGGATTCCATGATTATGCACCTTGATCCCAAATGCAATTATCATAATTGGTGCATTATCTTTAGGGAGCTCATCTAATTCATTTAATAATGCTCATTTGTCTTCTTTCTCATTAATTGTGTCTTAAATGTTTATGGAGGAGTGAGGATTCCATATTTGTGCATTTCTATATTAAAATACAATGATTCTAAAGTGTGCACAAATCTTGGGGAGCTTCTCTATTTTTATGTAAGCATTTATTTGATCTTTCATTTATTGTGTTTTAAATGCTTATGGGGGAGCAAGGATTCCATATTTGTGCATTATGTATTCCAATGCATTTATTTTAAAATTGTGCACAAATCTTGGGGACCTTCTCTATTTGTTATTTCAAACACGCTTTTGCTCATATCGTAATATCTCGTAGTTTCCATTTGAACTCATGTGTTGTTTTCAATTGGTTTGTCGGACCTTGTAAATTGCTTGCATCATTTGACTTTATTTTGGCAATTTTCGGATCCTCGATATAGTTCTACTCCCTCCCAAGTATTCATCACTGGATATGTGCGAAGTCACACCTTTGGAGGAATTATTACTATATTTGCCTTCTAGAACTTGTCACCCATTTCGGCAATCGATGCCAATGGGGGAGAAGTTTTAGAGGGTTTAAGGGAAGTTGGTTTATGCATTGAGTTTGTTCTTGTGCATTTGCCTCTCATGCTCTTGCATCTTTGTTGTTGCTTAGCATGTGGTATATATAGAGGAAACTCCACCAATGATAATGATTAGCAATATATGCAATGAAATTCAAGTTCATCACACATGCATAGATTGTGGGGGAGTTTGCTCTATATATGGTGGTGGTACCAATATCACATACTTTTGTAGTATTTGATATTGGTATTACCATTTTATTCATTAATGTTCCTTATATAAACCCTCTTAAAGGTATTGTCATCAATTACCAAAATGGGGGAGATTTAAATAACATGTTGGGCCCCTCATGTGTGGTTTTGGTAATTAATGACAATCTTTATGGACTAATGTGTGTATTAAGTTATACTTGTAGGATTTGTCCATTGGCATCGCTTGGAGCATGTGTTGGCTTCAAGGTCGATGAAAGATATGTTGTGAAAGCTCAATATGCGAGGTCGATGATGAGGAATCAAGAAAGGCGTTCCATCTTGAGAAGGGCAAGATCGTCTACATTGAGCTCAAGTGGAATGCTCAAGGCAAAGTTATACTTGTAGGATTTGTCCATTGGCATCGCTTGGAGCATGTGTTGGCTTCAAGGTCGATGAAAGATATGTTGTGAAAGCTCAATATGCGAGGTCGATGATGAGGAATAAAGAAAGGTGTTCCATCTTGAGAAGGGAAAGATCGTCTACATCGAGCTCAAGTGGAATGCTCAAGGCAAAGGTATAACCTTGATAGGTTTTCCCTTTTGCCGGTCTCTTGTTGTGTGTAGGAGACCGGGTTTAGGATAGATAACCGTACTATCAAGAGGGGCTCTCGTATGAGTAATTCGGTCACATCGTTCGGAGAGAGCTCAAACCTTTGCATACTTGCATCATCGTATTTGGTTGTTATTTGGTCTTATCCATGTGAGGATATAGATCTTGTGGTAATCTCCATAACAAGCTCTTGTTCATCAAAATCGGATCTCCCATATGTATCTTGTTGCGATTTTGATTTATGCGGCTTTTCGGTTTCTCACCAAGTAAGGTATATCACATTATATTAATTGATACACTCCCACTTGGTGATAATCAATATTTCCACTTGTGATACTTGTTGCCTTTCTCCATATATTCCAACCTTCTCCTTTTCCCTTGGTGATAGTTGGGAAGCCCTTGTTGTCCTCTATCCAACGCAATTGGAATCGGGTCAATCGGAGTCTCCAATCAAAAGTTATGGCCGTTTGTATATTTGCTTTATTGAAATTGAAAAAGAAAAAGAAAAATATCTTGTCTGGGCCGAGCGGTACCACCGCAGCCCAGTACCGCTCGTGTCTGGCGCGCGCACCCCACTTCAGTCTGGCCCGGTACAATTTTCCTGTCCTACCGGACCGGCCCGGTAGTACCGCCCGGGTGGGCCGGTACTACCGGCCGGCCCAAGTATTGTCTATCCTGGCCTCTCTCGAGCGCGCATGCTGCTGCGGCCTTCGCTCGCGCGGGGGCGTTGACCTGCTACCGTTTTGGCTCCTCTCGCTGGACCTGCACGCGCGCATGCCGCCGCCACTCCCGCGCTTGCGCCCGCCTCGCCCAGTCCCGCGCGTGCAGCCGCCGCCCGCGCTGGGCCCTGCTGCGCCTGCTCATCCCGTGCCCTCTCGCGCGCATGCCCCCGTTCGCCTCCTGGCCCACCACCTCGCTCGCCCGTGTGCTGGATCTGCGCTGGCCCCGCTGCTGCCTACTGGCGCGCGCGCTGCTGCTGCTTCTCTGGCTCGCGAGCGCGAGCAGCTGCTGGCCCCGCTCCCCAGCGTGCATGCAAGCCTACCCCATTGACCTGCTACTGCCCCCTCCTCTGATTCCCGCACGCGCCCTTGCTTCTGCCTTGCTAGGCTGTCGGGCGGTAGTACCGGTGAAAACCGGTACTAGCGGTCCTGACCGAAAAATTGCTCCAACGGCCATATTTTCTGGGGCCTCTATTTAAGCTTTGCCCTTTTTAGTTTAGTAAGCTCCTCTCTTATCTATTAGGCTAAACTTTGTTCACACTTTCTCTAGATCTTGAAGCTTGCCTAATCTTTTCCCTCCGATGATTCTTGCTCATATTTGAGTGGAAGAGAGAGGATATCCAGACCCACGTTTTGACCTAACCGATTCATCTCTTTGTGAGTGCATCTTTGGGGATCTAGATTTTGGGGATTTTGTGTCTCTCTTTGATTCCTTCTCTCTTGTTCCCCCAATAGCTTTAGTAGCTTTGTTGGAACTTGAGAGTGAGGGATTTGAGCACCTTTGTGGTGTTCTTGCCATTTGCATTTGGTGCATCGGTTTGAGTTCTCCTCGGAGGATTTGGTTTGAGTTTCTCATTGGAGCTTGTCCCTCTTGTGTTCTTGGAACCCTAAACGGTTTTGTGGCCTTGGTGGCATTGTGGCCTTGGTGGCATTTGTTGAGGCCTTTTGTGGCGCTTGTTGGGAGCCTCCAATTAAGTTGTGGAGAAGTGCCCCAACCTTGTGAGAGGTTCCGGTTGCCACCGACAAGTGCACCGATAGTGGAAGCGTGGATCGATCCCGTTGGGGTGAGATTCACCGGAGAATAAGGGAGGCCTTTTGTGGCGTTGGTGGTTTGATACCACCCCCTCTCCAAACGAGACATACTCCATGTTGGGAGGAACTCGGTAAAATATCGGTGTCCCCGCGTGCCTCGGTTATCTCTATACCCGAGCTCTTTACCTATGCACTTTACATTGTGATAGCCTTCGTGCTTGAAGTAATATATATCTTGCTATCACTTTGTTGCTTGTATTTCTTAGCATAAGTTGTTGGTGCACATAGGTGAACCTTAGTTGTTCTAGGTTGTGCTTAACAAAGTAAACACTAGTTTTATTCCGCCTTTGTTAAGCCACTCTAGGAAAAGTTTTAATCGCCTATTCACCCCCCTCTAGGCGACATCCGTATCCTTTAAATTGGTATCAGAGCCCGGTCTCTCATTTTAGGCTTCACCGCCTTGAGTGTAAAGATGTTGGCTAGAGGATTAGTGCACAATGACATGTTCACATTCGATGGCACAAATTATGATATATGGAAAATTGCATGCTCATTCATTTTTGGGACATGGACCCAAATTTGGAGCGTATTGTAGATATAGGTTTTTCTCCTCCAATGGATTTCAAAAATCTATCTAGTGAGGATGAGAAAAACTTATATCTCGTTGCTCAAGATTCTAATGTGCTTGTTAATGCTTTGAGCTATGTGGTTACATCTTCAATCATTCCTTTTTGGAGCACTCATGAGTTATGTACAAAACTTCAAGATAAATATGTTGTGTCCAACATTATTGAGGATGATTGTGTTGCTTCCACTTCTGGTCGAGATGAGTTCTCATCCTCTACCACTTCACCAACATGTGACTTTTAAGAAGGTAATGATATGGTGACTGGTGATATAAATTGTAATTTGGATAGTGTGCTTACTATTTGTAATCCCTCATCTCTATCTAGTTGCAATGATCTATCTTTGGACTTTAACACTTCTAGCACTACCAACTTCTTACATGCTTGTGTTAATAGTCCTTGCATATCATGTAGAAATTACTTGAATAAATATCATGATGATATGCTTGTGTTGTCTTGTTTCCATGATAAAAATGCTTCCATTTCCTCTAGTGCTTATGTTGCTAACCATGTTGTCACATCCCAAGATTTTCCAAATCTTGTAATGTGAAAAATAAATAAACAAAATAAATACTTGTTGAAATTTAGGGTGAGAAGAAACTTTTTGATTCCAATTGGAAACATCAAAACCTATTTTGATCAAATAAAATCCTAAAGAGATTTAAAAAGATAAACAAATAATAAATAAAGTTATAATAGTTGGAATCTCTATTTTTGGATCTTTAAATAAAAAGATATGGTTTTTATAAAGCAAAGGTAGGAATATAAATACGGATTATTTTAAAGAGACAAATTAAACCTTGGCCAAGCTTTTGAAATAAAATATTTCTATTTGATAAAAAGAGTAAAGGTTTATTTAAATAAAATAATGAGGATTTATTAATATCCATTTTTATTAAAGTAAAGGCTTTTCCATTTTAAATAAACACTAAAACTTGTTAATTTCTTTTAAATAAGATTTCCAAGTGTTTTAGTTTTTCAAATGAAAACTACTGAAAATATTTTGATATTATTTAGATTTCAAAAAGAGTTTTAAAATAAATTAAAACCTATTTGAATTAAAGACTATGGTCTATTTATTTAATTATTACTAGATCCTAAAAGAATTATTTTATTTTGAACCTTGAAATATGTTGACAAACAGAATTAAAAATTCACCAAAGTTTGGTGATGATTTGAATTCAAATGGGGATTAAAAAAATATTATGAAATCTTAATTAATTAATACTAGAGCCTATTTTAAATAATTAAAAGACCCTAAAAAAAGAATAAATAAATTATTCTAATTTGACCTTGGAATGTGTTAGTAATCAGTGTTTGAATCCACACAAAATATGAGAGAAGTTTGAAATTAAATAGATGTTTGAATAGACAAAACAAAATCAAAACACAAAATCAAATTGGAAAAAGAAAAATAACAGGAGAAGAAAAAAATATGAAACAAAGCAACCCAACTAACCTAGCCCACTAAGCCCATCAGCAGCCCACCTCTCCCTCTCCCGCGGTGAACCGTTTTTCACTCACGAACTTACCCGCAGCGTCACTGACCGCCTGGACCCACCGTTCCTCTCTCCCTCTCACTGACAACGCAGCCCACGCCACGTCATCGTATTCCTCACCCCACTGACACGGCCCCTCACCTCGCCGGCCGTTGCAGTCGATTAAGACTTGAGTAAATATGCAGTAATGCCGTAGTAAAATCACCCCGCTACCATGCCATCTTAAGCGCCTCGATGCCCTCTCTCTTTCCCCTCTCTCGACCGGCCCTCTCTGCCCCCAGGCTGTCCCCAATTCCACCAGGACCGCCACTGTCTCCGACAAGCTCCAACGGCAATTCCGGCCACTCGCCATTGCCCCTCGCCCCTCGACCACACACGCGTGATCCACGGACCCTGGCGCACCTCCCAGTGGCCTCAGCTCGCTCGCGCATGCTCCCTATCGTCGGCAACCACCTCGACTGACCACGCCACCGTCTGTCTCCAACTCCGGCGAGTCCTCCTGGTAAGAATAGACCGCCCCTTTCTCTCTCTTGGATGCTCACATGTTCGTGACTCTCATACGAACCTAACGGTGCCCTCCATTCGTCTCAGCATGCCCTAAATCTTCGCCCCCATTGACGAGCAGACGAGCCCGAGGCGCAGCTCGACTCCGGCGAGCGATTGCCGTCACCATCGTGCGCCCCTTGCCTTCTCGCGAGCACCTTGAGCATCACCACGACCACGCGAACCTGGTGAGCCATTCCCCTCCCTCCCTTGCTTCCTGTAGTCGCCGCGATGCCGTAGCCAAAGCCAGCGCCGCCTGTCGCCGCCGCCAGCGCCGCCACTCGATGGCAAGCACGCTGTGCACCGTCCGATCTGGATCGCGTGGCCACGATAGATTGATTAAGTGAAGGGGTACGCTTGCTTCTGAGCCACACGATCTGTTTAGATCCAACGCATCAGAGAAGCTGATCCGAACGAAACGGTATAGGCGAATAGAATCGTGACGCGTGGCCCTGTCTGTCTGAATAAAAACAGAAATGTTTTATTTGATGTGCCAATTTGAAAAATTCATAACTTTCAAACCACACGTCCAAATTTTGGAAATTTTATATCAATAGATTCAGCAGAACAAGTACTTTCTGACCATTCACTTTTTTTAGTAAAATGCTTCTGTTAAATTGATTGTTTTTGCTGAAACTTATGTATGCATATTTGGAATATAAAATTTGTTCTAAAATGATTTTTGAGATAAAACCTTTGGAATGGTTTGTTTTGAACCTACTAACCATAGGAATCAATTTGTGGTTTCAAAAATATATTTGGTGAAGCAAAATAATAAATCTTTGATTTAAACCATTTCTAGACAAATAAAAATAATGATTATTTATTAAAAATGCTTTTGGAGGAAAAGCTTTGGGAAATGTTTTGATTTAAACTATCTAACCCCAAGCACCAAGTTTTATGATTTAAAAATGTATTGGGTGAACCCTATAAAGATTGCTACTTTGATAAAGGCATTTTCAACCACATAAAATAATGATTTGGTTTAAAAATGGTTTATAGATAAAATCGTTTGCAAATAGTTTTGCCACTTTATAAAATGACCAATAAGTGTTTTGGAATGTTTATAACCTATTATAAACCACTTTTGTAAATAAAACAAAGATTGACATGCTTGCATACAATGCATTGTTTTGATTCTATTAATTTATGTGATGTTTCTTGAATGGTAGATTGAAATTGTGCCCTTGCTTGATTGAATTGTAGTGGTTTGAAGAGTGTTATCATTGCAAAGACAAGGAGTGAACTTATATTCTCTACCAAAAGGCAAGTGATGCTTCATACTTTTGTCCCATTATTTTCACTATGCATTAGTGATATTTCTAAGTAGGACTTGCATGGAATTTTGCTAAGTGTAAACTATGCCATGGGAAATCCTAGTAGATGAAACCTTAGTAGAATTCTCCTAAGTTAGGATTCCTAATACTATCATGCTTAGCTTAGCTAGTAGAAAACAAGGGTGGATTATATTCATGCTATGGAATATTTCTAAGTCAAGGACTTATGTTTTGTTTAATAAAACAACTAAGTGAATGAATCACCTGGGTGGAATGGAAGGAATGGTTTGTTTTGAGTGGTTCACAAGGCCCATTTCTATGGTTTACCTTGTGTATCTCACTTGTGGATGGCCACCCAGGAACAAAGAGATTTGAGATGCCAAATGTTGAGAAGCTTCAAGTGCAGCCACTTGGCATTATGGGCTCTGCCTAGATCATATAGGTTGCAATAACTTAGCCAAATGGATAGTTGGTGGTAGGGGATGATAGGTTGGAACGCTTCCATTCTGGTCTAAGGTAAGGCTTCTGAAAGATCTTGTCTTGGTGAAACCAAGTCTTGTGGGGAAAGTGCACCAACTCTACAGAGTGTAAAATCTAAGTACTTAGCCATGTCCCTGGTAAAGGACAATTTGAGCATCAAGACATGGAAGCTATCAAGAATCTCCTCATCCAAATTTCTAATTTAAAATCTTGTGGTTGAACAAGGGATGAAGGATCACCAATTTCTATTGGGAGATGCCTTGCGTGTTTTTGTCAAGCAAAAACTTAGTGTTTTCAAATGATAAGAAAAAAATCTATTTTGAGCAAAGCAAGCTAAAGCTCCACTTAGCCAAATGCATATAGATGATAGACTCCACTATACTACCATAGTATCACTTGCCAATACAATTCAAACGTATTGACCCTTGTGGCTGTAACTTGTTATGTTGCAGGTTTGTTTGATATTAGTGAAGTGTGTTGAAATAGGATTACAAGTCTACAACCAACATGTTTGCATATGGCACTTTGAAGATGAAGGACCCCATGCTATTGTTATATTCTGCTGCATTGTAATGAGATAGCCAAATGAGCTATGTAAGATGTAATAAATTATTTTATTCCTGGTTATAAAGTTGTATTATGACCTTTGTTTCTTGATATTATATCTTAACTGTGGATGCTAGCTATTGATCCAGGGACTAGCATTGTAAACACAGGGATCTCTACGTTATTGAAGGTTGGGAACCTTACACATGTAGAGGAAACCGAAGATTCTATGGGCCAAGACATGGTTTTGAATGAAGCCACAAATGCAATCTCATCTTCACCTTCTTCCGGTATCCACCTATGCCTTATGGCTAGGGATTCTAAGGTAACCCCTACTTTGGAACCCATTACCTCTTGTCATGAGGAGGATGTGGATAATGTGGAAGAAAAGCTTGATATTGATGATTTATATGAAAAGGGTGAGATTGTTTATCATGCCCTTGTTAAAAAGGATATTGCTTGCTCTAACTTTGTTGAAGTCTTGGACTTTGCTATTAAGAGCAAAGAACATATTGATAAGTTAGAAACACAAATGGAGGTGCATGATAACAACGTTGATAAAATGTGTAGTCTTGAGCGTGAGTATGCTAATATAATTGCAAACCTAAATAAAGCTCTTGAAGAGGAACAAACCACTAAGGAATCTCTTGATGAGACCTTTGATTTAGAGCTATCTAGAGTAAAGGAATCTCATGATAGAGATCTTGAGGTGGAAAGTGATCTCAAAATTAAAAATGACGAACTTGAAGTTGCTTATGCTAAACTTGTTGAGGATTTTAAGCACCTCGAAAATGGCTCTAGGGTCGTTAAGAGGGAGCTCATCAAACTCACCGAGTCACATGAGCAACTTAAAGCTTCATATTTAAAAGAGCTTGACAAGTTTCCCTCACCTCTTGCTAATAATAATGATGCTTGTGCTAATAACTCAATTTCTTGTGAAGCATCTATTATGAAGGAGAATGTTGAGCTAAAGGCTCAACTTGCTTTGCTAACTAGCAACTATGGGAAATTAGAAGAAAGTCATGTTAAGCTCTCAAGCTCGCATGAGGATCTTCTAGTCTCCCATGGTAGGCTAAAGTTAGCTCATGAGGCCATCGTGTCAAAGGTAACATCTAGTGGGCCTCATGTGGACATTAGTACTACATCTACTCCAAATGTTATATTGCCATGTGCTAGTCCTTGTAGTTCATCCTCTCACAACCATGATATATCTCGTGATGAATTACATTCCGTGCCTTGTTGCTCTAACAATGTAGCATCTACTTCCTCTAGTGTTTTTGTTGAAACTAACCATGTAGAGGAAATCAAAAGGCTCAAGGCTCAAGTCACTTCTTTGAAGAATGACTTGAAAAAGGGTCATCAAGGGAAGGTCACACTCAACAAAATCTTGAGTGTGCAAAAATTCCCCAATGACAAGAGTGGGCTTGGATTCAACTCCAATGTCAAGAACAACTCCACTATCAAGTTGAAGAACAAAGACAACAAGAAGAATGGCCAAGATCAAGTCAAGAATCCGGCTAACATTGTTTGCTTCAAGTGCAAGTAAGAAGGGCACTATGTTAGATCTTGCCCATTGAAGAAAAAGCCTCTTAGTGTGAAGCAACAAGGGAAGCGGCCTCAAGCTCCACCTCAAGTCATTAATGGGACACTTCCTAAGAGGAATACTCGAGATATTCCTCGAGTTGTGGCTTCACCTAAGAAGAAATATGGCAAGAGTAGAACTTGCTACATATGCCGTGAGAAGGGGCATATTTCTTCCTCATGCACTATCAGTATCTCCTCATCCAACCCTATCATTATTGATGATACTTATTCTCTTTGTAAGGATGAGGTTGGCAATGTGTTTGCCAAATTTGTTGGTGCCCAATGTGGTGTCAAGAAAATATCCATTTGGGCTGCTGTGGCATCCCGCAAAACCACTACTAGAAAATCGCGTTGTTTTTGTGCATTGCATCGTCATGACCGCATGCTCATGTCATCATGCCGCATTGCATTTGAGCATCGTCATCATCTTGCATTTGCTTGCATAAACTATTTGTAGAAAAACCTAATTTGTTTTCTAAACTCCCCGTCTTTGTTCAAACGCAAAAACCTGGGTCGCCGGAATATTTTGTTTTGTCTGCTATCGGTTTCCAAAAGTTTGTTTGAAATAAATAAATCATTTAATTATTTTTAAGTGGGGCAGTCGAACGGGCCGATTCGACCAGAACGACCACCCCCAGAATAAAACGGTCCAACCTAGAAACCTTTTTCTACCCAACCTAATCTACCCACCCAACCAGCCACATCACCTCCTCCTATCGCGAGACGCCACCTCACCCTCTTCCTTCCCTCCAGCCAACCCCCAGCTGCCACGTCACCCCCTGGTCAAACCCACTCCCCCCTCTCTCTCTCACCCCAGTTTCACCTACCCACTCCCCCCTCTCTCTCTGCCCCCGGCCCCCACCGCCCTACGCGCGGGACCCACTCCCTCCACTCACCGCGTCGGCCCCAACCCCACTCACCCACGCACCCTCCCACCGACAGCCCCTGGCCCCACCCGGTCCCACCACCCACCAACCGCGCCCCTCTCTCCCCACCGCGTCTCCCTCCTCTCAGCCTCCCTCGCCCCGCTTCCCCCTCGCCTCCGGCACCAGATCCCTCTCTCTCCTCGGCCCTCCCCGGCGCCCTGCTCGCCCTTCAACCGCCCTGGGCTCCCCGTCCCCGCCTTCAAAGCGGGCTCGTCGCCGCCCGCCTTAGCGACCGCCCCCGCCGCCTGGCCTTCCTCTCCCCAAGATCCTCGCGGCCCCCTTCTTCTTCTCTCCGGCCGGCCTTCTCCTCCGCCGCATGGGCCGCCCCCGCCGCCGTTCGCCTTCCTCCCTCTCCCGGAATCCCCATCGTCCCCCCCTCTGCACCGCCTCTACCACGTCCCCCGTCGCCGGCCCCGCCCCGTCGACCCCGCGCCCATGCCTCCGACCTCGCCCAACCCCCGCCGACCGCCTGCTGCCGCCCTCCTCCGCGCGGCCTCGTCCCGCCAAGCCCAGCCGCGTCCCCGTCAGGCGCGCCGCCGTGGACCCTGCCCGCTGCCGCGTCCTACGTCGAGCCGGTCCAACGCGCTCCCGCCGCTCCCTCGCCACCGAGCTCCTCTGGCAGCGCCGCCCCGACCCACCTCCTCCGCTGCAGCGAGCCCGTCGCTGCCACCGACCCCGCGCCGCCGCTCGCCCTGCAGCCTCGCCCCGCCGCGCCCCCGTCGTCGTCGCCCAGGAGTTCCCTGTCCTCGCCAACACCATGTCCGTCCTGCTCTGCACGCGAGCGCTATTGACGCCTCCTGTTCCGGTTTCCTCTCAAGCAGGTGCTCGTCTGTTGTGTTGACACGGAGGGAAATCCGTGGGATAGTGTGGCGTTAATGTTTTCCCGATGCCCAGTTGAACCTGCCTCACAACACCGCCCCATGCTCGCTGCCGGCATCCCTGTGCTACCGGTATCAAGACAACGCCAAGTGCTACCTCGACAAGTTGTACAAGTCCCTCGCTTTGCAAGACCGAACGACTATGTCGACTGGAATGATGATCCACGTTCGTCACCGACAAGATACAGCCGACAAGAACGTTCACATGGAAAACCAAAGGCAAGGACCGTCCGATGTCAAGCCCTCCTTCACGGAAACCACAAGATCTCCGTCCAGAATCCGACGAACCACCGGCAGTGGATCCGAGACCGTCGCCAACGCCATGACCTTCGGCAAGGACCCGACAAGATCGTCTACACAGACGTAAAGTTCTCCACCCCGAAGACCGATCCCCGAGACCGAACCCTCGACACGCCAAGATCTTCGCCTCGGAACGCCATGACCGTCGACATGACCCGAAGACCAAGGATGCGCCAAGATCTACCCCGTTGTCCGAGAACGATTCCGTCGAACCCTGAGACCGAACCCCGAACCCCGGAACCCCAAGTTCGTAGAGACCCCCTAATGTGTGAACCCTTTTCCCGACCCCTATTTTATAAATGCTAAACATAAAACCTGTTGCATATTTATTTGTTCATCTCGCATGCATATCATGTGGTTTGGGGGCCTTATGCCGATTCACCTTATAATTAAATATGGGGCCCATATGCGGGCAAATCTAGTCTTATATCGGCCTCATTTAAATTTGTGTAGCGAAGCCTTGTTAATACAACATTTAATTTGCGGGGTAGCTAAACAACATGAACCGTTTAATTAATTGTCGGGACCCCCGGTTCCGCTTAATATTGCCTAATCGCATTGCACCTTTGCCATGTCATACATGCATCATGCCCGATCTTCTGCCGTAGTATTAAATATTGCATCCGGTGTTCCTTCTAGTGTTTTGCTTCTTCGCGGATAAGGCCGTTGAGTTGATGCGAGTGTCGACCCGATCTTCGGTTGAATCTTCGGCAATGTTTTTCAGGCGAGCATATCCCCCTTTCTACCTATCTTACTTTTATTGTATTTATTCCCTCCTGTTGATCTATTGCTATCTGTGTTGCGATGCTCTAGATTCGTACCCGAGTTATCCCTTGCAGCCTTATATTGCCTTGGACACATCCTATTACCTGTTGTTTGGTAGATAGTTGGACTTGCGCGTCGTAGTCGCTTGCTCAAGGCTGTTGCGTGTCGTCAAGAGCCACAGTTGTTGGAGTATTGCCGCATGTTTGATGTTGGAGATGATCTCGGCTTTATTTATCGTTCACTTTAATTCCTGTTTAACAACTAAAATTGAAGTAAGTAAGCAGAGGCATCGGTGGGTGATAGATAATATTTGGTTTCCGACCGCCCACTTGTGTCCCGTAGGACCCCGAGTACTTGATACCTGTTCCTTGATTTATTCGCGCTATCCACATACGTGGAATTATGGGACCCCCCTTAGCCAGAGCTTGATTCATTCTTATTTCTTGGGGCCACAAACTAGTTTGAGGTTTTATTTACGATCCTGTACTTATGCCATGTTTTACTGCTTTATTTACGATTGTGCGAGGAGCACACTGTACTGTTTAGGTAAGCGGAGTGTTTTCGCGGTATCGACAAGCCCAGTCACACTTTCGGGTTCCCAGTCATTTACAGCCATTGTCGCAAACCTTGAGTCCGTCTCGGAGTCAGCTAGCTTCGTTGCGGATCTACTCAATGGGGTGGGCCCCTGAAATATTTCTGAATCTTGTGATTGCTCTGTCGTGAAAGCCTCATTGGGTTTTGATTTGGTTTTTCCGAGGTCGGTCGTGTGTGTGTTGCTATTTGTGCACCCCGGCCGGGTAAAACTTTCTGAAAGCCGTGTCCGCGGTTATGGACGACTTGGAGCACAGTATCTCGATCATAGACAACTATAACTAAAGTAGTGCCATAAATTTGACTTTATAATGACTAGTAATCAGCTTCACTATAATGGAATGGCTAAATAAAACTGCCAACAATTGCTTGCTTGGTTTGTCGCTTGCGACAATTGTATTTGACTAGTAAGTATTGCAACTATAACGGAATGGCTAAATAAAAGTACCAACAATTGCTGGGTTTTTGGGTTATCTCATGCTAATTGTATCTGACTAGTAAGTGTCGCAACTACAACGGAATGGCTAACTGAAATGGCCCACTGCTTATTTTATCAGGATGATTATCTATACTTGACTAGTAATTGCTGCAACGATAACCGAATAAATAAAAATGCCAACTGCGTGAGTTCCTCGGTTGACTTCCTCGATCGGTGTCGAGGGGGAAACACCAGGATGGGTTTGTTTGATGGTAGCATTAGGTTGGTTCCGAATAGGTCTTTCTTACCCCTCTCTGAGAGCCGCCAGTTGTATCGAGTCTCTATAGGTTGTTTAGTGCATGCTGCCGCTGCCGCTTCAGTCCACCATACCTATGTAGGCGAGGACCGCCGAATTCTAGCCTCGCCGTGTACTGGCCTCAGTACTGACGCTCCTCTTTTTCCTTTGCCCTTTGTCGGCACCCCTTTGTTTAAGCAGGTTTTGAGATCGACGTCGTTAGCAGGGTTACCCTTCCGGCTTGGCCTGGGCAGGGTTATGGACGCCATTGGTTATTCTTCAGGGCTCTTAGCCCCATTTGCATCTTGTCCGTAGCTGGACGCTCTATCGTTTTCAAGGTGATTTGGATCTTTGTATATTATATCTGTATTCTTGACTCATTGAGTCGCTGTTATATATATCTGTTCTGTGGGTCCCATCGAGAACTGTTGTGTAATGTTATTACTTCGTTTTCCACCCGCACGAAAGTGCCTGGTGGGCACCTTTGAATCGTTTCTATGCGGGTTTGGCGAGTTTCGCTAAAACTTGCATTGGGCCGATTCTGAGGGTGTTACAGAGTGGTATCAGAGCTCAGCAGTTGCGATACCCCACAAGTCCAGCCTGTAGGATAACCTAGCTAACGGCCGAAGTAGAGTGTCTAAACTATTTTTGCAAAATCGGTTGGATAGTTCTGATTAGGTCTGATTTTTACTCCTTACCCTCTGCTATTCTCCCCTTACTTCTACGCGTTTTGAATCCACCTCTTCTCTTGTCTTCGAGTCCAGGATTTCTCGTGGTTGGGTTTTCCGTCGTACCTTCAGGGTGTCGCTTCCTCCTCTGTTAACGGTGTTCTACCATCCGGTGTTCAAGCTGCCTGATGAATCCGTCTACGGTGTTACCATTCTTTGTTCCTTGTTTGTGCCTTCCGGTGTTTTCCGACGCGACGACATCATCTACGCCAGATCCGATGCAGAGTCTGCATCACTCCTTTGTTTCCGAACCTCGGTTGTCGAGATCTTCAGTCTGATTCCGAGAATGGTTGCACGCTTTTCCACTGATTGTGCGGAGTAATAGTTTGGGTGCGTGATGGATTGGCCCCCATGCCGACTACTCACTCTATTCGCTTGTGTACATTGAAGTGGATGAGAATGCATCGGTTCTCTCTTTCTATCAGAGTTAGAGGTGGCTTTATTTGTTGATACCTCTACCTTCGACCTTTTGTTCCCGGGGGTGTTCTCTCGACGATCACAGACAACGACCTCTTGTTAGTGGTGTCGCGAGGATCTACACGAAGCGAGAAGGATCAGATCGCCGACCTTCATTCCGGTACCATGAGGCGGATCTCGGGGGCGAGATCCATTGTTAGTGGTGTCGAATTGTGGCATCCCGCAAAACCACTACTAGAAAATCGCGTTGTTTTTGTGCATTGCATCGTCATGACCGCATGCTCATGTCATCATGCCGCATTGCATTTGAGCATCGTCATCATCTTGCATTTGCTTGCATAAACTATTTGCAGAAAAACCTAATTTGTTTTCTAAACTCCCCGTCTTTGTTAAAACGCAAAAACCCGGGTCGCCGGAATATTTTGTTTTGTCTGCTCTCGGTTTGCAAAAGTTTGTTTGAAATAAATAAATCATTTAATTATTTTTAAGTGGGGCAGTCGAACGGGCCGATTCGACCAGAACGACCACCCCCAGAATAAAACGGTCCAACCTAGAAACCTTTTTCTACCCAACCTAATCTACCCACCCAACCAGCCACATCACCCCCTCCTATCGCGAGACGCAACCTCACCCTCTTCCTTCCCTCCAGCCAACCCCCAGCTGCCACGTCACCCCCTGGTCAAACCCACTCCCCCTCTCTCTCTCACCCTAGTTTCACCTACCCACTCCCCCCTCTCTCTCTGCCCCCGGCCCCCACCGCCCTGCGCGCGGGACCCACTCCCTCCACTCACCGCGTCGGCCCCAACCCCACTCACCCACGCACCCTCCCACCGACAGCCCCTGGCCCCACCCGATCCCACCACCCACCAACCGCGCCCCTCTCTCCCCACCGCGTCTCCCTCCTCTCAGCCTCCCTCGCCCCGCTTCCCCCTCGCCTCCGGCGCCGGATCCCTCTCTCTCCTCGGCCCTCCCCGGCGCCCTGCTCGCCCTCCAACCATCCCGGGCTCCCCGTCCCCGCCTTCAAAGCGGGCTCGTCGCCGCCCGCCTCAGCGACCGCCCCCGCCGCCTGGCCCTCCTCTCCCCAAGCTCCTTGCGGCCCCCTTCTTCTTCTCTCCGGCCGGCCTTCTCCTCCGCCGCATGGGCCGCCACCGCCGCCGTTCGCCTTCCTCCCTCTCCCGGAATCCCCGTCGTCCCCCCCTCTGCACCGCCTCCACCACGTCCCCCGTCGCCGGCCCCGCCCCGTCGACCCCGCGCCCGTGCCTCCGACCTCGCCCAACCCCCGCCGACCGCCTGATGCCGCCCTCCTCCGCGCGGCCTCGTCCCGCCAAGCCCAGCCGCGTCCCCGTCAGGCGCGCCGCCGCGGACCCTGCCCGCTGCCGCGTCCTACGTCGAGCCGGTCCGACGCGCTCCCGCCGCGCCCTCGCCGCCGAGCTCCTCTGGCAGCGCCGCCCCGACCCGCCTCCTCCGCTGCAGCGAGCCCGTCGCTGCCATCGACCCCGCGCCGCCGCTCGCCCTGCAGCCTCGCCTCGCCGCGCCCCCGTCATCGTCGCCTAGGAGTTCCCTGTCCTCGCCAACACCATGTCCGTCCTGCTCTGCACGCGAGCGCTGTTGACCCCTCCTGTTCCGGTTTCCTCTCAAGCAGGTGCTCGTCTGTTGTGTTGACACGGAGGGAAATCCGTGGGATAGTGTGGCGTTAATGTTTTCCCGATGCCCGGTTGAACCTGCCTCACAACACCGCCCCATGCTCGCTGCCGGCATCCCTGTGCTACCGGTATCAAGACAACGCCAAGTGCTACCTCGACAAGTTGTACAAGTCCCTCGCTTTGCAAGACCGAACGGCTACGTCGACTGGAATGATGATCCACGTTCGTCACCGACAAGATACAGCCGACAAGAACGTTCACATGGAAAACCAAAGGCAAGGACCGTCCGATGTCAAGCCCTCCTTCACGGAAACCACAAGATCTCCGTCCAGAATCCGATGAACCACCGGCAGTGGATCCGAGACCGTCGCCAACGCCATGACCTTCGGCAAGGACCCGACAAGATCGTCTACACAGACGTAAAGTTCTCCACCCCGAAGACCGATCCCCGAGACCGAACCCTCGACACGCCAAGATCTTCGCCTCGGAACGCCATGACCATCGACATGACCCAAAGACCACGGATGCGCCAAGATCTACCCCGTTGTCCGAGAACGATTCCGTCGAACCCTGAGACCGAACCCCGAACCCCGGAACCCCAAGTTCGTCGAGACCCCCTAATGTGTGAACCCTTTTCCCGACCCCTATTTTATAAATGCTAAACATAAAACCTGTTGCATATTTATTTGTTCATCTCGCATGCATATCATGTGGTTTGGGGGCCTTATGCCGATTCACCTTATAATTAATATGGGGCCCATATGCGGGCAAATCTAGTCTTATATCGGCCTCATTTAAATTTGTGTAGCGAACCGGTAACTTATCTTGCCTTGTTAATACAACATTTAATTTGCGGGGTAGCTAAACAACATGAACCGTTTAATTAATTGTCGGGACCCCCGGTTCCGCTTAATATTGCCTAATCGCATTGCACCTTTGCCATGTCATACATGCATCATGCCCGATCTTCTGCCGTAGTATTAAATATTGCATCCGGTGTTCCTTCTAGTGTTTTGCTTCTTCGCGGATAAGGCCGTTGAGTTGATGCGAGTGTCGACCCGATCTTCGGTTGAATCTTCGGCAATGTTTTTCAGGCGAGCATCTCCCCCTTTCTACCTATCTTACTTTTATAGTATTTATTCCCTCCTTTTGATCTATTGCTATCTGTGTTGCGATGCTCTAGATTCGCACCCGAGTTATCCCTTGCAGCCTTATATTGCCTTGGACACATCCTATTACCTGTTGTTTGGTAGATAGTTGGACTTGCGCGTCGTAGTCGCTTGCTCAAGGCTGTTGCGTGTCGTCAAGAGCCACAGTTGTTGGAGTATTGCCGCATGTTTGATGTTGGAGATGATCTCGACTTTATTTATCATTCACTTTAATTGCTGTTTAACAACTAAAATTGAAGTAAGTAAGCAGAGGCATCGGTGGGTGATAGATAATATTTGGTTTCCGACCGCCCACTTGTGTCCCGTAGGACCCCGAGTACTTGATACCTGTTCCTTGATTTATTCGCGCTATCCACATACGGGGAATTATGGGACCCCCCTTAGCCAGAGCTTGATTCATTCTTATTTCTTGGGGCCACAAACTAGTTTGAGGTTTTATTTATGATCCTGTACTTATGCCATGTTTTACTGCTTTATTTACGATTGTGCGAGGAGCACACTGTACTGTTTAGGTAAGCGGAGTGTTTTCGCGGTATCGACAAGCCCAGTCACACTTTCGGGTTCCCAGTCGTTTACAGCCATTGTCGCAAACCTTGAGTCCGTCTCGGAGTCAGCTAGCTTCGTTGCGGATCTACTCAATGGGGTGGCCCCCTGAAATATTTCTGAATCTTGTGATTGCTCTGTCGTGAAAGCCTCGTTGGGTTTTGATTTGGTTTTTCCGAGGTCGATCGTGTGTGTGTTGCTATTTGTGCACCCCGGCCGGGTAAAACTTTCTGAAAGCCGTGTCCGCGGTTATGGACGACTTGGAGCACAGTATCTCGATCATAGACAACTATAACTAAAGTAGTGCCATAAATTTGACTTTATAATGACTAGTAATCAGCTTCACTATAATGGAATGGCTAAATAAAACTGCCAACAATTGCTTGCTTGGTTTGTCGCTTGCGACAATTGTATTTGACTAGTAAGTATTGCAACTATAACGGAATGGCTAAATAAAAGTACCAACAACTGCTGGGGTTTTTGGGTTATCTCATGCTAATTGTATCTGACTAGTAAGTGTCGCAACTACAACGAAATGGCTAACTGAAATGGCCCACTGCTTATTTTATCAGGATGATTATCTATACTTGACTAGTAATTGCTGCAACGATAACCGAATAAATAAAAATGCCAACTGCGTGAGTTCCTCGGTTGACTTCCTCGATCGGTGTCGAGGGGGAAACACCAGGATGGGTTTGTTTGATGGTAGCATTAGGTTGGTTCCGAATAGGTCTTTCTTACCCCTCTCTGAGAGCCGCCAGTTGTATCGAGTCTCTATAGGTTGTTTAGTGCATGATGCCGCTGCCGCTTCAGTCCACCATACCTATGTAGGCGAGGACCGCCGAATTCTAGCCTCGCCGTGTACTGGCCTCAGTACTGACGCTCCTCTTTTTCCTTTGCCCTTTGTCGGCACCCCTTTGTTTAAGCAGGTTTTGAGATCGACGTCGTTAGCAGGGTTACCCTTCCAGCTTGGCCTGGGCAGGGTTATGGACGCCATTGGTTATTCTTCAGGGCTCTTAGCCCCATTTGCATCTTGTCCGTAGCTGGACGCTCTATCGTTTTCAAGGTGATTTGGATCTTTGTATATTATATCTGTATTCTTGACTCATTGAGTCGCTGTTATATATATCTGTTCTGTGGGTACCATCGAGGACTGTTGTGTAATGTTATTACTTCGTTTTCCACCCGCACGAAAGTGCCTGGTGGGCACCTTTGAATCGTTTCTATGCTGGTTTGGCGAGTTTCGCTAAAACTTGCATAGGGCCGATTCTGAGGGTGTTACAGCTGCCAAGCCTATTGTGACTAACCTCTTAGGACCCAACTTGGTTGGGGACCAACAAGCCAAAACTTTATCAATAGGGGTTTGTTGGAGGGCATTGGAGTCTTGGATACATTATGAAGAATTGAGGGATCTTCATTAATTATTATTGTCAAGCCAAGCCATTTGGATTATCATGATTATATTATATTTCCAATGTTCCTCCTTGCGGTAACATATGCTAAACTCTTTACATTGAAAGTTACTCGCCCCTTGTGCATGTGTTGGTTTTGTATCTTCCATGTTTTTGTACATGTTGTGCTATCCACTTAATTATCTTGAAATCAAGATTATTTGTGTATGATTAGGTGGCACACCATGTATGTATGTTTCTTGTGTTTGAGCCCTTCTTGATTATATTTGATATCTTATTTGGCTCTTGTGAGAAATTAATGGATTATACCATTTTGGGGGAGTGTTATGCTTGGGCATTCCACAATCCTAAAATTGTGTGTACATGAGGAATACCACCTAGTATTTATATTGGATTATTGTCTAATCTCTATGTGGTATAATTCTCATGAGAAATTTAAGTTTTATAATGTCCATTAATTATCTCTATATGTATCATCTTGCCTCGTGTTGGTTTTATGGTAGTATCACATTATGGGGGAGTCATATGCTTAGTGCATATTACAAATCCTAGAAAATGTGAATATTCGAGGTTATGTCACTTAGAATTGATATTGATTATTATCTAGCTCCTATGTGACACATTTGCTCATACAAGTTCCAATTTGCTTGAATGCCTTTATTGATCTTATTTTGGATCTTGTATATGAGAATGTTTTTTGGTATGTGTTTCCTCATATTTAGATATATATATCCTCATGGAAACCATTTGCTTAAAGTTACTCTAATCACTAGTGATTGTGTGACTATTGGAAGCTACCAAGAATCTTGTTCGAAGTATCATGCTTAATTTCTTATATTTAGTTATATGCTTCTTGTTGTGACTATGATCTTGGATATCCATGCAAGCTACCTTGGGAAAATTATTCCAAATATTTCTTGTCCTTGGACAATGAGTACCCAACTTATGGTAGAATTTTATTGATTATATTCACTTTGGCCCTTGCTTAATTTTATCCTATCTTTGGCCAAGTAAATGTTTTGTATGCTCCCATGTATTCCTTGCTACTTTTGGATCCTCTTATTTTATTGGTATCCTCTTGTGTTTTATTTAATGTAGGTAGTAGTGATGATCTCATTTGTGTGCATTTTGCATTCAAAAGAAAATTCTATATATTGTACTACTTATGAGTGAGCTCTCCTATATTATCTAGAACAATCTTTTTATGCTTCTTGTTTTGTTCCATATCATGTTTTATGTGCGTGGATGCTCAATCCTTTCGTTTTGGTATTTTGTGACATCATGAGAAGTTTGGGGAGTTTGGTTTCTTGTTGGAACCTTGCTTTATTTTTGGGAGTTGGTTTTGTCTCATTCCTTGTTTCATGATTTGACCATTTTAAAATGAGATAAATCCTTTAGCATTTTTATTTCTATCTATCTTTTGCTCCTTTTGGTTTTAGCCTAGTTCATTTGTTGAACATGTGATCTTTCATGTGTTGAATTGGTTCTTTCATACAATTTGGACATCATTTGTCATGTCACACTCTTGCGTGTGCAATCTTGATTTACTTGGTATTTTTGTTCAAATTGTATCTCCTTTTGGTTCTTGAAAGCTTTATGCGTGCATATTTACTATATGTTTATATTATGGCATGCTTGCTTTCTTTGATCCAATATATAAGGGAAACTCTACCAAATCCCATCGGCTAAGTTGTGCATGAAATTCAATTTCATATCATGATGCACATGTTTATGTGGAGTCTCTCCTATGTATTGTAGTTGCACTAACTACATTGGACCCAATAAGTTTGGGGACCATTTTGTACCTAAATGTGTTGTAGATACATTGGATATAGATTGGATGCTTGTCTCTCAATTTTGAAGAATTGTTGCATTAATGAAAATTGGAGGGCTATTGGATGATCATTGAATTCATATCCTCTACATCCTACCAATTATATCTCGGTAACAAGTATCTCTTTCTCATGCTCATATATCTTTCTTCCAACCGTGTGTCGGTTGCCTTCTAAGCATGAATTCTTGTATTTATATTGTTTGTGATTCTATATCCATGGTACTAAGAGAACTCTCTATTGTATATGTTTATAAGTTGAGATGAGTGCATATAATTGGGACTATACAAAATCATGCATATGATCCTCCAAACCCAAATATGTCAATCTAGCAATGTTATTGCCTATCTTTTCCTCAACTTCTCTCATGTGCAATAGTGAGATTTTTGCTAGTTGGTTATTCCTTGTGATACTTGTTGCCTTTCTCCATTATTCCAACCTTCTCCTTTTCCCTTGGTGATAGTTGTAATATATGTAGTGTGTTGGTGTTTGAAGTCCATTAATGTACAATAAGACAAATGTGAGCCTTTGGCCATGCTTTGAAGCAAAAATCTTATTGATATATGTTATGACTTCATTTTTGCATTCATGAGCTTTATTGTATATCTTCCTTGTGTGTGCTTGTTTCTTTATGGTCATATGTTGTTGTAATGTTATCCACTTAGAAACATATACACATATGAGAAGATAATTTTAGTTGAGAATTTATTTCTTGGATACCACCTTTTATTTCTTTTGATTATTTCGTGGCTTCCAAATTTATTTGCCTATGAGTGCTTGTTCCTATTGTTTGCATCCTCGGGAACTCATATTTGTTCTCTCATGCCTTGTATTGTTAAATGAATTTGGATGAGTGAGGATTCCATGATTATGCACCTTGATCCCAAATGCAATTATCATAATTAGTGCATTATCTTTGGGGAGCTCATCTAATTCATTTAATAATGCTCATTTGTATTCTTTCTCATTAATTGTGTCTTAAATGTTTATGGAGGAGTGAGGATTCCATATTTGTGCATTTTTGTATTAAAATACAATGATTCTAAAGTGTGCACAAATCTTGGGGAGCTTCTCTATTTTTATGTAAGCATTTATTTGATCTTTGATTTGTTGTGTTTTAAATGCTTATGGGGGAGCAAGGATTCCATATTTGTGCATTATGTATTCCAATGCATTTATTTTAAAATTGTGCACAAATCTTGGGGAGCTTCTCTATTTGTTATTTCAAACACGCTTTTGCTCATATCATAATATCTCGTAGTTTCCATTTGAACTCATGTGTTGTTTTCAATTGGTTTGTCGGACCTTGTAAATTGCTTGCATCATTTGACTTTATTTTGGCAATTTTTGGATCCTCGATATAGTTCTACTCCCTCCCAAGTATTCATCACTGGATATGTGCGAAGTCACACCTTTGGAGGAATTATTACTATATTTGCCTTCTAGAACTTGTCACCCATTTCGGCAATCGATGCCAATGGGGGAGAAGTTTTAGAGGGTTTAAGGGAAGTTGGTTTATGCATTGAGTTTGTTCTTGTGCATTTGCCTCTCATGCTCTTGGATCTTTGTTGTTTCTTAGCATGTGGTATATATAGAGGAAACTCCACCAATGTTAATGATTGGCAATATATGCAATGAAATTCAAGTTCATCACACATGCATAGATTGTGGAGGAGTTTGCTCTATATATGGTGGTGGTACCAATATCACATACTTTTGTAGTATTTGATATTGGTATTACCATTTTATTAATTAATATTCCTTATATAAACCCTCTTAAAGGGATTGTCATCAATTACCAAAATGGGGGAGATTTAAAGAACATGTTGGGCCCCCATGTGTGGTTTTGGTAATTAATGACAATCTTTATGGACTAATTTGTGTATTAAGTTATACTTGTAGGATTTGTCCATTGGCATCGCTTGGAGCATGTGTTGGATTCAAGGTCGATGAAAGATATGTTGTGAAAGCTCAATATCCGAGGTCGATGATGAGGAATCAAGAAAGGCGTTCCATCTTGAGAAGGGCAAGATCGTCTACATCGAGCTCAAGTGGAATGCTCAAGGCAAAGTTATACTTGTAGGATTTTTCCATTGGCATCGCTTGGAGCATGTGTTGGCTTCAAGGTCGATGAAAGATATGTTGTGAAAGCTCAATATGCGAGGTCGATGATGAGGAATCAAGAAAGGCGTTTCATATTGAGAAGGGAAAGATCGTCTACATCGAGCTCAAGTGGAATGCTCAAGGCAAAGGTATAATCTTGATAGGTTTTCCCTTTTGCCGGTCTCTTGTTGTGTGTAGGAGACCGGGTTTAGGATAGATAACCGTACTATCAAGAGGGGTTCTCGTATGAGTAATTTGGTCACATCGTTCAGAGAGAGCTCAAACCTTTGCATACTTGCATCATCGTATTTGGTTGTTATTTCCACTTGTGATACTTGTTGCCTTTCTCCATATATTCCAACCTTCTCCTTTTCCCTTGGTGATAGTTGGGAATCCCTTGTTGTCCTCTATCCAATGCAACTGGAATCGGGTCAATCGGAGTCTCCAATCAAAAGTTATGGCCGTTTGTATATTTGCTTTATTGAAATTGAAAAAGAAAAAGAAAAATATCTTGTCTGGGCCGAGCGGTACTACCGCACCCTAGTACCGCTCGTGTCTAGCGCGCGCAGCCCACTTCAGTCTGGCCCGGTACCATTTTCCGGTCTTACCGACCGGCCCAGTAGTACCGCCCGGGTGGGCCGGTACTACCGGCCGGCCCGGGTATTGTCTATCCTGGCCTCTCTCGAGCGCGCATGCTGCTGCGGCCTTCGCTCGCGCGGGGGCGTTGACCTGCTGCCGTTTTGGCTCCTCTCGCTGGACCCGCACGCGCGCATGCCGCCGCCACTCCCGCGCTTACGCCCGCCTCGCCCAGTCCCGCGTGTGCAGCCGCCGCCCGCGTTGGGCCCCGCTGCGCCTGCTCATCCCGTGCCCTCTCGTGCGCATGCCCCTGTTCGCCTCCTGGCCCACTACCTCGCTCGCCCGCGTGCTGGATCTGCGCTAGCCCCGCTACTGACTGCTGGCGCGCGCTGCTGCTGCTTCTCTGGCTCGCGAGCGCGAGCAGCTGCTGGCCCCGCTTGCCAGCGTGCATGCAGGCCTGCCCCATTGACCTGCTAATAGCCCCTCCTCTGATTCCCGCACGCGCCCTTGCTTCTGCCTTGCTGGGCTGTCGGGCGGTACTACCGGTCCTAACCGAAAAATTGTTGCCAGATTTTCTAGGGCCTCTATTTAAGCTTTGCACGTTTTTAGTTTAGTAAGCTCCTCTCTTATCTATTAGGATAAACTTTGTTCACACTTGCTCTAGATCTTGAAGCTTGCCTAATATTTTCTCTCCGATGATTCTTGCTCATATTTGAGTGGAAAAGGGAGGAGATCTAGACCCACGTTTTGACCTAACCGATTCATCTCTTTGTGAGTGCATCTTCGAGGATCTATATTTTGGGGATTTTGTGTCTCTCTTTGATTCCTCCTCTCTTGTTCCCCCAATAGCTTTAGTAGCTTTGTTGGAACTTGAGAGTGAGGGATTTGAGCACCTTTGTGGAGTTCTTGCCATTTGCATTTGGTGTATCGGTTTGAGTTCTTCTCGTAGGATTTGGTTTCAGTTGCTCATTGGAGCTTGCCCCTCTTGGGTTCTTGGAACCCTAGACGGTTTTGTGGCCTTGGTGGCATTGTGGCCTTGGTGGCATTTGTTGATGCCTTTTGTGGCGCTTGTTGGGAGCCTCCAATTAAGTTGTGGAGAAGTGCTCCAACCTTGTGAGAGGTTCCTGTTGCCACCGACAAGTGCACCGATAGTGGAAGCGTGGATCGATCCCGTTGGGGTGAGATTCACCGGAGAATAAGGGAGGCCTTTTGTGGCATTGGTGGTTTGATACCACCCCTCTCCAAACGAGACGTACTCCATGTTGGGAGGAACTCGGTAAAATATCGGTGTCCCCGCGTGCCTCGGTTATCTCTATACCCGAGCTCTTTACTTATGCACTTTACATTGTGATAGCCTTCGTGCTTGAAGTAATATATATCTTGCTATCACTTTGTTGCTTGTATTTATTAGCATAAGTTGTTGGTGCACATAGGTGAACCTTAGTTGTTCTAGGTTGTGCTTAACAAAGTAAACACTAGTTTTATTCCGCCTTTGTTGAGCCACTCTAGGAAAAGTTTTAATCGCCTATTCACCCCCCTCTAGAAGACATCCGTATACTTTCAACAGGTTCACCCACACAACACTTACAACACCAAAGAAGAGTACTTAGCTATATGAAGCGAAAGCACTTGACAGAATTCCCATGTGTCCTCGAGAACGTTTGGTCCTTATAAGCATTTCCATCGGCTTGTCCTTTGATAAGAAAGGATTAGGCCACTTGCTACAGTTGTTCGTTGTCTTTATTACTTGCACTTTGTTTTGTTGCTTTATCAGAAAACCCCTAAAAATCCATTTGCTAATTATTTACAGAGATTTCCTGCTCCATACCACTAGTCAACACCTTCTTCTCCTCGATGGGATCGACACTCCTATTTATCAAAAGTACTACGATACACCCCCTATACTTGTGGGTCATCAAGACTATTTTATGGCGCCGTTGCCGAGGAGTGAAGCGCTATTGAAGAGTGGAACTGGTAAAGGAAACTTCTACTGTGAGTATTGCTTTTTGTTTCTATTTATTACTTTGTTTCCAATATGGATAACCCACTTGTTTTTCTGTTTGGGAAAACTACTACCACTGTTAGGGTAGTAGATGAACCACCGCCTGTTGAGATAGATCCTTTTAAGATACCTACAAGTATTGTTGATCGTGTTATGGATAATTATTATTTTGGGGATGTAACTGTCCATCCTGGTGATCATTTGCTTTTTATCCATGAATTATGCGGGTTGTTTAAGTGTGCAGGTATCACAACTGAACAAGTGAAGAAGAAGTTACTCTCTATATCCTTGAAAGGGAGAAATGAAGAATGGTATAAGCTGCTGAAGAATGGACAATCCATGGAATGGGAGGAAATAGCTACTCTCTTTTATTCTAAATTCTATCCTCCCAGTGAGATTCATAAGGATAGGAATATGATATATAACTTTTGGCCTCGTGATGGAGAGAGTACAACTCAAGCTTGGGGGAGATTGAAGTTACTTATGCTTGAATGTCCTATTCATGAACTCCCTAACAATATTATTATCAATAACTTTTATGCTAGGCTTTCTCTTCATGATAAAGATTTACTAGATGCTTCTTGTGCTGGATCATTCACCCGTATGAAGGAAGAAGCTAAATGGGATCTCCTAGACCGTATTCAAGAGAACACTAAATATTGGGAGAATGACAAAGGAAGAAAGTCAGGTATAAATTATGATTATGAATGAAATCCTTTATGGGAACTGATGACTTCCGTGATATTAGTAATGAGTATGGTATTGATTCCCAAGTCCTTGCAAAGTGTTTTAAGGCCTTTGCCTCTTATATTGAAATTCCCAAAAGAGAGTGGGACAAGTACCATGGTCCTTATAAGGACATAGTTACCCATGTTCCTTGCGGTGACCCAGCATACCACTGCATGTATAGTACACTATAGTCGTTGACATGACATCCACAGAACACCGTTCTGTAAATATCACATCCCTCAGAGTGGTACAACAGAAACATTGCGGGTCCATATTACAAACATTCACACATTATTATTGTTACAATACCAGAAGTTCAAGACTTCAGAAGGTTTCAACTTACAAACCAAAATATAAAGTGTTTCAGCGGAATTTAAAAGTAGCAACTCCGACTAGGAGTTGAGCTCAACAGCTTATTCTATAGAGTTCATGCTGCTCGGCTCCGTTGGTTACTACTAACTAGGATACTTAGTTGGACTCGTTATCATCAACACCATAGAGGATTTCGTAATCCACTCCTTCAACACCTTCTGATAGGTCAGGCTCCTCGTAGAACACATCTTCTTGACATTCACCTGCATACATTAGCACGTCTTCGGGATCCTTAGAGTCTAAGTAAGGATTCAAAGGAAAGGATGAGTAACAGCGTTACCCAACAAGTTCATTATATGCAAGGTGGGAAGTTTGATGCTCTAACTACCACCTCGGATTATAAATCCTTGGCACTATGCAGTTTTTGTAAATATTTCTTCAAAGATTGATTTTATTATATAAAAAAATCTATGACCATCAACCTTCACAGGTTGACCAGAACTTTCATCGAGTTCCTTTCCTGCCGCGTTCGTAGCTCCTTCCCGGAACAGGGAGTAACAAGTTACAATTCTTACACTCGGCATAAGTGCGTTACTTTACCCATGAGAAATCAACTCCTTGTTGCACAACCGGGCGTACTTTCCCCTCCACAATACCATGATGTGGGGCCCAGTAGTTGGTCCAAGCCAATCACTGCCCCCTTCGCGACCTCGCATGCCTCCTTGGTGTACACCATGCCCACATAATGAATTACGGCAATGGTTTGTACAAACCGTTAGATGCCAGAACTATCATGGGACGATGAGGGTTCCCACCCATATGTTGCATATCCTCTACGAATTACCAATTAATATGGACGCTACAAGGATAACAGACACGACCTGCACATCCGGCTTCATGCGAGAGGAAGAAGATACAGCTGACTTATCTGTCCTATTCCAAATCTCATGGCTAACGCGTAATATATGGCGCTAGAATCACTGATTTCAGGGGTTATTAAGTCCCTAATTGATCATCATTGTTGCAAATAGAACACTAAGTTCTATTGCTGCATTATATCATCACTTAGGATGATATATAATGATTTATTTATTTGTGAAAATAATATTTTCTTTCTTTGGAGTATATATGATAACACACAATTTGCAAATACTTTGATAAAGACTCTTCAAAGGATATGAGCAAGTGAGGAACTTGCCTTGTGATGGCAATGTAGTGAAGTCTGATGCTTGCACTGGACCTTGAGCTTCTATGTCTACAAAAATATCATTATTGCTCGGTAAGGACAATATTTAAAGAAGCAAAATGATTATGCAAATTAATGTAATGCATCATTTAACTTGATATGCATTCTCCCCATTATTGTAAAAATTGTTTTTAATAATAAAGGATTTATAAATATTAATTGTTAATATTTATAATAGAATATTGTATTCTTTTATTTTATTTCCCTTTTATTTGAATTTTTTGATTTAATAATTCCTTTAAGAATTATTACTTAAATAGCAAAAATTGTTATTAAATTTCTGTTGAGTATTTTCTAAAATACTACAGTATTAATATATAATGAAAGTGATTTTTATTTATTTTTATCATCTTTCAATAATTTTGTAAAATTCCATAAAGAATATATAAATTACAAAATTCTTAATAAAATTTATATGTCCAAAATTTCATCTCTTAATTTATTTGGATAGTTTGGATTATTGTGAATCCAAAAATATTTTATTTATAATTTTTGGACTTTCATTTTATTTTCTAAAGTTTATTTTAGTTCAGGGGCATTTTGGTATTTTCCTATTTATTAAAAACAAGCTCTAAATGGTTTGGGCTGGCCTTTTAGGTTTATTGGGCCCTTGTGGCCAAGTAGGGAAGGGTCAAAACAATACCCCGAAGGGTTTTCGGCCCACCCAGCCCAACACTCCATGTCTCTCACTCGAGTCACCCCTCTCCTTCTCTTCCCCAACCCCGTGGTCAGTGGTGTCACCGCCGGCGATTCCCACCGTCGTGGATCGCCCTGGCTGCTACCGTAGTGCAGGAAGAGGTTGTCGGCCCTACTCTACCTTTCTATACAATTGGATCTGGATTTGGAGATCTCATGTGGCCAGATCGATGTCGTCCCGAACCCTAGGTTTTGGGGTTGGCATTGATCCTGGCGCCGCAGCAGCTGTCGTGCGCCGTGGTGATGTTCCTCGCCTCCAGGTGTGGCTAAGGTCGCTGTCGTGGCGATGTGTGGGTTGCAACGCCCCCTGGGGGTGCTCCCCGTGCAGCCATGGTCGTCGGCCATCTCTGCTTCCTCTTCTAGTCTGCAGCGAGGACCTATTGTAAGTTTTTCCTCTCCCCTCGTGCTCTCTTTGCTAGTTCATCCTCTCCTAGATGTTGGTAGTGACTTTCCTGGTGATTGTATGGTCCTGATTAAGGTTCTTGGTTTACCCTGCTATTGATTAAGTAATTGATGAATTTGATCATGTATTGATGGTCCCTAAGCATGCTAAATGATTGTTAGTTGTGGCTTGCTGCTTAAGATGAACTGTGGTGGTGCTATTGGCTTATCAGATGATTATATGGATTAATTTTGATGTGGTCAAAGGATAAAGTTGCTATAGAAATAATACTTGGGAATCTTGTGGTTTACTGTTTCACCACTGTCATTACTAGGTGAATGACAGTGGGTGGTGTGTGATGAAATCACCATATTAACACTTGTTGGCTTAAGAATTCAGAAGTAGTTTGAGATCAAATGGTTTCAAACAGTGAAGATATACATAGGTATTTTCTTAATTATGATTCCTGTGATGATAGGAAAATGATTTACAGTTGGTTGGTTGAATCTGTGAAGATTGAATGCTTAACCTGATTAATGTAGAACTATTCTTGTGACACCATTTTTGTATGGCACACAATATTAGATTCTATTTCATTGTTTGGGTTGGTTTAAGCTTAAGATGAGTTTGGCTTTAAATATAAGTAGATATTTTTTCTTTCTTAAATCCCTAAGACCAATGATGTTGGTATGAGGTTTAGGGATTAGGCTTTTATATAGTTGATTCATATGGATGGTTCTGGTAGTGGTACCAGCTACTGTTTCTTGAATCAATGTTTGGGAAAAATGATGGTAGGCTTGATCACTTATATAGATCCATAATATTAAATTCTAAGGTGCTACTCTTGTCTTAGATATGTGCCTAGAAGTTTAAATCTTAGCTAGGTTCATTCTTCAATTGAAATATAGCTTGATAGCTAAATCAATGATGTTGTTCTGAGATTTAGTTGGATCCTTATACTTTGATGTTTGCTTTTAGAGTTTAAAACCTCAATGATGGATTCACCCCACTTGTGTGCTTTCTAAGAGTTTGAATAAGAGTAAAATCATGTATGTTTGTCTAATCTTAGACAGATAGATCATTTGATGGTTTATTTACTCACCACTGTCACTTGATGTTGTGGTTGCTAGTGGTTGATCTTGTGGTAGCTTGATCTGGTGCTCCCCTGGTATTTCCAGCTCCTGGCTTGTCCTTGATCTAGCCCATCATATCCTGATCCTGATGGATTGATCTTGATCTTGATATCCACCTGATCTACCCCCTCCTTATGTCACCATCTTGGTGATGTGATCCTGGTCTTTGGTTGGTTTGATCTAGCTGGGCTTTGGCTTGATTTAGCTGCTGGCTGCTGTGCTTGGTTTAGCTGCTGGCTGCTGTGCTTGGTGTGTAAAAGCAATGGAATGGTGTGGGGATTGGTTTTCCCACGGCTGTGTTGATAGTTTTGTTTGGTTGTGCTGCTGCTGTGGTGTTGACAGCACACACCATGCAGTTTGGTGTGTGTGTGCTGCTTGTGTGCCTGCTACACAGATGTGGAAATGTTCTGAATTTTGAAAGTTACTTTCATCTGGTTACTTCTACCTAGCTAGTGAAACTTGCCCCTCCTTGCTATGATTTGACTTATGGCTTAAAATTATGAAAGATACATTCTTTCATTTTGGTGAAACTTGCCCCTTAAATACTCAATGATGAAAAAGTGAACAGTGCACTTCACTGTCAACTTCCGAGAGTAAAAATTATTCTAATTATAACTTTCTTTTTCTTTTTAAGTTTTCTGTTTATTTTGCAGGTACCAGATTTGAAGATCAAGATTTTAGTTTAGGCTTTTATTTTTCTTTATAGAATAGTCACTTGTAATAACTCTCATATTCCATTGTAATCTTTAATTTATTCTTTTGTACTTTTTTATTTTTTTATTCTTTTGTATAAAGATTGTACTATTATCAATAAAGAAATATTCTTTATTTATTTGCTGTTGTAAAGATTGTAGATGTTTTTCATAAGTTACATTTTTGTAACTTATTTATTGGATAAAATTATGAAATGGAGATTCTTATGCTTTATTGCTTTCTTTATATAAAGTTTGAGTTATTATTAGTTAACTCTTTATTTAAATCAAATACTCAAACAACATTCAAAAATCCTTTTGAATTATAATTCAAACACTCAAGTTTTTAAATTCAAATTTCATTTCCCAAAACACACTAATACACAAAGATCATATCAAAGTCTATAGCAATCATCCTTCAAGTCTATACCTAAGCTCAAAGCATGAAAGAAACTTTGATCACTTTAAGTTTTTATTTGGCGAAAAATTTACCCACATTTTCACAGATGAATGAATGCAACATTTCAAATTCCTAAATTTACCCTTCGTTAGTTCCTAAATGCTGGGATGTTACAGACTTCCCCCCTTAAATTAAACTTTGTCCCGAAGTTTGTTGAGATGTACCTGAATAGTTCTGGATAGGCTTTTCTTAAATCCTCTTCTTTCTCGCAAGTGACTTTCCTTTCAGGGTGATGTTCCCACTGTACGTTGCAATATTTTATTGCCCTATTCCTTAACCTTTTCCAGTTTTCTTCCAAAATTTTACAAGGCTTTTCAACATAGGTCAAGTCTGCTTGTAGTTCTATCTCCTATGTGTGATTGCATCATCCGGAACTTTCAAACATTTGCGAAGTTGTGACACATGGAAAACATTATGCACTTGAGCCAATCTTGATGGTAACTCTAAAGCATAAGCTATAGTTATGTTCTGACTCAATATCTTGAATGGTCCTATGTATCTTGGACTCAATTTTCCTTTAACTCTGAACCTTTTCACCCCTTTCATTGGACTTACTTTCAAATATACCATATCTCCCACTCCTGGATGCCATGATCTTCGACTTTGATCAGCATAACTTTTCTGCCTACTTTGAGCTATTTTCAGTCTATCCCTGATCTTATCAATGATATCTTGTCTTTCCTTGATATAGTCTAGTGCAAACTCCTTGTTGCTTCCAGGCTCATACCAACATATTGGTGATCTACACTTCCTTCCATACAGAACCTGATATGGAGCTGCCTTCAGACTACTCTGATAGCTATTATTGTAGGAAAATTCTGCCAATGGTAGATGATCTTCCCATGTACCTCCACAATCTAATGCACAAGCTCTTAACATGTCTTCTAGTATCTGATTTGTTCTTTCTGTTTGACCTCCTGTCTCAGGATGATAGGTTGTGCTGAAATCTAACTTTGAACCAAGTGCTTCATGCAATTGCTTCTAAAATGCTGAAGTAAACACTGATACCCTATCAGTTACGATCTTTTTGGGCACTCCATTCTTACTTACTATCTCTTTGACGTAAACTTCTACTAACTTCTCGGCATTATCTTTCTGATTTACCGGAATAAAATGTGCACTTTTAGTAAGTCTATCCACAATTACCCATATCATATCTTTCCATTTATGTGTCATGGGCAATCCTATGATGAAGTCCATACCTATTTCCTCCCACTTCCATTCGGGAATTTCCAAAGGTTGTAATGGTCCTACTGGACTTTGATGTTCAGCCTTCACCCTTTGGCAAGTATGACATTCTAATACATATTTAGCAATGTCCCTTTTCATGTTATTCCACCATAATAGTTCTTTCAGATCCATATACATCTTAGTACTTCCTGGATGTATAGAGTACGGTGTTTCATGTGCTTCTCTGAGTACGACATCACGAATCTCAGTCACATCTGGAACACAAAGACGGTCTTGAAACCATAAGGACTCATAATCTCCAAGGCGAAAAACTGATTTTTGCCCTTGAGATATCCTCTGAATTTCCTCAGCAATAGAAGGATCTTCTGCTTGATGTCTAAAAATTTCGTGCTTAAGATCACTGTCCTGCTCTGCCACTACCTGCATAGTAGCTAATCCTCCAAGAACCTCTGTTCTAATGAATTGAAGCTCTAATCCTTCCAAGTCCATTTGTAACTCTTTTGGTAGCTCCCGATTGCTAGGCTGAATATCTGCACTCTTTCTTCTTAAAGAGCTACAACATTTGCTTTCCCTGGAGTATAGTTGATTGTTAAATCATAATCTTTGATTAGTTATAACCAACGCTTATGTCTTATATTCAATTCCTTTTGAGTGAAAAAATATTTGAGACTTTTATGGTCAGTGTATAACTCACATCTGGCTCCATATAGAAAATGCATCCATCCTTTTAGCGCAAAAACTACCGCTGCTAACTCTAAATCATGAGTTGGATAGTTGACTTCATGTGGTTTCAGTTGTCTTGAACCATAAGCAATGACTTTCCGATCTTGCATTAATACACAACCCAAACCTTCTTTAGATGCATCGTAGTATACGGTGAAGTCCTTCCCTGTTTTAGGAACTGCTAAGATTGGAGCTGTGGTTAACCTGGTCTTCAACTCCTGAAAACTTGCTTCACACTTCTCATCCCAATTGAATGGTGTATTCTTTCTTAGCAATTTGGTCATTGGTCCAGCTATTTTGGAGAAACCTTCAATGAATCTCCGATAATAACCAGCCATTCCTAAGAAACCTCGAATTTGTTTCACATTGGTTGGTGTAGTCCACTCTAGTACTGACTGAACTTTAGATGGATCCACAGCAATTCCATCCCTACTAATCACATGGCCGAGGAATTCTACCTCATCTAGCCAAAATTCACACTTACTGAACTTAGCATAAAGTTTATGTTCCCTTAGTGTCTGCAATGCTATTCTCAAATGATCAGCATGCTCTTCCATATCTTGAGACAAATGCTGTCTTTGGAACATCTTCCGGTTTGATTTTTATTTGATGGTATCCAGATCTTAAGTCGATCTTTGAGAATACTCCGGCTCCTTTCACTTGATCAAACAAATCTTGAATTCTTGGTAGAGGATACTTATTCTTGATAGTTACGTTGTTCAGATTTCTATAATCTCCACACATCCTTCTTCCACCATCTCTCTTATCCACAAAGATTACTGGTGTCCCCCATGGAGATACACTTTCCTGAATAAATCCTTTTCTGGCTAACTCATCAATTTGCTCCTTGAGTTCTTTTAACTCTTTGGGTCCCATCTTATATGGTGCTTGAGCTATTGGTGTTGTACCAGGAATTAGGTCAATAGTGAACTCTATCTCCCGGTCTGGTGGCATTCTCGGTAGCTCTGCTGGAAAAACATCTTGAAACTCATTTACTATAGGAATATCTTCCAATTTGACCTCTTTCATCGAGCTCAACTGCAGATCCACCATAATATGACTGTGCTTATCTGCTTGGTAAACTATCCTTGCTCCACTTGGAGTTTTGATTGAGACAGTTTTCTCCTCACAATTTATCTGAGCTCTGTGTTCCATCATCCAGTCCATCCCCAGCACTACTGCAATTCCCTTCAAAGGAATCACATAAAGGTCTGCGAAGTATTTACAACCACAAATCGAGATAACCTGATCTTGTTTAATGTGGCGTACAATCACATGTCCCCCTGCCGTAACTACAGTCATAGGGTTTTCTAACGTTGCCCTTCTAATCCCGAACTTATCACAGAATTCTTCAGAAATGAATGAAGTAGTTGCACTAGTATCAAATAGAACTTTGCCGGGATTGGTAAGGATATTGAGCGTACCTATCACTGCATGCTCCAAATTATCCACCTCCTCTAGGGTTGCACGATTCAGTTTCCCGGTAGGTCTGTTCCTTTTGACATTTTTGTTCTTGCCATTATTTCCTCCTTTATTGGGCTGTCCATTTCCTCCACTGGCTTGTCCTCCTCCCTTGGTAGGCCAACCTCCTGGTGGTTTTCTCGGACAATCGGGCTTGATATACCCCTTCTAACCACAACCATAACAGGTCACTGCAGGATTTTTGCATTCCCTCTGGAAATGCCCTGGAATTCCACAATTGTTACGAATAACATTCCTTCTAGGATTGGATTGATTTCCACTACTGCCCTTTTTATTGTTATTGTTATTGTTTCCATAATTCTTGTTCTGGGGTTTGAACTCCAGATTAGGTTTAGGTTTACTTGCCTGAATTCTCTTAGTTTCCTTCCTGGCTCTCTTCCTTCTATCCTCTTGGACATTCTTGTAGTCATCTTCAAAAGTAATAGCTGCATCTAGCAACTGTTGATAAGTTTGCTTATTAGCCAACCTCAACTGCATCCGTGTTAACATCCTCCTGAGCATAACGATACAATTGACTAAACTCCCGGATGTACTTCATGACACTAGTATATCCCTGCTGAAGCTCCTCAAATTCTCTCCTCTTCAACTCTATAACACTCTCCGGAACATGATATTCACGGAATCTCTGCTTAAACTCCTCCCAGGTGAACTCCCTTCCTGGTTGTTGCATGTCCAACTGATTCTCCCACCATGATGCTGCAGGTCCAGTCAGAAGATGAGTTGCATACCTCAATTTCTCCTCATCATCGCAACCTACAGTCTTCAGCTTTCTTTCTGTATCTGCTAGCCAATCTTCTGCATCCATTGGTTCAAGGGCTGATGCAAAAGGTAACGGCCTTGCATTCTGGAAGTCAGATAGACTCAATCCTCCACCTTCAGGTGCCCTCTGGTTTGATCGTCCCCACAATTCTTCCATGAACTTGTTCTGGGTCTCTTGCATCATTTGCATGCACTGCAAAAAGTTTTGTTCCATTAACGGCCGCATTGGTGGTGGTGGTGGTGGTGGTAGCAATGCTCCCTGATTTGCTGCATCTGCATCGGCCTTCTCCTTGGCCTCTCGTTCCATCCGCTGCTGCTCAGTTTCGATTTCTACACCCGTATCCATGACCCTCTAGTCCTGCAACATAAAGTGAATACTCATAATTACATCATGCACATGTGTTCTGAGCTCGACTTTACGCACAGAACTAGTCACACAATGAATATCCAAAGAAAATCCAAATATGCATTTCACATATTATACATAATATCATAATAATACAAAGTCATTACAACATATACCATATAGGTATAATCACAAAACTACCTTATTCATTTAACTATCTTATTGTTGTGAAATAGAGCAATTTACCAAGCGAATTACCCATAATAAAAACTAGATAAAACATGATTAGGATAAAAGACAAAATACTAATCATGTGAAACAGCGAAAACATATTAAGACAGGTAACCAAACAGACTGCAAGACATAGGTCTTGAGATGCAATCAGAACAAGATTGATAAATAAAACATACACGACAGCGGCAGCAGAAGAGGAACCGCCGGTGTTCGTGTTGGCACCGTCATTAGCCATGTCGTCGAGGAAGAGGGTGCTGATGTCGGGGAAGAAGTCCTCGTTGGGGAAGACGTCGTCGCAATCGCTATCCGAGAGGGAGTCCGTGATGAAGCCAGTAGTCGCGCCAATAGCGCTCCCCAAAAACCTTATCGCCCTTATCCCGTACATGACTCGAAGCAGCGCGGTCTCGGAGGCCTACTATCCCGGCTCGTGGTGCACGCCGGAAGATGGGATGGGGAATACTAGGTAGCACAGTGCTCTGGAACTGGAGGCGCAAAGGATGTGTATCAGTGTGTCTGAGAGGAGGCGCGACCTCTCTCTTACATAGGCACAAAGGGGAAGGCAGACAGGCTGCGCAGGAGATGAAATGAGCGGACAAAAGTTGAAGCGAACAGACGGCAACCTCTACTTAGTTCGTATTAAAATTCCACTTAAGCAAAATGTTTCAGCTTCTGTACAACTGTTCATATACCATTCATGCGTGGCAAAATAAAGCTTGGCTCGACGAGATTCCCGCAACCCGCGGCGCGCGCGTCGTGACGTGACGACGCGATGCGAGGCGTGGCGAGGCGAAAGAGGAGGAGGAGCGCGCGTGTATATGTCTTCTCTTCTCAAGCTCGTACAAGTGGTGGAAGAGCTCACCTTATAAGCTGGTCCAACTTCCACTCAACTAGCAATGTGGGACTAAACATTTGTCCCAACTCTTGCCTTGCATGAATGGGACAAATGGGCCTCTAGGATTTCAGGAATTTATTGGCATATAATAAATGGGCTGGGCCTATTTAGGCAAAAATTCCAACAATCCCCCACCAGATCCCAGAGGCACATGAAGTTTGCCTTTGGTTCCAAAACATTGTTTATATACCGGTACTGTAGTGGAGACTGTTAAGTTGAACTTCCACCTAGAGCTTTATGTTTTACTAGGCTCCAACTTGTATAGTGGACTATGCCTTGAACTGCAAGTTTGCTGCGAACCTAGCTTCACAAAAAGTCTTGACCGATACTAGGCTACCGTGGGACTTCCCGCGGGTGGATCTTATGTGTCATACTCCATGACCTTTCATGAGTTTATTAGAGAGCACACTACTCTCATAGACTACGACGTTTAACGGTCAGACTCATATAGGTGTGTTCTTCAAATGATGTTCTGCAGGACAACATCTTTGCTTAGGATAAGCCACTTAGAACACATTAAGATAATAAATAAACCTGCCGTGCAGACTAGGAAAGTATTGCATCTTTATGGAGTGGTGTTTATTAAAGTAGGGATACTTTCCTCTTAGCTAACCAACAGCTTGTCTCCCAATTCCAATTCACGGGATCTCCGATCACATAGAGTGATTTACCACTATGGAAAGCTCAAATTGTGGGTCTCATACCCATCTCCTTCGATGCATTTTCTATCACATTGCGTGATAGACCCTTTGTGAAGGGATCTGCCAAGTTTTTAGATGTTTGGATATAATCCAATGCAATAACTCCGGAGTTTCTCATTTTCCTGACAGATTTCAGTCTCCTCTTCACATGTCTTGATGACTTCATATTATCCTTAGAACTATTTACCTTGAAAATCACAGTTTGATTATCGCAGTTCATAAGGATTGCGGGTATTGTTTTTTCAACCATAGGTAAGTTCATCAAGAGTTCATGATGCCACTCTGTTTCAACAATGGTTGTGTCTAATGCTGTGAGTTCTGCTTCCATGGTTGACCTTGTTAAGCTGGTCTGCTTGCAAGACTTCCAAGAAACAACGCCACCAGCAAGTGTGAATACATATCCACTCGTGGCCTTTATCTCGTCAGCATCAGATATCCAATTTGAATCACTATAACCCTCTAGTACCCTCGGATGCCCGGTATAGTGTATGCCATAGCTCGCAGTGCCTTTTAGATAACGCATAACTCTTTCAAGAGCATGTCAGTGATCATCTCCTGGATTTGAAACAAATCGACTGAGTTTGCTTACAGCAAAGGCGATGTCAGGCCTCGTGGCACTAGCTAAATACATAAGCGAGCCAATAATTTGAGATTATCTTAGTTGGTCTCTAGAATTTCCTCGATTCTTTCGAAGCAACACACTAGGATCATACAGTGTAGGAGAAGTCTTGAAGTTGCTATTTCCGAAATGACTCAAGATCTTTTCCACATAGTGGGACTGAAGCAATGTAATCCCACCATCATCATCTCTCAATAGCTTGATGTTCAGGATGACATCAGCTACTCCCAGATCCTTCATCTCAAAGGAACAAGATAAGAAATCTTTGACCTCCTTAATTGCATTAAGGTTGGTTCCGAAAATCAGTATGTCATCAACATACAAACAAAGGATGACTCCCTCACCCCCACCATGGCGATGGTACACACATTTATCAGCTTCATTTACAACAAAGCCTGCAGCAGTTAAAGTTCTTTCGAACTTCTCATGCCATTGCTTAGGGGCTTGTTTTAGGCCATATAAAGACTTCAACAATTTGCACACCTTTCCTTCTTGACCATTTACGACAAAGCCATCTGGCTAAATTTCCTCATCCAACTCTCCATTAAGGAAAGCTGTCTTAACATCCATTTGCTGAACGAGAAGACCATGAGAGGCAGCTAATGAGAGTAGTACTCGAATGGTGGTAAATCTAGCAACAAGTGAGTAAGTGTCAAAGAAGTCTTCACCTTCTTTTTGAGTATATCCCTTGGCCACAAGACGTGCCTTGTACTTATCAATAGTACCATCAGGTCTAAGCTTTTTCTTAAACACCCACTTGCACCCTACAGGTTTGCTCCCATAAGGGCGATCAGTGATCTCCCATGTTCCATTAGCTAAGATGGAATTCATATCACTATGGATGGCTTCCTTCTAGTAGTCAGCATCAGGAGATGCATATGCTTCTGAAATGGAAGTGGGAGTGTCATCCACAAGGTACACAATGAAATCATCACGAAAAGACTTTGCGGTCCTTTGTCTCTTGCTCCTTTTAGGAATTTCATTATCCACCTCCTTAGGACTTTCAGAGTGTTCAATTGGAATGGTAGGTTCAGAGAATGTAGCAAATTCCTGATTAGATGAACTAGATATCTCCGGATTTGATGAGTTAGGTTTATCCTTCATTGGAAAGATATCCTCAAAGAATGTCGCATCAGTCGACTCCATGATTGTACCGACATGAATGTCAGGCACTTCAGATTTTACTATCAAGAATCTATAACCAATGCTATGAAAAGCATAGCCCAGAAAAACACAATCAATGGTTTTTGGTCCAAGCTTGCGCTTCTTGGGGATTGGTACATTAACCTTTCCCAAACAACCCCAAGTACGTAAGTAAGAGAGTTTTAATCTTTTCTTCTCCCGTTCTTCGAATGGAGTAATTTCTTTGTTCTTTGTGGGAACACAGTTTAGGACATGACACGCAGTCAATAGTGTCTCCCCCCACCATTCCTTAGAGAGACCCGATGTGTCTAACATGGCGTTAACCAAATCTGTTAGAGTACGGTTCTTTCTTTCGGCTACTCCGTTTTACTGGGGTGAGTAGGGAGGCGTCCTCTCATGAATTATGCCATGTTCCGCACAAAAGGAATCAAACTCGTTGGAAAAATACTCTCCACCACGATCAGACCCGAGCCTCTTAATCTTTTGATCAAGTTGATTTTCTGCCTCATCTTTATAGATTTTGAAGAAACTCAAAGCCTCATCTTTTGATTTCATAAGATACACATGACAATATCTCGTAGAGTCATCGATCAAAGTCATAAAATATTTCTTTCCACCTTTTGTCAACACACCATTCATCTCACAAAGGTCAGAATGTATGAGCTCTAGTGGTGTTAAATTTCTCACTTCTTCAGTCGTATGTGACTTGCGAGGTTGTTTAGCTTGCACGCAGACTTGGCACTTAGATCCCTTAACAATTGTGAAATCAGGGATTAAATTCATTTTGGCTAGCCGCGTCATACAACCAAAATTAATATGACAAAGACGAGAGTGCCAGACATTTGATTCAAAATTCGTGTAAATATGATTAACAACTTTATTACAAATGTCTGACAGGGATAGGTGGAACAATCCTCCGCACTCATAGCCTTTACCAACAAAGGTTCCATACTTTGAAATTACAAATTTATTGGACTCGAATACAATCTTGTAGTCATCTCGACACAGAAGAGATCCGCTAACAAGATTTTTATTTATCGAGGGAACATAATGCACGTTCTTCAGGCGCACGGTCTTTCCCGAAGTGAACTTCAGATCGACCGTACCAACACCATGAACAGAAGCATGTGAGTCGTTCCCCATCAGCACGGTTTGAGTCCCTCTGACCTGATATGAAGAAAACATGGAAATATCAGAACATACATGTACATTGGCGCCCGTGTCAATCCACCAATCAGGAGAATGACATAATGAAAGAACAGTTGGTAATATACCATACCCAACATCTTTCATCTCAACGTCGCCCATGACAACATTAGCAGTCTTGCTGACCTTCCCATGCTGGCGCTTGTCAAAGCTGTTGGGACAAGCAGGAGCCCAATGATCAGGATCACCGCACACATGATAAGCACCTTTCCTATTATCAGTCTTCTTCTTGAAGCTGGTAGACTGTGAGGCCTTGTTCTTTCCATCGAAATTTCCTTTGCCGTTAAACTTGCCTTTGTTCTTGAACTTGTGAGGCTTGAAGTTCCTTTTCTATACCAGATTGGCATTAGAACCTCCCTCGGTACCTCAAGCACGCGTGTCTTTTGTTCTCGCCTTCTCTTCCACATCAAGAGTCCCAATGAGATCCATCACGGAGAACTCTTGTCTCTTGTGCTTCAGAGAAGTAGCAAAATTCCTCCATGACTAGGGAAGTTTGGAAATAATGCCTCCGACAACAAACTTGTCCGGTAACACACAAGTGAAGTGCTCAAGCTCCCTGGCAAGTGACTGTATCTCATGAGCCTGCTCCACAATGGGGCGGTCCTCAACCATCTTATAGTCATAGAATTGTTCCATGACATACAGTTCACTGCCAGCATCGGAGACTCCAAATTTTCTCTCGAGCGCATCCCACATATCCTTGCCATTGCTAAATGGCAGATATGGATCGACAATATTGTTGCCAAGAATGCTGATCAAGGCAGCCTTGAAAGTGGTATCAAGTTTTTGGAATGCCTCTTCCTGAGCGGGATTAAGTTCTCCCTCAGGTGCGCCTTAGATGGCGTTATAGTAGCTCATGGTCTGAAACCATAGCACTGCTCTCGCACGCCATTGTTTGTAATTGACACCTTCGAACACAGGTGGCTTCATAGAAGCAACAAAGCCACTTGGGGAAAATTGCCTGAAATAAGGTTTTTGGATTGTTGAGAAATAGAGCAAATTACCAAGTGAATTACCCATAATAAACGCTAGATAAAACATGATTAGGATAAAAGACAAAATACTAATCATGTGAAATAGCGAAAACATATTAAGACAGGTAACCAAACAGACTGCAATACATAGGTCTTGAGATGCGATCAGAACAAGATTGATAAAGAAAACATACACGACAGTGGTAGCAGAAGAGGAACCGCTGGTGTTCGTGTTGGCACCGTCGTTAGCCATGTCGTCCAGGAAGAGGGTGCTGATGTCAGGGAAGAAGTCCTCGTTGGGGAAGACGTCGGTGCAATCGCTATTCGAGAGGGAGTCCGTGATGAAGCCAGTAGTTTTTGGAGATATGCCCTAGAGGCAATAATAAATGTAGTTATTATTATATCTTTGTGTTTATGATAAATGTTTACATTCATGCTATAATAGTATTAACAAGGAAATATTGATACTTGTGTGATTTGTAAACTTAATTTGAAGTCCCTAGTATAGCCTCTATACATCACTAGCTTGTTGGTTGATAAATGATTGTGGTTTCCCTATCATGAACATTGAGATGTTATCAACAACAAGATCATATCGTTAGGAGAATGATATGATGGACATACTCCTATAGATAAGCGTAGCATAAAGATCAAGTCATTTAAATAGTTCAATTGCTATATGCTTTCTGATACATAGTAACCTAATTCCTTCGACCATGAGATCATGCATATCACCTTTACCGGATGGATGCTTTGATGACATCAAACACCACACCGTAACTGGGTGGCTATAAAGGTGGCATCGAGTGTTCGGAAAGTATTGGTTGAGACACATGGATCAAGAGTGGGATTTTTCCATCCATATGACGGATAGATATACTCTGGGCCCTCTCGGTGGAATGTCATCCAATTAGCTTTCAAGCATGTGACTGGATCACAAGGGTTCACATATCACGGGAACGAGAAAAGAGTACTTATCGGTAACGAGGTTGAACTAGGTATGCAGAGATACCGACGATCATAACCTCGGATAAGTAAACTATCGTGAGACAAAGGGAAATTGGTATCGTATGTAAGTGGTTCATTCGATCGCAAAGTAATCGTAGAAATATGTGGGAGCCATATTAATTTCCAGATTCCTCTGTTGGTTATTGTTCGGAGAAGTGTCTTGATCATGTCCGCATAATTCACGAACCGTAGGGAGACACACTTAAGGATTCGACGTTGTTTGAGTAGTTATGGTAGTATGAGAAAGAGACCGAATGTTGTTCGGAGTCTCGGATGGGATCCGGGATATCACGAGGTGATCCGGAATGGTCCGGAGAATAAGATTCATATAAGGAAAGTCCCGTTTCGGAGTTCGGGAATGATTCCGGTGTTTTCATCGGGAATGTTCTAGAAGGTTCCGGAATGTCCGGCACTCCGGAGGGGAAGGGGTACATGAGTGTGTCATTGCAAGTTGGAATGATTGCATCATGTACTAAGTGTATTCGCTGTCCAAAATAAAGGGTTTAATCAAATCCTAAATTGAAAAGTCAAACGGCTAGTTTGAAAGTCAAGCGGCAAGTTTTGGAAAGTGGAAAAGAGGAGGAAGGAGGGAAACCGAGTTGGGGAGGGAATCCCTCCTCCAACCGGCGGCCCACCTCCAAGCCGAGTTGGGGAGGTACTCCCCTCCCTCCCCTTGGCGCGCCGGCCCCTCCACCTATATAAGGAGGGGCAGGGCTCCCTCCTCTAGACACACAAGTCCCTCACCTCAAACCCTAGAAGCTGCAGCCCTCCATAGCCGCCGCCACCACCTAGGGTTTTGCCCTAGCCGCCGACTTGGGTGTCCCCGGAACCCTAGCCGCCGGCTCTAGCCCCTCCTCCTTGGTGTGTCTAAACCCTAGATCGCCGAGGAGCTCTCTCATACTCCACCATACTCGCTCCGGCTTAAGGCGAAGCCCTGCGGGATCTCCCCTCTAGTTCCGGTACCACGCCGTTGTGCTGCCGGAATCTCGAGGAGAGTGCTACAACCTCCGCTGCCTGCTGGAACAAGGGAGTGGAAGGTCTCCGTCGAGTACCGAACGTGTGACCGACTGCGGGAGCGCTGCCGGAACGCAGCGCCGGAAAGATCGTCTACGCGATCTTGAGATCGGGAAGAGTTCGACTACATCACCCACGAGAATCCGCTCTCGTTAAACACTTTGGAATCTCCGAGGGTAAGTTATTCCATCGACTCGTTGCTATAATCTAGTAGATAGATCTTGGCTTGTTTGTTTGTATGCGATAGAAATTTTTTGTTTTCCATGCTACGAAACCCTACAGTGGTATCAGAGTCGTGTCTATATGTAGATCTGTTGCACGAGTAGAACACAATGGTCATTGTGGGCGTTGATGCTTTTATTGTCGATTGCTTCTTGTGTACTTTGCATCTTGCGGTATGTTGGGATGAAGCGGCCCGGGCTAACCTTACATGACATCGTTCTTGAGACTTGCTCCACGCTTGACATGCAACTTGTATTGCATAAGTGGCTTTGCGGGTGCCTGTTTCTCCTAGCATAGTTAAGATCCAATTTACAACGGGTGATTAACAATAGTAGTATCAATGTTGTGGTTCATGTTCGTAAGTTAGAGCGACACTTATTGAAAGCCCCAAACCACGTAAAACATGCAAAGAAAGTAGAGGCGTCTAACTTTGTTTTGCAGGGGTGTGCAGTGATGTGATATGGCCATGATTGTGATTATATTTGATGTATGCAATGTTCCTTATTGTAAGTTGGCAACCGGCAGGAGCCATGTGGTTGTCTTTAATTTATGTTAAGACCCGCGTGTCTATTCAAAGTAGTTGTAATAGTTGAAGCCGGTGGACGACAACCATGGAGAGGCGTCATTGACCTTGATGCAATGCCGGTGATGATGAAGATCATGTTCGTGCTAGAAGATGGAGATCGGAAGCACAAAGAAGAAAAGCCATATCATATCACATATTATGAATTGCATGTGATGTTAATCCTTTATGCATCTTGTATTGCTTAGTAGACGACGGTAGCATTATAAGATGATCCCTCATGCACATGAATTTCAAGTCATAAAGTGTTCACCCTTAGTTAGCACCGTTGCTAAAGCTTGTTGTTTCGAAGCACCACGTGATGATCGGGTGTGTTAGATTCTGCAAGTGTATACAACGTGAGCAAGCCAGATTTGCTCATGCGGAAACTAAGGTTTGATCTTGACGAGCCTAACATGTACAGACATGGTCTCGGAACACGGATCACCGAAAGGTAAAGCATGAATCATATAGTAGATATGATGAACATGACGATTGTTCGCCATTGAAACTATATCAACTCCCGTGATGATCGGTGTTGATGTGGTGGATTTGGTTCGTGTGATCACTAAAACAATGTGAGGGATATTGTTTTGAGTGGGAGTTCACCTAGATTAACTTTATTAATTAATTTGAACTCAATTTGTCATAAACTTAGTCTAAATTATTGCAAATATGTTGTAGATCAATGGCAGCCCCTACCATCAATTTTAATGCGTTCCTAGAGAAAGAAAAGTTGAAAAACAATGGAAGCAACTTCGCGGATTGGTTCCGCAATTTGAGGATTGTCCTCACAGCTGGTAATTTGACCTATGTGCTGGATGCACCGCTGGGTGACCCACCTGCAGCTGATGCTTCCGATGAAGTAAAGAATGTTTACCTCGCTCGGAAGAATCAGTACTCCATAGTTCAGTGTGCTATCTTGTATGGTTTGGAATCGGAGCTTCAGAAAAGGTTTGAAGATTCAGACCCATATGATATTGTCGAGGATCTCAAATTGATTTTTGAGACTCATGCGGCAATTGAAAGCTATGAGGCTTCTGAAAAGTTCTTTAATTACAAGATGGAAGAGGGCAGCTCCGTCAGTGATCATGTGCTTAAGATGTCTAGGCACGCAAACAAACTTCAAAGCTTGGGTATAGTGATTACTAATGCTTTGGGGATTTACTGTGTCCTCCAATCACTACCACCAAGTTACAAGAACTTTGTGATGAACTACAACATGCAGAACATGAACAAGACTTTGCCAGAACTCTTTGCCATGTTGAAATCTGCAGAAGTGGAGATCAAGAAAGAGCACCAAGTGTTGTTGGTCAATAAGACCACCAAATTCAAGAAAGGCAAGTCTAAGCAGAAGGGACACTTCAAGAAGGGTGGTAAGAAAGTCACCACGCCGACGAAGAAGACCAAGGCTGGACCTAAGCCTGATACTGAGTGCTTTTACTGCAAGGGAGAAGGTCACTGGAAGCGGAATTGCCCAAAGTACTTGGCGGATTTGAAGAACGACAACATCAAGAAGAAAGGTATATCTGATATACATGTTATTGATGTGTATCTCACTAGTACTCGTAGTAGTGCCTGGGTATTTGATACTGGTTCGGTTGCTCATATTTGTAACTCGAAACAGGTGCTGTAGAATAAACGGAAGCTAGCGAAGAACGAGGTGACGATGCGCGTGGGAAATGGATCAAAGGTTGATGTGATCGCGGTCGGCACGCTACCTCTTCATCTACCATCGGGATTAGTTTTATACTTAAATAATTGTTATTTGGTACCTGCGTTGAGCATGAACATTATATCGGGATCTTGTTTATTGCGAGACGGTTACTTGTTTAAGTCGAGAATAATGGTTGTTCGATTTATATGAGTAATATGTTTTATGCACATGCACCTTTGATAGATGGTCTATTCTTATTGAATCTCGATAGTGGAAATACACATATCAACAACATTGAGGCTAAACGTTTGAAATCAAGCGAGAATTCGACCTATATGTGGCACTGTCGTCTTGGTCACATTGGAGTGAAACGTATGAAGAAACTCCATTCCGATAGACTTCTTGAATCACTTGAAAGATGCGAAGCATGTCTGATGGGAAAAATGACTAAGACTCCATTTTCTGGTATGATGGAGCGAGCTACAGATTTATTGGAAATCATACATACCGATGTATGTGGTCCAATGAGTGTAGCATCGCGCGGTGGTTATCGTTATGTTCTTACCTTCACGGATGACTTGAGTAGATATGGGTATATCTATTTCATGAAACATAAATCCGAAACTTTCGAGAAGTTTAAGGAGTTTCAAAGTGAGGTAGAGAATCAACGTAACAAGAAGATTAAATTTCTACGTTCTGATCGTGGAGGTGAATATCTAAGTTACGAGTTTGGCGAGCATTTGAAGAAATGCGGAATACTTTCACAATTGACACCGCCGGGAACACCACAGCGTAATGGTGTGTCCGAACATCGTAATCGAACTCTCTTAGATATGGTTCGTTCTATGATGTCACTTACAGATTTACCGCTATCATTTTGGGGTTATGCATTAGAAACAACCGCATTCACTTTAAATAGGGCACCGTCTAAATCCGTTGAAACGACACCGTATGAATTATGGTTTGGGAAGAAACCTAAATTGTCGTTCCTTAAAGTTTGGGGATGCGAAGCCTATGTAAAGAAGTTACAGCCGGACAAGCTTGAACCCAAAGCGGAAAAATGCGTCTTCATAGGATACCCGAAGGAAACTATTGGGTATACCTTCTATCATAGATCCGAAGGCAAAATCTTTGTTGCCAAGAATGGATCCTTTCTAGAGAAGGAATTTCTCTCGAAAGTAGTGACTGGAAGAAAAGTAGAACTCGACAAGGTTGTCGAACCTTCTCTCGAAATTGCGAGTAGCGCAGCACCGGAAGAAGTTCCTGTGGCGCCTTCACCAATAAGAGAGGAAGCTAATGATGGTAATCATGAAACTTCGGTTGAAGTTGCTACAGAGCCTCGGAGGTCAACGAGAACTCATACCAATCCAGATTGGTATGATTCCGTTATGAATGTCATGTTGGTGGACAACACCGATGACCCCGAGACATATGAGGAAGCGATGATGAGCCCAGATTCCAATAAATGGCAAGAAGCCATGAAATCCGAGATTGGATCCATGTACGAAAACCAAGTATGGACTTTGGTGGACTTACCGGATGGCCGGAAGGCTGTCGAGAACAAATGGATTTTCAAGAAGAAAACAGATGCTGATGGTAATGTTACTGTCTATAAAGCTCGACTTGTCGCAAAAGGGTTTCGACAAATTCAAGGAGTTGACTACGATGAGACTTTCTCACCAGTAGCGAAGCTAAAGTCTGTGAGGATTATGTTAGCAATCGCTGCATATTATGATTATGAGATATGGCAGATGGATGTCAAAACAGCATTCCTCAATGGAGACATTGATGAAGAGTTGTATATGATGCAACCCAAAGGTTTTGTCGATCCTAAAGATGCTAACAAGGTATGCAAACTTCAACATCCATCTATGGATTGAAGCAAGCATCCCGAAGTTGGAATCAACGTTTTGATAAGGTAATCAAAAGTTTTGGTTTTATACAAACTTATGGAGAAGCTTGTATTTACAAGAAAGTGAGTGGGAGCTCTGTAGCATTCTTAATACTATATGTGGATGACATATTGTTGATTGGGAATGATGTAGACCTTCTTAATAGTGTCAAGGGATATAAAGATTTGCAAAGTACACACAAATCTGAATGTGGCGGATCCGTTGACTAAACCTCTCCCGAGGGCAAAACATGACCAGCACCAAACTGCCATGGGTGTTCGGTATATTACCATGTAATCTAGATTAGATGACTCTAGTGCAAGTGGGAGACTGTTGGAGATATGCCCTAGAGCCAATAATAAATGTAGTTATTATTATATCTTTGTGTTTATGATAAATGTTTACATTCATGCTATAATAGTATTAACAAGGAAACATTGATACTTGTGTGATTTGTAAACTTAATTTGAAGTCCCTAGTATAGCCTCTATACATCACTAGCTTGTTGGTTGATAAATGATTGCGGTTTCCCTATCATGAACATTGAGATGTTATCAACAACAAGATCATATCGTTAGGAGAATGATATGATGGACATACTCCTATAGATAAGCGTAGCATAAAGATCAAGTCATTTAAATAGTTCAATTGCTATATGCTTTCTGATACATAGTAACCTAATTCCTTCGACCATGAGATCATGCATATCACCTTTACCGGATGGATGCTTTGATGACATCAAACACCACACCGTAACTGGGTGGCTATAAAGGTGGCATCGAGTGTTCGGAAAGTATTGGTTGAGACACATGGATCAAGAGTGGGATTTGTCCATCCATATGACGGATAGATATACTCTGGGCCCTCTCGGTGGAATGTCATCCAATTAGCTTGCAAGCATGTGACTGGATCACAAGGGATCACATATCACGGGAACGAGAAAAGAGTACTTATCGGTAACGAGGTTGAACTAGGTATGCAGAGATACCGACGATCATAACCTCGGATAAGTAAACTATCGTGAGACAAAGGGAAATTGGTATCGTATGTAAGTGGTTCATTCGATCGCAAAGTAATCGTAGAAATATGTGGGAGCCATATGAATTTCCAGATTCCTCTGTTGGTTATTGTTCGGAGAAGTGTCTCGATCATGTCCGCATAATTCACGAACCATAGGGAGACACACTTAAGGATTCGACGTTGTTTGGGTAGTTATGGTAGTATGAGAAAGAGACCGAATGTTGTACGGAGTCTCGGATGGGATCCGGGATATCACGAGGTGATCCGGAATGGTCCGGAGAATAAGATTCATATAAGGAAAGTCCCGTTTCGGAGTTCGGGAATGATTCCGGTGTTTTCATCGAGAATGTTCTAGAAGGTTCCAGAATGTCCGGCACTCCGGAGGGGAAGGGGTACATGAGTGTGTCATTGCAAGTTGGAATGATTGCATCATGTACTAAGTGTATTCGCTGTCCAAAATAAAGGGTTTAATCAAATCCTAAATTGAAAAGTCAAACGGCTAGTTTGAAAGTCAAGCGGCAAGTTTTGGAAAGTGGAAAAGAGGAGGAAGGAGGGAAACCGAGTTGGGGAGGGAATCCCTCCTCCAACCGGCGTCCCACCTCCAAGCCGAGTTGGGGAGGGACTCCCCTCCCTCCCCTTGGCGCGCCGGCCCCTCCACCTATATAAGGAGGGGCAGGGCTCCCTCCTCTAGACACACAAGTCCCTCACCTCAAACCCTAGAAGCTGCAGCCCTCCGTATCCGCCGCCACCACCTAGGGTTTTGCCCTAGCCGCCGACTTGGGTGTCCCCGGAACCCTAGCCGCCGGCTCTAGCCCCTCCTCCTTGGTGTGTCTAAACCCTAGATCGCCGAGGAGCTCTCTCATACTCCACCATACTCGCTCCGGCTTAAGGCGAAGCCCTGCGGGATCTCCCCTCTACTTCCGGTACCATGCCGTTGTGCTGCCGGAATCTCGAGGAGAGTGCTACAACCTCCGCTGCCTGCTAGAACAAGGGAGAGGAAGGTCTTCGTCGAGTACCGAACGTGTGACCGACTGCGGGAGCGCTGCCGGAACGCAGCGCCGGAAGGATCGTCTACGCGATCTTGAGATCGGGAAGAGTACGACTACATCACCCACGAGAATCCGCTCTCGTTAAACACTTTGGAATCTTCGAGGGTAAGTTATTCCATCGAATCGTTGCTACAATCTAGTAGATAGATCTTGGCTTGTTTGTTTGTATGCGATAGAAATTTTTTGTTTTCCATGCTACGAAACCCTAAAGTAGTCGCGCCAATAGCGCTCCCCAAAAACCTTATCTCCCTTCTCCCGTACAGGACTCGAAGCAGCGGGGTCTCGGAGGCCTACTGTCCCGGCTCGTGGTGCACGCCGGAAGACGGGATGGGGAAGACTAGGTAGCACGGTGCTCTAGAACTGGAGGCGCAAAGGATGTGTAGTAGTGTGTTTGAGAGGAGGCACAATCTCTCTCTTATATAGGCACAGAGGGGAAGGCAGACAGGCTGCGCAGGAGATGAAACGAATGGACAGAAGTTGAAGCGAGGTCGTCCGATCCATGCTACTTTACTGTAACCACGGGCTTTGTGACATTCTATCTTTATCGAAGAGAGCTTATTTCTCACTGTTTCTACCATTCGAGGGGGAAGCCATTACGAGGATGCGAGCTTGCCAACAGAAGATTTTCCAATTGGAAGTACCAACAATGGCGCAAGCAGGCCAAGAACTGGAAGAAAAGCGGGTTATTAACCACACAGCTATAGTCAAATCAGAGAAGAATCCACGACACAAGCCTAGTGTGAATAAGAAAGTGGATGTAAAAAGAAGAGTGGGATAAAAGTAAAGTAGGGAAATGACTTGCCTAAGGCATTGAGAAAACCAAATCCTCCACCAGTTCCCCTTAAAGATAGGCAGATGTGAGCAGTGAAGCCGTCAGAGGCAGAAGCTGTCGCTTGACGGACGAAGCTGAGCCGATACGATAGGCGGGTGAAGTGAGCGAGACCAAGACAGGCTAGACGCGGAGTGGCGAAGGGGGTCCACCTCAGTTCATATTAAAAGTCCACTCAAGCAAAACGTTTCAGCTTCTGTAGAACTGTTCATATACCATCCATGCGTGGCAAAATAAAGCTCGGCTCGGCGAGATTCCCACAACCCGCGGCGCGCGCGTCATGACGTGACGAGGCGAGGCGTGGCGAGGCGAGCAAGAAGGAGGAGCGCGCGTGTATATGTCTTCTCTTCTCAAGCTTGTACAAGTGGTGGAAGAGCTACCTTATAAGCTGGTCCAATTTCCACTCAACTAGCAATGTGGGACTAAACATTTGTCCCAGCTCTTGCCTTGCATGAATGGGCCAAATGGGCCTCTAGGATTTCAGGAATTTATTGGCATATAATAAATGGGCTGGGCCTATTTAGGCAAAAATTCCAACACTTATTTCTTGGAGTACAATACACGATACTTGATACCTCTATATAGTTGCCTACTTCTAGTAGTAACTACGCTCATCATACATGCCTGATGTCCAACCGTGATGACGTGTTGTTTGTCGCATAGTTTGTGGAACAAATGGCCTTCTAGAAGGAACATACTATGTATCTGAAGTGTCAGGACTTGAGTCATTACTCAACCTGAGCGTTGACTCCCTCCAGCTCAGCTGAAAAGTCTTCAGAAACATATTCAACATTATCTCCTACTTGCATCTCATGAGCTTCATTACTTGAGTTGTCCACAGGATACGTAGATCCTGCTGCTTCCCAGGTGCTCCTTTGGGCAAGATAGTTAAACACTAGATAATATATATTCCCTGGGTTTTGATAAGATGTTGATGATTCAAACACTCTCTCTTCAGGATCTTCTTCTTCATCCTGATTATCTATTGACATGATATTTCTACTACTGTTAATAAGGTTAATTCTTGCACCCATCTAGCTAGATTGTCCAACATTTCTATCAGAACCATCTGTGGACATCTGGTGTTCATGAGATCCTTCATATGATCCCCTTCTCCAACCATCAAAATTCTCAATAGGAAGTTCTGAGTCAGAACCATCCTCTGAACCCTGTGGTACTGCATACCTCATATCCATAGTAGGATCGTGTATAGGTTCAGTACTTGGTGAATAAGTATATGGTATAAAAGATTCAGGATCTATAGGTATATCCTTAAAGATAGGTGTTGCACTACTACTTGCTTCCTTATCTAACTGGAATGCTAACTTCTTCCTCCTTTCCGGATCAGTTAGATCCTCTAACATGTCATATTTATCTTTGATAATCACTTGATGTGTCTTGTAAAAAGACGCAACGAGTGCTCGGTATCTATCCATAAACTTGGAAGCTAACTTAGGATGCTTCTTAACCAAAGTAAGATGATCCGGTATAGGCTCCGACTCTATAGAATCATGAGGTATCACAAAAAATGTGCTACCTTCTAACTCCTTGGCTTTATGCTCCCGGATATGAGCTATCGCCTCCACAACAGCAACATGATATGCTGCTAAGTGACTCCTACCTTCACCTATAGGTAGATCGTGATATAATCCAAGCTCCTTAGGGAGTTGGATACTCACATGATACTAGTATAACATCTGACCATAATAATAGGTTATGGTATTCACCGGAATTCTAGTTGGACAACTAAAGATCTTTAAAAGTTGACGAAGTTGGTCTGTGAATGATCCTTGATAATCATCAAGAGTCTCCTCTTTCCTTACCAAGGTCTATTTTGGAAACTTTGGTGCCATAGCTATGTATATCAGAAAAATAATTTTGATTAGTAACCAATAATATATTGCATCATAACAAAGAATTATCGCACTAAAACATATAACATAATATTCTCATTTGAATACCCATTATATTACTTTTAGAGAATTCTTTATCGTTGCTAAACTTTCCTACAGGTAATACCCTTTACTAGGTTTCCAACGTAAGGTCAAAGCAATTTGCTCTGATACCAACTGCTGTGACCCAGCATACCACTTCATGTGTAGTACACTATAGTCGTTGACATGACATCCATAGAACACCATTCTGTAAATATCACACCCCTCAGAGTGGTACAACAGAAACATTGCGGGTCCATATTACAAACATTCACATATTATTATTATTACAATACCAGAAGTTCAAGACTTCAAAAGGTTTCAACTTACAAACCAAAATATAAAGTGTTTCAGTGGAATTTAAAAGTAGCAACTCCGACTAGGAGTTGAGCTCAGCAGCTTATTCTATAGAGTTCATGATGCTCGGCTCCGTTGGTTTCTACTAACTAGGATACTTAGTTGGACTCGTTATCATCAACACCATAGAGGATTTCGTAATCCACTCCTTAAACACCTCATGACAGGTCAGGCTCCTCGTAGAACACATCTTCTTGACATTCAGCTGCATACATTGGCACGTCTTCGGGATTCTCAGAGTCTAAGCAAGGATTCAAAGGAAAGGATGAGTAACAACGTTACCCAACAAGTTCATTATATGCAAGGTGGGAAGTTTGATGCTCTAACTACCACCTCGGATTATAAATCCTTGGCACTATGCAATTTTTGTAAATGTTTCTTCAAAGATTGATTTTATATATAAAAAAATCTATGACCATCAGCCTTCACAGGTTGACCAGAACCTTCATGGAGTTCCTTTCCTGCCGCGTTCGTAGTTCCTTCCCGGAACAGGGAGTAACAAGTTACAATTCTTACACTCTGCATAGGTGCGTTACTTTATCCATGAGAGATCAACTCCTTGTTGCACAACCGGGCATACTTTCCCATCCACAATACCATTATGTGGGGCCCAGTAGTTGGTCCAAGCCAATCACTGCCCCCTTCGCGACCTCGCATGCATCCTTGGTGTACACCATGCCCACATAATGAATTACGGCAATGGTTTGTACAAACCGTTAGATGCCAGAACTATCGTGGGACGATGAGGGTTCCCACCCATATGATGCATATCCTCTACGAATTACCAATTAATATTCACGCTACGAGGATAACAGCCACGGCCTGCACATCCGGCTTCATGCGAGAGGAAGAAGATACAGCTGACTTCTCTGTCCCATTCCAAATCTCATGGCTAACGCGTAATATACGGGGCTAGAATCACTGATGTTAGGGGTTATTAAGTCCCTAATTGATCATCATTGTTGCAAATAGAACACTAAGTTCTATTGCTACATTATATCATCACTTAGGATGATATCTAATGATTTCTTTATTTGTGAAAATAATATTTTCTTTCTTTGGAGTATATATGATAACACACAATTTGCAAATACTTTGATAAAGACTCTTCAAAGGATATGAGCAAGTGATGAACTTGCCTTGTGATGGCAAGGTAGTGAAGTTTGATGCTTGCACTGGACCTTGAGCTTCTATGTCTACAAAAACATCATTATTGCCCGGTAAGGACAATATTTAAAGAAGCAAAATGATTATGCAAAGTAATGTAATGCATCATTTAACTTGATATTCATTCTCCCCATTATTGTAAAAATTCATTTTAATAATAAATTATTTATAAATATTAATTTTTAATATTTATAATACAATATTGTATTATTTTATTTTATTTCCCTTTTATTTGAATTTTATTGATTGAATAATTCCTTTAAGAATTATTACTTAAATATAAAAAAATGTTATTAAATATCTATTGAGTATTTTTCTAAAATACTACAATATTAATATATAATGAAAGTGATTTTTATTTATATTTATCATCTTTCAATAATTTTGTAAAATTCCATAAAGAATATATAAATTACAAAATTCTTAATAAAATTTATATGTCTAAAATTTCATCTCTTAATTTATTTGGATAGTTTGGATTATTGTGATCCAAAAATATTTTATTTATAATTTTTGGACTTGTATTTTTTTTCTAAAGTTTATTTAAGTTCAGGGTCATATTGGTATTTTCCTATTTATTAAAAATAGGCTATAAATGGTTTGGGCTGGCCTTTTAGGTTTATTGGGCCCTTGTGTCCCAGTAGGGCAGGGTCAAAATAATACCCCGAAGGGTTTTTGGCCCACCCAGCCCAACACTCCCTGTGTCTCACTCGAGCTCACCCCTCTCCTTCTCTTCCCCGACCCCGTGGTCACTGGTGTCGCCGCTGGCGATTCCCGCCGTCATGGACCACCCTGGCTACTGCCGTGGTGCAGGAAGAGGTTGTCGTCCCTGCTCTACCTTTCTATCCAATTGGATCTAGATTTGGAGCTCTCCTATGGCCAGATCGATGCCGTCCCGAACCCTAGGTTTTGGGGTTGGCGTTGATCTTGGGGCCGCCACTGCTGTCGTGCTCTATGGTGATGTTCCTCGCCTCCAGGTGTGGCGAAGGACGCCACCGTGGTGATGTGTGGGTTGCAGCGCCCCCCCTGGGGGTGCTCCCCGTGACGCCATGGTCGTCGGCCATCTCTGCTTCCTCTTCTAGTCTGCAGCGAGAACCTATTGTAAGTTTTTTCCTCTCCCCTCGTGCTCTCTGTGCTAGTTCATCCTCTGCTAGATGTTGCTAGTGACTTTCCTGGTGATTGTCTGGTCCTGATTAAGGTTCTTGGTTCTGCTTAGGGTTCATACCCTGTTGTTGATTAAGTAATTGCTGAATTGGATCATGTATTGATGGTCCCTTAGCATGCTAAATGATTGTTAGTTTTGGCTTGCTGCTTAAGATGAACTGTGGTGGTACTAGTGGCTTATCTGATGATTCTATGGATTAATTTTGATGTGTTCAGAGGATAAAGTTGCTATATAAATAATACTTGGGAATCTTGTGGTTTATTGTTTCACCACTGTCATTACTTGGTGAATGACACTGGATGGTGTGTGATGAAATCATTGTATTAACACTTGTTGGTTTAAGAATTTAGATAAAGTTTGAGATCAAATGGTTTCAAATAGTTAAGATATACATAGGGATTTTCTTAATTATGATTCCTGTGATGACAGTAAAACGATTTATAGTTGGTTGGTTAAATCTGTGAAGATTGAATGCTTAACCTGATTAATGTAGAACTGTTCTTGTGACACCATCTTTGTATGGCACACAAGATTAGATTCTATTTCATTGTTTGGGTTGGTTTAAGCTTAAGATGAGTTTGGCTTTAAATATAAGTAGATATTTTCCTTTCTTAAATCCCTAAGACCAATGATGTTGGTCTGAGGTTTAGGGATTAGGCTTTTATCTAGTTGATTCATATGGAGTAAAAATTATTCTAATTCTAATTCTAACTTTCGAGAGTAAAAATTATTCTAATTCTAACTTTATTTTTCTTTTTAAGTTTTCTGTTTATTTTGCAGGTACCAGATTTGAAGATCAAGATTTTAGTTTAGGTTTTTATTTTTCTTTATAGAATAGTCACTTGTAATAACTCTCATATTCCATTGTAATCTTTAATTTATTCTTTTGTACTTTTTATTTTTTTATTCTTTTGTAATAAAGATTGTACTATTATCAATAAAGAAATATTCTTTATTTATTTGCTATTGTAAAGATTGTAGATGTTTTTCATAAGTTACATTTTTTTGTAACTTATTTATTGGATAAAATTATGAAATGGAGATTCTTATTCTTAATTGCTTTCTTTATATAAAGTTTGAGTTATTATTATTTAACTCTTTAATTAAATCAAATACTCAAACAACATTCAAAAATCCTTTTGAATTATAATTCAAACACTCAAGTTTTTAAATTCAAATTTTATTTCCCAAAACACACTAACCCACAAAGATCATATCAAAGTATATAGCAATCATCCTTCAAGTCTATACCTAAGCTCAAAGCATGAAAGAAACTTTGATCACTTTAAGTTTTTATTTGGTGAAAAATTTACCCACATTTTCACAGATGAATGCATGCAACATTTCAAATTCCTAAATCTACCCTTCGCTAGTTCCTAAATGCTGGGGTGTTACATTCCTGCTAGCATAGAAGTGTGTACTATTGATCCTATTTTGCCTGAACCTTATGTTGAGAAAATCCCTTTTCCTGCTAAGGTAATGGAACATTCTATCAGAGCTAATGTGGTTAGCAAAAGTGCAAAGAAGATTGTGGAACCCTATGAGCAAATTAATATTGAACCTGTGTTAGCTATTGTGAAAGATCTTGTCACTAGAAATATAGAGGATGAGCATATTGTCTTCTGTGAAGACGCTTCTAATATTGTCTCTCATCCTAGAAAAGCTAGAAAAGCTAGTGTTCATCTGCTTTCTGTTAGAATTGGTGATCATTGTTATTATGGTTTATGTGATATTGGTGCTAGTTCTAGTGCTATTCCTTATGAGCTTTACAGGGAAATTATGCATGAAATTGGTCCTTGTGAGCTTGAGTACATTGATGTGATTATTCACCTTGCCAATAGAGAGACAGTATGTCCCATTGGCATTGTAAGAGATGTGGAGGTTCTTTGTGGTAAGATTAAATATCCTGCTGATTTTCTAGTACTTGGTTCTGAAGCTAGTAAAACCTATCCTATTATCTTTGGTAGACCCTTCTTGAATACTTGTGGCGCTATCATAGATTGTAGGAAAGAAAAAGTTTTTACTAAGTTTGATGGAGAGTCTTATGAGTTTAATTTTTCCAGATTTGCTAAAACTCCTTATGAAAATGAACTGCCTAATGAGGATTTCAGGGTTGAACAACTTTCTGCTATTTCTCTTGCTCCTAACAATGCCTTGCAGCAATTTATGGAAGATCATGAAAGCGATGTATTCATGAAGTAAAGAAATGAGTTTGACGAGGTTTTCCTTTGTCAGCCTGAGAAACTTAAGCATAATCTACCTGTGGAAGATTTGGGTACCACACTACCACCTAAAGGGGACCCAGATTTCGAATTAAAACCTTTACCTGATAATCTTAAATATGCTTATCTTGATTAAGAAAGTATATCCTGTTATTATTAGTTCTAGACTTTTTGAGGAAAGGAAGAAGAAAGGTTACTATAAGTACTGAAGAAACACCGAGGAGCTATGGGTTATACTCTTGATGATTTAAAAGGTATTTCCCCCACTATATGTCAGCATGCTATTAATATAGAACCCGATGCAAAACCAGTTGTTGAGCACCAACGATGTCTAAATCCTAAGATGAAGGATGTGGTAAGAAATGAGGTATTAAAAATCCTTGATGCTGGTATTATTTACCCTATTGCTGATAGTCAATGGGTTAGCCCTGTTCATTGTGTTCCCAAGAAAGGGGGAATAACCGTTGTGCCTAATGAAAATAATGAGCTTATACCCCAAAGAGTAGTGGTTGGGTATAGGATGTGCATTGATTTTAGAAAGGTTAATAAAGTTACTAAGAAAGATCATTATCATTTGCCCTTTATTGATCAAATGCTTGAGAGGTTGTCCAAAAAAGACTCACTTTTGTTTTCTTGATGGTTATTCTGGGTTCCCTCAAATTGTTGTGAAAGCACAAGACCAAGAGAAAACCACTTTCACTTGTCCTGATGGCACTTATGCTTATAGGCGTATGCCTTTTGGTTTATGTAATGCTCCTGCTACCTTTCAGAGATGTATGTCTGCTATCTTTCATGTTTTTTGTGAAGAAATTGTGGAGGTTTTCATGGACGATTTCTCCGTCTATGGAACTTCTTTTGATAACTGTTTGCACAACCTTGATAAAGTTTTGCAGAGATGTGAAGAAACCAACCATGTTCTTAATTGGGAGAAATGCCATTTCATGGTTAATGAAGGGATTGTTCTTGGACATAAGATCTCTGAAAGAGGAATTGAAGTTGACAGAGCCAAAATTGAAGCAATTTAGAATATGCCTTGTCCTAGAGATATTAAAGGTATTTGCAGTATCCTTGGTCATACTGGTTTCTATAGGAGGTTTATTAAAGATTTCTCCAAAATTTCAAAGCCCCTTACTAATCTTCTTCAAAAAGATGTACCTTTTGTTTTTGATGATGATTGTAAGGAAGCTTTTGAAACTTTGAAGAAAGCTTTAACTACTTTTCCTATTGTCCAACCACCTGATTGGAGTTTACCTTTTGAAATTATGTGTGATGCTAGTGATTTTGATGTGGGTGATGTCCTTGGGCAACGTATCGATAAGAAGTTGAATGTTATTCATTATGCTAGCAAGACTCTAGATGCTGCTCAAAAGAATTATGCTACTACTGAAAAAGAGTTCTTATCTGTAATCTTTGCCTATGATAAGTTTAGACCCTATATTGTTGATTCAAATGTAACTATTCATACTGATCATGCTGCTATTAAGTACCTTATGACAAAGAAGGACGCTAAGACGAGTCTTATTAGATGGGTGTTTCTTTTACAAGAGTTTGATCTGCATATTGTAGACAGGAAAGGTGCTGAAAATCCTGTTGCTGACAATTTATATCGTTTGGAAAAAATTTCTTTTCGCCATTTGCCTGTTAATGATAGTTTTCCAAATGAGCAGTTGGCTGCAATAAGGGTAAGTCCGCATGAGAGTCCTTGGTATGCTGATTATGTTAACTTTATTGTTTCCAAGTATTTGCCTCCAACCTTTACAGCTCAGCAAAGAAGAAAATTCCTTTATGATCTAAGACATTACTTTTGGGATGACCCACACTTATATAAAGAAGGAGTAGATGGTATTATGCGAAGATGTCTTCCAGAATTTGAACAATAAGAGATATTGAGAAAATGTCATGGAAGCGCTTATGGAGGACATCATGCTGGGGATAGGACTGCACAATAGGTTTTACAATCTGGATTTATTGGCCTACCCTTTTCAAGGATGCAAGGAAGTTTGTCTTATCATGTGATGAATGTCAACGAGTTGGTAACATTTCTAGACGCAATGAAATGCCTATGAATTATTCTCTTGTTATTGAACCTTTTGATTGTTGGGGATTTGACTTTATGGGTCCTTTTCCTCCTTCAAAGGGGTATACTCATATTCTTGTTGTTGTTGACTATGTTACAAAGTGGGTAGAAGCCATACCTACAAACAGCGTTGATGGTAAGACCTCTTTAAAAATGCTTAAGGATGTTATTTTTCCTAGGTTTGGTGTGCCTAGATATCTCATGACTGATGGAGACTCTCATTTTATTCATGGGGGTTTTAAAAAAACTCTTGCTAAGTATGATGTAAACCATAGAATTGCTTCAGCTTATCATTCCCAAACCAGTGGGCAAGTAGAACTCTCCAATAGGGAAATTAAATCTATCTTACAAAATACTTTTAATAGATCTAGGAAAAATTGGGATAAAAAGTTGAATGACGCTTTATGGGCTTATAGAACGGCTTATAAAAATCCTATGGGGACGTCTCCTTATAAAATGGTCTATGGAAAATCTTGTCACTTGCCTTTAGAATTAGAACACAAAGCCTATTGGGCAGTGAAAGAGTTGAATAGAGATTTTAAACTTACTGGTGAGAAAAAATTGCTTGACATGAGTACCTTAGATGAGTGGAGAAGTAGAGCTTATGAAAATGCTAGACTCTTTAAGGAAAAAGTAAAAATATGGCATGATAGGAGAATTCTCAAAAGGGAGTTCCATGTTGGTGAGAAAGTTCTTTTGTATAGGTCTCGTCTCAGATTTTTTGCAGGGAAACTACTCTCAAAATTGGAAGGACCTTTTGTTATTGAGGAAGTATATCGTTCAGGTGCTATCAAAATATCTTCTTTGAAGGACAACACTACACATGTGGTGAATGGCCAAAGGCTCAAACATTATATTTCTGGAGATTTTTATAATGAAGACGTTGACATTATTCAAATGGTGACTCCGGAAGAATTTATTAGAAACCAAACACCAGAATCTGCAGAGTCTGTCTTTGAGTAGGTAAAAGTGGTGAACACATAAGGTTCGTGAAAGCCTAATATTTTTATATTTTTGATGTTTTTATTACATACGAAAGGTTACGAAGCAAAACAGAGGAGGAAACGAAGGCCGGGGTGGCCACACCCACCCTAGGCGCGGGCCCCAGCTGGCCGCACCTGGAGGGGGTGTGAGCCCTCGAGCTCCGTCTCCGCCTCGTTTTCATACTAGTACCTTCCTTATGCTTTGAAACTTCGTAATATATAACCCCCCCAGATCCCCCGAGGTTTCTGCATCATGTTCTCGTCGTGTTTTCGTTTCGGTCTGTTTCTGTTAGGAAATCTTCTCAAGTTTAGAGCGCCATGGTCTGCGCCAAACAAAGGCAAGAAGCCCGCGGAGGACATAAAGTTGGAGGAACAAACCGCCACAGTAACAAGGGCAAGGAAACCTACTTTTGTAGGAGCAATTAACACTAGACATGCTTTTTCTCGTAACATGCAGGGGATCATAGCCTCCGTTCCAGACTTCAGATCCTGCCCTGAGGCAGTGGAAGCCCTTCAAACCACTGACGAGTTTTGTGATAAGTACCGTGCTTTGAGGATGAAGGTGGATATGCTCCAAGAGGAGAATAACAGGCTTCGTAAGATGCCGGAGGATTTTCTGACCCTAAACAAGGGAACACCACCACCACCGAAGGAGTAATTCATCATCAGGTTTGGAATCCCCTTGGCTTGTTCCAAGCTTGGGGGAGTTCCGCGGTATCACATCATCATCTTTTATCTTTTACCTTTTTAGTGGATTCATATCTTTGGTAGAGAAGTTATCTTATAGGTTGGTTTGCATGTGGAAGTATCTCTCCTTTAGTTGATTATCTATGTATCCCTTGGTGTGAGTGCCTTTATGGAATATTAATGAGAAGTTTCATCTTTTACTTTTTGCACTTCTTATTTTAGTTTGCAATCTCTTTTATATGATTGATCTTGTTGATCAGTATTGGCATTACTTTGGGAGCATCAAGTAAATCTAAATTGGTTTTGGCAAACCGAGCTCTGGTCAGTAGCAACACTTTTTGAGGTTTGGAAGGAAAAGAGAAAAAGCTTACAGGTATTTTTTATCATTTTATTTTCTTTCTTGATTGGCTCATGACCTTAGTATTCTTTATTTAAGATCTTTTGTGTCTTCAAGGAAGATTGCATGTTTGGCTTTATTACTTGTATGTTTGCTTGTTTCCTTCAACTCTTTTGCTTGCTACCCAACCTTGCTAGTCAAAAACCTGTTTTCAGAAGGCATGCTTCTCATGCATCCAATTCCTCTGAACTAAAAACTGTGTCATTTGTGTCCACCATATCTACCTATTAGCATTATTGCTATTCCAAGCAAATTCTCAAGCTTCATCTATCTTTTGAATTAAAAACTATTTTATTATGAGAAAACTAGTTAGTAAAGCCCTCACGAACTTGATGGCACACCTTGTTTTATCGCCTATAATAAACTTGAACCATTGTGTCATCGAAGTTGTATATGCTTGCATCTATACGTTGGGATTAGCAGAACCGTGCTGTCACGGGGAACGCTTTCAACACTTATGGATACATATCTAGTTGATATCATGCTCTTTTGTTTGCGGATGTCGTCGGTGTGAAATAAAGAGGGAGCTTGTAAGTCCATGGAGTGATGTATGTGTGTTAGAGAAACGCCTAGGCCGCTATCCTAAGCCATGCCTAATCATGGTGGAAACTTGCAGCATCACCATAATGAGCATTCTGTGAAGCATCCTCAATAAAAAGCTATGCACATAGTAAATAAAAAGATCGCTGAGATGCTCATTGTCTGCTTGCCTTGTCATTTTGGTTATGAGATAGCTCCTGTACCATGTGCAAGGGGTACCCCGTTGGCGGTTGTTTATGATACACATGTACTTACAATGACAAGAACTTACCGATAACTAAAGTTGAGTAGCACGAGGAGCGACCCTCGTACTCAAGGGACTTGAGATTGCCAACTTATATTTCGTCAAGCATATACTCCATCCTTGTTCACTTTAACCTTAATCATTTCAAGATTCTTATGATAGGGGCAATGAGGTCTCAAAGCTAGTAAGTACCATAATCTTTTGAAATCTCTTTATGACTTGAAATCCCTGCCTCCCTCTATGAAGGGACCTTTCTCCTACTTCTGAGTTGAGTCAGTAAACCTTTTTCCTCTCTATCTCCAGCAAGCATTTGAGTTGTTGTGTTGCAAGCATTCATATGGTGATTTATTCAATCATGTTCTTTATATTCCTTGTTTGCACAGGACTCTTATCTATTGAATATTACTTTGAAAGCTATCATTGTGAAAAACCTATCTGAGCAAAGAGTGCTCCTGTTGTAAAAATTCTTCAAAAGCTTTTTGTGAAACTGTTTGCCAGCTGTTCTCTGACCAGGAAAAAGTTTGCCAATTCCAATTATGATTTATATTTATGCATCTCTATTGTGACTCATGTACTTGTTGCAAGCTAAGTTATATAATGGTGAGTTGCCTTCTTCAATGATTTGTGTAATGGTAAGTGTAATGCTTCTTGTCTGTATTCTTTTATCGACACTTCACTCCATAAACCTGTTGACATGTTTACTGAGCTCAGTTTTCGCGTGGGGACAAGCGAAGGTCTAAGCTTGGGGGAGTTGATACGTCCAATTTGCATCACCATTCTATATCATAATTTGCATCTATTCATTGATATATTTCTTATTAAGAGGTGTTACTTATGTCTTTTCCTCTATTTTTGCATGTTGGATGATTCTTGGAGGATGGACTGCCGGATTCAGGTTTCTGATGGAAAAAGAGGTGTCTTGATGCAATTTGCGAAGATCAGAAAAATACCGGAAAATATTGGAAAATTATATTTTCCCAAAAGACGAAGGAAGCCAGAAGGGGAGGCTTAGCTGGGCCACAGGGGGCCCACACCCTGGGACGCGCCTAGGGCAGGTGTGGCCCACCTGGCCGGCCTCTGACTCCGCCCTCTCGCTTATATCTTCCTCTCAGAACCCTAATACCAGGAGAGCAACCACATAAAGATTTCTGCCGCCTCTGCGGGGCGGAAAACACCGAGAGAGAAAGAGCTCTCCGGCAGACAGATTTCTGCCGAGGAAATTCCTTTCCGAAGAGGGGAGATCGTCGCCATCAACACCGTCATCAATCTAGGCTTCATCAGGATCATCAGCATCATCATCCACACCATCATCTCCACCAGCACCATCATCACCACTTTGTCCCGCTGTAACAATCGTGTTGGATCTTGCATTAGTTCTTAGGGAAAACTTTCCCGGTGTTGATTACTATTGTAGTTGATGCTTGTGAGTGGAACTATTGGATTATTGTTTATGTTCAGATTGTTATCCATCACCATATCATCTTTGAGCTTGATCCATATGATGTCTTGTGAGTAGTTCGTTTAGTTCTTGAGTACATGGGAGAAGTCATGTTGTTAGTAGTGGATTTGAGTTGAGATATTATTCAATGGTTTAGTATTTTAGTTATGGTGCTATTCTTCTAGTGGTGTCATGTGAACGTCTACTACATGATACTTCACCATTTATGGGCCTAGGGGAATGCATTGTGTATTTGGATACCAATTGTGGGTTGCCAAAGTGACAGAAACCTGAACCCCCGTTAGGACACCATTGCACAAGGGAGCGTAGGATCTCAGAGTTTAAGGCTGTTGTTAGGTTTATATCTTAATTGCTTTCTTGTAGTTGCGGATGCTTGCAGGGGGTTTAATCACAAGTATGTATTAGTCCAAGTAAGATCGGTACATTAGCATAGGTTCACCCACACAACACTTACAACATCAAAGAAGAGTACTTAGCTATATGAAGCGAAAGCACTTGACAGAATTCCCATGTGTCCTCAAGAACGTTTGGTCCTTATAAGTATTTCCACCGGCTTGTCCTTTGCTAAGAAAGGATTGGGCCACTTGCTGCAGTTGTTCGTTGTCTTTTTTACTTGCACTTTGTTTTGTTGCTTTATCAGAAAACCCATAAAAATCCGTTTGCTAAGTATTTACAGAGATTTCCTGCTACATACCACTAGTCAACACCTTCTGCTCCTCGTTGGTATCGACACTCCTATTTATCGAAAGTACTACAATACACCCCCTATACTTGTGGGTCATCAGAGGTCAACGGTGTTGATATAATTCTCACCTTCCTCAAGAGTCAGGTGAAGCAGCTCCAAGCGAGGGCGCACCTGATGTTTTTGTATGCTGGCGCCAACGACCTGACAAGGGTTTTGCCGGAGGAGATGTCTTCGGCTGACCTTGATAGGGCACTTCGGCCTCTGCTGAAGTATAAGGCTGAAGAGGATCTTCCGGGGAAGTCTCTCACTCCCCCTTCAATGCCAAGAAAGTTGTTTCCTAGGTGAAACTTGTAGTTGCATGTAATGCTTTTCGAGTGCTTGTTGTTTGTTACTGTTAACTCACTTTGTCTTTTGTCTCCAATTTGCAGGACTATAAGGTAGCGGGAATGATGCCCCCTCTGCCTGAAAAGTACTCAGTTGTACCAGACAATGAGGAAGCGGAGCCTGAGTCCGAGCTCCCCCTGCGCAGTCACCTTCCTTGGAAGCCCCTGAGCCTAGCGAAGGATGCACTCGAAAGAGGTCCCGGAGCGAGACTTCGGATGGGGAGACGCCGCCAACACCGAAGGGGCCGTCCTTCCTCGAGCATCATGGCGGTGATGAAGGTGCGACCTCCTCCCCCATTGCGGCCGTGCCTGTTCGAGAGATGGCTCCTCAGCCGCCGGCCAAGAATTATAATTTATTTAAAAAATATATAAATTCATTTCACCGTTTAGGTTTATATCACCTGTTGGAGAGATATTTTTTTGTCCAAGCTCCAAATCCTTGGTTCTCTTCTGCTGATATCAGTATGACCAGAATAAAAACAGACACAGTCCATTGATATTCCTGTGCTATCTGATGCTGCCCGGTCAAGCAGATTACCTCTTCCATCTCGTATCCCTCTCTCGCTGAGATGATGCAGTTGCAATACAAGCAGAAGTTGCGCGGAAGCTCCCTCGGTAGAACGGTGACAGCATGAGCTTGCAATTGCACTCGGAAGATTGAAATTTGCTTGCCAGAATTGTGCAACGCCCTTCACCTTTTGGATCGTCGGAAATAGAAAGCCAGCACCACCGAGCAGCTTTTGAATCCTCAAATACCAACGCAACGCGCTCTGCTACCAAGCACCAACGCAACGCGCGCGGCAGGGCACAGACCAGCAATGGCAACGGACGCGCTTTCCTGCTCCCGCGCGCTCCTCTTGATCCTCCTCGCCGCCGCCATGCCCGTCCCGAGCGCCACGGAGCTGCAGCGCGTGAGCATCACGGGCACCGTCATCGAGTGCTACCCGGTGCCAGCGCCGGCGTCGGTGCCCACCAATGCCACCAACGGCACCGTGTTCGGCGCGAGCGTGCTCTCGCTCCTCGGCACGCTCCCCTCTGCCACCGCGCCGACGGGTTTCGCCTCCCTCCACTCCGGCGGCGCATTCGCTCGCGGCCTCTGTTTCGGCGAGGCCACGCCGCCCGCGTGCCACCGGTGCCTGTCCCTGGCGGCCACGAGCCTCACCTCATCCTGCGGCGCCAACAGCCACCGCCGCGCCGGCATCTGGACCGACGGCTGCTTCGTCTCCTACGCCGACGCCAACGCCACGACAGCCAGGGAGGACGCTCAGCGCCAGCGCATAATCTCCGTCCCCGCCGACGCGCGCGCCCGCAACGCCACCGCCCGGGAACTGAAGCGGCTCGCCGCCGTCGCGCAGTACCTGGCGCCGCGCGCGGCCGCGAGCGGCAAGATGCTGGCCGTCGCGGACGCGCCCACCGTGGCGTGGTACTACGCCAAGAGGAGCACGGTGCGCGTGCTGGCGCAGTGCGCGAGGGACCGCGCGCCCGCGGAGTGCGACCGGTGCATCGAGTACTCGGCGCGCGTGGCGGCGGCGTGCTGCTGGGGCCTGGACCCTTGCCGCGACGGCGTGGCGGCCGCCGTCGTCGGGTTCAACTGCTACCTCCGCTTCGAGGTGTCGACGGCGCCGGTGCCGCTGCGACAGCGGATCGGTGAGTGCGCGAGCGTTCTCCTCTTCTTCATTGATTAATAATTTGAGCTGAGCTGACAGTGGATGTACTCATAGGAATGTTTGTGAAGGACAGTCCTGCCTTGACCGTCTTCCTGGGAGTAATCGTGGGGGTGCCGGTAGTGGGAGGTGTGGTGCTATTGGTTCAGAAGATGTACTATTGCTGGATGTGAGGAAGATCAGAGCCGCCAACAAAACGCAGCAAGATCAGGTAATCTGCCGTGTGTTTTCCCTTCTCTTTCTTTTTTCCTCCAAAAAAAATATGCTTGTTTCGACATAATAAATGTTTACAGAATAAACATTTTCACAAAAAAAAACATTTTTCTCAGAGTGGATTATATTTGTTAGACAGAACTGAATTTAAAAGTAATAATGTTTACAAGTTACCATTTCTCTGTTGGATATGTTTTATAGTAGAGGAGATGGATTGTACATACGGCTTCTGCATACAGTTTCCACAACCAAGCACTATTTGCAAATGTTCTCCAGGATCAGATTACTGTTCCTACTCAGGCCAAGTGATGTGTATTAACTTGATGATTGCAAAATTCCGAAGATGAGGGATGCTTAGCTTGAAAGAATATTTACTTTTTTATCAATAAAAAAAATGAGAAATGACTAAGGTTATGTTGCTCTTTGAGTACACCTTTTTAACACTTATTAATGTTCTCAGACAAATTAAACATTGTCCGAAAGAACAGTTTGCTCTTTTGAGTAGTACACCTTTGTTGAGTCTCGTTCGTTTGGGTACGATTTGCTTACAGATCATTTTGTTGATTTTGTGCATCTCGTTTCCTTGCAGGTAGGCCCCCGGGTGCGAGTGGAGCTGGGGGTGCGCGTCGTCAGGGCGCAACCTTAGCTGGGATCTATGGTGGTTGTTTGAACAAGAATGGATCGATGATCTAGCTAGGTCATCGATCTGCAGTGCGTGCCCCGGCCAGGAGGACATCATCTCATTTCTCTTATGCTTTCGTAGTAGTTAATCAGTTAAAATGACCCTCCCTAGCTTGATGTTCATGTTGATGTTGATGCTGGAATTAACGATCCAGAGACGAGCATCCACGATTCCACAACAGTTATATAGAGGCCGAATATAATACTTAAAACTCTTTATGTAATAAATGGCCTTTATCAAAAAAAATGCTTGCCAACGGTTAGAAATAATAGTACTACTAGTTACCGGTCTCACCTTCTCGGTGATTGAAAAAACAGGCTGCTTGCGGATGCCGACGGGTTTATGCACTGCAAAACTGCGGTTACTATCTCACCTGGCCACGTCCTAGTGTATCGACTCACTTCGCGTACTATGGTCATGCATTAAATATTTTAAAGTTCAACCAATTTTATAGAAAATAACAATATTTATGATACCAATTTAGTATCACTAAATCCATCTTGAAACGATTTTATGTTGCTATAGTTTTTATAAAGTTGGTCAAAATTTAACTTTTTTACTTTAGACAAGAGGTATAGCCGTATAGGTACACTTAGCTAAGCCAATATCGAACATGTACAAGAGAGGAAAGAGAGGCGCTCTAAGGCAGCTAAAACTCATCCAGAATTCCCTTCCTCCACGGGCGATGCCATCGGTCGGTCCTGAGGTCCTAGGAGGCGCAGGGATCATGGCTTCTCGCCAGCGGGAGATCTCCGTGTTTTTCTTAGACTGTCTTTTTTGCGATGATGCTTAGACTGTTTTTAGTGTCTTCTTCAGGATGTTGAGGTGGCGGCTATGTCGTGAAGTCAGAACTTGTCCAATCCTCGCACTGGTGGTTCGTCTAGTATTGATGGAAGGCACGTGGAATCGAATCTCCGTTAGATCTCTTGGGGTTCGATCATATTCGTATTCGTTGGTGTGGTTTAAGGTCTGTCTTTTCTAATCTACGTTTGTCATCTTCGGCAGGACCGTAGCCTAGAAATCAGAGACCCGGTGCAAAATTTGAAATTTGGCCCCGAGTTATTAGCAATTTCATTTTTTGTCATCATCGAGTTGCTAATAAAATTTTCCGCCAGAATAAATCTTGCTAAAAAAAGTGAACTCTTAAATGGCTATCCTTTAATTTAAATGAACCGTCTATGCTTCTGTGTAGCATTTCTCTATACAAGTATAACCAATTAAATTTTGTTGAGGAATCTTCTTCAGCAAACCCCAATTGATGCTATTGGACTACAAGTATAACTTTTTCTAAGTGATGATAAAAAGTAGGAAAAAGAAAAATAGAATACCCACTTGAAAAAAAATAAAAGTTACACATAACTACCTACCGCCAATTACCGAGAAAGTATATTTGTTGTAAAAACAATTGGTGTGCTGGTGTGTTGTGTGAGAGGAAACGTAAGAAAGAGGGAACTTGGAAATCGATGGAGGGGAGTAGTAGTGTTGTATGAATGCGAATACAGGAAGAGGGAGAGAGGCATAACTTAATGATTGATTAGAGTAACTTAATTTAACAAGGAGTAATTAGCAGCAGTACGTAAGATTTTGAGACCCCAATTTTCCGGAGGCCCGTGCATGTGCACACTTAGCACATGATTGCCATAAGGGTCTAATTTTTGGTAATAGTTGTTGCTCTGGCGTGCTGGTCCTTTAAAAGTTTAGCATGAGGATTTTTCGCATGTCTACTATAACAAACTTTACTATTATGATTTGCCCGGCTCCCGTGACGGAGGGGCAAGAACGGTGGCGCATCTTTAACTCGTGCTAGCCTTTGTAGTCATTGCTAGGTAGTTTAGTGATCTATTTACAACCATTTTCATCTAGCATCTTGCTACTGGAAGTACAAAGTTGATGCAGATCTAGAGTTTCTAGCTGGACTTGGATTTGGAATGACCGGAACAGGCGCATATCTCATGATATACAAATCTTGCTCCTTAGCTCAGTGTTAAGTCCTTGTTTTATCCCTTTTTTGCACAAAGGAGAGCCTTGGAAGGGGCTGTAAGCCTTTCATTAAAATAAGATGGCGGAGATACATATTTCTACGCAGGACCCTAAACAACATGAAAATACAACCAAGTCCAAACGCTTTACAAAAAGAACCCTACAAAAATCTAGGAGAAAGCAATCAGGTCCTTCTTCCAATCCATCTCTGCAACTACCTGGGCCTCGCGGTGGAGGTTGAAGGTATGCCGGAACACTTCGTGGGCAAGCTTAAAGGCCTTGATTTGGCCAGGGTAATCGGCTGGCTAACTTCCTTCGATTTGGAACTGCAGAAGATGTTGGCTTGGCTTCGCTACTCCATGGTCGATCATCACCACTGGAACTCAGAAATCCTTCCCTTCCAATCACAACCGCTGCACCCAGGAAGGGAAGACATATCGAAGAGCAACAACAACGAGCAACCATAATCCACTAACACCGTGCGAAGAAACCGAACTCACTCCTCAGAGCTCCCGCCTGAGATGAGAAGGAGAAACCGAAGAAGATGCAGCAACAACAAACTCGAAAACTACCGTTGCGCCATCTCCAATTAGAGGAAGAAGCAGACGACTCCACACAGCACACCTCCTCCTCGCCACCACGGCCAGGAGAGGCGAAGCATAGCCCCGCAACACACCCAGACTCCTTTCACACTCGCCACCACGGCCGGCTAGGAGAGGAAACTTGGGGAGAAGCATCCGCATCTGAAGATGGCTCGTACACGCCCTTTTATTCATGGAGCCACCCCCGGCCTCCCAGTTCCTCGCCATCGGCTCCGACCACTGGAGCACCGCAAAGAGAGGCAAGACCAACAACCAACTCGAGATCCTGGGCAAGAGATCTCTAATACAGCCCCCGGCATGAAGCCAGACCGCGGCAAGCCACCAATACACCCTACAGCTACAAAAACTACCCCTAAAACTAACTCCGACACCTTCCCTATTCCACCTCCGACCGGCTATTCCGGCGGAGGGGACATCAGGAAGGCCTAACGGCTAATGGTGGACTCCCAAGGAGGACGAGGGGGAGGAGAAGAAGAGACGTGACTTGTTTTTCCTTTGCATGCGTGTGTGATATACGTTGTTAACAATTTGTGTTATGTTTTGTAAGTGTTGTGCAAGTTGATACCTACTTCCTCCGCAAATAAATGTACTTGTAGCCTTGTCCTAAGTCAAAGTTAGTAAAGTTTGACTAATTTTGTAGAAAAACGTAACAATATTTATAGCACTAAATTGGTATCAGTAGATATGTTTTAATTTCATAATATGTAAATTTGATGTAATATATGTTGCTATATTTATGTATAAACTTGGTTAAATTTGATAAAGTTTGCCTTAGGTAAAAGGTAGAAGAAGTATACTTATTTGCGGACGTAGGGAGTATTTCTGAAAATTGTAATGTGAGCGTGAACTCAGTTGAATATCTGAATTGTAACGTGTGCTTGAATTTGTGTTTAGGAGTGCATAAAAAGTACTACCTTCAATCGTTTTCTAGGCCACATAGATAAAAACATGACCAGTTCTTTGATATTCCCTCTGCTTTCTCATGATGCTCGGTCCATATAACCACCGTGTTCAGATGGACAAAAAATAGATATGCATAACGTGATAGCAGTGAACACCAAAGCGGTACAAAATCGGTGAGATGCATCATGATGCATGGTCATCTACCGAGAAGTTGCGCGGAAGCTCCCTCCACAGAATTGGACTCGCAAGCTTGAAAATTGCTTTCCCGATTTGTGCAAGGTTTTCACCGCTACGCTTCTTTCACCGTATTTTAGCCCAAAACGTCCGTTTTAGTCGGAGCCGGTTATATTGCGGCCCGTTACAAGTATTGGCACTTGGTTGGGCGTTTTTTCTCCTCTGAATCGTTTTCGGCTCATTTACATGCCTAAACTTTACGGACGTGCGGGGAGCGGTTTCGTTTCCAGGCGACAGCAGAGTAGAGCCCGTCGACTACGACCCTCCCAACCCTAGCGCGACGGCGCCCGGCGGCAGCGCAGGAGGAGGTCTGTGGCGAACTGGCGGTCTGGACGGTTACCTTGTGTCGGAAGAGGAGGGCGACGAGGTCGGAGATCCGGCGGTTGAGGTCACGCAGGCGCCAGCGCCGGTGCCGCCACCGGTGGCAGTGCAGGAGGAGGTCTGCGATGAATCGGCGGTCTGGGCGGTTACCTTGTGTTGGAAGAGGAGGGCGACAAGGTCGGAGATCCGGCGGTTGAGGTTGCGGGGGCGCCAGCGCCGAGGCCGCCACTGGCAGCGACGGCCGGGGTCTGTGCCGTGTGCTTCATGCTGACCACGTCCAGGTGCAAGCCGTGCAAGTCCGTCAAGTGCTGATGAGTGGACTCAAACCCTGTTCCAATCTTCGTTTTTATTTTGGCGGGGATCCTTATGGCTACCATCCATGCGAGTTCTTTGTGACACTGACATTGGAGGGGTGAGGACAATGATTGCCATAGGGCGTGTAGGTTAGATCAGACGTGCCAAGAACAACTCAAAGCAAGAACATTAGAACAGATCCTTATTTATTAATTAGTACTGTCTAGCGCTTATAAGAAGTAACAGCGGTGTCAGCTCAAAGCAGAGTGAACCGGAGCGCCATGTCAGATTTACCGAACCTGCATACTCGTTTGTTGGAATGCATTGTATCTTTGACAACTGCAAATCATCAGATTTTTTGCTCGTAGTTATACAGTTTCTTCTGTCAACGATGTAGTGTTCCCATATGAGTTGATTGAGTAGTATACTCATGCATTATTGATTTAACTCTTGGCAGTTATGATACTGAAATTTGGTCGTGCCAATTCGGATGTGCTTAAGTTCATCTGATAGCAGTTTGACGGTTTGCCAGGTTTTATCCATCATCCATTCTTCAAAAATTAGTAGGACATTCTAAAGATATCACATGTCAGATTTACTTAATTGTGCTTGTAAAGGCTTTTCTTTTGTAAAACTACCTTCCTTTTGTCACAAATTATTTGTCTTCGAGCACTAGGAACACCTAGGTTCTAGTAGCATTTCCTGACTTCCTATGTGCATAAAATCTGTATCGGACCATGTCCCTGATATCATGGAATTCGTTCCTAAGCTCCTGGTGGTTCTGGGATCTGATGCGTCACTTGTCATAATAACTAAGAACTAATTGCTTAAGCCATGTAACAAAATAGTATGTCTTACATTTTGGGACGAAGGGATACATCAGAACAGACCTTACTTAATCGGTACTGTGGTGTACAAGTAGCTAGCCCATAGTAAAAGGGTAAATAGCCCTTATCTAATGTTTTGGTTAACTATGACATCGGAGTTAGAGAACGGACTAATATTTTTATTAGCTTCTTTACACGTGAGAGTCCGCGGGTTGTTGGTGACAGGTGATGGGTGACCCTACATTTGTTTCTTTATGAAGAGCTGGTGGTGTTGTTTATTATTTTCTCTTATTTACTCTTGAGTCAAATAGGAAACACCGCACTATTAAGAGGGGTGATCTCTATGTGCTCTTTGGGGATGTTCTACACCAAATATACCTCTAATCTTCCACCACCACACACCCGTTCGAAGAAAGAGAGAAAACATCCTTGAAAAATGAGTCAAAAAGGGTTACTGTGAAATCGGCAAAAGCGCCGGTGGCGCCGGTGCTGTCGCCGGAATTTCTGGTCGCCGCCGGAAATTCTTGGTGTACGCCGATATGGCTTACTGTATAGCCTTTCGGTTGTTCGCCGAGAATTTCGGTCGCCGCCGAAAATTCCGGCGTGTGGTCTGGTCGACCGGAGCTGTCGCCAGAAATTCTGGTGAGCAACTCGGTCCGACCAGACTTATTGCTGGTTCTGTCGCAGGAACCCCCAAACGGCTTTTTTCCTCTCATACTATATATACCCATTTCCTCTCCACTGAGAGGTTAGGCACTTGAGATAACATTTCATTTCTTGAAGCTTTCTCTCTCTCCCCAATTGTTGAAACACAAAAGCTTGAGGATCTCCCATTCTACCCAACCAAATCCAAATCCCTCTGGTAGAAAGGAAGAGGAGGTCCCGATCTATGTTTCTACCAAGCCAAAGTTCATTCCCCCTTGAGTTCATCGAGTTAGCTTGTTACTCTTGGGTTTGTGGGAAACCCTAGGCAGCTAGGGTCGCCCGGAGGCATTCGGCTTGTGATTTGCTCCGTGGAAAGTTTGTGAGGGTTTGGAGACTACCTTAAAGTCTACCACGAGTAAGTGAGCTATTCCTTCGTGGGATAGGCTTGGAGAAGAAGGTGAGCCTTTGTGGCGCGTGAGGAATCCTTCGTGGAACCTCAGACCTCTCCAACGTGACGTAGCCCCCTTCCCAAAGGTGGTGAACATGGGAATACATCTTCGTCTCTGCGTGCTTCGGTTATTCCGTAACCGATCTCTTACTTGTGTTGTTTACCTTGTGATAGCCTTTGAGCTTGAAGTATCTTGTTTATCATCTAGGTACTGTAGGGTTTGCAGCATAGAAAACAAAAAAATTCCTACGATGTGAACTATATACCAAGATCTATCTACTAGATACAAACAACAGGCGGATGTATATCCGTAGAGAACATACCCTTAAAGACCGACAAAGCTTAACGAGTTCAACTCGTGGTTGATGTAGACGATCTCTTGCCGATCTCAAGATCGAGAGGAAGTCCTAGCGCCGCAAATCAGCAGCGCATCCGTGCTCGCACACACGTTCGAGGCACCGAGCAACCTCCGCCTCCTCGCTCCAGCGATGCAGCGGAAGCACAACTCTTTCTTGCCGAATAGCCACCGGGAACATGTATCTCGCTAGTCCGAGACCATGGGGGATAAATTCTAGAGGGGAGAGAGATCCTTCACGAGGAGGTGTGTGAGACAAGTGAGGAGGGGGCTCCTTTTATAGGAGGAGGGGGAACCCCAAGGGGGTGGCCGGCGCATGGGGCTGCCCCTTGCCCTCCCCTCTTCATGTGGGTGGACACTCCACTCACAAATCTCCTTTAAATTCCCTCCACTCAAAAGTCCACTCAAATTCCCATTAAATTTCCACCAAATTTAATGCAAACTCTCATTAAATAAAACTCTTTTATTTTATTCAGAATTTTGTCAATTACTTTAATGACAAACATTCACAAATAACCCCTTGCTAGAATTCTATTTCACATGCATAACCACTTTATGCAATTTCACCCGAAAACCTGTTTCGGTATCTAGTGAAATAAATTCCTGCGCTTGTTCATTCTTTCGGCATGAAACATTTGCTCCAATTGGATGTCGGTGTCTCTTAAGTGTGTCACCCTACGGTTCGTGAATAATGCGGACATGATCGAGACCCCTCTTGGATCAATAATCAGAAGCGGGATCTGGAGACCCATACTGACTCCCACACATTCAACGATGACTTTCTTGTGATCGTCGGAACCTTTTACGCTAGTATCTTAATCCCTTTGTTTCACGATATATTACATGTCCGAGATTCGATCATCGGTATCTCCATACCTAGTTTGATCTCGTTACCGACATGCACTCTTTTCTCGTTCCTGTGATATAACATTCTAGTGATCAAATCACTTGCTTGCAAGCTAATCAATGTGATATCACCGAGAGGGCCCAGAGTATATCTATCCGTCATCGGGATGAACAAATTCCACTCTCGATCCATGAGCCTCAACATAACACTTTATTAGTTCTGAATCCATCTTTATAATCACCCTGTTACGGTGTGACGTTTGATGTTATCAAGAAACTCTTCCGGTGTTAGTGATTGACATGATCTCATGGTCTAAGGATTAGGATCACTTCGTAAGTTTTTATAGCAATATAAACTCAATGACTTTGATCGTAATGCTATACTTCGGATGAATGTTCATCACACCATTACACTAATGTTGTGATCCCGTTATTAACAACATCCAATGTCCATGATCAGGAAACCTTGATCATCTTGTTAATCAACGAGCTAGTTTATGAGAGAGGCATAACTAGGAACTTTCTGTTTGTTTATTAAACACACATATATTAACGTTTCCGTATTAATACAATTATAGCATGCAAAATAAACATCTATCATATACTTGGAATACACATAATAAACACTTTATTATTGCCTCTCAGGGCATATTCCCTTCAGTCTCCCACTTGCACTAGAGACAATAATCTAGTTACATAGTGATAAATATAACACCCATTGAGTTCTGGTGTTGATCATGTTTTGCTCTAGGGAGAGTTTTAGTCAACGGATCTGCTACATTGAGATCCGTATGTAATTTACAAATCTTTATATCTCCATCCTTGACATGCTCGCAGATGGAGTGAAACCGGCGCTTAATATGCTTGGAATGCTTGTGAGACCTTGGCTCTTTGGCATTGGCAATGGCACCATTGTTGTCACAATAGATCACCATTGGGTCCAACGCGTTTGCCACCACTCCTAGTTCGGATATGAACTCCTTCATCCAAACTGCTTCCTGAGCCGCTTCCGAAGCAGCAACATATTCGGCCTCCGTTGTTGATCCCGCTACCATAGGTTGTTTGGAGCTCCTCCAACTAACCGCTCCGCCATTCATGGGAAATACGTGTCCGGATTGAGACTTAGAGTCATCCGGATCGGTGTCAAAGCTAGCGTCGACATAACACTTAGCGACGAGCTCTTCTTCACCTCCGTATACAAGAAACATATCCTTAGTTCTTCGTAAGTACTTAAGGATATTCTTGACCGCTATCCAGTGTTCCGAACCTGGATCCGATTGGTACCTACTAGTCAAACTAATAGCATGTGCCACATCCGGTCTTGTACATAGCATGGCGTACATTATAGATCCTATGGCTGAAGCATAGGGGACTTTGTCCATTATCTCTCTTTCTTCCGCCGAAGCCGGACTTTGAGTCTTACTCAATGTCTTGCCTTGCAACATAGGTAAGAACCCCTTCTTACTTCCGTCCATTTTAAACTTCTTTAAAATCTTATCAAGGTATGTACTTTGCGATAGCCCTATTAGGCGCCTAGATCTATCTCTATAGATCTTTATGCCTAATATGTATGACGCTTCACCTAGGTCCTTCATTGAAAATTTGCTGTTTAGATAACTTTTAACACTGTTTAAAAGATCTATATCATTTCCGATCAATAATATGTCATCCACATATAATATAAGAAATGCCACATTGCTCCCACTCACTTTCTTGTAAATACAAGCTTCTCCATAAGTTTGGACAAATCCAAACTCTTTGATCACCTCATCAAAGCGGAGATTCCAACTTCGTGATGCTTGCTTCAATCCATAGATGGATCGCTGAAGCTTGCACACCTTGTTAGCATCCTTAGGATCGACAAAACCCTTTGGTTGTATCATATACAACTCTTCTTCAATATTACCATTGAGAAACGCGGTTTTGACATCCATCTGCCATATCTCATAATCGAAATATGCAGCAATTGCTAACATAATCCTAACTGACTTTAGCATCGCTACGGGAGAGAAAGTCTCATCGTAGTCAACTCCTTGAATTTGTCGAAACCCCTTTGCGACAAGTCGAGCTTTATAGACGGTCACATTACCATCAGCATCAGTTTTCCTTTTGAAAATCCATTTGTTCTCCACGGCCTTTCGGTCGTGAGGTAATTCCACCAAGTTCCAAAATTGATTTTCATACATGGATTCCATCTCGGATTTCATGGCTTCTAACCATTTGTTGGAATCCGGGCTCATCATCACTTCTTCATACGTCGCAGGGTCATCATTTTCATCAACCATGAAATTCATGACAGGATTTCCGTACAGCTCGGGAGCTGCACGCGTCCTGTTTGACCTGCGAGGTTCGGTAGTACTCTCTTTCGGAGTTTCATGATCATTACCATTAGTTCCCTCTTCAACAGGTGGAGCCAACTCCGGCACAACTTCCGGCGCTGCGCTACTCTCCATACTTTGAAGAGAAGGTTCTACAACCTCTTCGAGTTCTACCTTCCGACTACTCACACCTTTCGCGAGAAACTCTTTCTCTAGAAAGGATCCATTCTTGGCAACAAAAACCTTGCCCTCAGATCTGTGATAGAAGGAATACCCAATAGTTTCTTTAGGGTATCCTATGAAGACGCATTTTTCCGCTTTGGGTTCGAGTTTATCCGGTTGAAGTTTCTTCACATAAACATCGCATCCCCAAACTTTAAGAAATGACAGCTTAGGTTTGTTTCCAAACCACAATTCATACGGTGTCTTTTCAACGGATTTAGATGGTGCCCGATTTAAAGTGAATGCAGCAGTTTCTAGTGCATAACCCCAAAATGACAACGGCAAGTCCGTCAGAGACATCATAGATCGAACCATATCTAATAAAGTACGATTACGATGTTTCGACACACCATTTCGCTGTGGTTTTCCGGCAGGTGTGAGTTGTGAAACAATTCCACACTCTTTCATGTGAGTGCTAAACTCGTAACTTAGATACTCACCTCCACGGTCGGACCGTAGAAATTTGATCTTTCTATTACGATGATTTTCCACTTCATTCTGAAATTCCTTGAACTTTTCAAAGGTTTCAGACTTGTGTTTCATCAAGTAGATATAACCGTATCTACTCAAATCATCCGTGAAAGTAACAAAATAACGATATCCACCTCGCGCCGACACACTCATTGGACCACATACATCAGAATGTATGATTTCCAATAAATCTGTCGCCCGTTCCATTGAACAGGAAAACGGCGTTCTAGTCATCTTGCCCATAAGGCATGGCTCACATGTATCAAATGATTCATAATCAAGTGATTCCAAAAGTCCATCCGAATGGAGCTTCTTCATGCGTTTAACGCCAATATGACCTAGACGGCAGTGCCACATATATGCGGATATATCATCATTAAGTTTAATCCTTTTAGCATCAACATTATGAATATGTGTAACATTATCATCGAGATCTAATAGAAATAAACCATTCATCATCGGTGCATGACCATAAAAGATTTCATTCATATAAATGGAACAACCATTGTTCTCGGATTTAAATGAATAACCACTTCGCATCAAACACAATCCAGATACAATGTTCATGCTCAGTGCAGGCACCAGATAACATTTATTCAAGTTTATAACTAATCCCGACGGTAAGTGGAGAGGCAGCGTTCCAACGGCGATCACATCAACGCTTGATCCATTGCCGACACGCATCTTGACCTCACCCCTTACTAGCGGGCGCTTGTTCCGCAGCCCCTGATTCGAGTTACAAATATTAGCAACTGAACCGGTATCAAATACCCAGGTGCTACTGCGAGCACTAGTCAAGTACACATCAATAACATGTATATCATATATACCTTTGTTTGCCTTGCCGGCCTTCTTGTCTGCCAGATACTTGGGGCAGTTGCGCTTCCAGTGGCCAGTCCCCTTATAATAGTAGCACTCGGAATCAGACTTAGGTCCAACTCGGGGTTTCTTTTCAGGCGCGTGAGGAATCCTTCATGGAAATTCAGACCTCTCCAACGTGACGTAGCCCCCTTCCCAAAGGTGGTGAACACGGGAATACATCTTCGTCTCCGCGTGCTTCGGTTATTCCGTAACCGATCTCTTACTTGTGTTGTTTACCTTGTGATAGCCTTTGAGCTTGAAGTATCTTGTTTATCATCTAGGTACTGTAGGGTTCGCAGCATAGAAAACAAAAAATTTCCTACGATGTGAACTATATACCAAGATCTATCTACTAGATACAAACAACGGGCGGATGTATATCCGTAGAGAACATACCCTTGAAGACCGACAAAGCTTAACGAGTTCAACTCGTGGTTGATGTAGACGATCTCTTGTCGATCTCAAGATCGAGAGGAAGTCCTAGCGCCGCAAATTAGCAGTGCATCCGTGCTCGCACACACGTTCGAGGCACCGAGCAACCTCCGCCTCCTCGCTCCAGCGATGCAGCAGAATCACAACTCTTTCTTGCCGAATAGCCACCGGGAACATGTATCTCGCTAGTCCGAGACCATGGGGGATAAATTCTAGAGGGGGAGAGAGATCCTTCACGAGGAGGTGTGTGAGACAAGTGAGGAGGGGGGCTCCTTTTATAGGAGGAGGGGGGAACCCCAAGGGGGTGGCCGGCGCATGGGGCTGCCCCCTTGCCCTCCCCTCTTCATGTGGGTGGACACTCCACTCACAAATCTCCTTTAAATTCCCTAAACTCAAAAGTCCACTCAAATTCCCATTAAATTTCCACCAAATTTAATGCAAACTCTCATTAAATAAAACTCTTTTATTTTATTCAGAATTTTGTCAATTACTTTAATGACAAACATTCACAAATAACCCCTTGCTAGAATTCTATTTCACATGCATAACCACTTTATGCAATTTCACCCGAAAACCTGTTTCGGTATCTAGTGAAATAAATTCCTGCGCTTGTTCATTCTTTCGGCATGAAACATTTGCTCCAATTGGATGTCGGTGTCTCTTAAGTGTGTCACCCTACGGTTCGTGAATAATGCGGGCATGATAGAGACCCCTCTCGGATCAATAATCAGAAGCGGGATCTGGAGACCCATACTGACTCCCACACATTCAACGATGACTTTCTTGTGATCGTCGGAACCTTTTACGCTAGTATCTTAATCCCTTTGTTTCATGATATATTACATGTCCGAGATTCGATCATCGGTATCTCCATACCTAGTTTGATCTCGTTACCGACATGCACTCTTTTCTCGTTCCTGTGATATAACATTCCAGTGATCAAATCACTTGCTTGCAAGCTAATCAATGTGATATCACCGAGAGGGCCCAGAGTATATCTATCCGTCATCGGGATGAACAAATTCCACTCTCGATCCATGAGCCTTAACATAACACTTTATTAGTTCTGAATCCATCTTTATAATCACCCTGTTACGGTGTGACGTTTGATGTTATCAAGAAACTCTTCCGGTGTTAGTGATTGACATGATCTCATGGTCTAAGGATTAGGATCACTTCGTAAGTTGTTATAGCAATATAAACTCAATGACTTTGATCGTAATGCTATACTTCGGATAAATGTTCATCACACCATTACACTAATGTTGTGATCCCGTTATTAACAACATCCAATGTCCATGATCAGGAAACCTTGATCATCTTGTTAATCAACGAGCTAGTTTATGAGAGAGGCATAACTAGGAACTTTTTGTTTGTTTATTAAACACACATGTATTAACGTTTCCGTATTAATACAATTATAGCATGCAAAATAAACATCTATCATATACTTGGAATACACATAATAAACACTTTATTATTGCCTCTCAGGGCATATTCCCTTCAGTTACCTCACTTAGTTTGCATTTAGGCTCACTTATATTCCATAGAGCCTAAAACTTTCAAAAGATTATAAAGAATTTTGTAGAAACCTATTCACCCCCTGTCGGGGATATGACCCCGGGTACCCTAGAGTTGGGTTATCAATAAGTCAATAAGAGACATGTATGATAATAAAAGGAGAGTTGATACGAGTAGAAGCATTAAATAGAAAAATATACAAGGAATAAAGGTCTTTGGGCCGAGTTAGGCTTAATTCGGCCTCAGGACACACTACCTAGGCCGGCCTATTTCAGCCTATGCCGAATTAAACAGTAATTCGGCCAAGCGGGCCACATTCCCCTCACCCACGTGGGCCAGCCGAGGTACATTCGGTCCACCGCGGCCCGCCTCCAGTCGATGCTCCCTCCTTTCCAGCGCCACTCCCGCCGAGTCCCTCGACACAGGAAAAACCTCACACACCACCTCGCCTGACCAGCGTCACCCGGGTGGGCCGACTAAGCACAAGTTCGGCCCACCGCGGGGTTCCATCTCCAGCCACGCCACCTGCGCATCCCGGATGGGCCGGCAGAGACGTTACTCGGCCCACTGCGAGAGACCACCAGGCGGCTGAAGCAGATTGACCCGGCTGGGCCTTACCCAGTTTTCCCAGGCCGACGCATGAAGACCCCAGCTGGGCTCCAGGGGCCCAGATGAAGCTTATGACCCGGCTGGGTCATGGTTGACTCGGCTGAGACAGAGTTTGACCTGGTTTGGGCCCTAATGCTCCTAGGCCGAATTAACCTCCTGCCAGGCCGAATTACCAATGGCCCAGGGGTGCCTGGGCCGAGTTATAAAGCTCCAGACGCCCTCTTATTTATTCCGGTATGCAGTCTCAACAACTACGTCGACATACGATCAAGTAAAGTCAAGATCTTCATGTCAGGTGCCAGTCTTGGGACCCATCATTCAGACTAGCACATGGGCACAAGGAATATGCCTTTGGCATCAAGGAGATGCTAGAGAATATGCCCTGGCATCTCCAAAGATGCCAAGGCATATGCTGAGCATCAAAGAAGATTCCAAGAATATGCTACAAAGATGCCAAGCGTGGAGAACAAGTCTTGTGCCCTGGGATCCCCTTTATAAGGAGCACCAGGGGGATTGTTCACAGGGAGGCCCGGAGGGGCTCCTCTCCTTTCTGCTCACTAGGAGCTCTCCTTCTTCCTCTTCCTCCACTCTCATAGAGAGCTTAGATAGAAGCATAGGGGAAACAGCTCAAGGAGCACGATTGTAGCCACAAGTATGGCAAGATTATAAGGGATTAGATGTATAGAATGAGGTGTTATCTCCACTTGAGAGATTCAATCCAATATACATTGTATTTCTCTTTGTTCATATGAGTGCGGTCTTCACCGCATCATCCCTCCCCGGATTCCTCCACGTCCATCGGCCCCAACTTTAGCCTACCCATGGCATATGCCGTGATACCACCATGACATTTGGCGCCCACCGTGGGGCCTTCTAGTGGCGTTGGATGGGTTTCCATCCGGACGGGAACATCTTCATCGACTTCTTCCTCATAGGGCTCAATCAGCTTCACCAAGTGAACAGAGAACAAAGAGGTAAGCGCAAAGGGTCTCCAAGTCTGACTCAACAAAACAGGTAAGACTCAGCAAGAAGGACTCAAGCACTACTCCAAGCCTACTGTAAGTAGCAAATAACTCAGCAAGGCACGTGTGACTTAGCAAGACTCACTCAAATACTCCCCCAAGTATACTGTAAGTGCCAGATGACTCAGACACCTACACTCAATCCTTCACCCCCGGGAGAAAAGAACTTAACCCGGGGACTAGCCGAGTTATCCTTAGAGTCACCTTTGGATTAAGAGAACATCATATTGATTTAGATCTGTACACCAGCCAGCTTATTTATAACTCGGCCATAAGTTGAATCGTCTTATTTGTGATTCAGATAGATTCTGAGTCAGTTTACTTATTGTAGAGGTCCCTACCCAATAAGGTAGAACCCTCCTGTGTTTTACAATGCTAGTCCCTGGATCAATAGCTAGCATCCACAGTTAAGATGTAATATCCAGAAACAAAGGTCATAACATAACTTTATAACCAGGAATAACATAATTGTATTACATCATACATAGCTCATTTGGCTATTACATTATATTGCAGTGGAATAAGTATAGTCATGGGTCCTTCATCTTCATAGTGCCACAGGCAGATGTTGGTTGTAGACTTTGTAGTCCTAGTCAATCAAACAATCTTCATATAACAAAACAATCAACCTGCAACATTACAAGTTACAGCCACAAGGGTCAATACATTTGAATTGTATTGGCAAGCTTCACTTTTATGTACAATATGAGTGGATCCTATCAATACTTGCATATTTGGCTGAGTAGAGTTTAAGGTTTATTTGCATAAAGCAACATTTATCCTATCATTTCAAAATGGTTTTGATCCTTTGTCAATTCTCTTTTCCAAGTTCCTTGAACTCCTTGGTAGATACACAAGTGTTCAAGTCCTTGTCAAAAATTCCCTTGAGCTACTTGGTAACCCCAAGTACATCATGCTCTTGAGCACCTTGGTAAACCCCAAGTGCAACAAGCTTAACAAAATCTCTTTGAATTCCTTGGTACCCCCAAGTGCATCAAGTTTTTATATTAGAAGTTGGAATGTCGAGATCTCCCATGGTTCAAACTTTAGTTGCTCAGTATTGTCCATAACCGGGGACACGGCTAAGTACTTAGATTTTTGTTAACTTCTGCAGAAGGAGTACACTTTACCCACATGACACAATCCCATCTTGTTGCCACCAGTGGCCTACTGGATTAGTGCTCACCAAGATGGAGTACTGGCAGACTGAGAATGTGACGAAGTCTTTCCAAAAGGTCCTTCCATACATCATTGCTAGCTTGTCTTCAGCCCCCATGAAGCATTCCAGATCCCCATGTCCGGTAACTAAAGACAATGTATGGATCTCCCTAATGTAGTTGACTAAGCCAGAGCCATAATAGCATGTGGTTGTACACGAAAGCCTCAATTGGAGAAACATGTTCAATCTCTAAGTTTCCTAGGTGGTTTTCATTTGGAGCACAACACAAGGTGATTGCCATAGGCATGGTTCCTTTTGTTGCCACCTTCTCCAAAACATAAAGTGTCCACCACCTAGGTGGTTCATTGAGTCCTTGTTTTATTATGTAAAACACAAGTCCTTTTCTCAACCTTTGTAAAATCTCATCATGTATCTCTTTTCAAAACATAGCATGGATAAGCATGTACAACTTCAATATTTTTACTAAGGAGTGTATAGGGTATCCAATTAGGATTTAGCATAGCATAAGTATAGAAATTCTTTTCATGCATGTTTTCAAAATCCACTAAGTACAATGAAAATAGTAGGTCTTTTGTATGATAGTGTAACTTGCCTTTTTGGTAGGGAATGAGGTTTTACCCTTGATCTTGCTAGTCTCACACTTTGCTAATTTCACTACAATCATTCAAACAAGCATAGTATCAAGTAACATTCCAAACCAATATTCAAACAATATTTCACACACACAAAGTAATGGGCTCTAAGTCTTGCATAAGTATGCAAAGGTTGGTTCTATTGCAAGGATGGTTTCTACTAGGCTTATAAACTTTGTAAGGTTCACATTGGTCATCTATCACAATGGCAAAGTCATTAGTTAGAGGGTTTTGCTCAAAATCCATTTTATAATCCATTTATCATTTCATGTGGTGAAAATTATTCTCTTTTTTTTTAAAGTGAAACTTTATGTTTTTCACCAAGTGAGTTGCCCTTGGCAAGGCTTGGTGTTTTGGGTCAGTAAGCTTGGTCCATAACATTTTCCCAAAGTTTTCCTTGCAAAAACTTTTCCATAATACAATTTTAATGAGTTTATTTGGCTAGAAAATGACTAAGTTAACTAATTCAACTTAAATTTCACAAAAATCATTTTTAACACTATGGGTTGGTTCCTAGGGTCAGTAGGGTCACACAAATCCATTTTGCAAAAGATTTAATCCTAAAATCAATTTTAAACAATTTTTATACTCTAAACAAGTACACAAATGTTTCTGTAATTTCAAACAAGCTATCAGACACTATTTTCAAAACTAAGGCCATGTTTGTTTAGGGCTTGTTCTCCTGATTTTATTGATATAAAATTTGTCAAATTTGGACGTGTGGATCAAAAGTTATAAGGATTTGAAGTTTGCAATTTAAATCAGATTCAATTTCTATTTTAAACAGCACAGGGGACACGCGGCAGGTTTCTATTTGACGGTACCGGTTCGCTGCGGATCACGCTCTGTAGCCGTTGGATCTATATGAGATCGTGCGGCGCAGGGCACGTACCCCTTCACGGTTAAGTGATCTATCGTAACCGTCAGATCCAGATCTTACGGTGCTAGCGTGCTCGACCATTTGCGAGCGGCGCTGCGGTGGCTACCGGCGGCGGAGCGGTCAGTCGATGATGGTTCCGGCGATACAGGAAACGAGAGAGAGAAAGGGCATGCTCACCGGGCTCAGGGGGTCACGGCGAAGCTCGGGGTACTGCTGTCTTGACAAGGGGCGCTCTGAGACGGTCGAAATTTCTCGTCGGAGTTGGGAACGGCGACGGACGCGTCAGGTAGTCGTCGGGGACCGTGCTGTGGATCACCTCAAAGCGAAACGTCGATACGGTTAGATGCGCAGGAACGAGACAGAGTCGTGTGCGTGAACTAGAAGGTGCGGGGTGGCCAGATACTACCTGTGTGGCTCGCCGGAGTTGGGGCGGACGACGGTGGCGGTAGGAGTCGTTGCTGCAGATCGCCCTAAGGTAAAACAGGAGCATATTTAGATGCGCAAGAGCAAGGCGGTGCTGGGTGTGTGAATGAGAGGCAAAGGGGCGACCGGATTTTACCTGGGAAGCTCGCCGGAGAAGAAGACAGACGCGGCGGCGCTCAGAGATAGTCTAAGCCAGGGTTCTGGGGCATCCGTGGTCGAGTGAAGGATACGGGGAGGAGCGTCTGGGAGTGGGGAATGTGTGTGCTTGGTCAAAGAGGCAAGGGGAGGTCTGGTTTCGTCGGAATCGTCACCGGAACATCGTCGGAGCAGCGGCGGTTCAAAGTGAAATTGGGGCGGCCTGGAGGCAGAGAGGGTGTGGCGACTGAGGGGAAAGGAGGGGAAGGTGCTGGCGCTTAAGTACGCAAGGTCAGAGGCGAGATTAACGCAGCCATTACTCGTGAATTGAACGCGCGGTTGAATGACAGAGAACGACAGCGCGGTTTGGGTAGGAAGGGGTCGCGCGGGTGTGGACGATGAACAGTGGCGGTGGGTCTACCTGTCAGTGGAAAAAAAAGCAACGAGGGGGAGGTCCACTTTGTCAGGGGCTTTGCGGGTTGTTTCAGTGGTGAGGAAAACGGTTCGGGGAGAGGGCGAATGGGCTAGGTGGGCCAGATTTGTTGGGCTGTTCTATTTTTTTTTCTGTCTAAGTCTTTTTCTTTTTCTATTTCTATTTCCTGATTTGTATTTCAAACAAACAATCCAATCAACCATATAAATTCAAACAAACACCACATTTCAATTCTTTGAACTTGGTTCTGTTTATCAACATAAACCAACATTCCAAAATAAATAATATTTTTATTCCTTTTTAGGATCTATTTAATATAAAATAGACCATAGTTATTTAATCAAATATGGTATGATTTATTTAATAAATCTCCATTTAAATTCCAAAATATTTTCCCAAACCAAACCAGTAGGTCTCATTTGTAAACAAAGAATACTTGGAGATTGTTTTAAAACAAAATAACATTTTTGCTAAAGAGTCCAATATTAGTTTAAGTAAAATGGGCCAAGGTTTATTAATCAAATAAGGTTTGATTTTATTAATAAAATCTTCATTTAAAATCCATATATTTTCAAAAACCCAATCAGTAGGTTTTATTTGGAAATAAAGAATATTTGGAAAACTTGTTTAAAATAAAATAACATTTTATTATAGGGTCCATTAATAATTAAATGAATATACCCTATTCATTTCAATTCCCATAGGATATGTTTTATTAGATTATTTATTTTGAAATCTAAAATAAACCAAAACATTTCAGTAAGTTTTATTTGAGTAAACACTTTACTTAGAAAACTTATTTAAAATAATTTAATAAGTCTTGATGTTTAAATTACAATAGTAAAACCTTTCATAATAAAACTTGTTATTAATCCCTTATTATTTTATTCTTATAAATATTTGTTATTTTATTCAAAACTAAATGTTTTAATTCTCAAAGTTTGGTCAAAGTTTAATTTGGCTTTATTTAAATAATCCTTACTTAAAGAACTTCTATTTTTTTTTTGAAAACAAATCTTTTCTTTGAAGAGTTTCAAGTTAATATTTTAATTATTTTTATTTCCCTTTAATAAAAGTTTATCATCTTAAATACCTTTAGGTTTTATTTAATTCAAATGGGTTTGAAGTTCTAATTGATTTCAAAAAGTCTCTTCTGGCTCTGAAAATTTAAACATAGTTTTATTTTATTCTTTTATTTTCACATTTCAAGATTTGGAAAATCTTGGGATGTGACAGGCTACCACCCTTAAAATAAATCTCGTCCCGAGATTTGGAAAGGTTAGGGTCACAAGCAAGTTCAAAGCAACTAGGGTACTACCACCCTTAAAAATTTTCAAACCAAAAATTACATATTGGCCTTCTTGGGTCCTGGAAATTTCTCTAAGTTAAACCTTTGCTTTATTCTTATGCTTGACTCATGGACCAAGGTTGAGTTTCTCCATAGGCTTGTTCAACTTGTTCTTCATCCTTTCTGGACAGTTGCTTGCATAGTGTCCCGGATTCTTGCAGTTGAAGCAATGAATGTCATTGAGTTCTTTACGTGGCTCTTGAGGGCAAGTTGCTACAAAGTGACCTGGTTCATTACAGTTGTTACACCACACTTGGTCAATTCCTTTATTCTTTATGTTCCATGGGCATGCACTGGAGTAGTGTCCCATTTCCTTACATTTACGACACTGTACAAGGCTCATGTCTTGCTTGGGCTTCTTGATTTTTCTAGATCCTTTGAATTGGGTTGTCTTGCTTGGAGGTATAAGTGGTCCTTTTCCTTTAGTAGACTTGGATCCTTCTTGTTTCCTTTGTTCTACCATGGCATAGATAGGGCATATGCCAGGAGTATGATCACTTCCCTCACAAAGGTAACAAGTAGCTTGAGAGGTAGGGCATTCACCAACAGGATGGTCTTCATCACAATTGGGGCATTGTCCTTCATGCTCCTTGGAAGTATGATCCTTGTCTCCACAAATAATGCAAGCTGGGGCTCCATCTAGAACAACATTCTTGTCATCCTTGCTATCATACTCTCTTCTAGGAAAATTTTCTTCCATGCTAATCATTTGATTAGTCACTTTAAGCATTAGTTGAGATTGTTCCTCCAAAAACTTTTGAAGTGCTGGATCCTCATTACTATTGTTGGCTAGGAACTGAGCTGTCAATTGGTTCAACTGATGTTGGGTTGCTAAGAGCTCTCCCAAGCTGTCAGCTTGGTTGATGTTGGTGTCATCAACCTTGGAGTCCTTTGGAGTAGTCATCTGTTTGGGTTGCAGGGAGGTTAGAACATGCAAGTTATTCTCTAAGGAAATATTTCTAATCACACACATTACAATTCACACAACCAATGTGCATGCATTTACAAGCCAAACATTCACAATCAACTTTGCACTCAAACAACAAGGTTCAAGCACTTTATTTAGGCAACAAAACATTTTTGTTACACCACATAAGTTGGTGGTTTTGACTTAACTAAATTATGATGGTCCATCTATATGATTCACTTGTGGTCTTCCTTCTTTCTTGGTTCCTTCATCTTACATGAGATCATTGTTTCCTTAAGGAAACTCTTGGTCACAATACTTCAAAGTTGTTGATGGTTTCTCTCTATTTTAAATTCCCTCAGTCTCTAAATCTTGAGTAAGATTTTCCTTGTTTCACTTGTGGTCCTTAGTGATATCCTTGGTTGAAGTCCTTGGTGAACATGCTGAAGATGTTGAAGTCATTAGAGTTAGAGAAGTCCTTTGCATATGATGCAATCTTTGGTCATGAGGTAGGCTTTTCCATCAAGTTTGAAAATAAAAGAGATGTAGAGTTGAAACCAAAATGGTTGAGGAAAGAGTTTACATGTGTTTTTGTAAATAAGTTTTGGATCAAAATACAACTCCTATTTTTCTAAGGGTTTTGTCCAATCCTAGGGTTTACAAATCCTACAGGCAACACATTGCTCTGATACCATCTGTAGAGGTCCCTACCCAATAAGGTAGAACCCTCCTGTGTTTTACAATGCTAGTCCCTGGATCAATAGCTAGCATCCACAGTTAAGATGTAATATCCAGAAACAAAGGTCATAACATAAATTTATAACCAGGAATAACATAATTTTATTACATCATACATAGCTCATTTGGCTATTACATTATATTGCAGCGGAATAAGTATAGTCATGGGTCCTTCATCTTCATAGTGCCACAGGCAGATGTTGGTTGTAGACTTTGTAGTCCTAGTCAATCAAACAATCTTCATATAACAAAGCAATCAACCTGCAACATTACAAGTTACAGCCACAAGGGTCAATACATTTGAATTGTATTGGCAAGCTTCACTTTTATGTACAATATGAGTGGATCCTATCAATACTTGCATATTTGGCTGAGTAGAGTTTAAGGTTTATTTGCATAAAGCAACATTTATCCTATCATTTCAAAATGGTTTTGATCCTTTGTCAATTCTCTTTTCCAAGTTCCTTGAACTCCTTGGTAGATACACAAGTGTTCAAGTCCTTGTCAAAAATTCCCTTGAGCTACTTGGTAACCCCAAGTACATCATGCTCTTGAGCACCTTGGTAAACCCCAAGTGCAACAAGCTTAACAAAATCTCTTTGAATTCCTTGGTACCCCCAAGTGCATCAAGTTTTTATATTAGAAGTTGGAATGTCGAGATCTCCCATGGTTCAAACTTTAGTTGCTCAGTATTGTCCATAACCGGGGACACGACTAAGTACTTAGATTTTTGTTAACTTCTGCAGAAGGAGTACACTTTACCCACATGACACAATCCCATCTTGTTGCCACCAGTGGCCTACTGGATTAGTGCTCACCAAGATGGAGTACTGGCAGACTGAGAATGTGACGAAGTCTTTCCAAAAGGTCCTTCCATACATCATTGCTAGCTTGTCTTCAGCCCCCATGAAGCATTCCAGATCCCCATGTCCGGTAACTAAAGACAATGTATGGATCTCCCTAATGTAGTTGACTAAGCCAGAGCCATAATAGCATGTGGTTGTACACGAAAGCCTCAATTGGAGAAACATGTTCAATCTCTAAGTTTCCTAGGTGGTTTTCATTTGGAGCACAACACAAGGTGATTGCCATAGGCATGGTTCCTTTTGTTGCCACCTTCTCCAAAACATAAAGTGTCCACCACCTAGGTGGTTCATTGAGTCCTTGTTTTATTATGTAAAACACAAGTCCTTTTCTCAACCTTTGTAAAATCTCATCATGTATCTCTTTTCAAAACATAGCATGGATAAGCATGTACAACTTCAATATTTTTACTAAGGAGTGTATAGGGTATCCAATTAGGATTTAGCATAGCATAAGTATAGAAATTCTTTTCATGCATGTTTTCAAAATCCACTAAGTACAATGAAAATAGTAGGTCTTTTGTATGATAGTGTAACTTGCCTTTTTGGTAGGGAATGAGGTTTTACCCTTGATCTTGCTAGTCTCACACTTTGCTAATTTCACTACAATCATTCAAACAAGCATAGTATCAAGTAACATTCCAAACCAATATTCAAACAATATTTCACACACACAAAGTAATGGGCTCTAAGTCTTGCATAAGTATGCAAAGGTTGGTTCTATTGCAAGGATGGTTTCTACTAGGCTTATAAACTTTGTAAGGTTCACATTGGTCATCTATCACAATGGCAAAGTCATTAGTTAGAGGGTTTTGCTCAAAATCCATTTTATAATCCATTTATCATTTCATGTGGTGAAAATTATTCTCTTTTTTTTTTAAAGTGAAACTTTATGTTTTTGACCAAGTGAGTTGCCCTTGGCAAGGCTTGGTGTTTTGGGTCAGTAAGCTTGGTCCATAACATTTTCCCAAAGTTTTCCTTGCAAAAACTTTTCCATAATACAATTTTAATGAGTTTATTTGGCTAGAAAATGACTAAGTTAACTAATTCAACTTAAATTTCACAAAAATCATTTTTAACACTATGGGTTGGTTCCTAGGGTCAGTAGGGTCACACAAATCCATTTTGCAAAAGATTTAATCCTAAAATCAATTTTAAACAATTTTTATACTCTAAACAAGTACACAAATGTTTCTGTAATTTCAAACAAGCTATCAGACACTATTTTCAAAACTAAGGCCATGGTTGTTTAGGGCTTGTTCTCCTGATTTTATTGATATAAAATTTGTCAAATTTGGACGTGTGGATCAAAAGTTATAAGGATTTGAAGTTTGCAATTTAAATCAGATTCAATTTCTATTTTAAACAGCACAGGGGACACGCGGCAGGTTTCTATTTGACGGTACCGGTTCGCTGCGGATCACGCTCTGTAGCCGTTGGATCTATATGAGATCGTGCGGCGCAGGGCACGTACCCCTTCACGGTTAAGTGATCTATCGTAACCGTCAGATCCAGATCTTACGGTGCTAGCGTGCTCGACCATTTGCGAGCGGCGCTGCGGTGGTTACCGGCGGCGGAGCGGTCAGTCGATGATGGTTCCCGCGATACAGGAAACGAGAGAGAGAAAGGGCATGCTCACCGGGCTCAGGGGGTCACGGCGAAGCTCGGGGTACTGCTGTCTTGACAAGGGGCGCTCTGAGACGGTCGAAATTTCTCGTCGGAGTTGGGAACGGCGACGGACGCGTCAGGTAGTCGTCGGGGACCGCGCTGTGGATCACCTCAAAGCGAAACATCGATACGGTTAGATGCGCAGGAACGAGACAGAGTCGTGTGCGTGAACTAGAAGGTGCGGGGTGGCCAGATACTACCTGTGTGGCTCGCCGGAGTTGGGGCGGACGACGGTGGCGGTAGGAGTCGTTGCTGCAGATCGCCCTAAGGTAAAACAGGAGCATATTTAGATGCGCAAGAGCAAGGCGGTGCTGGGTGTGTGAATGAGAGGCAAAGGGGCGACCGGATTTTACCTGGGAAGCTCGCCGGAGAAGAAGACAGACGCGGCGGCGCTCAGAGCTAGTCTAAGCCAGGGTTCTGGGGCATCCGTGGTCGAGTGAAGGATACGGGGAGGAGCGTCTGGGAGTGGGGAATGTGTGTGCTTGGTCAAAGAGGCAAGGGGAGGTCTGGTTTCGTCGGAATCGTCACCGGAACATCGTCGAAGCGGCGGGGGTTCAAAGTGAAATTGGGGCGGCCTGGAGGCAGAGAGGGTGCGGCGACTGAGGGGAAAGGAGGGGAAGGTGCTGGCGCTTAAGTACGCAAGGTCAGAGGCGAGATTAACGCAGCCATTACTCGTGAATTGAACGCGCGGTTGAATGACAGAGAACGGCAGCGCGGTTTGGGGAGGAAGGGGTCGCGCGGGTGTGGACGATGAATAGTGGCGGTGGGTCTACCTGTCAGTGGAAAAAAAAGCAACGAGGGGGAGGTCCACTTTGTCAGGGGCTTTGCGGGTTGTTTCAGTGGTGAGGAAAACGGTTCGGGGAGAGGGCGAATGGGCTAGGTGGGCCAGATTTGTTGGGCTGTTCTATTTTTTTTTTCTGTCTAAGTCTTTTTCTTTTTCTATTTCTATTTCCTGATTTGTATTTCAAACAAACAATCCAATCAACCATATAAATTCAAACAAACACCACATTTCAATTCTTTGAACTTGGTTCTGTTTATCAACATAAACCAACATTCCAAAATAAATAATATTTTTATTCCTTTTTAGGATCTATTTAATATAAAATAGACCATAGTTATTTAATCAAATATGGTATGATTTATTTAATAAATCTCCATTTAAATTCCAAAATATTTTCCCAAACCAAACCAGTAGGTCTCATTTGTAAACAAAGAATACTTGGAGATTGTTTTAAAACAAAATAACATTTTTGCTAAAGAGTCCAATATTAGTTTAAGTAAAATGGGCCAAGGTTTATTAATCAAATAAGGTTTGATTTTATTAATAAAATCTTCATTTAAAATCCATATATTTTCAAAAACCCAATCAGTAGGTTTTATTTGGAAATAAAGAATATTTGGAAAACTTGTTTAAAATAAAATAACATTTTATTATAGGGTCCATTAATAATTAAATGAATATACCCTATTCATTTCAATTCCCATAGGATATGTTTTATTAGATTATTTATTTTGAAATCTAAAATAAACCAAAACATTTCAGTAAGTTTTATTTGAGTAAACACTTTACTTAGAAAACTTATTTAAAATAATTTAATAAGTCTTGATGTTTAAATTACAATAGTAAAACCTTTCATAATAAAACTTGTTATTAATCCCTTATTATTTTATTCTTATAAATATTTGTTATTTTATTCAAAACTAAATGTTTTAATTCTCAAAGTTTGGTCAAAGTTTAATTTGGCTTTATTTAAATAATCCTTACTTAAAGAACTTCTATTTTTTTTTGAAAACAAATCTTTTCTTTGAAGAGTTTCAAGTTAATATTTTAATTATTTTTATTTCCCTTTAATAAAAGTTTATCATCTTAAATACCTTTAGGTTTTATTTAATTCAAATGGGTTTGAAGTTCTAATTGATTTCAAAAAGTCTCTTCTGGCTCTGAAAATTTAAACATAGTTTTATTTTATTCTTTTATTTTCACATTTCAAGATTTGGAAAATCTTGGGATGTGACACTTATGCTTTGGATTACCCTGTAACTCAGCTCCCCAGCAGGCTTATTTATAACTCGGATAGAAGTTGAATCAGCTCGTTTATGATCTAGGTAGAATTTGAGTCAGTTTACTTATGAGTCGGATAGAGTTTGAGTCAGTTTATTTATGCTTTGGATTGTCCTTTAACTCAGCTTACCAGCCAGCTTATTGTTAATTCGGATATAACTGGAAGTCAATTTGTTTATGCTTTGAATTGACCTTTAACTCATCTCAGTGGATTGTCTCTGATTCAGACTAACATTTGATTCAGCTTGCCAGGGTATATTATAATTCGGATTGGTATTCAGACTCGGCGTACTAATCATATCTCTGATTCAGGCTAAAGCTTTCTTTAGTTCACCAGATTACCAGGTTATGTTATGACTAGGATTGATATCTCATCATCTTGCCAGATTATCCCATATCTCGGATGACAATTGGCCAGCTTATCATATCTCGAATCTATATCTCATATCTACATCTCGAATCAGATCTCTCAGCGGTTAGCCCTATTATCATATCCCAAAGCTTAATCTCGGATCCATATCAAAGGCAAATTATCGTCATCACGCCAAATCAAGCTATATCGTGGCGAATAGATAAATCGGATTTAGGATGAGTTAACTCGGATTTGAGTCAGATGACTCAGATTCGGGATGCAAGTCAAAATTGAGTAAAGTAACTCGGATTTAGGATGAGCTAACTCGGATTTGAGTCAGATAACTCAGATTTGGGATGTAAGTCAAAATTGAGTAAAGTAACTCGGATTTAGGATGAGTTAACTCGGATTTGATTCACATGACTCAGATTTGGGGAGTAAGTCAAAATTGAGTAAAGTAACTCGGATTTAGGATGAGTTAACTCGGATTTGAGTCAGATGACTCAGATTCGGGATGCAAGTCAAAATTGAGTAAAGTAACTCGGATTTAAGATGAGTTAACTCGGATTTGAGTCAGATGACTCAGATTCAGGATGCAAGTCAAAATTGAGTAAAGTAACTCGGATTTGGATGAGTTAACTCGGATTTGAGTCAGATAACTCAGATTTGGGAAGTAAGTCAAGATTGAGTAAAGTAACTCGGATTTGGGATGAGTTAACTCGGATTTGAGTTAGATGACTCAGATTCGGGATGCAAGTCAAAATTGAGTAAAGTAACCCGGATTTAGGATGAGTTAACTCGGATTTGTGTCAGATGACTCAGATTCGGGATGCAAGTCAAAATTGAGTAAAGTAACTCGGATTTGAGTCAGATAACTCAGATTTGGGAAGTAAGTCAAGATTGAGTAAAGTAACTCGGATTTGGGATGACTTAACTCGGATTTGAGTCAGATAACTCATATTTGGGATGTAAGTCAAAATTGAGTAAAGTAACTCGGATTTAGGATGAGTTAACTCGGATTTGAGTCACATGACTCGGAATTGGGGAGTAAGTCAAAATTGAATAAAGTAACTCGGATTTAGGATGAGTTAACTCGGATTCGAGTCAGATGACTCAGATTTGGGAAATAAGTCAAAATTGAGTAAAGTAACTCAGATTTGGAATGAGATAACGCGGATTTAAGTCGTATACCTCGGATTCAAGTCAGAGGACTCCAACTCAAGACCTAAGTCAATTTTGAGTAAAATAACTCTGATTTGGAAACAGGTGACTCAGATCATAACTTACCCAAAGAGGTGAAAAGAGCAGTGCCAAAGAAGGCCAAGACTCATAAACTTACCCAAAGGGGTTAAAAGAGCAGTGCCCAAGAAGGCCAGAGCTCATAACTTACCCAAAGAGGTTAAAAGAGTAGTGCCAAAGAAGGCCAGAGCTCATAACTTACCCAAAGAGGTTAAAAGAGCAGTGCCAAAGAAGGCCAAGACTCATAAACTTACCTAATGAGGTTAAAAGAGCAAAGCCCAAGAAGGCAGGAACTCATGACCTACCCAATGGGGTTAGAAGAGCAGTGCCAAAGAAGGCCAGAGCTCATAACTTACCCAAAGGGGATAAAAAAGCAGTGCCCAATAAGGCAAGAACTCACATCTTACCCAATGGGGTTAAAAGAGCAATGCCCAAGAAGGCAAGAATTCATAACTTACCTAAAGAGGTTAAAAGAGCAGTGCCCAAGAAGGCAAGAACTCGTAACTTACCCAATGGGGTTAAAAGAGCAATGCCAAAGAAGGCAAGAACTCGTAACTTACCAAATGGGGTTAAAAGAGCAATGCCAAAGAAGGCAAGAACGCGTAACTTACCCAATGGGGTTAAAAGAGCAATGCCCAAGAAGGCAAGAACCCATGACTTGCCCAAAGAGGTTAAGAGAGCAGTGCCCATGAAGGTCAGGAGTCCAGTAACTTACCCAAAGGGGTTAGGAGCAGTGCCCATGAAGGTCAGGAGTCCAGTAACTTACCCAAAGGGGTTAGGAGCAGTGCCCATGAAGGCCAGGAGTCCAGTAACATACCCAAAGGGGTTATAGCCAATGCCCATGAAGGCCCGATGTCCAGAAAATTACCCAAAGGGGTTATGACCAATGCCCAAGAAGGCCAGAGGTCCAAAAACTTACCCAGAGGGGTTATGACCCATGCCAAAGCAGGCCAGAAGTCAAGGAACTTACCCAAAAAGGTTATGAACCTGAACTTTAGAGGGCCAGAAATCAATGATATATGAAAAGACAATAGGATGGATAAACAACTCAGGGGATACTTAGTATAAAGCCTATGCACGACTCAACGAGTCCCACATAGCCTCGGGGACTAATGTCAGGGATATGACCACGGGTACCCCAGAGTTGGGTTATCAATAAGTCAATAAGAGACATGTATGATAATAAAAGGAGAGTTGATACGAGTAGAAGCATTAAATAGAAAAATATACAAGGAATAAAGGTCTTTGGGCCGAGTTAGGCTTAATTCGGCCTCAGGACACACTACCTGGGACGGCCTATTTCAGCCTGTGCCGAATTAAACAGTAATTCGGCCAAGCGGGCCACATTCCCCTCACCCATGTGGGCCAGCCGAGGTACATTCGGTCCATCGCGGCCCGCCTCCAGTCGATGCTCCCTCCTTTCCAGCGCCACTCCCGCCGAGTCCCTCGACACAGGAAAAACCTCACACACCACCTCGCCTGACCAGCGTCACCCGGGTGCGCCGACTAAGCACAAGTTCGGCCCACCGCGGGGTTCCATCTCCAGCCACGCCACCTGCGCATCCCGGATGAGCCGGCAGAGATGTTACTCGGCCCACTACAAGAGACCACCAGGCGGCTAAAGCAGATTGACCCGGCTGGGCCTTACCCAGTTTTCCCAGGCCGACGCATGAAGACCCCAGCTGGGCTCCAGGGGCCCAGATGAAGCTTATGACCCGGCTGGGCCATGGTTGACTCGGCTGAGACAGAGTTTGACCTGGTTTGGGCCCTAATGCTCCTAGGCCGAATTAACCTCCTGCCAGGCCGAATTACCAATGGCCCAGGGGTGCCTGGGCCGAGTTATAAAGCTCCAGACGCCCTCTTATTTATTCCGGTATGCAGTCTCAACAACTACGTCGACATACGATCAAGTAAAGTCAAGATCTTCATGTCAGGTGCCAGTCTTGGGACCCATCATTCAGACTAGCACATGGGCACAAGGAATATGCCTTTGGCATCAAGGAGATGCTAGAGAATATGCCCTGGCATCTCCAAAGATGCCAAGGCATATGCTGAGCATCAAAGAAGATTCCAAGAATATGCTACAAAGATGCCAAGCGTGGAGAACAAGTATTGTGCCCTGGGCTCCCCTTTATAAGGAGCACCAGGGGGATCGTTCACAGGGAGGCCCGGAGGGGCTCCTATCCTTTCTGCTCACTAGGAGCTCTCCTTCTTCCTCTTCCTCCACTCTCATAGAGAGCTTAGATAGAATCATAGGGGAAACAGCTCAAGGAGCACGATTGTAGCCACAAGTATGGCAAGATTATAAGGGATTAGATGTATAGAATGAGGTGTTATCTCCACTTGAGAGCTTCAATCCAATATACATTGTATTTCTCTTTGTTCATATGAGTGCGGTCTTCACTGCATCATCCCTCCCCGGATTCCTCCACGTCCATCGGCCCCAACTTTAGCCTACCCATGGCATATGCCGTGATACCACCACGACACCCCCCCTCTAGGTTAACCATCTTACACTTTCAATTGGTATCTGAGCTTAGGGCTCTTTTAAGGGCTTCACCGCCTAAGAGAAAAGATGGTTTTCTCCGATGATGAGGAGGATAAGACTTATTCGGTCAAGGAGCTTCGTGAAATCTTAGCCAAGGGCGCCCTTGAAAAGTCCAAGGCTGATTTGGATCTCCTTGTCCGAATGAGTTACCTAGAAGGACAACTTAAGGCCATTGGCGATGGGGCTTTTCTTGGTAACCCATTGGTAGTACCTCAAGGGAGGCCAATGGACACCGAAAAGGATAAGGATGCCGAGTCCGCTCATGAGGGTGGCTTGTCAAAAACTTCCACGCCCCCTAATCAATTCCCTTATGTTTATCCTAAGCAAAAGAACATCATGCCTCATATTAATGGTTCGTGTCCTGCACCTCATTATGATGGAACTCATTTCTCGCATTGGAAAGCTTCTATGGAATCTCATCTTCGCAGCTGCAGCGTTGAGCTTTGGGAGATTGTATGCACCGGTTTCCACCCTCATGATCCCAACAACCTCACTCCGGGAGAGTACTACGACCGTCAACTAAATGCAACGGGTTGTGACAAGATAAGGAGTGCCATTCACCACACTCTCCATGATCAAGTCAGCAACATCCCCACCGCAAAGGATCTTTGGGATAGGATTGTCATTCTCCAAGAGGGAACCTCTCTTATCCAAAAGTCCAAGTATGAAGCTGCCAAGTCAGAGATGAACATGTTCATGAACCATGATGGTGAGACTATCGCTGAAGCATACAAGAGACTTGTTACCCTCCGAGTGAAGATTGGTGTCCTAGGATGTGAGCAGTATGATGATTGTCACGACCCGGGACCAGGGCTAGACAAATACCAGATCCTCATCTGATGTAAGCCTAACCTAAATTCTGAGACGCACAAGGAAAGATCGGTAACATTACATAACATACAAACCATACATTAATAAGGTAAACTCTTAAGAGAGTTAAAAACTAGTCATACAAGCCAAGGGTCACAGACCCATCATTACATCAAAACAACGGAAGCAAACAAGTTGTTCTAAACAACAAACTTAGCAAAGGGCCTAAGAGGCCATAACAAAAGTAGCGACCTTTCCATAGATCCTAGGCTGCTGCCCGGGAACCCCGACTACTCGTCGACTTCGACGTAGAAACCACCTTCAGTTGGAGTAGCTTCATCTGTAGAAAACATCAACTATTAGGGTTAGGGTTTTGCTGTCTCTTATTTGATTAAATCTAAGTGCAAGTGTAATGCATGCATGAAATGCTCAAACACATCTTATTTATTTACACAAAAGGGTGGTATGTTACAGCTCTACCCCACTTACAAGAATCTCGACCCGAGATTCCTAGTTTTTAGAAAAGAAGGCAGGGTACTCAGATCGAAGATGGTCTTCGCGTTCCCAGGTTGCTTCTGACTCAGAGTGATGAGACCATTGAACTTTCAGGAACTTTATGGTTTGGCGACGAGTCTTGCGCTCGGTCTCATCAAGAATACGAACAGGGTATTCTCGATAGGTTAGATCATCTTGGAGATCCAAAGTTTCATGGTCCACACCACGAATGGGATCTTTGAAGCAACGCTTGAGTTGAGACACATGGAAAATGTCATGTACCTCGGGAAAAGTTGAAGGTAGATCCAATTGGTAGGCAAGCTCACCCCGCTTGGAGAGAATGTGAAAGGGACCAACGTAGCGAGGTGCCAATTTGCCTTTGATACCGAATCGATGGACACCCTTCAGAGGAGTGACCCGGAGGTAAACTTGATCACCAACTTCATAATGAACATCGAGATGATGACGATCGTAGTTGGTCTTCTGACGAGATTGAGCGGCCTTCAGACGCTCTCGAATTATACGAACTTGATCTTCTGCTTCTTGGATCATGTCCGGACAAAAGAATTGTCTTTTGCCGGTTTCTGTCCAGTTCAGCGGTGTTCGACATGTTCTCCCATACAGGAATTGGAAAGGTGACATGCCCAAACTGGATTGGAAACTGTTGTTATAAGAGAACTCCGCAAAAGGAAGACATTTCTCCCAGTTCTTTCCAAAGTATATAACACACTCTCAGAGCATGTCTTCAAGAATTTGATTCACTCTTTCGGCCTGACCACCGGTTTTAGGATGATAGGCTGTACTGAAGGAAACTTGAGTTCCCATTGCTTGTTGGATACTAGCCCAGAATTTGGAAGTGAACAAACTTCCATGATCCGAGATGATCTTCTTGGGAACACCATGGAGGACGACTATCCGGGATATATATAGCTCTGCCAACTGGCTTGCAGTAGTGCTTTCCCGAACAGCAAGGAAGTGAGCAACTTTGGCTAGTCAATCAACAACTACCCATATGGCTTCATGTCCAGGTTGTGTCTTTGGGAGTCCAGTGATAAAATCCATACCAATTTCATCCCATTTCCACTCAGGAATTTTCAACGGTTGTAGAAGTCCAGCAGGCCTTTGGTGTTCAGCCTTTACACGACGGCAAACGTCGCACTCCGCAACAAAGCGAGCAATTTCTGGTTTCATTCCACTGCACCAGAATCTTTGACGAAGATCTCGGTACATTTTGGTACCACCAGGATGGATAGATAGAGGGGATTCATGAGCTTCCAAAAGAATTAGATCTTTGATTTTCTGACTGTTTGGAACCACTAGCCGGTTACTGAAGTATAGAGTACCTTGATCATTGACGGAGAAACATTTAGCTTCACCGCTTGAAACACGTTCTTTGATCTTGGTAACTTCATCATCTTGCTTTTGAGCTTCCTTGATTTGATCCTCTAGAGAAGTTTTTATTTCAAGGTTAGCAAGGAATCCATAAGGAACTAATTCAAGGTTAAGACGCTTGATTTCCTCGTAGAGAACAGGTTGGGCTTGTGAAATCATCAGATTGTTGCAATAAGACTTCCGACTTAGCGCATCGGCTATGACATTGGCTTTGCCGGGTTGATAGTTGAGACCCAAATCATAATCTTTGATGAGTTCCAACCATCGTCTTTGCTTGAGATTCAGATATGGCTGGGTGAAGAGATACTTTAGGCTTTGATGATCCGATTAAAGTTCACAACGGTTACCGATGAGGTAATGTCGCCATTGCTTAAGAGCATGAACGACAGCAGCAAGTTCGAGATCATGGGTTGGATAGTTGTTCTCATGTGGCTTCAACTGCCGAGAAGCGTAGGCCACTACATGACCATCTTGCATCAACACACAGCCTATCCCTTGAAGATAAGCATCACAATAGATGACGAAGTCCTTGCTTGTATCCGGAAGGACGAGCACAGGAGCGGTGGTTAGCTTAGTTTTCAAAGCTTGGAAACTTTCTTCTGCCTTTTCTGACCATTCAAACTTCTTATCTTTCTTAAGAAGATCAGTCATAGGCTTGCCTATCCTGGATAAGTTCTCGATGAATCGACGGTAATATCCAGCCATTCCGAGAAAACTTCGAACTTCCTTGACTGAAGTAGGCGACTTCCATTCCAGAATGGTCTGAACCTTATCCGGTATGACATCGACACCACTTGTAGACACAACGTGACCAAGGAAGATGAGCTCTTGTAACCAGAACTCACATTTGGAAAACTTGGCGTAGAGGCGATGTTCACAAAGTTTAGTCAATACCAAACGTAGATGTTCGGCATGCTCTTCTTCGGTCTTGGAATAGATTAAAATATCATCAACGTATACTACGACGAACTTGTCGAGATACTCCATGAAGACGGAGTTCATGAGCCTCATAAATGTGGCAGGGGCATTGGTTAGCCCGAAGGACATCAATGTATACTCGTAAAGACCATAACGAGTTGTGAATGCTGTCTTTGGAATATCCTCCTTTCTGATCTTGATTTGATGATACCCTGATCTTAAGTCCATTTTGGAGAAGACAGTGGCACCACTTAATTGATCAAAAAGGTCATTTATCTGAGGAAGTGGGTACTTATTCTTAATTGTCATCGCGTTGAGTGGACGGTAATCAACCACCAATCTTGGAATATTTGTATCCCGCTTCTTGACAAAGATGGTAGGGCAACCCCAAGAGGATGTACTAGGTTGGATGTATCCCAAAACCTCTAACTCTTCAAGTTGCTTCTTCAACTCGACCAACTCATGAGGAGGCATGCGGTAAGGTCTTTTGGAGATAGGAGCAGTTCCAGGAACTAGCTCAATGACAAACTCCACACTTCGATCAGGTGGCATGCTAGGAAACTCTTCAGGAAAGACATCCGTAAAATCACAGACTACGTGGACATCTTGGACCTTGAGAGCAGGTAGGACGTCCATGGCATACAACTTCGAGAAAGGTTTAAGAACTGCTGACGGAGACTTTGAACCATCAGTCCAATACTTGACTGTTATGCCAGCAGGAGAGGTCACAACAACTGTTCTAAGTGCACAGTCAATGACGGCTTGATACTTGGTTAACCAGTCCATGCCCAGAATAACATCTATGTCAGTTGACTTGAGTGCAATGAGGAAAGTGGGAAACTTCTGATATGCTATATCTATCTCAACCCCATGAGTAACCTAGATGGTCTGCCAACGAGACCCAGGAGTTCTAATCTCTAGAGGAGAGTCCATAGCTTGAAAGGTGATATCGTGCATTTGCGCAAAATCTTGTGATATGAATGTATGAGATGCTCCAGAATCAAACAAGACTATTGCGAGAATTGAATTGACACGGAGCATACCCAGAATGACGCGTGGATCTTCCCGAGCTTCCTCAACAGTGACATGGGTCAGACGACCACGTCCAGCACCTTGAGATTTATCATTCTTCTTTGCCTGCTGATCATTGCGTCCGGCAGCCCTTTGAGAACACTCCCTTGAGTAATGACCAGGCTGACCACAGGAGTAACAAGTAACCCCACTGTGAGAACCAGCATGAGAACGAGAATTTGCTCCACCAGTATTTGACTGTGGCTGACGAGAATTATTGCCAGAAGGCTTGGGTGCATAAGGAGCATGAGGCACAACACTGTATGGAACGAAAACACGATGCTTCTTGTTGCCAGAGGAAGAAGCACGAGAATTTCCTTCTTCACGCTTCTGAGATACTTCCATATCCTTCCTTCCATGCTCTAGAGTAAGAGCCTGATTGTGCAGGTCCTGGAAAGACTGGAACTTGAAAGGCAGCAACTCATAGCGAAGTGCAGGGTTAAGTCCCTTGCGGAATAGCTCTTGCTTATCTTCATCATTGGTCACATCCCTGGTTGCATAATGATCCAGGCGAGTAAACTCACGCCCATAGGCTTCAATATCCTGACGCCCCTGAGTCAGATCTAGAAACTCCCTCCTTCTGAGATCCATGACGGGCTTAGGGATATATGAGGCACGAAATGCTGCAACAAACTCCTCCCAGGTAATTACATGTCCCTGAGCTTGCAGATTCTGAAAACCTTCCCACCAAACACCAGCCTCACCTTCCAGTTGGTAGGTGGCGAAGTTGACACGATCAGCAGGACGGACACGAAGAGCACTGAACTTGCGCTCTATGGTGCGAAGCCAATCATCAGCTTCAAGGGGCTCCTTGGAGTGGGTGAAGATTGGAGGAAAAGAGCGGATGAAATCTCCAAGTGTGACACGGTCGTCAGGACGACGTTCAGTGTTCTGCGCCACATGCTCCAGAAGGCGTTCATTCCGTAGACGGTTGGTCTCAATGTTGTTGAGAACCTCGGCCATTGTGGGAGGTGGCGAAAGTTCCTGTTCAGCATTGTTGTTTCCTCGACGGCCAACAGAACCACGAGTACCAGAAGACATCCTGAGGAGAAAACAGAAACCATGAGAATGGATTCACCAAGAAGGGTACATCAAGGAATAACGGAAACCGTATCAAAAGATCATGGTAGGAGTGAGCATGTAGAGGAAGATTATATAGATGCATTAAGTATGGCAGTAGAACAAGCATACGAAACATATACGCTACCAACTTAGATACAAACCATAACAATGGAATGCAAGCATGATATGATACTAACAAGTCACAAGAGAATTGGGAGCGGGATTAGAGGCATCCTTAGCAAAGTTGAAAAACATTGCTTCAGTTGCACAGATTTATCTTGGAAACTCTGAGCCTTGCGACCAAGTACGGAGTACTTAGGGAAAACAACCCAAACCCATATATCCTAAGAGTTTGAAATGATACACGAGAAGTGAAAACTTTGCAAAGCAAACGAGGTAAGATAACTCAGCAATAGAACAACCTTGGATAAGAAGTAAAAAGAGTCCTATTCAGAGTTTTGCAAATAGTTTTTAGCTTTCAAATAGTTTTCTCAAACTCTAGACTCAACATCGACCAGCTAGAAGGGTTTCCTACAGGCAGTCCTGCTCTGATACCAAAATTTGTCACGACCCGGGACCAGGGCTAGACAAATACCAGATCCTCATCTGATGTAAACCTAACCTAAATTCCAAGACGCGCAGGGAAAGATCGGTAACATTACAGAACATACAAACCATACATTAATAAGGTAAACTCTTAAGAGAGTTACAAACCAGTCATACAAGCCAAGGGTCACAGACCCATCATAACATCAAAACAACAGAAGCAAACAAGTTGTTCTAAACAACAAACTTAGCAAAGGGCCTAAGAGGCCATAACAAAAGTAGCGACCTTTCCATAGATCCTAGACTGCTGCTCGGGAACCCCGACTACTCGTCGACTTCGACGTAGAAACCACCTTTAGTTGGAGTAGCTTCATCTGTAGAAAACATCAACGAAGCAAGGCTGAGTATAGGGTGTACTCCGCAAGACTTATGGCTAGTGGAGTTATTTTGCATAAAGCCATCTTTTGTTTTCAAGACAAGAGGGAGAAGAAACTCGTCTAGTCAGATCATTTTTAAAAGGGGATAAGAAGACTTCAACTCTAGCCCTTAAATTCGTCTTTGATATCCACCAAGAACCATCATCAACAGAACCTCTCTTCCCGGAGTACCCCCTCAACAACCCCGAGGAAGTATTCCGGATCTCACTTTAGTTGGCAAGTTTTATCATTCGGTTATAGTTCTCTATGATCACAGAATTCGTTCCCTAGTCGTCCATAACCGTGGACACGGATTTTCGAAAAGATTATAACCCTGCAGGGGTGCACAACTTTACCCACACGTACCAACTGATTCTTAATGCCAATATATTAGCCCTCTACCTTGGAAGGCCGGCAGAGAGTGGTTGACCACGACCTTTACCTTGCTTTCGCCGAGAACATGAGTCACGCACTAGGGAGATGCCGCCATAACGGGTCAAGTCCCGAAGCCGGTCCCTAATGATGTGTGCGGGGTTCAAGATTACGGATGCCGGGCATCTCTTGTTCCCGGCCACGCTTACCTACCTGTTATGAATGCACCTCCTTCACCTCCATTCAAGAACAACCAAGATGCGTATGTCGGATGGAAAGCCCAAACTATGTGACTCATGGAATCTACTAGGCAAGTTAGTTGGTCGAGGGGGTTTCCAGGCCCCAGTGTGGTTGTACGCTCGTCTTGGTTCGAGAGGCGAGAACATCAGGTCCTAAGGGTGGCAAGTATGGGACTTCAAAAACCACAACCCACGTGGCCTCCCATACAAGCCTTAGCATGTTTATTATCTATCTCTGATCACATCACATATCCTACCATACTAGATTCATTCGCACCTCCGGTGCATCACATGAAAGATCAGCAACACACCACTAAGCATGGCTAAGCTTGACTGAACTGTGGCACTAGCGATGCTCATAAGCCAAACCCTAGATATGCTAGGAGTGGTGGATCAGGTAATATAGTTCACAAAGGGAAACATGCATCAGATAGGATCACTCTGTCTACTGATCAAAGATTGTTTGAACCGAATGCATATGACGAGAATGAAATACTTCGTAATCATAGGGTTCATATGTATGAGTGGGGCTTCGCTTGCCTTGTCCGTTGTTGGACTGGTACTGCTCTTCGGTGGCGTTGACTTCAGCTTCGGGTTCGGTTCCTATTCGCTAGAACCAATCACCGGAAAAGAGAAAGCAACACTCAACACATGGCATGTGCAATGCTCATACAATATGGATGATATGACAAGTTAAACGGTGTTGAATTGAACCCTAAAACATGCTTAATCACTTTAAAGGGGGTTCCGAAAGTCCAAACCCTAAAACAGGGGGATCATCGGAATCACCTGTGGGGTTCAATTGGTTCTTATAATTAAACTTGATATCAAAGTTGATTAACAATGTATGATTATAGCTTCGTTAGATATGCTTCATTTTTCTGAACATTTTGGTATATTATTTGTATTTTTCTGATTTAAAATGAATTAGTTATGAATTTCCCAAATTTTAATTCATTTTAAACATTTTTGGAATATTTAAATTAATTTCCAAACTTGGGCCCACATGTCAGACTTTTATTATTTTCAGAAAATGTTTATAGAAATGATTAAAACCCTGACAAGTATGGCCCACCTATCATATTATTTTCTATTTACAGAAAACATTAAAAGAAATAAAAGAAATATGACGTCATGATGATGTCATGCTGACATCATCGACGCCATTGTTTGCAGACCCTTGATGGATCTATCGATCCAGAGCTCGCGGGGCGATGGGGAGTAGCGCGTTGGACGCGGGCGAGTGCAGGGTGCCAAGAAGTGGCGGCGCCGCTTCTTCTGGGTCACCGGAGATGGTGGCGCAACGGCGAGCAACGGCGGCGGCGTCGGGTTCACGCGGGGAGGGAGATACAGAGGAAGAGGGGGCAAACGAAGGGGTGCTGGAGCACCATGTGCTCACCCTGAGCACGCTGGTGGTGACGGTGAGGCCGGGGACGGTCGGGGTCGCCGGCGATGTCGACGACGAGCGGCGGTCAGAGGCGGAGGAGATGGAGTCGAAGGCGACGATTCGAGGCACGCGGGTTTGATTCCTTCGGTGGAGATGATCTTCGCGACGAGGCGGTTCCAATGGTGGCCTCGGCTAGCCATGAGGTGGCCGGAGACGGCGGGGCGGCGCAGCACCTGCGCGGCTAGGGTTCGGGCAAAGGGAGGAACGAGGGAGAGAGAGAGGGATTGCGGGGAAGGGATAAGTCCAGGGCTTCACGGCGGCGGGGCTGGGTCCTTATAGGCACTCGTGGGCGGCGGCGCGCATCTTGGCGCGGCTGCAACGGCGGACGGCGGCGCCGGCGACAGGCAGCTGCCTGCCTGTCTGCAGGTAGACGACGAGGGACAGGGCGAAGGGGTACGCGGGCCTGGCTGGGCTGCTCTTGGGCCCCAGGTGGGCTTCTGCTGGCTCGTCTGGCGGCAGGGAGAGAGGAGAAGAAGTGGGCTGCGGCCCAGTATCTAGGTTAGATAGATTTTTATTTCCAGAAATGTTTTTCTATTTCTATTTCTGATACCTTTTTGTAATTTGAATTTCAAATCTGTTTTGAATCTTTTCAACTTATAGGAACTTTTATATAAGAATAGAAAACACTAAGGGCACTTGTAAATATTTGAGCTCCTTGCATTTTGAGGATTTTCTTCAAAATATGGGAACCTTTTGAATTGATTCAAAGAGAGAGGAGAAACTATTAGGGTTAGGGTTTTGCTTTCTCTTATTTGATTAAATCTAAGTGCAAGTGTAATGCATGCATGAAATGCTCAAACACATCTTATTTATTTACACAAAAGGGTGGTATGTTACAATGATGAATTCAATTTGAATGATGAACTTATCAAGTCCAAGATTGTCTCCATGATCGCGGTCACCAACAAGAAGCTTGCCTTGAACTTGCAACTCCTTGATAGAGCTTATCTAGTTGCCACGGATAACTTGGCGGATGAAGGGCAAAAGATCAAGGAGATCAACCGTGCTATTGGGTCTTCCCACTCTCTAGCATTAAAGGCCAACCATGTGCAAGAAGATGTTGCTAGTGATGAAGAAAGCGAGGTTGATGGAGTTGATGATATGCTCTCTCAACTTGCCCTCTTCACCAAGAACATGAAGTTCCGAAGAAGGAGAAGTTCAATGGGATCAAGTGAGAATAAGAGGATGTGCTACAATTGTGATGAGTCGACCCATTTTGCTGACAAATGTCCATATGAGAAGAGGCTTGACAAGCCCAAGTATGAAGAAGGTGCCAAACCAAGATTGAAGCCCAACCCCATCAATGAAAGATATAAGAGGAACAATAGGCGTGATGGCAAGGGCTTCCTAGGTCAAGAATAAATATCCGACAAGGAGGAAGAGGATGAAGAGAAGGTGATTGGAGTGGCCGGTTTTGTAGCATCCCAGTTGTCTAACACCTGTAATGCTACTTGTTATAATAATAAAAAGGCCACTTCCAACATATAATTGCTGCATCATTATCATATCATGCTCATGTCATCATGCCACCTTGCATTTGAGCATCATACAAAACCCTTTTCCTTGTTTGGTTCTTATCTCATGTGCAATATTAATTGTATTTGCATCTTGATATTGTATCTGGCTCTTGATATATTGTTAAATGCCCAAGTTGAGTTGGGGGCATATCTCTTCTGGACTCCACCACCTTTTCTTTCACCACCTTATAATTCCACCATCCAATTAATATGAGCTTGGCATTTTAATTGGGTTATCTCTAGCTCATGTTGGTTGGTTGGATTCCACCCATAATCTTGTGCTTGGCCTTTGCCCACCTTTTGGGAATGCAAGAATTAATGCCACATGAAATAATGTTGTTTTCACAATATAACCACATGGCAAATATTGTTGCATGGGCCATGCAAGTGCCACCTTTAACTGGGCTTTGGGAATGTTTTAGCTTTGTTTGCATGGATCACCTCTCCTTTGTTTAAATCTTGTGTTGGCTTGTAGTACTCCTCACCAAATCATCTAAACCTCTATCCCCATCTCCATGCATACACATGTGATCATGTGTGAGCATAAGGACAACCCCATCACCACATCTCTCTCCCTTTTCCTTGTTTTGTTTTTGTGTGATCTTGTCCAAGCATGCATGATCAAGTAAAGTACCACCTCTCTCTATCCATACCCCCTCTTAGCTAAAACCCTAAATCTACCCCATGCCATACCCATCCTAGCTAAAGGCCTACACTACACCCTCCCTAAACAAAACCAAACCACCCCCTCTCCCTCTCCTCTCTAGCTAATCAACCCTAAACCTATCTAGCATGGCCCCATCTCACCATGTCCTATCTACCCTCTCTCACCATCAAAGGCACCCTCCCCCACCTAACCTAGACCGAGCCGGCCCCTCTCCCTCTCTATTCTTTCCTCCCTTCCCTCTCCCTGCCTACGGGCCCCCTCTCTAACCCTACCTGCCCTCGAGCTCCCCTGGCCCACCTGCAGCTCCCTGGCCCCACCTGGCAGCCGGCCAGCCCGAGCACGCCTGCCAGCCCGCGCACGCCCATGCACGTGAGGTGCAACGCCTGCCCCTCCCCCACGCTAACCCTCGCGCCTACCTGCCCTGGCGATCTTATCCTCCCCCTCGTCCCTAGCTTTTCCCCAGATCCCCCCCAGGCCTCTCTTCCTCCCCTGCTCTCCTTCTTCCTTCCCCAGCTCAGCCATGCCCCCCCCGTCCTTCTAAACCCTAGCGACGGCGCCCCCCAGCATCCCTTCGCTCCAGAGCTCCCCGAGGCGCGCCAGCAGTACCAGGAGCTGCGCCTTCTTCCTCTGCTTCGCCGTGACGCGCCGGAGCTCGCTGGATCTCGCCGGAGGAGCCGCTCCGCCGCCGTGCCCGTGACCGCCAGGACGCCCCGACCAGCTGCCCCCGCTCCGATCCTCGCCTTCCCGAGCCCCGCCAACCCCACCAGCGAGCCCCTGGTAAGCCCCTCTCCCTCCCCGACATGGCCCCCGTCCCCCTAGTGCACCGTAGCACCGCCGGCATCTGTCGAACACCGTGCGTGCGCGTTCGCCGCCGCGGTCACCGCCTGCGCGTGCGCCAGCAGCAGCTGTGGCGTGCGATCTGTCTCTGTTCGTCGAGGAAAACCACGCGCTGCAGCCCGCCTCCGAGCTAGACCCCTGAACGAAAACTGTAGCCCGTCATGCCCTCTTCGTTTTTGGTTTTTGCGGTTCAGCCGGAGACGCGATGGTTCGCTCGCCATCGTCGTGCGAAATCCGGCCAGATCCGTCGCCGCGGCGCCGCGTTCAGCAGCAGACAGCGGCAGCGCGATACGTTTTACAGAAACGCCCTTCCCCTTTTTCCCGCCTCAAACCTGCAGTCCACCGTCCCCACCTAGCAGCGTCTGTTGGAAACTTGCAAAAAGGATCCTCAGGTTCCTTCGTTTCCGCCCGCGGTCCCTGGATCGACCACGTGTCGCCACCGGGCAGCCGCGCGCGCGTGTGGGCCTGCAGGCGCCTGGCCCCGCCTGTCAGCCTCGCTGGCTAGGGTGAGCCTGGGTGAGGAAAGCTGGCGCGTGGGTGTGACGGCCCAGTCAGCCCAGTGACCCCACCTGTCATCCTCTGGCGCGGTTCCTGCCGAGTAACAAAAGCCATAGCTTGCTGAATTCAAAATTCCAAACAGATTTCAAATAAATTCAAACCTGATTCAAATTTCATTAAATTCATAACTTATTCCTGGATTAGAATTTGAATTCAAACCTTATATGAAAAATGATTTGTTTTTGAATGTTAATTCAAATCTTTATTCAAATATTTTCAAAAATTAATTTAATCAATTCACCTTTGACTTTGACCCATTTTGACTAATTTTGACTAAAAATAAAATTAAATTCATAATTCCAAATAATACAAATAATATATGTTTTTGAATCAAAAAAATGTGAGGATTTCAAATATGCCACTCAAAATATTGTTTGAACATTTTAAAATTCCAAGTTGAGTTAATTACACAAATGCCACTGGAACTAAATAATTTCACAACTTTTGATTTATAATTCCAAATTAAGCAAATGATATGTCCAAAATGATCAGCTCGACGAGACCTTTATGTTTATGATATCCATGACTTCAATTCCAGCATGCATCATATAAAAATATAGGGAACAGCAATGTTATGACAACAAATGCGATTCCAAAACCCCATTAAAATGTTATTACTTGTCTTCCACACCTCACCATGCCATGCTACCTTATTGCCATGTAAATTGTGCATCATTCATCATGGCATGATTGTTTGCTTGACGCATCTTATTCATATGCTTGTGCTCTATATTCATGTTGGCCTTGTTTGTTTGGTTTTTCTCGGATAGACACTGAGCAGGGGTTATATCAAGAGAACCAGGAGCACTACCCAGATCCGTCCCTCGCTTCAACTGAGTTATCAGGCAAGCACTTCCACACGCTTGCATACATACAGTACCTATTGCCTCTATCTTATTCCTGCATCATTGAGTCGCGATTGCATTAAATTGAATCCCAAGTATGCATAGCCTTTACTTTCAAACCCCACCAAGCTTGTTCCTCCATCCCATGAGCCACTACTATAGGAGTTGTTTGGGCCATGCGAGTCGTAGAACAGCATGTGTAGGGTATGTGAGAGTCTGTTGAATAATGAGGTACCTAAACAACTTAACCTGAGAAGTAGTGGGATAACTAAAGAAAGTGGCACCGGTGAGCAACATCTGCTATTTGGTTTTTCCTGCTCACTTGTGTCCCGTAAGACCCCGAGTACTTGATTCCTGTTCCTTGATTTATCGCGCTATCCACATCCGGGAGGTATATGGGACCCCCCCTGAGCCAGAGCTTGATTCCGTCTTATTTCTTGGGGCCACAAACTAGTTTGAGGTTTTATTTACTATCCTGTACCTATGCCATGTTACTTTCTGTATTTAATTTGTGCGAGGAGCACACTGTACTGTTTAGGTAAGCGGATTGATTACGCGGTATCGACAAGCCCAGCCACACTTTCGGGTTCCCAGTCGCTTACAGCCATTGTCGCAAACCTTGAGTCCGTCTCGGGGCTTGCTTACTCCGTTGCGGGATCTACTCAATGGGGTGGCCCCCTGAAATATTTCCGAATCCTGTGATTGTTCAGTCGTGAAAGCCTCGTTGGGTTTTGATTTGGTTTTTCCGAGGTTGATCGAGCGTGTGTTGCTATTGGTGCACCCCGGCCGGGTAAAACTTTCTGAAAGCCGTGTCCGCGGATGTGGACGACTTGGAGCACAGTTTCTCGACCATAGACAAGCATAACTAAAGTACCGCCTTAATCTGACTAAGAAACTTGACTAGTAAATAGTGCAACACTCATGGAATGGTTAATAAAATTGCCAACGGATGGGGGGTTGTTCGTCCGCTTCCTTGTTGGTAAGCAAGGAGGAGGATGGATCTGATGAGATTACCATTATAACTGTTGTTCTTAATTCACGGACATCCGTCTATCATTGGTTAGGCGGATGGTTAGCGTTTATCTGTAGAACTGCTAGGGTTTATCTTTCGCTGCAATTGCGTCACCCCAGGTTGTGTCCCCTTTAGAGGCATTAAGACTTGCTGAGTACCCTTAGGGTCTCACACGATAAATTCTTGGTTCAGATGAACAGGTACCCCCGCAGGACGGATACTGGGTGGAAGAAGCCGAAGACGTGGGCAACGATCGTTTGGTGTAGAGATTCCGGGAACGGGGATCCGTGAGACCTGTAGTTGGGATGTGATTATTTCTATGGCATCTTATGCCGATTTGCTTCTTATCCGTACTCGGATTTTGTTGCCGCTTCCGCATGATACTCTGATGTGTGTTGAATGAGGAAGTATCCTAAAATATAGATCTATCTAGGTCATTTGAATCTTGCCGTATGGCGTTGCTATATTTCCTTTCTTTCTAGATGGTATGGCTCTGATGTACTCTTGTATGGTGGCTTGCGTACATACCCACTTGTGTACGTAGTTGATCCCTTCGCCTGCCGATTACGCCGCCCGTACAGGTCCCGTTGAGAGGCTAGTGGTTGGGACGTCTGAAAGGACTACCAGTGAGTGGCTTTTGGGGCCCCACCGTACTATTTCAACCACTACCACTCATCCAGGCTTGTATCTAGGAGCGTAATTCACCGAGGTAGTTACAATTGGTATCAGAGCCATCCCGACCTTCAGGGTTTCAGCCAAACGGTCGTTGTCAGTCTAGCAAATATTTTGGTAGTTATGTATACTAGGGAAAAACAAAACACGAGAGTAGGACTGCTTCCACTTTTCTTCTTACCCTCCCACCCACCCTTTTCTGGTAAGGAAGTGCAACGTTTTCAATCCTCTTCTCAAAGTTCAAACTAGGATTCACGTGTTCTGGGTTTCCGTAGTACCATAGGTTGTGTGTGTGTGTGTGTGTGCTTAATCCTTTGTCTATCTGTTGCATCCAAGTTGTTATCTTATCTGCCTTTGGTTATCAACTGTTGGTACATTCCATACCGACAGGCTTATGCAAACCGACGCAATCTATCTTCATCTTGCTATCCGACGCTATCTTGTTTGGGGGTGTTCGTTTCCGTAGTTACCAATCTTTAGGTTTCGTCATGAGAAGAAGGGGTTAGGATATGTGTTCCACTTGTTCATGTGCGGAGTAATGATTTGAGTGCGGGATGGAGTCGCGACCATACCACTACTTTTATCATTCGCTTTTGTATATTGAATCGGTAGAGTCACTAATCTTGATTCGTTAAGTAATTTTGCGCATCTATTGGTATTCTAATGCCGAAATTTGTGGAAAATTTTTCTTTGATATATTTGTGTACCACACTCCTTTTCAGTCGTGTGCGATATGCTTAATATCTTTAAGGTGCTATGAACTTTGTTGATATTTTAATATCATCTCAGTAAATTGTATCCTTTAATCTCGGTTAATTCCATCTTGGTACTATTTTGGATTATTATCATCTTCCATTATAGTACTGACTTGAGTTTTATATCAATGACAGGATGGCTCCACCACGCCGGACTGATGAGGACATACCTCCGGAACTGGGCTCCGCGCTGTCAAACATCGCTAATGCTTTGGCAGCTATGCAAGAGAACCAGCAGCGCTTTGAGGAGAGTGTCAGAAGAAACGAGTTTGCTCCACTTCCTCCACCTCCCAAGCGTGGAGACATCAAGAGCTTCCTCAAATTCAACCCTCGTCAGTTTGATGTTTCTGACCGACCTCTGGACGCGGATGATTGGCTGCGTGAGATCTCAAGGTTGCTCGAGACTGCTGATGTTCCGGAGCAGGAGTGGGTCAAGTGTGCTACTCACCTTCTCAAGGGAGATGCAGCTCTCTGGTGGGAGAACTACTTGAAGGCAAGCTGCACTGGTTTCCAGCCAAGTTGGGAAAGGTTCACTGGAGCGTTCAAGGAGCAGTTTCTCTCAGAGATTGTAATGGAAAGGATGAAGGAGGCTTTTCTCAACCTGAAGCAAGGGAATGATAACGTCAACACCTACATCAGGAACTTCATGAATCTCTCTCGTTATGGCGGTGATGAGGTATCTGATGACAAGAAGAAGCAGAAGAGGTTCAGGCAAGGGCTCAATGCATCGATCAAGTATGTGATTACTCATGCAAGGCCGGCATATTTCCTGGAACTACAGCACACAGCCCTGCAAGAGGAGGCAAGCAGACAAGTGTTCGAGGAGTCCAAGAAACATAACAGGGATGCATCAAGCTCTTCGGTTATGGCAGCTCCTTCTAAGCGGCGTGTCTGGGTTCCTAACACCCCACCGTTGCTCCCGGCTTCACCAAGACCTGCGAGTTTCACGTCAAGGCCACCAAACTTCACCACTGCGGCTCCCAGGGGCTACAACAACCACTACCCTGGAGCGCCTGGCGGAGTCCCTGGCTACTCTGCTCCACGTCCACATGGTGCTTGTTTCACATGTGGGGATCATGGACATCCAAGCTGGAACTGTCCGATGAAGAACAAAGCTCTCCCTCCACCCCCGCCAAGATATGCAACAAGCTCTCCTTCGGTTCGTGCACCACCGCCTCGGGCTCTCAACATCAACACTAAGCCCGGGTCTGCGGTTGTTCGTGCCAACTGCGTCAACGCCTCTCAAGCTGAGCTCGCACCTGGAGTTGTAATGGGTATGCTATCCGTTAACTCAGTTCCTGCACGAGTTTTGTTCGATTCTGGTGCATCGCATTCTTTTGTTTCTATAAAGTTTGCAAGTGAGAATGGGTTAGTGTCAGATCCTCTTCCCAAGCGGTTAATGGTTCTTTCTCCTGGAGCAACAATGGCAGCTTCTAAAATCAGTCATGGCAATCAAATTGAGATTGGTGGTTCTTCATTCTTGGCTTCTTTGATTGTTCTGGGCAATTCTGACATTGATGTCATCTTGGGCATGGATTGGTTGACAGCAAATGCAGCTGTGATTGATTGTGCTGAACGCTCAGTGTCTCTGAAGATTCCTGAAGGCCATATAGTCTTTTCTCCAAGTCTGACTCCTGCTGTCCAGCTCTATTCCTTGGCGGCTCTGAATGATGATGCTATGGAAGCTATTCAGAGTGTACCAGTGGTCTATGAGTTCCCAGATGTCTTTCCTGAAGAGTTGCCGGGTATGCCTCCGGATTGCGAGGTTGAATTCGTGATTGAGCTTGAACCTGGAACGGCTCCTATCTCCAAGCGGCCATACAAAATGGGTCCTTCTGAGTTGGCTGAACTCAAACGACAACTGGATGAACAAGAGAAATTGGGTTTCATTCAACACAGCACTTCTTCTTGGGGTAGCCCAACAATCTTTGTGAAGAAGCGTGACAGAACCGATAGGCTATGTGTTGACTACCGGGCTCTCAATGCTAAAACCATCAAGAACAAATATCCTCTCCCACGGATAAATGATCTTTTTGATCAGCTAGCAGGAGCTGTGGTGTTCTCTAAGCTGGACTTGAGAAGTGGTTATCACCAAATCAAAATTCGCAAAGAAGATGTGCCCAAAACAGCTTTCACCACCCGCTATGGCCTGTATGAGTACACGGTCATGTCTTTCGGTCTCACCAACGCACCTGCTACCTTCTCGAGGCTGATGAACTCCGTTTTCATGGAGTACCTGGATAAGTTTGTTGTGGTATATCTGGATGACATTCTGGTCTACTCCAAGTCTAAGGAGGAGCATGAAGAGCACCTGCGGTGTGTCTTAAACAAGCTTCGTGAGAACCGCTTGTATGCAAAGTTCTCAAAGTGTGAGTTTTGGCTGCCTGAAGTAACATACCTGGGTCATGTTATCTCTGCCAAGGGCATTGCAGTCAACCCGGAAACGGTGAAGACAATTGTTGAATGGCTTCCTCCTGCTAATGTCAAGGAAGTGCGGAGTTTCCTCGGTTTGGCTAGTTATTGCCGTCGCTTCGTTCAGAACTTCTCGAAGATAGAGAAGCCTCTTACCGACCTCCTCAAGAAAGGCTAGAAGTACCTGTGGACTCCTGCTTGTCAAGCAAGTTTTGATACACTCAAAGAGAAGCTCACTTCCACGCCAGTCTTGGTTCCTCCGGATACCTCTAAACCTTTCCAGATATTCTGTGACGCCTCTTTGCAAGGATTGGGTGCGGTCCTTATGCAAGAGAAACAGGTGGTTGCTTATGCCTCTCGTCAGTTGAAGACGCATGAGATCAACTATCCCACACATGACCTTGAGCTAGCAGCAGTTGTCTTTGCTTTGAAGCTATGGAGGAACTACTTGCTTGGTAACCGTTGTGAGATCTTCTCGGACCACAAGAGTTTGAAGTATATCTTCACTCAGCCTAATCTCAATCTTCGGCAGAGGAGATGGATTGAAGCAATCAATGACTTTGATGTGACCATCAACTACACCCCGGGCAAAGCAAATGTCATGGCAGATGCGCTTAGCCGTAAAGCTTATGTCAACAACCTCATGATGGAAGAGCAACAGCCTCTCTTGTGCGAGGAATTCCGTCAGCTCAACCTGGAAATTGTGGAACAAGGGCATCTCCTAAACCTTCTGGCTACTCCTCTCTTGGAAGAACAGATTCGCTCTCGACAGCTTGGTGATCCGCACACCAAAAAGCTCATCTCTAAGCTTGACCTTCCGAAGTATGAGTCCTTCCACGTTGATGATCAAGCCACGCTCTTCTTTAAACATCGGATGTTTGTTCCAAACTACCCGGGTCTGAGAGACCAAGTTCTCAAGGAGGCACATGATTCGGTTCTTTCTATCCATCCTGGCAGCACAAAGATGTACATGGACTTGAAAACACAATACTGGTGGCCTGGGTTGAAAAGGTATTGTGCCAAGTATGTCTCAGAATGTGATGTCTGCCGCAGAGTGAAGGCTGTCCATCAGAAACCATTTGGTCTTCTACAGCCATTGAAACCTCCGGAATGGAAGTGGGAGAAAGTAGAGATGGACTTCATCACTGGTTTTCCAAGGTCGCAAAAGGGCAACAATGCAATTTTTGTTGTCATCGACAGGCTTTCTAAAGTGGCTCATTTCTTCCCAGTCAAAGAAACAATTTCTGGAATTCAGTTGGCTGAGCTCTATATCAACAGAATTGTCTCTCTGTATGGGGTTCCACTTGAAATCAGTTCAGACCGTGGGAGCATCTTCACCTCAAAGTTCTGGGAGAGTTTCCAAAAAGCTTTGGGAACAAAGTTGAACTTCAGCACTGCTTACCACCCTCAGTCGCAAGGACAAGTGGAGAGGATCAATCAGATTCTGGAGGATATGCTTAGAGCTTGCGTCATCTCTTTTGGCATGAAGTGGGAGGAATGCCTTCCATATGCTGAATTCTCCTACAACAACAGCTTCCAGAAGAGTCTGAAGATGGCACCATTTGAGGCTCTCTATGGTCGCAAGTGCAGAACTCCAATTGGTTGGTCAGGTGCAGGAGAAAGAATCTGGTTTGGCCCTGACATTGTAACCCAAGCAGAGGAGAAGGTGCACATCATTCTGGAGAACCTGAAGATTGCTCAGAGTCGTCAGAAGAGCAACTATGACAGGAAGCACACGGATATGGTATATGCCCCTGGTGATCTCGTCTACCTTCGTGTCACTCCCATGAGAGGAACACACCGCTTCGGTATCAAAGGAAAGTTGGCTCCTAGATACATCGGTCCTTTCAAGATACGTGGTAGAAGAGGAGAAGTTGCTTATGCACTGGAGCTTCCGAAAAAACTCAAAGTCCATGATGTTTTCCACATCTCTCAGCTCAAGAAGTGCTTCAAAGATCCCGGCAGGACCGTGGACCATGAGCTAATCGACCTCCAAGAAGATCTGTCTTATCAAGAACACCCCACCAAAATCCTTGAGACCGCAGAACGAAGGACGCGCAACAAGTCCATCAAGTTTTGCAAGGTGCAGTGGTCACACCATTCCGTTGATGAAGCCACATGGGAGCGTGAAGATGAACTCCGTGCCAACCATCCTTCTCTCTTTGTATCTTCTTCTTCTTCCTAGAATCTCGGGGCGAGATTCCTGTTTAGTGGGGGAGAGTTGTAGCATCCCAGTTGTCTAACACCTGTAATGCTACTTGTTATAATAATAAAAAGGCCACTTCCAACATATAATTGCTGCATCATTATCATATCATGCTCATGTCATCATGCCACCTTGCATTTGAGCATCATACAAAACCCTTTTCCTTGTTTGGTTCTTATCTCATGTGCAATATTAATTGTATTTGCATCTTGATATTGTATCTGGCTCTTGATATATTGTTAAATGCCCAAGTTGAGTTGGGGGCATATCTCTTCTGGACTCCACCACCTTTTCTTTCACCACCTTATAATTCCACCATCCAATTAATATGAGCTTGGCATTTTAATTGGGTTATCTCTAGCTCATGTTGGTTGGTTGGATTCCACCCATAATCTTTTGCTTGGCCTTTGCCCACCTTTTGGGAATGCAAGAATTAATGCCACATGAAATAATGTTGTTTTCACAATATAACCACATGGCAAATATTGTTGCATGGGCCATGCAAGTGCCACCTTTAACTGGGCTTTGGGAATGTTTTAGCTTTGTTTGCATGGATCACCTCTCCTTTGTTTAAATCTTGTGTTGGCTTGTAGTACTCCTCACCAAATCATCTAAACCTCTATCCCCATCTCCATGCATACACATGTGATCATGTGTGAGCATAAGGACAACCCCATCACCACATCTCTCTCCCTTTTCCTTGTTTTGTTTTTGTGTGATCTTGTCCAAGCATGCATGATCAAGTAAAGTACCACCTCTCTCTATCCATACCCCCTCTTAGCTAAAACCCTAAATCTACCCCATGCCATACCCATCCTAGCTAAAGGCCTACACTACACCCTCCCTAAACAAAACCAAACCACCCCCTCTCCCTCTCCTCTCTAGCTAATCAACCCTAAACCTATCTAGCATGGCCCCATCTCACCATGTCCTATCTACCCTCTCTCACCATCAAAGGCACCCTCCCCCACCTAACCTAGACCGAGCCGGCCCCTCTCCCTCTCTATTCTTTCCTCCCTTCCCTCTCCCTGCCTACGGGCCCCCTCTCTAACCCTACCTGCCCTCGAGCTCCCCTGGCCCACCTGCAGCTCCCTGGCCCCACCTGGCAGCCGGCCAGCCCGAGCACGCCTGCCAGCCCGCGCACGCCCATGCACGTGAGGTGCAACGCCTTCCCCTCCCCCACGCTAACCCTCGCGCCTACCTGCCCTGGCGATCTTATCCTCCCCCTCGTCCCTAGCTTTTCCCCAGATCCCCCCCCAGGCCTCTCTTCCTCCCCTGCTCTCCTTCTTCCTTCCCCATCTCAGCCATGCCCCCCCGTCCTTCTAAACCCTAGCGACGGCGCCCCCCCAGCATCCCTTCGCTCCAGAGCTCCCCGAGTCGCGCCAGCAGTACCAGGAGCTGCGCCTTCTTCCTCTGCTTCGCCGTGACGCGCCGGAGCTCGCTGGATCTCGCCGGAGGAGCCGCTCCGCCGCCGTGCCCGTGACCGCCAGGACGCCCCGACCAGCTGCCCCCGCTCCGATCCTCGCCTTCCCGAGCCCCGCCAACCCCACCAGCGAGCCCCTGGTAAGCCCCTCTCCCTCCCCGACATGGCCCCCGTCCCCCTAGTGCACCGTAGCACCGCCGGCATCTGTCGAACACCGCGCGTGCGCGTTCGCCACCGCGGTCACCGCCTGCGGGTGCGCCAGGAGCAGCTGTGGCGTGCGATCTGTCTCTGTTCGTCGAGGAAAACCACGCGCTGCAGCCCGCCTCCGAGCTAGACCCCTGAACGAAAACTATAGCCCGTCATGCCCTCTTCGTTTTTGGTTTTTGCGGCTCAGCCGGAGACGCGATGGTTCGCTCGCCATCGTCGTGCGAAATCCGGCCAGATCCGTCGCCGCGGCGCCGCGTTCAGCAGCAGACAGCGGCAGCGCGGTACGTTTTACAGAAACGCCCTTCCCCTTTTTCCCGCCTCAAACCCGCAGTCCACCGTCCCCACCTAGCAGCGTCTGTTGGAAACTTGCAAAAAGGATCCTCAGGTTCCTTCGTTTCCGCCCGCGGTCCCTGGATCGACCACGTGTCGCCACCGGGCAGCCGCGCGCGCGTGTTGGCCTGCAGGCGCCTGGCCCCGCCTGTCAGCCTCGCTGGCTAGGGTGAGCCTGGGTGAGGAAAGCTGGCGCGTGGGTGTGACGGCCCAGTCAGCCCAGTGACCCCACCTGTCATCCTCTGGCGCGGTTCCTGCCGAGTAACAAAAGCCATAGCTTGCTGAATTCAAAATTCCAAACAGATTTCAAATAAATTCAAACCTGATTCAAATTTCATTAAATTCATAACTTATTCCTGGATTAGAATTTGAATTCAAACCTTATATGAAAAATGATTTGTTTTTGAATGTTAATTCAAATCTTTATTCAAATATTTTCAAAAATTAATTTAATCAATTCACCTTTGACTTTGACCCATTTTGACTAATTTTGACTAAAAATAAAATTAAATTCATAATTCCAAATAATACAAATAATATATGTTTTTGAATCAAAAAAATGTGAGGATTTCAAATATGCCACTCAAAATATTGTTTGAACATTTTAAAATTCCAAGTTGAGTTAATTACACAAATGCCACTCGAACTAAATAATTTCACAACTTTTGATTTATAATTCCAAATTAAGCAAATGATATGTCCAAAATGATCAGCTCGACGAGACCTTTATGTTTATGATATCCATGACTTCAATTGCAGCATGCATCATATAAAAATATAGGGAACAGCAATGTTATGACAACAAATGCGATTCCAAAACCCCATTAAAATGTTATTACTTGTCTTCCACACCTCACCATGCCATGCTACCTTATTGCCATGTAAATTGTGCATCATTCATCATGGCATGATTGTTTGCTTGACGCATCTTATTCATATGCTTGTGCTCTATATTCATGTTGGCCTTGTTTGTTTGGTTTTTCTCGGATAGACACTGAGCAGGGGTTATATCAAGAGAACCAGGAGCACTACCCAGATCCGTCCCTCGCTTCAACTGAGTTATCAGGCAAGCACTTCCACACGCTTGCATACATACAGTACCTATTGCCTCTATCTTATTCCTGCATCATTGAGTCGCGATTGCATTAAATTGAATCCCAAGTATGCATAGCCTTTACTTTCAAACCCCACCAAGCTTGTTCATCCATCCCATGAGCCACTACTATAGGAGTTGTTTGGGCCATGCGAGTCGTAGAACAGCATGTGTAGGGTATGTGAGAGTCTGTTGAATAATGAGGTACCTAAACAACTTAACCTGAGAAGTAGTGGGATAACTAAAGAAAGTGGCACCGGTGAGCAACATCTGCTATTTGGTTTTTCCTGCTCACTTGTGTCCCGTAAGACCCCGAGTACTTGATTCCTGTTCCTTGATTTATCGCGCTATACACATCCGGGAGGTATATGGGACCCCCCTGAGCCAGAGCTTGATTCCGTCTTATTTCTTGGGGCCACAAACTAGTTTGAGGTTTTATTTACTATCCTGTACCTATGCCATGTTACTTTCTGTATTTAATCTGTGCGAGGAGCACACTGTACTGTTTAGGTAAGCGGATTGATTACGCGGTATCGACAAGCCCAGCCACACTTTCGGGTTCCCGGTCGCTTACAGCCATTGTCGCAAACCTTGAGTCCGTCTCGGGGCTTGCTTACTCCGTTGCGGGATCTACTCAATGGGGTGGCCCCCTGAAATATTTCCGAATCCTGTGATTGTTCAGTCGTGAAAGCCTCGTTGGGTTTTGATTTGGTTTTTCCGAGGTTGATCGAGCGTGTGTTGCTATTGGTGCACCCCGGCCGGGTAAAACTATCTGAAAGCCGTGTCCGCGGATGTGGACGACTTGGAGCACAGTTTCTCGACCATAGACAAGCATAACTAAAGTACCGCCTTAATCTGACTAAGAAACTCGACTAGTAAATAGTGCAACACTCATGGAATGGTTAATAAAATTGCCAACGGATGGGGGGTTGTTCGTCCGCTTCCTTGTTGGTAAGCAAGGAGGAGGATGGATCTGATGAGATTACCATTATAACTGTTGTTCTTAATTCACGGACATCCGTCTATCATTTGTTAGGCGGATGGTTAGCGTTTATCTGTAGAACTGCTAGGGTTTATCTTTCGCTGCAATTGCGTCACCCCAGGTTGTGTCCCCTTTAGAGGCATTAAGACTTGCTGAGTACCCTTAGGGTCTCACACGATAAATTCTTGGTTCAGATGAGCAGGTACCCCCGCAGGACGGATACTGGGTGGAAGAAGCCGAAGACGTGGGAAACGATCGTTTGGTGTAGAGATTCCGGGAACGGGGATCCGTGAGACCTGTAGTTGGGATGTGCTTATTTCTATGGCATCTTATGCCGATTTGCTTCTTATCCGTACTCGGATTTTGTTGCCGCTTCCGCATGATACTCTGATGTGTGTTGAATGAGGAAGTATCCTAAAATATAGATCTATCTAGGTCATTTGAATCTTGCCGTATGGCGTTGCTATATTTCCTTTCTTTCTAGATGGTATGGCTCTGATGTACTCTTGTATGGTGGCTTGCGTACATACCCACTTGTGTATGTAGTTGATCCCTTCGCCTGCCGATTACGCCGCCCGTACAGGTCCCGTTGAGAGGGTAGTGGTTGGGACGTCTGAAAGGACTACCAGTGAGTGGCTTTTGGGGCCCCACCGTACTATTTCAACCACTACCACTCATCCAGGCTTGTATCTAGGAGCGTAATTCACCGAGGTAGTTACAGGTTTTGCCTTCGCCAAACCCGGGTCTCTCTTCACCTATGACTACACCAAGGACTACACCGACGACTCTCCTACTCCCAAGGTCACCGCCACTTTCCTCATGGCAAGGAGCTCCAAGGACGAGTCCGACGTGGAGTGTGGGGATAAGGAGAAAGCGGTGGGAGTGACCGGTTCGGCATATGTCGAACCCGGTTCACCTCTCACCTACGACTACGCCAATGACTACATCGAGAGTTCTCCTATTCCCAAGATCATCGGTTCTTGTCTTATGGCAAGAAGCTCCAAGGTAATTGTCTCTCCTCCATCCCTATCTAGTGTCTTGGATGATCTTGAGAGTGATCATGATAGTGATAGTGACAATGATGAATTTGGAGAAGAGTATATAAAATAAATGTATGCTATCATGAAGTCTCTTCCTCCCATTGCTCGTGCTAGAGTCAAGCAATTAATGGAACTTGTTAGCTCACGTGATGAGGCCATTGATAGCTTGGAATCTCATATTGATGATGAGAAACGAAGATTCAATCTTCTTGAGAAAGAGATTTGTGAGGAAAAGAATACCAATTCTTTTCTTAAACTATAAATTGAATTTTTTGAAATTGATAAAGCAAAAGACATGGACACTATTGATAGGGCTAACTCATTACCCCAAGAGCTTGATGCCTCAAAAAAGAGCTTGAAGTTGCTCATGCTTCTCTTACCAAGGACCTTGAGCACCTTGATAAGGCTAGTTTTCTTGTCAAGCATGAGCTCATAAAACTTGGAGAGAACCATGATCAACTTCGGGTGTCCTATGAGAAGGCTCTTGGTACATTCAAGGATCCAATTATTGCTGAAAATGATTCTTGTACATCTAACTCTACCTTTGATCAAGATCACCTCATTGAGGAAAATAAGAAGTTGAAAGAGCAACTTGAGAAAGAGCGCCGTGCACCTACCTCTAAGGGAAAGATCCTAGATGAGATTTTATCTCTTCAAAAGACGAGAATTTCCAAGGAAGGTGTCGGTTTTGATCCAAAGAACAACACGAGCAATGCCATTCCACCAAAGAAGATAATCTTTGTAAAATAAGGTGACAAGGTGGTTGACCAAGTCAAATGTGGTTAATGGGGGAGCCATGAGGGGCAATCCCAATCACAAGTATGCGGGAAAGTCTAATCCTTCCTATGTCCTATGTAAGGGCACTCAAGGAGATGTATATGCCAAATATGTTGGCCCTCAAAATGGTTATTCTTATAGGTGGTACTCAATTTGGGTACCTAAGGATCTTGTTGCTAATGCTAGGGGACCCATTACTCAATGGGTTCCTAAATCAAAGAATTGATTTTGTAGGGTTATGCCTCCGGTGGATCAAAATGGGTGTTTGATAGTGGATGCACCAATCACATGACCGAAGGTAGAAGTGGGCTTGACCAATTCATTCATGATGTCAACTCAACGTCAAGCATCACTTTTGGAGATAACTCTAAAGGAAAGTTACTAGGTTATGGTAAGTTGGTAATCTCCAAGGTTTTGACTCTAGAGACCGTCTTACATGTTGAAAACCTTGCTTACAACTAGCTTTCAATTAAACATCTTGCGGATGCCGGCTATGACTCCTATTTCTCTAGAACTTTTGTGAAGGTCTTTAGGGGTGATGATCTCAGCTTGGTTCTCATTGGACACGTGGAAGACGACCTTTATGTGGTCGACCTATCGAAAGAGAGCCAATCTCTTCCTACATGTCTAATGGCCAAGGCTGACAAGAGATAGCTTTGGCATCGTCGCCTAGGTCATGTAAACATGAGAAATCTCAATCTACTCCTAAAGGGTGAGCATATTATTGGACTAACCGGTATCTCATTTGAGCAAGATCGTGTGTGTAGTGCTTGCATTTCAGGAAAGCAAATTGGGAAGCATCATCCTTTCGTTACCAAGGTGGCCACGTCAAGACCCTTGGAGCTGCTCCATTTGGATCTCTTCGGGCCATCGGCATATGACTCCCTTGGTGGAAGAAGATATGGTCTTGTCATTGTTGATGATTACTCAAGATATACTTAGGTCTTTCTTCTCAAGATGAAGGATGAGACCTTCAAGTAATTCATGATGTTCGCCAAGCAAGCTCAACACACTCATGGAGTGGAGATCAAGACCATTAGAACCAACAACGGCACCAAGTTCAAGAACTACACCATGCAAGAATTTGTTGAAGATGAGGGGATCAAGCATGAATTCCTAGCTCCTTATACCCCTCAACAAAATGGTGTTGTTGAAAGGAAGAACCGGACAATCATTGAGATGGAAAGAACAATGTTGAGTGAATTCAAGTCCCCTCACAATTTTGGGGGAGAAGCTATTGCTACCGCGGTACACTACACGAACCGGCTCTTCCTCCGAGCTCCCTTTGACATGATTCCATACGAGATTCTCACAAGTAATAATCCCAATGTCAACTACTACCGTGTCTTTGGATGCAAGTGCCTCGTCAAGAACAAAATGGAAAAGCTCGGTAAATTCGAATCTAGAACTATAGAGGGTATATTTGTTGGTTATGCGGAAAACTCTCATGCCTATAGATACTACAACAAGACCAATGGTTGTGTTGAGGTATCTTGTGACATGGAGTTTTTGGAGAATAATGGCCCCCATGAAGGGCAAGTTTCTTCTCGTGATGTAGGTGATGGTGATTCTTCTCAAGTCATCAAGTTGATGGGTATTGGGCACATCTTGCCCAACGAGTCTCACATTCATGTTCAACAAGATGATGGGGGAGAGTCAAGCTCAACTCAAGAAGAGCCAAGCTCTACCCAAGTTGAGCCATCAAATGCATCACAAGATCAACATCTCACTCAAGATGCCATGCAAACCGAAGAACAAGAATCAAGCCCTCAAACCCTTGAGCAAGACCAAGTAGAAGATCAACCTCCATCTCAAGGCCAGGCTCAATATGGTGTCAATGATCAAGGCCCCTCAAAAGATGAATTTGTTGATCATGAAGGCACAATTCGAAAGAATAAGGCCGCCTCCATTGCAAGTGGACTTCAAGTCAACAATATCCTTGGAAGATATCTAGAGGGATCGAGACCCGTGCCAGGAAGAAGAACCTCACAACCTTTTGTGGGCATCATGCCTTTATGTCCAACTTTGAGCCCCTTAAGGTTCATGAGGCTTTGGAGGATCCGGATTGGGTCATTGCCATGCAAGAAGAACTCGAGTGTTTCACCCGCAATGAAGTGTGGTCTCTAGTGGAGGGGCCTAAAGATCATCGCATTAATGGCATTGTGACCAAGTGGGTGTTCAATAACAAGCAAGATGAGAACGGGGTCGTCACAAGAAACAAATCAAGGTTAGTGGCGCAAGGGTATGCCCAAATAGAAGGTATTGACTATGAGGACACCTTTGCGCCCGTTGCTCGTCTTGAAGCTATTCGTCTCTTGCTTGCTTATGCATCTTTCCATAACTTCAAGCTTTATCAAATGGATGTGAAAAGTGCATTTCTTAATGGTCCCTTGAAAGAGGTTTCATATGTATCTCAACCCCCGGGTTTCTAAAACACATGCTATCCCAACCATGTGTATCTACCCCATAAGGCTCTCTACGGACTAAATCAAGCTCCTCGTGCTTGGTATGAGCACCTTAGGGATTTTCTACTCATGGATGGGTTTAGCGTGGGTAAGGTCGATTCCACCCTTTTCACCAAACGGGTTGAAGGGGGTGGCTTATTTATTGTTCAAATCTATGTTGATGATATTATCTTTGGTGGAACTAACGAATCTCATAACAAAGCTTTTGCTGAGTTGATGACTATGAAATTTAGGATGTCCATGATGGGTGAGTTGAAGTTCTTTCTAGGCTTCATCATAAAGCAACTTCCTCACGGCACTTTCATCTCTCAAGAGAAGTACATTAAGGATATGCTAAATAAGTTCGAGATGGCCAAGGCTAATCCCATGAAGACACCCATGCCACTAAATGGACAACTTGGCCTTGGAGTTGGTGAGAAGGACGTGGATCAAAAGGTATATCGTTCTATGATTGGTTCCTTGCTCTACCTTTGTGCTTCTAGGCCGGATATCATGTTAAGTGTTGGAATGTGTGCTCGTTTTCAATCCTCTCCCAAGGAGTGCCACTTGATGGCGGTCAAACGGATTTTTAGGTACCTTGTTCTCACTCCTACTCTCGGGCTTTGGTATCCAAAGCGGTCAACCTTTGAGCTTGTTGGATATTCAGATGCCGATTGGGAAGGTCATCAGGTTGACCAGAAATCAATCTCCGGGGCTTGCCAATTTATTGGCCGGTCGTTGGTGAGTTGGTCTTCCAAGAAACAAAACTCCACAGCCCTATCCACCGCCGAAGCCGAATACATATCCGCGACATCTTGTTGTGCTCAATTGTTATGGATGAGGCAAACCTTGAAAGACTATGGTGTGTCTCTTGGTACGGTGCCTCTTCTATGTGACAATGAAAGCGCAATAAAGATCGCCAACAACCCCGTCCAACATTGCCGCACCAAACAAATTGACATTCGCCACCACTTCCTACGTGACCATGTCGCAAATGGTGATATCAATCTCACTCATGTGGGTACGATGTTCCAATTGGCCGATATATTCACGAAGCCTTTGGATGAAGCCCAGTTTGTCATGTTGAGGCAAGAACACGGTATCCTAGATCCCCAAAACTTGGATTGATTTACTTCTTGCACTATATTCTTGCTCTTAACATGCTATGTAGCCTAGTTGTGCAGCACATGTAGGGATGGTCATCTCACCATGTATTGGTTTGATGCTTACCTATGTGTGCAACATAAATTGATCTCGTGTCATGATATGGGTCCAAGCATATACCTTTGAGGCGCCATGACATGTGTGCTTAAACATAGGGGGATAAATCCTCCGCCAAATGGTTGGTTTTGTGTATTGAGTGCATTGTTGCTTCAAGATAAATCCTTTGTCCATGGTTGCTCTTCGTTTTTGTTTCTTCATGACTTTGCCATATGGACAATGCTCTTTCTGGTCTTCATTTGGATCTTGTGTATATGCTCATACGATTTCTCACAATGTTTCTTCTCCAAAACAAACAAACAAATTTTTTTTTGCTGTCTTCAAAAATTTTCCGACAATAATTCCGGTTTGCTGGCCTGATGACCGAAAATTCCTGCGACCGCCGAAAATTCCGGCAGCAGACCAAAAACCCTTACAGAATATGTTTTTGGTTCTCTGCCGAAAATCTCGGTCGCCACCGGTATTTCCGGTCACCAGGTTGGTTCGCCGATGTTCTCGCCGGAAATTCCGGCATGGGCATCGGTTCGACCGGACTTATCGCCGAAAAATTTCTGAGGGGGGTATTTATAGCCCGCGCGTGGGGGCAGTTCCATCCTCTTCCTTCTTTCTCCCCCACGCCCAACCCTCCTCCATGGCTGCCGCCCCAAGCTTCCCCACCCCCATATAGGCCCTTCCCTCCACCCAAATCCCTCCCTACTCCACCAGGTTGTAGATCGGGCCTCTACAAGTCTTCTCACCGAAGGCTTTGCTCTCTCCTTACCCGCATTGGGAGATCGGGGAGTGCTCTCCTTCCTTCTCGTGTGGTGCCTTCCTCGTGCTCATCCATGGCAAGGGAGGGGGCATGGCTTCTTCTTCGGCATCCGAGGGTATTTTTGCTCTTTCCTCTCTTTGTTCCCTTTCTTGTTGGTGGTGAAACCCTAGCCTTCATGGTCACTTGTGCTCCCTTAGTTCTCTCTATCCTCCTAGTAGAGTAACTAGGCTAGCATCATCCTAGTTTCACCCACTATTCTCCCTCATGATGTTTTTTGCGCAATTACTAAGTCATGGATAGTATCACTGTCGATTGCCCTATTTTTTTGGTCCCAGGCCCAGTCGAGCCGAAACCGCCACCGGAATTTCCGGTCACCGTTTCGGTCGACCGACATGCTCGCCGGAAATTCCGATCGAGCTTTCGGTTCGCCGGAACCGTCACCGATCATTCCGGAAACAGGGTCAGTTCCGCCGGACCTAGAGCCAAAAATTTTCTTTCGCTTGTTGTTTGTCCGTGTGCTTGCCCAACTTTCAATCTGTGTTCCTGTGAGCTCTCTTATGGCATATACGCTCATTTGCTTTATTTGCCTTGAGTTCTTGTGTGCTTCTTGTGCAGAGTCTGACCACAAAGATTTTGAGCCCGACACCGGCAAAAAGAGAAAGCTTACTATTCAGCCTCCTCCTCGCCTCACTCAGTGTCAACTCGACAAAGCTGCTCTCACAGGGGGTTCTGGATCTGCAAGTGGACATAAGAAGAAAGCCTCTGCTGGAAGATCCGCTATGAAGGGAAAGTCCAATCTTGGTCCTACTAAACAAGAAGTTCTTCCCAACTACAATACTGCTTTGGATATTAATGTGAATCAGTGGCGGGACTTGAGGAGGCAGAATCCGTACCGCTTTCCCAACTGCACTTAGCAAGGGGCTGACAAGATGTTCTGGACTGACACTCAGAAGTGCTTTTGGGATGACCTTTACAATGAGCCAACTCGCATGAAGCGAGGTTTCTTTGTTCCTCCCAAGTATCTCAATGAGTACCACTATGATCATTACCTCTCTACCGATTTCGAGCATGTGGATGTGGCCCTGAAGCAGATGGATGTCTTTGCTCTTGCTACTATCAAGGTCAAGCTAATGCCAGATCTCATTCGCCAGTTCTTCTGCACTGCTTACTTTCACACTGATGAGGCTCGCACTGTCACTTAGATGACCGACACCAAGCCGTACTCGGCTTCTTTTGATGCTTTCTTCCATGCCCTGGGTTACCCCCCTGACTGTGTCTCTGGCTTCTGCATTCATTCTGAGAAGGCATTCAGTGACAACCAGCTCCTTTTCTGCTATCCCAGTGACCCCAGTCATCAACCTCCCAGCTTGTCAGGCATGTACTACTACTATATGGTGTTTGCTCGGTTCTTCCGCTACAATCTTTTGAGCAAGGCTGGTGATGCTGTTGATGTCCGCAGTCACCACAAGAACCTGTTGTACTACTGTGAGCCTCGTCGCCTCCAGAAGATCAATGTGTGTGATTTCATATACTATGAGATTCAGCGGTCCATTGAGAAGCGCATGACTCCCAATTTCTGTCAGTATGTTCAGCGTCTGATTGAGGCCACCGTTCCTGCAGCTGCTATCCCCAAAGGTCCGCGTGAAGGTATGGAGGATTTCACCTTAACGCGTCGGGGCTCTCATGTGGATCTCCCTTAGATGATGCCGTCTGAACGCCAGACCAAGCATGCTCATGATCCTCTGTCTGCTAGTGGCTCTCGCTCTCGTAGGGACCTTCCCCGTGCTCTTCCTCGCAAGAAAGGTCTTGCCCGGTTCTTCAACAGCTTGTGGGATATGTGTCGCTCCTCCTATGATGTTGCCCATCGTAGTTTGGAGCTCAGTCAGGAGAACAGGAGGCATCACAATGCTTTCTTGACAGAGCGTGGTCGACCAGTGCCAGCTTTGGGCAATGCTTTAGCTCCTGTCCCTTATGTCAACTTTGAAAATCCCCCACTGGATGATGACATGTTTAGGGGTTTTGATCCATCTATGTTCCCCGGGTTTGCCACTTCCAGTTCCTCTCAGCGTCGTGCTACATCAACAGGGAATGCCGATGATGATGAGGACGAGGATGAAGAGGAGGGTGATGATGAAGAATAAGAGGAGGAAGAAGCCTATGATGATGATGAGGAGGACAACTTCGCTGGCTAGATCGGTCTCTCCGCTTGTTTCTTCCTTTTTGGTCTCGATGCCAAAGGGGGAGAAAGAGTAGAGTCACTTCTTTCATGATTTGCCTCTTGCACAAGCCCTACTTTGCTCGTTTGTCTCTCATGGGCTTGTGCTTTTATTTGCTCTATCGAACCATTTGTGTGTGTGTTTGGACAACTTTGCAGTTCTCTTATTGTACCTGAATTTCCTATCACTATGTGCTTGCTATTATGTGCTAGATCTAATCGTATCATAATATCATATTTTGACTCTAGCTCAGTTTGTCATCGTTAATCAAAAAGGTGGAGATTGAAAGGGAAAATAGCCCTTATCTAGTGTTTTGGTTAACTATGGCATTGGAGCTAGATAACGGACTAACGTTTCTATTAGCTTCTCTACATGTGAGAGTCCGCAGGTTGTTCGTGACAGGTGATGGGTGACCCCCCATTCGTTTCTTTATGAAGAGCCGGTGGTGTTGTTTATTATTTTCTCTTATTTACTCTTGAGTCAAATAGGAAACACCGCACTATTAAGAGGGGTGATCTTGATGTGCTCTTTGGGGATGTTCTACACCAAATATACCTCTAATCTTCCACCATCACACACCCGTTCGAACAAAGAGAGAAAACAGCCTTGAAAAATGAGTAAAAAAGGGTTACTATGAAATCGGCAAAAGCGCCGGTGGCGCCGGTGCTGTCGCCGCCACCGGAAATTCTCGGTGTACGCCGATATGGCTTACTGTATAGCCTTTCGGTTGTTCGCCGAGAATTTCGGTCGCCGCCAAAAATTCCGGCGTGTGGTCCGGTCGACCGGAGCTGTCGCCGGAAATTCCGGCGAGCAACTCGGTCCGACCGGACTTATTGCCGGTTATGTCGCAAGAACCCCCAAACGGCTCTTTTTCCCCTCACACTATATATACCCCTTTCTTCTCCACTGAGAGGTTAGGCACTTGAGCAACATTTCATTTCTTGAAGCTTTCTCTCTCCTCCCCATTGTTGAAACACAAAATCTTGAGGATCTCCCATTCTACCCAACCAAATCCAAATCCCTTTGGTAGAAAGGAAGAGGAGGTCTCGATCTACGTTTCCACCAAGCCAAAGTTCATTCCCCCTTGAGTTCATCGAGTTAGCTTGTTACTCTTGGGTTTGTGGGAAACCCTAGGCGGCTAGGGTCGCCCGGAGGCATTCGGCTTGTGATTTGCTCCGTGGAAAGTTTGTGAGGGTTTGGAGACTACCTTAAAGTCTACCACGAGTAAGTGAGCTATTCCTTCGTGGGATAGGCTCGGAGAAGAAGGTGATCCTTCGTGGCGCATGAGGAATCCTTCGTGGAACCTCACACCTCTCCAATGTGACGTAGCCCCCTTCCCAAAGGTGGTGAACGCGGGAATACATCTTCGTCTCCGCGTGCTTCGGTTATTCCTTAACCGATCTCTTACTTGTGTTGTTTACCTTGTGATAGCCTTCGAGCTTGAAGTATCTTGTTTATCATCTAGGTTGCCTCACCTAGTTTGCATTTAGGCTCACTTATATTCCGCAAAGCCTAAAACTTGCAAAAGATTATAAAGAATTTTGTAGAAACCTATTCACCCCCCTCTAGGTTAACCATCTTACACTTTCGCATAGTAATCAAATGTCATTTTGGTGGTTGCTTAAGGACACACATAGTTGTTTACATGAGAGATCATGCTCGATTACATAAAGTTTCGCCCGTCAGCTGATGTTCCTTTGTTATAAATTGGCAAGCTGTTGACTCCGTGGTCTGTGGTTTTAGAAGGAGGTTGGGAAACTGGGAATTCAGTTACCTCCATGTAAGTAGCTCATTGCTTTTTCTTTTAGTACTATTGTTAATGAGGATCATTGCTATTTAGTACTATTATTTATTATGAGTTAAATAGTTAGATTATGGAGGAAAGTCGAATAGATTGCTCTTATCTGAACTCTATACTTCAACGGGCAACATTATCCAGAGCTGATCATCGTCTCCACGGGCTTTTAAGTTTACAACCAATGTAGAACAAGCTTGTTGTTGGAAACTATATGGATTGTTATCATGCCAATGTAGAACAAGCTTGTTGTTTATTTATCATGCCAGATTGTTGTTTTTATTTGATTTACTACTATTGTTTATTTATCATGCCAATGAGGATCGATAATCATAGAACAAGCTATTTTTTCTTTCATTCTTGTCGTTGTGGTCTATTTATGATTGTTTGGGATTAGAATGATGTTTATTATTTTAATATAATATCTAATATTGATTTATTTTATTTAGGATGCCAAGTTCAAGTCTTTAGAAGTCTATCCAAGATCAAGACTGTTGAATGGCTATTATTTGTAATTTAAGTAACCTACTTTGTTGTTGATCTGAAAAAACTAAAGTTTAAGAGTCTGAAAGGTGCATGTTCAAAGATTATTTATGTATGATGTATTGAAGTTTGAGAGTTTGAGGCTATTATTCATGTATGTTGTTCAAAGATTCAATTTTTATGTGAGTACCGGCTAAAATACTTCCAGCGGACTGTACACGTCTGTATGCTTCCAGCGGACTGTGCATATCCAAATAGACTAGCCGATCGTCTGTATGTTTTAACTCCGGCTGTCTGTCCACGCCTAAATCCTTCCGGGAGAAAACCGGAGCTGTAAAATATACTAGACTCCCAAGCGGGGCTTTAAGTGATCGCTGAAACTCCTTTTGGATCGTTGGAAATAGCTTTTGGCTTTGCACACTCCTGCTCTGCTATCTATCATATACTACCTTCGTTTCAAAATATAAGATGTTTTAAGTTTGTGAAAAAGATAAATCTAAACTTCTTTTACTATATAGATTCATCTTAAAGTTGAGTAAACCTACATATTAAAATAAGTCTAGATTTATTTTCTTCATAAACCTAAAAATAAGTATAGATTTATTTTTTTCACAAACCTTAAAACATCTTATATTTTGAAACGGAGAGAGTACGACCTCCGCGCTTTCCTGCTCCCGCGCGCTCCTCTTGATCCTCGTCGTCGCCGTCATGCCGGTCCCGATCGCCACGGAGTTGCAGCGCGTGAGTATCACGGGCACCGTCGTCGAGTGCTACCCTTCGCCGGCTCCCGCCAACGCCACCCAGTTCGGCGCGAGCGTCCTCTCGCTCCTCGCCGCGCTCCCCTCTGCCCAATGTTTGATTGCAAAATGTTTGAAGATGAGGATTGAGGATGCTTGACTTGAAAAAGAATAATTTTTTATCAATCAAAAACTAATTTGCTCTTTGAGTACACCTTCTTTGTTCAGTCTCGTTTGGGTAACGATTTGCAAACAGATCATTTAGACTTTGTACATGTCGTCTCCTTGCAGGCCTCCACCTCCGGGTGCGAGTGGAACACAGGACATCACATCGCGTTTCCCTTATGCTTTCGCTTGATGTTCATGTTGATGCCGGACTCCGTGATTCGAATCTTAACTAAGGCCTCTGATCCAGTACCCTGCGCGCCGCTCCTCTAGGGTTTCCTCCGCCGCCGCCGTCTCGTGCCAGATCGTTGCCCGACCGCCGGCCGCCGGCCGCCGTCTCGTGCCAGATCGTTGCCTACCGCTGGTCCCCGATCACCTCCCTTCCGTTCAAGCTTGTTCCCGAGCGGCTCCCTCCCGCCCGTCCCTTCCTCCCGTCAGGTGAGCGTCAGTGCTGTGATTCTTCTTTCTGCCACTGCTATGATGCAGTATTATTGTGCTGTGATACTGCCATATTTTTGCTTGATGCATTCGATGCTCATGCTGCTGCTGCTGGTTGCTAGTGCTATCATCGGGCGATTTGGGGGGCCTCAGCTCGGAGGCGACGATTGATCATGTCGTCTGCAGGGAACGAGTTTGAGGTGGAGGACTTAGTGCCTTTCTGCCACTGGCCGTCTGTACAAGAAGAGTTGGAGGACGGTTATGAGATGGACCTCGAGCCTATCTTGTGCGACGAGGAGTGGTCGCGGGCATGCAAGGTAAAGGAGATGGAGAGGGTTCAGCGAAAGAAAGATGACAAGGAGCGCGAGGAAAAAGGGAAGGAGCGGAGAGCCAAGGCGCACAAAAAAGTCAGGGACTCAATCATCGAGTACGACCCCAAGGCGGGTTGCGAGGTCTTCACTCGCTTTTTCCTCAGAGATTTCTCAGTCTTCGACATCAATGAGAAATGTAAGTAGTAGTAGCATCTATCTCCATCATTAATTTATTGTGGCTCATGTTTGTTATGCACTATGAATTACCATATATGTTTCCCTCATTGTTTTGCACTAGTAACCATTGCACGAATGCTAGATTGTGATTCTCCCAGTAACAAAAAATGCAATGGAAAGTTTGCTGGTAGTGCAAAAATATGTAACATTAGTTCTACAGAACCACCTCACCGACTCTTGTTGGCATATTCTAGTTGCTCGTTTCTTTGTCAAATGAAGGTAAAGCAATGAATTGTCAAATGAACACTGTAATCACTGCTTTATTCTTCACTCTTTGTTTTTAAAATAGCACACCAGAAGTCACAGCTAATGTACATGTGCACAAATTTGAGAACTCGGAGTTTTTATGTAACTTCAAGAACATTAAAAAAACTAGTTCTATAATGTTGCGGGTGTGATTAGCGTTGATGATGATGATTAGTGTGGGCATGGTGTGCTTAGTGGTGTGCACTCTTAGATTGTGATGGTTTGATGGTATGTCCGGATGCATTGGATAGCCCCTCTGTTGATTTTATATTAGTTGACATTATTGACGGTAAACTATGAATCTGAATTCATCTTTTGGATTGGTTTCATATATCACTTAACATGAATTAGTGCTTTTTTGCTAAATGTTGAAATTAAGTTTGTATGGGTAGTGAATTTTCTCTTGATATTAACTTTAAAGTGAAATAAGGATATTAGACAGTGGGATATACCAACGGAAAAAACAAAAAATGGGACTGTTTATTGAGGTGAAATAATCTGTTAGATGTTGTTTTTTGCTTTTCTGTATTTGATAGGTGATGTTTTTCTGTTCTCAATTGCAGCGGCTATCCCTGCAATGCGATATACAGATAGCAAGTACAGAGATGAGTTCGGACTGGAAGACTCTGCAAACATCCTCTCGGTCAGCGTAGTCTCCTCAGATGAAGGCTTCCCAGTCAATGTCTATGGTAGTATCATTGCCAGAGACAGCATCGACTACAAGTGCATTGATCTGTTTCACCGCCATAGAGATGATTCCCAGTCCATCAACCTAGAGGTACACACTTTCTCTGAAATATGTCCAATCGGTTTTGTATAATTCGACAATATATTTAATATCAACTATTAATAGACATCTAAATGGAGGAATTTGCTGGCCGAGAACCCATCTCAATATCTGAATGTGGAGGTTCTTGGCCAAGAACTTCATCTTTCCAAGCTTGAGTGTAGTACCTAAAGAGTGTCCAAAGTAATTTAATTAGAAAAGGCAGCAAGCAATGCAATTAATAAATCAGCAAACAAAGAAACTTTACTTAGGATCGAGTGAGTGTGCCAAGCAAGGCAATGGGGTACTACTCTTTGTCCAACGATAAACTAACATCTTATTCAAAACAGAGGAGACATTCTTCATTAGGGTGTAAACCTTCATGATTGTATATTATAGACTTCACCATCTCAAATCATTGTGTCCCACAGGCATGGTTTGTCCGTGTCAGCTGCATGTATCATAGAATAAATAGGCTCTGAACTCAAGGAAATATTTCATCTAACCCACCAATCATCATCAAGGATTTTTTTCTTTCACCAACCATGCTCCCTCCAATTTTTCACTCCTATAGTCAGCCTACCTTTGGCTCATGAAGGCTCACGACCATCTGTAAGAGATCCTTTTATTTCTTGAAAACCACTTCAACATCACAACTTGAGAAGCAAATCGTGTTTCAGCCTCAGCTAGTAGTTTGAGAGAATTACTATCATTGAACATAGACAGCCTCATTAGCATGGTTTTTGAGTCGCGACTCAAAAGTGAGTCGCAAACCCCCGCGACTCAGTGATAGTCGCCATAAGTCGCTGTATAGTCGCGAGTCGCCGTGATTTTTGGAAAACGACTTGGCGATTAGTCGGCGACTATTCAGCGACTCAAAAACCATGCTCATTAGTGATTCATTACAAAATTTCTTATGTGAGCTGCATCTGTTACAATCTCATAAATCAAATTGAAATGAGCATAATGAGGGCCACTCCCAATTCTACCTGAACCTGTGCTCTCCAAGGCACAACACAAGGGGTCCAGAAAATGTGAGAATACCTTTCTTGCACAAGTATCCCTGCACCCCTGCAGTTGGATGCATTGTCAGTGATCATTTGCACAATATTCTGGTCCGATGGCCTCAATAATTTCACATAGCCAGTCTGGATGTACTCTTACGTCTTGACCTCTCCCTCAGTATTTGTTGATCTTAGAAATATTGGCCCTTCAGTCACGCCCATGAAATTTAAGAGATGGTCACAGCTTTGAGGATCAGACAACCCTTCTGATACAATGGTCACAGCTTTGCTGTTCCAAGTTGACTTAATGGGCTGCAGCATTTTCTCAACATGAGTTTTCTCTTGCAGAAGAAGTGTGGCCCTGATTTTGTTATAGCTTGGAGGAACACAACCAGCTAGACAATTTCTCTTGTCGGCACCAAATGTGAATGCCTTCCTAAACCAAGGATTTCTTGCAACACTAAAAGGAATGCCTGCAGTATAGAACATCCTTGCAAGCATTGCATCGAGCTGGTTCCATTCTCCCATATTGAAGTCCTCTTCTCTTCCTCCCATATTCTCTAGGCGCACAGTTAGCAGCTCATCCTTGTGCACCTTTCAGCGGAACCAGAACATCTATCATCACCTTCGGCACATAGACTGACGCCCTGGTTTGATATCTTCAGAAGGCGCCATAATTCTTGAGTAGCTGCCATTGATGTCACGGTCACAAAGCCTACATGAGAGTTACCTCCTTCGCCCTTCCCTTTGTTTCCGATCTTCCTCGTATACCTCAGTAGCAGCTTCTTCTCATCATCATCATCTGCAAGAATCACATGAGCAGCTGCTAGTAGTTGGGCTGCATTCCCAGAAGTTACTGCAGATCCGCTCTAGCTCCTGAACCTCTGCTTGATGTGGGCGTACTGCCGCTAGCCATCGCTGATCTGAAGGAAGAAGGAAGAAATTCAGAAATCAAATCAATGGCGGTGGAGCCATGGAGGGAGAAGGCTGGAGGGAATTAGTAGACGGAGGAAGAAGACTCACCTGTCACCGTCGTCGATGGGGGCAGGGTGGAGTGGGAAGGACCAGCAGCGGCAGGCTGCTGACTGCATATATTACTATCTCAGCTTTTGTAGCTTATATTTGACACATTTAATCGTCATCATTTCAGCGGTATTTTCATGAATATACTCTAATCTCTTGTGCATTTCTTTCTGTAGGGTGGCACGTTGGTTTTGACTGGCCCAGGACGAGGTTTAGTGCTAGTTGATTTCATCTATCTAGAGATAGATCTTAAGATGAAGAAGGATGGAGTGTATCCCGACAAGCAATTCAGCAAGGGTCTAATTACCATTGACGGGCGAGTACTTTCTAGGGAGAAAGATGTCGTGGTTACAAGTGAAACGCTTGACAGCTTCCGCAGCACTCTGGTGGTCAGATTTGCAACTGTCCTAAAAGCAGTCGAGGCCACATTTGAAATCAATCTTATTGAGGGGAGTTTCAATGGGAAGATTACAGCTGGTATCTTGGGTGTTGATGAAGCAATTGTCATTCATGACAGCGAAGCAGACGGTGGTGTGCAGAGGGATGGAATTATCAAACTCCGTCGTCGCGTCATGACTATCTGCCAATCGAACAGAGGGGTGAAGTTACACTTTGAGAATAAATCCTATGCACATATGGATGCAACCACCTATTTCAGTCCACGCCGCTTTGGTTCAGATGAAAAGGAATTTAGGTGTGGTTGTGGGCGGTTTTTTGTGAAGGTTGTCTGGTCCTTGATGGACTCCAGGCCATAAATGGTGTTGAGTAAATTAAGTTTTATCGATGTGGTGAAGTGTAGAACTAAGTTGTATATATCGTGAGTCGATGAAGCCGTGGTGCAATGGTGCAGTGAACTAAGCCAAGTCATGATGTAATGATGCAGTTAACTTATCGTTAGTAAGTGATGTAGTGGATCAAGTAAATGCATAGCTAAAGCACATGGACGCACTTGCCTGTATTCTGCTTTCTGCTGGCTACTGTAAAAGCGATCAATTGATGCTGAGCTGTTCTGTTTGTTGGAAGTTGATTTGGTTGTGTGATGGTTACCGACGGGATCCATTTTTTCCAGTCGTTGTTGCTGAACTGTTCGTGCAAGCATCGGAGGCAGCATTTCATCACCACTAGTTCCAACACATTTTGATCATATCTCTGCACACATTGGTCATATCTCTGCGAGAAGGGTGCGGCAACAGGCGAGCAGGGGTGCGACGGCGGCGTGTAGGCGGTGACGGCGAGCCCCGCTGTAGCATGCCATGTGCTCCCCGGAGGAGTGGCTAGTGGCGGCGGGAGAGCCGTGCTGCCAGCTAGCCAGGACCGCCTCCTCGACCCCTACCGGCCCAGTCCATCCTCTAGTCAAGCCGCCGCCACCACCGCATCTTCCTGCCGAGCGATCGCTACACCCGCGTCCCCACATGCCCCTCCTTGGTCCAGTTCGTTTCTCCTCCGCCACCCATCTAACGATCTTCTCCATGCTTGTACCAGGGAAATAGGGAGGGAGGGGGGGGAGGCCCCATGGCTGTAGGAAGCAGACCTCGCCCTGGAGGATCTCATTGTGGCGAGTGCTATGCTCCTCCTCTCCCTCAACCTCGGCCCCAAGTAGGAGGAGCACGAGGCGCTGCCAAGTCGGACGAAGGGACGATGTGCCGTCTTCCACTGCAAAGATGGACGGGTACATCAAGGCGAGGTGAGCCTCTCCTCGTGTACATCCTCTTGGTTGTACGTTTTCATGGTGCAATCCCCTTTGTGATGCAGTCCGTGGTTGAATTTTCTCTGTTCCATGGATGTTCTTACAGGATGATGAGTGAATACAAGGTGGAGATGGTGAATGGCATGATGCAATGCTTATTCTATAGGGGTTCGTAGCATGGAAAATAAAAAAATTCTACCGCATGCAAACAAACAAGCCAAAATATATCTACTAGATTGTAGCAACGAGTCGATAGAGGAACTCACCCTCGAAGATTCCAAAGTGTTTAACGAGAGCAGATTCTCGTGGGTGATGTAGTCGTACTCTTGCCGATCTCAAGATCGTGTAGACGATCCTATCGGCGCTGCGTTCCGGCAGCGCTTCCGCAGTCGGTCACACGTTCGGTACTCGATGAAGACCTTCCTCTCCCTTGTTCCAGCAGGCATCAGAGTTTGTAGCACTCTCCTCGCGATTCCGGCAGCACGACGGCGTGGTACCGGAAGTAGAGGGGAGATCTCGCAGGGCTTCGCCTTAAGCCGGAGCGAGTATGGTGGACTATGAGAGAGGCCTTGGCGATCTAGGGTTTAGAGGCGCCAAGGGAGGAGGCTAGGCCGGCGGCTAGGGCTTGGGGAGAGCCCCAACTCGGCGGATAGGGCAAACCCTAGGGGGCGGCGGCGACTTGGTGGAGGCCAGCGGCTAGGGTTAGGGTTTTGGTGGAGAGAGGTGTAGGCTAGAGGGGGCACCCCAGCCACTTATTTTATAGGTGGGAGGGCGCCGGCCAAGGGGAGGGAGTCCTCCCCCAAGTCGTCCTCCTTGGCCGGCGGGTGGAGGGAGAGGAACTCCTCCCCAAGTAGGTTTCCTACTCTCCCTCCACCAAGCAAAACTGTCGTTTGACTTTTCAAATTGGCGTTTGACTTTTCAAACTAGGATTTGATTTATCCCTTTATTTTTCCTAGCCATGATACCTAGTACATGATGCAACCATTCCACATTGTCATGACACATTCATGTACCCTTCCTCTCCGGAGTGCCGGACCTTCCGGACCCTTCTAGAACATTCCCGATGAAAACACCGGAATCATTCCCCAACTCCGAAACAGGACTTTCCTTATATGAATCTTATTCTCCGGACCATTCCGGATCTCCTCGTGATATCCCGGATCCCATCCGAGACTCCGAACAACATTCAGTCTCTTACTCATCATTCCATAACTACTCAACAACATCGAATCCTTAAGTGTGTCTCCCTACGGTTCGTGAATTATGCGGACATGATCGAGACACTTCTCCGAACAATAACCAATAGAGGAATCTGGAAATTCATATGGCTCCCACATATTTCTACGATTACTTTGCGATCGAATGAACCACTTACATACGATACCAATTTCCCTTTGTCTCACGATAGTTTACTTATCCGAGGTTTTGATCGTCGGTATCTCTGCATACCTAGTTCAACCTCGTTACCGATAAGTACTCTTTTCTCGTTTCCGTGGTATGTGATCCCTTGTGAGCCAGTCACATGCTTGCAAGCTAATTGGATGACATTCCACCGAGAGGGCCCAGAGTATATCTATCCGTCATATGGATGGACAAATCCCACTCTTGATCCATGTGTCTCAACCCATACTTTCCGAACACTCAATGCCACCTTTATAGCCACCCAGTTACGGTGTGGTATTTGATGTCATCAAAGTATCCTTTCGGTGATGGTGATAAGCATGATCTCATGGTTGAAGGAATTAGGTTACTATGTATCAGAAAACTTATAGCAATTAAACTATTAAAATGACTTGATCTTTATGCTATGCTTATCTATAGGAGTATGTCAATCATACCATTCTCCTAATGATATGATCTTGTTGTTAATAACATCTCAATGTTTATGATAGGAAAACCACAATCATCTATTAACCAACAAGCTAGTATTATGAAGAGGCTTTACTAGGGACTCTAATTTAGTTTACAAATCACAAAAGTATCAATGTTTCCTTGTTAATACTGTTATAGCATGAATGTAAACATTTATAATAAACACAAAGATATAATAATAAATACATTTATTATTGCCTCTAGGGCATATCTCCAACATATTCATCTGTCTTTTGTCTTATAAATATTATGGTTAATCCTAGGTATCCTGTTTGGGTCCTCTTCGGATCATCGTCTATGTATTCTGGTACAGGATAAATTAACTCTCGGATAATTATGAATTTCACCTTCTGACCGTAGGAAATTCTTTTCTGTTTAGTATGTTATAGTATATCACAGCTCTAGGTTATTTTCTATATGCAGGATGAACATGTCGCTTCTTCGGTTGATGGCGCTCTTATATTTTGTTTTAGATTATCCAATTTTATGTGGGCTTTATAATAAGGTTTACAAGAAATTCATGCCATTTCTACAGTATAGTAGAGCTGAGCTAGAAGGTGAGCTCACTTCTTCAGTTGAGAATCTCATATGTTTATTTTTGTGAGATAGAAGGTGAGCTCACTTCCTATCTGCTATCGCTGAGCTAGAAGGTGAGCTCACTTCCTATCTGCTATCGCTGAGCTACTCCTTGGCGCGCTGGAGCAGCGCCAGGAGGTTGCAGCGCGGCTCCCTGTTCGACGCTCCTCCGGTGGGAGCCGACGACGGGTGGGGTGGCGCCTGCAGCTTGGAGGATCTGCTCGAGCTTCACCATCGGGGCAACAGGAACAACAACTTCTCTTGGCTCGTGGCCGGCCGTGGCGACGAGGGCGAGCAAGGAAGAGGTGCTGGGAAGGTGGCTCTATTTGGTGAAGAGGATGACCCGGTGACTACGGGTGACTCTGCTTCTCTTTCGGCAATCTCCAAGTGGAGCCCGAGATGGGTAACCACTATCTTTGGCCAGGAACTAGGCCAAGCCGGGCTCGATGGCCATGACGGCCAGAGCGTCTTCAACCTCCAGCATGGGAGGCCTTCTTTCTCCCTCTGTCTGGCTTTCATCGCTGCTGCATGCCCAAGTGGTGCCGTCCCCGGTGATTGCAGTGGTGGCCGGAATCAGAGGCGAGCTTGCGGCGACATTCATGGACTCGACCGCGTTTCTGCGGTCGCCTGTAGGGTGGTAATTGTAAAAGTTTGGCACCATGTTGTATTTTTCTTTTTCTTTAGGGTCCTCCTTATAACTTGTACACCCCCTGCCGCTTATTGCAGAGTCTAGGCCCTTCGGGGCGTTTCCCGTTAAAAAAATGTTTATTTTAGCATTTTTTTATAATTCCATTTTTCTATGTTATTGTGGTAAACTTACAAGAAACTTTTGTTCTATAATGATATTGCCTTTGATAATCCAGGTGAAGCACCATAGACTAATGATGGGACATCATCTAATGAATATTGGTGGAGCACAACTTTGCTGCCTGTCTACAGGGTCTTATCCTCTTCCTCCCCGCGTGCTACAGTAAATCGAGAGATCTCCCTCCGCCGGCGCCGCCCCAAGGCCTTGCTCTCCGGCGCTGCCGGTCGAGCTAGGCTGAGGGGGGGCGGCGGCCACTGTAGTTTAGGTTGTAGGTAGTCTTGGGGCTGAGTCCCTGGTTGTGGTGGCCTCTGCCGCCTGGGAGCCTGCCGTTTTCCGGCCAGATTCGGTGGCTGGGCTTCTCCCCTCGACGTCGTCCGCCCCTCTGATGATGGTGACGGTGGTAGATCCCTCCTCCTCCCCCAATAAGGCCTGCTTGAGCTTGTGGTCGGGTGATGGCGGAATCTCCTCTCTTTGGCCGGCCGTGGTGGCGGGGGAAAGAGGAATTCCGGCCGGTGGTCGTCTGTGCTCGAGATGCTGTGCGGCTCTTCTTCCTTGTGGTGGCATTCTGCTTGATTCCCCTCTTCCGGCCGGCCGTGGCGGCAAGGGGAGGAGGGATTCAAGTGGGGTTGCGGCCACGGGAGAAAGAGGCGCTGGATTCTGTCTCTTGTCGCATCAGCGCGACGGCAGGAGGCCGCAGTGGGTGGTTCTCGGCGATCTTCAGAGGTGGAAGACGCCCGCGGAGCTACTCCAAGCGAATCCTCGTCATAAGCGCGTGTTCGGCGCTCAGGCCAGTCTGAATGCCCATTGTTCTTTTCTGCTCCTCTTGGCCGGCCGTGGTGGCGAGGAAGAGGATGCAGGTAGCAGCGAGCGTAAGGAGTGGTTAGGGCGCTTTGGGGAGTTTCGGTCTTTCCCCTTCCGGCGGTTTTCTCCTCGCTTCTTCGACCATCTCTGCTCTCCTTCACCCACCCGTGGCAGGAGTGTTATGCTGGAGTGCGGGCTGCTCGACATCGATGAAGCTGGCGAGGTTTCTTCCGTTAGGGATTACCGGAGCTTGGAAGCGACATCAGCGAGCTTTATCCCGACGGCCGCATGCCGTCTGTCAAAGCCGGTGAGCTCCGGCATCTTACTAACCTCCATTGGAGGCCCTTTTTCAGGTCAGCGGCCGCGTCCATCTTCAGTTCTGAAGCAAGTGGTTCTGTCCCTGCGGAGGTGCTCGGCGGCGGTGCAGCTGACCTTCAGCTCGGCAGTGGAGATAGGGAGGGTTCTGATAGTAACTCAAATTTTTCAGCAGGGCCTTTTCCACTTAAAATGGGGACCTATGTGTTTATTTCTTCTTCTTCTGGGGTCTTCTGTAATATTGTACACCTCCGCTGTTGGTGATTAATATAAAGCTTCCAGGCCCTTCGGGGCTCTTCTCATTCAAAAAAAATAAAAAAAATAATGAATATTGGTGGAAGGGGAAAATGTTTGGTGGACACGGACATGCCATGAGGCTTCCACCACCTAGGTCTTTGTCCTCTGCCCCTCACCCACCAATTCAATGGCGAGGATCCTAATTATATGTGTGTTGCTGATTTGGTTTCTACAGTATCAACTACATCCATTGATGATCTCTGTGTTGAGGTAGCTTCATGTTATGACCCGGGTCTCTTATACCCGAGGAGGCCCAGTGGGCCGGTTTAGATAAGGGCTTAGCCCACAAGTTATTTTATTTTTATTATATAAATAGTTGTAAACGCAACGTGGAGAATTAAGCAATAAGAATATTTCTATTGCCCGGCTTCCAAAGGAGCTGGAATCCTAAACCCTAGCCGCCTCCTCTCCTTGCGCCACCTCCCTCCTCGCGCACGACGGCGCCCAGCCGCCGGCGACCGCGACCTCATCCGCACCCAACGCCCTCTTTCGCCTACAATATCCGCCCTAGACCCGGTAGAACCCTAGATCCTAACACCTTGGTATCAGATTGCCCTTGTTCGATCATGTCCTCATCGCCTCCCACCACCGCCACCTCGCTGCCCACCACCACGTCCACATCGCTGGCCTCCACTGCGGCCGCCGCCACCATGCAGCCTTCCTCCCACGCGTCAGTCGTCGTCGCCTACACTCCCGAGGAGATGAGCGGGGTCCTCAGCGACCTCGTCTCCGCGGTCCAGGGGATCCGGCTGTACTTGATTGGCCCCTACGAAAAGCCGCCACCCTTGCCGCCACCCGCCATCACCTGTCCGCCGGCCTTGCGGTAGTCCTCGTTGTTCTCGGTGGCCCCCACGGCGTTCCCGAGGTTGCATCTGCAGCCGCTGCCCACGTCTTCCCTACCGTGGCAGCAGTGGCAGTCGCTGCTCAGCACCAGGCCGGTTTCAACCATCCCGGGAGGCGTCCCAATCCAGCAGGTCCGCTTCCCACCGTTGCCATCTCCGCTACCGGCCTGGCTGTCCGGGTCGTCGCCCCCGCCGGTCTACACTACGGCCGGGGACCGGCCGGTGCCCATCCTCCCGGACGCCACCACGTCGGGTTTCACGAGTCCACACACGGTCCGTGCCAAGCCATCCGACCATGGCGGCAATACATCGACACTACCATGGTTCGCCAAGATCGACTTCGCCACCTATGATGGTATGGAGGACCCTCTCAACTAGCTCAACCAGCGCGAGTAGTTCTTCCGCGGGCAACGCACCCTCGCGTCGGACCGCACCTGGCTCGCCTCCTATCACCTCCAGGGCGCCGCACAGACATGGTACTACTCCCTCGAGCAGGACGAGGGCGGCATGCCCCCTTGAGAGTGCTTTCACGAGCTATGCCTCCTTCGCTTCGGGCCGCCGATCCGCGGGAGCCAACTAGTGGAGCTCGGCCGCCTGCCCTTCAACTCCACAGTACAGGACTTCACCGACCATTTTCAGGCCCTCGCATGCCACGCGCCTGGGGTGACGGGGCAGCAGAGCGCCGACCTCTTCGTTGGCGGTCTCCCGGACCACATCCGGGTGAATGTGGAGCTTCAGGCCCCCCGTGACCTCCAGACGACTATGCACTACGCCCGCGCCTACGAGTGTCGCGCCCAGGTGATGCAGCAGGAGACACCGGGCTGAGGGGCCCGCCAGCCCGTCAAGCCACCCCCGCCCGCACCGGTGCCCGTCCGGTCGAACCTGGCCACCCTAGCAGCCACCGCCCCGACCACGACGCGGACCTTCTGACAAGGGTTTGACTCGCCAATGCCCATTGTTATGGACTTGGGTTTTGAAGAAGATGGGGATGCTGGAAGTCACGGAACGGTTAACAGACAAGCAACACAGGGACATGAGATTTACCCAGGTTCAGGCCCCCGGAGGAAAAACCCTACTCCTGCTTGTCTACTCTTGATTATGGCAGAACCGAAGGTTACACGAGTGCGCACATGCAATTTGGCGTGGAGGTGTGTATGAGGTGAGTTAAGGATCCTTCTCGCCGTACCCTCCTGGCCTTTATATATATAGGACAGGTCTCGGGATAGGTCGAGTCGGTTACAAATTAGGGTTGATACCCTTTGAAATTCTATCTAATCTAGACTTGTCCTCCAAGGAGTCGAAATCGCCATGGGCTTGGGCCACCCGAAACCTTCATGGGCCGCGTGTCCTAACGTGGGTCTTCCTTGGGCTGGACAAGGTATACCAATGTCGTGCACCCGTAGGGTATATCCATGTCACCTACCCTCGGCTCACCCCGGTCGAGCAGCTCGAGCATCGTTGCCTAGGGATTTGCTTTAACTACGACGAGCCCTACATACCCGGACACGTCTGCCCGCGCCTCTTCTACTTGGAGACGGTCCACTACGTCGAGGCGGACACATCCGCTGAAGCGCTCGGCGAGTTGCCACCACCAGCGACCGCGGAGATCGCCCCCACGACCACTACTACGACAACGTTCGTGGTTTCGCTCCATGGGCTTGTTGGCATCCGTCACAAGCGCACTATGCTCTTGCCAGTGACGATTCACGGCGAGCGTCTGGTGGCCCTCCTGGACACGGGCTCCATGCATAACTTCCTGCCCGTGGCTACCATGCGCCACTTAGCGCTCCAGCCGACGGGCGGGGATCACCTTCGGGTCACTGTGGCAAACGGCGACCGCCTCTGGTGCCATGGACTAGCGCAGCACGTGCCCATCACTATCGGCGACGAGCGCTTCACCATCACGTGCGTCGGCATCAACTTGGGATGTTTCGACTTCATCCTCGGCGTCGACTTCTTGCGGACCCTCGGCCCCATCCTTTGGGACTTCGACACCTTAACGATGACCTTCTGGCGTCTGGGTCGTCACGTCCGGTGGGAGGGCATCGGGGGCACCTTTATGGCACCGTAGCTTCAACTTGTCGCGACCGACATCGAGTTCGAACACCCACTGTTGGCCCACCTCCTACAGCAGCACGGTGACCTCTTTGACGAGCCTCAGGGCCTTCCGCCCGTCCGGGTGTATGATCACTGCATCTATCTCTTGTCGGACATGGCGTCGGTTGCAATGTGACCCTACCGCTATCCCTAGCTGCAAAAGGACGAGCTGGAGCGGCAGTGCGTGCTCATGCTCGCCACGGGCATCATCCGCATATCCACGTCACCGTTCTCGGCGCCAGTCCTCCTCGTCCGCAAGTCAGACGGCACGTGGCGCTTCTACATCGACTAACGCGCACTTAATGCCGTGACGCTCAAGGACAAGTTTCCTATCCCGATGGTCGATGAGCTCTTCGACGAGCTACATGGGGCGCGCTTCTTCACCAAGCTTGACCTTCGGTCGGGCTACCACCAGGTGCGGATGCACCCGGATGATGTCACCAAGATGGCGTTTCGGACTCATCATGGACACTTCGAGTTCTTGGTGATGCCTTTTGGCCTCTCCAACGCCCTGACGACCTTTCAGGCTTCGATGAACGACTTCCTCCGCCCCTATTTGTGCCGGTTTGTGCTTGTTTTCTTTGATGACATTATTATCTACAACACCTCGTGGGTGGAGCACCTCCAGCACATCGCCATCGTCTTCAACGAGCTTCGAGCGCATCATCTTCACCTTAAGCGCTTGAAGTGCTCGTTCAGGACGCCTTCGGTCGCCTACCTCGGCCACGTCATCTCCGTCGTGAGAGTGGCTATGGATGCCGACAAGGTGGCGGCCGTCACGGCTTGGCCGACACCGCACTCACTGTGAGCCCTTCGCGGTTTCTTGGGGCTCGCGGGGTATTACCGGAAATTTATCCGGGAATTCGGCCTCATCGCGTCCCCTCTCACGCGCCTGCTACGTCACGACGCCTTTGCCTGGGATGGCGAGGCCACAACGGCATTCGATGGCTTGAAAGGGGCCCTCATGATGGGACCCGTTCTTCAGATGCCGGACTTCACCCGCCCATTCATCGTGGACTCTGACGCCTCCGGTGTGGGGTTCGGCGCCGTACTTCATCAGGGTGAGGGACCACTCGCCTTCTTCAGCAGGCCCTTCGCCGCGCGCCATCTTAAGCTCGCGGCTTACGAGCAACATCTCATTGGCTTGGTGCAGGCGGTGCGCCACTGGTGGCCCTATCTTTGGGGCCGGTCGTTCCGAATTCGCACGGATCACTACAGCCTCAAGTTCTTATTGGACCAGAGGTTTTCTACTGTGCAACAACATTAGTGCATCAGAAAGCTCTTTGGCTTCGATTTCACCGTCGAGTACCGTCCAGGTCGCCTTAACACCGTGGCCGATGCACAGTCTCATCGCAACGCCGACCACGACGCCGCCATCGGCGATTCCGAGGGGGCGGCGCTCTGCATCCGCTCGGGGCCCACTTTCGCCCTCTTCGACGACATCCGTTGGGCCACCACGGCCGCACCGGATGCTCAGCTCCTTTGGCAGCAACTTGATGCTGGATACCTGGAAGAGCCATGTGTGGTTTTGGTAATTAATGACAATGTTTTATGGACTTATGTTTGCATTGAGTTTTACTTGTAGGATTTGTCCATAGACAATGCTTGAACCATATGGTGGCTTCAAGGTTGGAATAAGAATAAAGTGAAGAAGATCAAGTGTTGATCAAGGTTTCTTAAGATGATCTCAAGTGTATCGTGCCATCCTTATGGTGATCATGGATATGTGAAGATATGCCTAAAAGAGAGGCTCTTCCATAGTGGAGTATGGGGGAGCATCTTCACCAAGCTAGTGCAATCAAGAAAGGTGCTCCATCCTAAGGTGTGGAATATACAAGGCAAAGGTTTGATTTTGATAGGGTTTCTTTCTAACTGGTCTCGTGGTGTTAGTTGTAGAGACCGGTTTATAGGATAGATAACCGTACTATCAAGAGGGGCTCTCAAGTGAGTAACTTGATCATATCCCTCGGTGAGAGCTCAAACCTTTGCATACTTGGCATCATATTTCTTGGTTCTTATCCATGAGAGGATTTAGATATTGTGTCAATCTCTATGACAAGCTTAAGTCCATCGAAAACGGATTTCTTATGCATTCTCTATTGTGTTTTCGATATTGGAGGTTTTATCGGTTTGTCTTTTATAGATAGGTTAAACCTTTCATCATTTGGTTCTATCCTCCATTGCTGTACTATGATGGTTCCCTGCATGATCTTGTAGAGATCGTTACTATCTTTGAAATGAGCCCAAGATCATCAAAATCGGAGTCCGAATGAAAAAGTTATGATGGTTTCAGTTTTGCTGTTCCTGCCAGTTTTTAGAGGGGCGGATTATCCGGCCATGGGGGCGGATTATCCGCTCCAAAAATCCGCCCCAATACTGAGGGTCGCGCCGCAAAGTCCTTAGACTTTTTTTTGGCCCGGGGAGCCCGGAATATCCGGGGGAGGGGCGGATTATCCGGCCTAGAAGGTCCCAAACGATCATATTTCGTTGGGGAGGGGTATAAATAGACCTCTTCTTCCTCCTTAGGCTTGTTGCTTGCATTCTCTCTCTCCTACATTGTTTTGACCTTCAAGAGCTTCAAATACTCTCAATCCCTCCCATATTTCTTGAATCTTATTGGGGGATTTGAAAGGGGAGATCTAGATCTACAACTCCACAATCCATCTCTCCTCTATGTGAGGGGAACATATTGGGATCTAGATCTTGGGGTTTCTTTTGTGGATTTCCTCGTGTGTTCTTCCTCTCTTATTCTCCCACTAGCTTTTGTAGCTTTTGTGGGATTTGGAAGACAAGGACTTGAGCACTTCCTGTGTTCTTGCCATTGCATTTGGTGCATAGGTTTGAGTTCTCCTCGGAGGATTTGGTGAGTGAAAGTTGAGAAGCTTTTTACTCTTGGGTTCTTGGAACCCTAGACGGTTTGTTGGTGTTGCAGGTTGTGGCCTTGGTGGCGTTTGTAGGGAGCCTCCGATTAAGTTGTGGAGAAGTGCCCCAACCTTGTGAGAGGTTCCGGTTGCCACCGACAAGTGCACCGATAGTGAAAGTGTGGATCGATCCCGTTGGGGTGAGATTCACCGGAGAATAAGGGAGGCCTTTTGTGGCGTAGGTGGTTTGATACCACCCCCTCTCCAACGAGACGTACTCTCTTTATGGGAGGAACTCGGTAATAAATCATCGTCTCCGCGTGCCTCGGTTATCTCTATACCCGAGCTATTTACTTATGCACTTTACTTTGTGATAGCCTTCGTGCTTGATTTCTTATATCTAGCTATCACATAGTTGCATGTTTTGCTTAGCATAAGTTGTTGGTGCACATAGGTGAACCGTAGTTTATATAGGTTTTGTGCTTGACAAAGTAAACGCTAGTTTTATTCCGCCTTTGTTAAGCCCATCTCGTAAAAGTTTTAAACCGTCTATTCACCCCCCCTCTAGGCGGCATCTGTATCCTTTTCACCCGCTACGCCGGGCCATTTGCCGTCTTGGAGCGCATAGGGCAGCTGGCCTACCGTCTTCAGCTTCCGGCTGGGGCTCGCATCCACGACGTCTTTCATATGGGGCTGTTAAAACCCTACTATGGGGACACACCAGCAGCGACGCCAGCGCTTTCTCCGACCTCCGACGGGCGTGTTTTTCCGACACGGCGAAGGTGTTGCGAGCCCAGCTACGTCACGAAGTGTGGTACTTGTTAATTCAGTGGGAGGGCCTTCCGGAGGAGGAGGCCACTTGGGACCGGTGTGACGAGTTCCGCCAACACTACCCCGACTACCAGCTTGAGGACGAGCTGTTTGCGTAGGCGGGGAGAGATGTTATGATCGGGGTCACTTATACCCGTAGGAGGCCCAATGGGCAGGTTTAGTTAAGGGCTTAGCCCACAAGTTATCTTATTTTCATTATATAAACAGTTGTAAACGCTGCGTGGAGAATTAAGCAATAAGAATATTTCTATTGCCCTGCTCCTAGAGGAGGTGGAACCCTAAACCCTAGCCGCCTCCTCTCCCTGCGCCACCTCCCTCCTCGCGCACGACGGCGCCCAGCCACCGGCGACCGCGACCTCATCCGCACCCAACGCCCTCTTTCGCCTACAATCTTCGCCCTAGACCCGGTAGAACCCTAGCTCCTAACACTTCATTACTTGTGTGACTTGCTATTCATGTCCATGTTAACATCATTCATATTCAACTAGGTAAAAGTTAGAAAAATATGCAGGCTGATAGACTCTCTTTCCTCTCCTGTTAGTGGTGGTGGATCAGAAAAACATTGATAATACACATGGCTATTTTGGTGTGAAAGAACTTGGATTTTCTGAAAGGTAACCTTTTCTCTTATAAAATTTAGATATCCATTTATCAATTTATAGGTTTCAAAATTAAAATGGGTTTCGCCCGTGATGTCCAGGTTTCAAAATTTAGATATCAACATCAAGCTAGGGCGCGTCATTATATTAACTACGAAAGCATAAGGGAAACACGATAATGTCCCGTGTTCATGACCGCAGTACGCACTGCAGATCGATCAACAAACTAGATCCTCCATTAATTCTTGGTCGAACCACCACCATCGAAGCTAAGCTCCACTCGCACCCGGGGGCCTGCAAGGAAACGAGATGTACAAAATCAACAAAATGTACCCAAACGACAAGACTCAACAAAGGTGTACTACTCAAAGGAGCAAACTGTTCTTTCGGACAATGTTTAATTTGTCTGAGAAAATTAATAAGTGTTAAAAAGGTGTACTCGAAGAGCAACATAACCTTAGTCATTTCTCATTTTTTTGATTGATAAAAAAGTGAATATTATTTCAAGTTAAGCATCCCTCATCTTCGGAATTTTGCAATCATCAAGTTAATACACATCACTTGGCACACTAGTAGGAAGAGTAATCGGATCCTGGAGAACATTTGCAAACAGTGTTTGGTTGTGGAAACTGTATAAAACATATCCAACATAGAAATGGTAACATGTAAACATTATTACTTTGAAATTCAGTTCTGTCTAACAAATATAATCAACTGAGAAAAATGTTTTTTTTGTGAAAATGTTTGTTTGGCAACACAATTTTTTCTCGGTATCTCGAAGATACCATAGTATTTTAAAATACTACAGTTTGCAATACTTTGAGCTGTTTGGCTACCAAAAAATACCATAGTTTTGAAACCATAGTATTCCAAAACTGAGTTATTTTCACACTAAAATAGAAAGAGGTCTAGACCTCTTTTTTCAAAAACTGTGGTATCGTGAAAACCGAAGTATCCAAGAGCCAGGCGCTGCAATACCGTGTTTTCTGAATACTTTGGTTTTAAACAGTTTTATTATGTCGAAACATTTTTTTGCAGGAAAAAAGAAAGAGAAGGGGAAACACACGGCAGATTACCTGATCTTGCTGCGTTCCTGGCGGCTCTCACGACCAGCAATAGTACATCTTCTGAACCAATAGCAGCACACCTCCCACTACCGGCACCCCCACGATTACGCCCAGGAAGACGGTCAAGACAGGATTGTCCTTCACAAACATTCCTATGAGTACATCCACTGTCAGCTCAAATTATTAATCAATGAAGAAGAGGAGAACGCTCGCGCACTCACCGATCCGCTGTCGCAGCGGCACCGGCGCCGTCGAGACGTCGAAGCGGAGGTAGCAGTTGAACCCGACGACGGCGGCCGCCACGCCGTCGCGGCAAGGGTCGAGTCCCCAGCAGCACGCCGCCGCCACGCGCGCCGAGTACTTGATGCACCGGTCGCACTCCGCGGGCGCGCGGTCCCTCGCGCACTGCGCCAGCACGCGCACGTTGCTCCGCGTGGCGTAGTACCACGCCACGGTGGGCGCGTCCGCGACGGCAAGCATCTTGCCGCTCGCGGCCGCGCGCGGCGCCAGGTACTGCGCGACGGCGGCGAGCCGCTTCAGTTCCAGGGCGGTGGCGTTGCGGGCGCGCGCGTCGGCGGGGACGGAGATTATGCGCTGGCGCTGAGCGTCCTCCCTGGCTGTCGTGGCGTTGGCGTCGGCGTAGGAGGCGAAGCAGCCGTCGGTCCAGATGCCGGCGCGGCGGTGGGTGTTGGCGCCGCATCTCGAGGTGAGGCTCGTGGCCGCCAGGGACAGGCACCGGTGGCACGCGGGCGGCGTGGCCTCGCCGAAACAGAGGCCGCGAGCGAACGCGCTGCCGGTGTGGAGGGAGGCGAAACCCGTGGGCGCGGCGGCGGAGGGGAGCGTGCCGAGGAGCGAGAGCACGGTCGCGCCGAACACGGTGGCGTTGGTGGCATTGGTGGGCGCCGACGCCGGCGCCGGCGCCGGGTAGCACTCGATGACGCTGCCCGTGATGCTCACGCGCTGCAGCTCCGTGGCGCTCGTGACCGGGATGACGGCGAGGAGGAGGATGAAGAGGAGCGCGCGGGAGGAGGGAAGCGCGTCCATTGCCATTGCAGGTCTGTGCCCTGCCGCGCGCGTTGGTGCTTGGTAAATGGCAGCAGAGCAGGAGGGTGCAAGGCCGAAAGCTGCTAGGTGGTGCGTGCTTGCTATTTCCGACGATCCAAAAGGAGTTTCAGCGACCTTGCACAATTCTAGGAAGCAAATTTCAAGGTTGCGAGTCCAATTCTGTGGAGGGAGCTTCCGCGCAACTTCTACTGTACTTGTACTGCAACTGACCATGCATCATGATCACGGTGGTGTTCTCAGTCTCACAACACACACTGCTATCACGTTATGCATATCTATTTGGACCGGGCATCAGGAGAAAAAAGATGAATATAGAAGGACTCATGTTTTTATTCTCTTCGTCTCAAAATATATAAGATGTTTTAGTTTATAAAAAAAATATATCTAGACTTTTTTTAGTGCGTAGATTCACTCCAAACTTAAGTGAATCTAACACTAAAATAAGTCTAGATGCATTTGTTTTACAAAACTAAAACATCTTATATTTAAAAACAAAGGAAGTATTTATATGGCCTTAAAAAACAACGGAAGGTAATTTTTATGCACTCCTAAACACAAATTCAAGTACACGTTAGAATTCAGATATTCAATTGAGTTCAAGCTCACATTACAATTTTTCAGAAATAGGTACTCTGTATCAAGTTGCACAACACTTATACAAAACAGAGTGTTAAGAACGTACTATATCATACACGCATGCAAACGATAAAACAACGACTTAACACTGAGCTAAGGAGCAAGATTTATATAACATGAGATATGCGCCCATTCCAGTCACTCCAAATCCAAGTCCAGCAAGAAACTCTAGATCCGCGTCAACTTTGTACGTCCAGTAGGAACATGCTAGATGAAATGGTTACAAATAGGTCACAATTTTTTTTTTGAAAAGAGCATATATTAATATCGGAAGATACTAATTACACCTAACTTCTGCAACAACGTATTGCCCTACCGGTCATATGGATGTACACAACCAAAAAAAAAAGACGAATTATAGAAAAAAGAAAAGCCCCGCTACAGGGATCTATTCGTTGAAACAACGGTACTAACACCACCAAGATAGCACCAGAAGTCCAGTTCTCCAAAAACGACACCTCCAAAAAGGAAACGGTACACAAACACCATTATCGTCCGATCAAAGATCTTAGATTTTCACCCTGTAGAAAGTCCATGCTCTCAAAACAATACCTTCAACAAGGCCATTGTCAGACACAACCAATTAAGGCCAGACCCTGGATTTTTACCCTGAAAGGTAGGACCGTGAACCTCTCATGTGCAGTCGCCCCCACTTGCATGCCACTGCTCCAAGTCATGAGTCACCAAGCCAATTCCTCATCACCACTCAGACTCGAACCATTATTGTCAGTTCTCAGATCTCGGTCTCCATGACATTCTCCATCAGCACCATGGAACGAGAACATGCCCCATGATACTAACAACCAACAGAGCTTCGAAGCGCACCCTCTGAAACCAAACGATCAGATTAAAAACATGAGTGTGCACGGCCGAATCTCATCCGATTCAGCAATCTCTCGGCATGAGCGCACTATAGAGTTCTTCGGCGGAGCCTTCCGGAACACGACACAGGAACCGGATCAATGGAGACAAACATCAGGAAGATCTTCGTCTTGGCTTGAGAGGGACCTACGACCGCCTCCTATATTGAAACCGAGCCAGTTACCCCCACAACACCCACCAGCGACTAGCATCATCTGCCGCTCGATGATGAGACCAGCCGGCGAACCACTCCGACGGAGAAGGAGGTCACCACCACCATGCCGAGGATGGATGCCCCAAGCTTCCTCGTGTCGCGAACATGGCCCAGGGAACCTAGGCAAGCCGGCGTCGAGGGCGACAAACTGCCAGCAGATATCGCAGACCGTATAGGCCCATATAGGCCGAGATCTAGACCCGAATCCCCGCCACCGCTTGCTGCCATCTAGGTCCTCCGGCCTACTCCAGCCACGACACCGTCGTTGACACCGGCCAGGTACGGGCGCCGCCACCAGTCCCCGTCGAATCGTAGCCGAGGTAACCGTCGTCGCCACGCCACCAAGGCTTTGCCCGACAACGATCCGGGAGGCAAAGGCGAGCGGGGAGGTCGTGGGAGGGGGGTCGAGGACGGGGTGGGAGGGGCCGCACGGCGCGATGCGACACCGCCACGCGGGTGCGGGAGGGTTAGGGTCGGAAGAGGCTAGTGCAGGGTTAGAGTCATTGGATCACCTAGCGACGACTACAAAGGCTAGCACGAGCCGAAGGCATGCCACCGTCCTCACCCCCTTCATCATCGGAGCCAGAAAAAGCTTATCGTGATAGATCTTGTTGTAGTAGATAGATGAATAATCGTCACGGTAAAGCCCTAAAGGATCAGAGCGCCAGAGCCGTAGCCATCGCCAAAAATTACAAATGTAGATTAGAAAAGACTGACCTTAAACCACAACAACGAATACAAAAACAATTGGATCCCAAAAGATACATAGGACACACAATTACACCCGCCCTGTGTCGATGCTAGACACATCACTAGAGCAACGATGGGACATGGAGAATCTTACTGTAACTTCATGACGTAGCCGCCGCCTTAATATCCTGAAAAAATAGTCTAAGCAAAACACATAGACCTCCCGCTGGCGAAATACCATGATCCCTTACGCCTCCTAGGCCCTATAGGGCTGCCGGAGTCGTGGTGGACCGGTGGCGTCGCCCATGGAGGGAAATAACCTATACGAGTTTTAGCCGCCTTGGAGCGCCTCTCTTTCCTCTCTCATACCGGTTGGGTATTTGGCTTAGATCTTGTCTTAAGTAAAAAAGTAAAAAAATTGACCAACTTTATCAAAACTATAGCAACATAAAATCATTTAGGGTTCCTAAATTAGTACTCCCTCTGATCCATATTACTTGTCATTATATTGGATGTATCTAGCACTAAAACATGTCTAGATACATCTATTTCCACGACAAGTAATATGGATAGGAGGGAGTATCAAATATTGTTCTATTTATAAAGTCGGTCGAACTTCAAAATATTTGATGTATGACTATAGCTGGAGGCGAAGTGGGTAACCGCGGTTTTGCGTTGCATAAACCCTCCAGCGTCCTGTTTTTTCAATCGCCGAGACCAGCAACTAGTACTAACTACTTCCGAACGTCAGCAAGCATAAGCCGTCGGGGATGGGCTCCTCTATAGTTGTAGTGTAACCATACGCGTGCTGTAGCTATCAGAATCTGCCGTCCAATTCAATCCGACGGGACTCTTTCTATCAACCGACACCGCTTCCTCTAAAAAAAATTAGGAAAAAAATTAGAAAAGAATCCCGCGGTGGCGCAACCACTTCTACCAGCTCGAGCGCGGCAACTCCGAGCTGGAGATGGCAGACCCGAAGACTGTTGGCGCGCGGTGCCTCCATTCATCTGCAAGGCACACAGGTGAATTTCTGTCTTCTTTGTTCATCTCGTGAAACAGAGGTCAATTTCTCTTCGTTCCCTCTCTTGAGCTCATTATCACAATAGTGCTTGATTGGTGGACGTACAAGGCCGGCACCGACAGCCGTTGCCGGTAGGGTTTAGGGTTTACATCAAAGCCAATGTGACATCCATACCAGGTCCAAAAGTTCCAAGCCTCAATTGTAGAATTAAATTTCTTGCCAATTTGAGGCATCCAAGTAGGAACCATATTTGTCATGTGAAATTAGACAACAAAATTAGATTGATTGGCATTACAGTAGGAGGAGAGGAAGATATATCCCAAGGTTTGTAACAAAATTGATCGCACCTAATTGGATCATTATTGGTAGAGTTAGTCCTTGACTCCATAGGCCTTTTCCTCTTCTTTTAGCAATAGCTGGTAATAGATCAAATTCAGCCCACTTGTTCCTTTATTGCCGTGAGAAGAACTACTCCCTTCGATCCAAATTAGTTAACTTAGATTTGTCTAGATTCGATTGTATTTAGACATGATTTAGTATTAGATTCATCCGTATCTTAACAAATTTGAGTCAACTAATTTGGGTTGGAGGGAACAACATAATCGATCACATACCTTGGGATTGACTTTTCTTTTTTCGGTGCTAGGAGATGGATGCCAAAATGGAGATCATCGGCAGCATCTACGACTTGGTTGTATACCTTGGTCTAGCTTCGAGAAGAACGAGTGGGAGGAAGGAGGCTGAGCAATGGATAGTCGAATGGATCTCTCTTTTTCGTTGCTAGGAGATGGAGTAGAAAAGGGAGATCATTTGTTCTAGAACGGCATATACCTTGGACGAGCGCAAGAAAAGAGAACAATGGTGGTCGAGCTCTTTGGCGTGTAAAAATTCAGATCTGTACGTCCTATTTGGCGCCAATTCTAGAGGCTTAAAAGATTTTCGCTCCACCCTAACCGACTATTTATTTCCAATTACCAGTGTGGTTTAAGGGGAGGAAATAGAGCCATCAGATTAGAATGGAGGGCCGATTTTGATAGCTACAGGCACAGGTATTATGACAACATAACTCAGTAACTGCAGACGAGCCGAGCCCAAGCCGTCGCCCCCTCAAGCTGGTACGCTCCTCAGCCCAAAGTCCATCGTCGTCGTGACTGGCAGCGGGCAACGAGCTTAGAACGTGTATAGTACGTCGGCGACGAGCGAGCCCTCGGCCCTCCGATCCGCGCCGCGCGAGCTCGGCTGCTACGCGTCTCGGCACCGATGGTGGCATTCCATCAACAAATAATGCCTTCCAAAAACTGATTAGTTAAGTTTCGAATCATGGATGCTCGTCTATGGGTCGTCAAGTTCGGCATCAACAATCAACATTAACCATATAAGTCTGCAATTAATCCTTAATTAAGTTCGGCATCAACATCGACATGAACATAAAGCTAAGGATGGGTCATTTTAACTGATTAACTACTACGAAAGCATAAGAGAAATGAGATGATGTCCTCCTGGCCGGGGCACGCACTGCAGATCGATGACCTAGCTAGATCATCGATCCATTCTTGTTCAAACAACCACCATAGATCCCAGCTAAGGTTGCGCCCTGACGACGCGCACCCCCAGCTCCACTCGCACCCGGGGGCCTACCTGCAAGGAAACGAGATGCACAAAATCAACAAAATGATCTGTAAGCAAATCGTACCCAAACGACGAGACTCAACAAACAAGGTGTGCTCAAAGAGCAAACTATTCCCTTCGTCTTAAAATAGATGTCTTAGATTTATCAAAATTTAAATAAACCTAAACACTTGAGACATCTATTTTAAGACGGAGAAAGTAGTATTCTTTTGGACAGTGTTCAATTTGTCTAGGAACAGTTAGCTGCAAAACCACGTGTGTGTTCGCAAAAGAATTTATTATTAGACACAAGTCTTCTCTCTTTTCTGATTGATAAAAAGTGCTTTTTTTTCAAGTCAAGCATCCTCATCTTCCGCATTTTGCAATGATCGAGTTAATAAACATCGCTTGGCATATACATAAAACACTTATGTAGGAACAGTGAAAACACTTGCAACAGTGTTTGGTAGCGGAAACTGTATGCAGAGGCTGTGCAATCTATCTCCTTTCTCTCTGCTATAAAACATAATATGCAACAGAGAAATGGTAACATAATTACCTTTAATCAGTTCTGTCTAACAAATATAATCGACTGATAAAAATGTTTTTTGTGTGAAAACGTTAATTCTTTAAACATTTATTATGTCTAAACAAGCATTTTTTTTTGGAGAAAAAAAGAAAGAGAAGGGAAACACACGGCAGATTACCTGATCTTGCTGCTACGTTCCTGGCTGATCTGATCTTCCTCTCCATCCAGCAGTAGTACATCTCCTGAACCAGTCTCACGACACCTCCCACGACCAGCACCACGATGAGCGCGCCCAACAAGACGGTCAAGGTAGGATGGTCGTTAGCCACCATTCCTGTGTATATTCACTGTCAGCTCAAATTAACTGAACCGGAAAATTTCCCGCTCAACTGGTTAATTAATGAAGAAGATCGAGGAGAATGATCCCTCACCGATCCGCTGTCGGAGAGGCACCGGCACGGTCGAGACATCGAAGAGGAGGTAGCAGTTGAACCCAACGACGGCGGCCGCCACGCCGTCGTGCCAGGGGTCGAGTCCCCAGCAGCACGCGGCGGCAACGCGCGCCGAGTACTCGATGCACCGGTCGCACTCCGCCGCGGTCTGGTCCCTCGCGCACTGTGCCAGCACGCGCACGTTGCTCCTGGTGGCGTAGTCCCACGCCACGGCGGGCGCGTCCGCGACGGCCAGTATGTCGTCGGTCGCGGCCGCGTTCGGCGCCAGGAACTGCGCGACGGCGCCGAGCTGCTGCAGGTCCAGTGCGGTGGCGTTGTGGGCGAGTTCGTCGGCGGGGACGGAGATGACGCGCGGGCGCTGGGCGTCCTCGCTGGCCGTCGTGGCATTGGCGTCGGCATAGGAGGCGAAGCAGCCGTCGGTCCAGATGCCGGCGCGGCGGTGGGTGTTGGCGCCGCAGGATGAGTTGAGGCTGGTGGTCGCGAGGGAGAGGCACTGGTGGCACGCGGGCGGCGTGGTCTCGCCGAAACAGAGGCCGCGAGCGAACGCGCTGCCGGTGTGGAGGGAGGCGAAACCCGTGGGCGCGGCGGCGGAGGGGAGCGTGCCGAGGAGCGAGAGCACAGTCGCGCCGAACACGGTGGCGTTTGTGGCATTGGTGGGCGCCGACGCCGGCGCCGGGTAGCACTCGATGACGCTGCCCGTGATGCTCACGCGCTGCAGCTCCGTGGCGCTCGTGACCGGCATGACGGCGACGAGGAGGATCAAGAGGAGCGCGCGGGAGCAGGAAAGCGCGTCCATTGCCATTGCTGGTCTGTGCCCTGTCGCGCGCGTTGCGTTGGTATTTGAGGGTTCAAAAGCTGCTAGGTGGTGCTGGCTTTCTATTTCCGACGATCCAAAAGGAGCTTCAGCGATCGCTAAAAAGGTGAAGACCTTGCACAATTCTGGCAAGCAATTTTCAAGCTTCCGAGTGCAATTGCAAGCTCTCGTCGTCACCGTTATGTGGAGGGAGCTTCCGCGCAACTTCTGATTGTACTGCAACTGCATCTCAGCAAGAGAGAGAGAGAGAGAGAGAGAGAGAGAGAGAGAGAGAGAGAGAGAGAGAGAGAGAGAGAGAGTCTGGAAAAGGTTATATTATGATGATGGGCAGGCTGCAGGTTTGGTACTACCGCGTTATGCATATCTATTTTTGTCCCTTTGAACATGGTTATATGGTTTGAACATGGTCATATGGACCGAGCAGCATCAGAAATCAGAGGAATATCCAAGTACTGGGCCTCTTTTTATTCTGGTCTGGTTTTATTTACTACTTTCTCCTATATTAATTTTTTCGATAAAAAACGTCTTTATTACTTTAACAGTAATTTACACCCGGCCTCTGCATATAAATGCACGCAGTCGACACCAGTCCACACGGTCCAAACATAAAATAAAAGATACAGACGAATTACGTATCAAACTAAGAAATTGTAATAGCGCCTATGGTGCAGAGGGCAAGTCTATCCGAAGATTATGCTGCCATTCATGTCTGGTAAAAAGTCCCGTGCCGTATCCTCCAGCCGCGTACACACCTCCATGAAGAGATCGCGATATTCCGCACGATATAAAGTCGACCAGGCCCGAAGGGTATAAGTACACCTGTAGAGAACCTGCAGAAGAGAACGGTTTATATCATTAAAAACCTTATTATTTCTACATAGCCATAGCGATCATATAATGGCTATCGCTCCGACCGTAAGAAGATTTGTGTACTTGTTATCAATACCATGTAACCAATTCCCAAAAATGTTGGCAATACTACATGGTGGATACAAGCCTGAAGCTGCTTGGATGATTGACCATATAGACCAAGCAAAACTACATTGCAAAAATAGGTGTCTGATTGTCTCATCATGGTGACAGAACACGCACCCAGGATTTCCATGCCAATTCCGCTTAATAAGGTTGTCTTTTGTAAGGATAATCCCACGACGAAGATACCAAACAAAGATTTTGTTTTTAAGGGGTATCTTCGTCTTCTAGATTTTGTTTTTAAGGGGTATCTTCATCTTTTAGATCAAACTATTATCTACCGCTGGAATAGGCGGCTGGATTAAAGCATTATACAAAGAGCTAATAAAAAAGGACTTATTCTTAGTTAGATTCCATCGGAATTCATCTGACTCGTCCGACAGTTATACATGTGTCAAACGATGTAGCAACATGATCCAAGGGTCAAGTCTAGAACCAATTAGATCCCTTCTGAACGTTATATTTGGCGGGAATGATTCGAACACTGTGACAATCGTTTCCTCCTTATAACGGACAATGGAATATAACAAAGGATATTGTTCTTGAAGGGTAGCATTATGTAGCCATTTATCCTCCCAGAACCTTATTTGCATCCCATTATTAATAGAGAAAGTCCTGAAGCATAAAAAATATTTTTTTAACGCCATCATACCAGCCCAAAAGTGAGAGTCATCAGGTTTCCAAACCATTTGGGACAATGCCTTTGAACCAATATACTTTCTTTTAATAATAGTTTGCCAAATCCCTTCCTCATTTACTAACTTGTAGAGCCATTTACTAAGGAGGGATGTATTCTTAACCTGTAGATCATGAATACCGAGCCCACCCTGTTCTTTGGGTCTATACAAAACACTCCATTTAGCCAGTTTATACTTCTTTTTCTCATTATCTCCCTGCCAAAAGAATCTTGATCGGAAGTAATCCAACCTTTTTAAGACACCTTTTGGTAGTTGAAAAAAAGAAAGCATATACAAAATCATATTACTAAGGAATGAGTTGATGAGCACCAATCTTCCCCCTATAGAGAGAAATTTGCCTTTCCAACGTATCTTTAATCTTTCCTCGACAATTTTCCACTCAGCATTTGTAAGCCTTCGGTAGTGTACCGGAATGCCCAAATATCTGATCGGAAAGGTGCCGTGACAACGGCCGAAGAGTTCATTATAAATACCAACCTCCTTTTTGGCCTCGCCGAAACAAAACAATTCACTTTTATGGAAATTAATTTGTAATCCATAAAGCTGCTCAAAAGCCGAAAGTATGAGTTTCAAATTCTTTGCTTTTTCAAGATCATGCTCCATAAAAAGAATTGTATCGTTTGCATATTCAAGTATAGTTAACCCCCATCTACAAGATGAGGGATCACACCTTCAATTTGGCCATGAGACTTAGCACGCTCAATTAAAATGGATAACATATCAGCTACTATATTGAAAAGCATGGGCAATAATGGGTCTCCTTGTCTTAGCCCTTTCTTAGTCTGAAAGTAGTTGCCAACATTGTTGTTAACTTTGATGGCAACACTACCTCCGACTACAAAGTTTTCGATCAAGGAACACCATTCCGCTGAAAAACCTTTCATTCTAAGAGCTTGTTGTAGAAAAGACCAATTAACTTTGTCATATGCTTTCTCAAAATCAATTTTAAGAATTACCCCATTCAATTTATTTCTATGGAGTTCATGAACCGCTTCATGCAAGGTAGCCACACCGTCCAAAATGTGTCTACCTTGCATGAAGGCGTTTTGTGAAGGCCTAACAACATGATCAGCCACAAAGTTCAACTTGATAGTGGCAACCTTGGTAAAAATCTTGAAGCTAACATTAAGAAGACAGATCGGTCTATATTGTTGGATCCGTTCTGCTTCATTAACTTTAGGCAGTAGATTTTACCAAAGTTCAACCAAAACAGATCTAGTTGACCCTCATGTAAAGCACTGAACATGTTCAAGAGATCTGGTTTGATTACATCCCAAAAAGTTTGGTAAAACTCAGCGGGGAAACCATCTGGACCAGGTGCCTTATTATGCTCCATTTGGAAAACAGCTAATTTGACTTCCTCCTCAGTATAGGGAGCAGACAGATAATTGTTTTCCTCCATAGAAACTTGGGGTACATCGTTAATTTGGGATTCATCCATTGAGAAAGTGCATTCCTCCGGATCCCCAAACAAATCCTTATAATAATTCGTAATGTAAGACTTTAGATGCTCGTGTCCTTCAATCAACTCGTCATTATGCCTTAAGGAATGAATATGTTTCTTCTTGTGTCTGCCATTGGCTACACTATGGAAGTATCTAGTATTCGAATCCCCATGCAAAATAAATTGTGATTTAGAACGCTGATACCACTTGAGTTTCTCCTCGCGCAATAACCGGGCAATCTCCAAATTTGATTGGCCTTTTAGCTCAATTTCCCTGGAGTAAGCAACCGGGTTTCTGCTAAAGCTTCGAGGTCATCAATAGTAGCTGAAAGTCTAAGTTTTTCTTTTTTGAGAATACCAGCGGTGTGACGCGCCCAATCCCCGAGATGTTTCCGTGTCAAAGGCACTTTATTATTCCATCTCTGGATTGGGCTATCACCAGCAACCGGCCTTTCCCACCATATCATGGAAACCATCACGAAGAAGCCATCTGAGCTCAAATTTGAAAGGACGGCCACACCATGGTGATGGCAAACCAGTGGTTAGAAAAATGGGAGAATGATCTGACAGAGACTCAATATGTTCTAGAGCGCGTACCGAAACTAGAGGGAAGTGGTCTTCCCAATCTGAGTCCATCAGTACACGATCAAGTTTTTCGTATGTTGGTTCCGACACTACCAATCATGTTTACTTCTTTTAAGTCAAGACTGTCAATGATAGCGTTAAAAGGGAAGGGCCAATGATCGTCGAAGAGGCCCTTGCTCTTCTCAAATGGGAACCGAAGCAAGTTAAAATCCCCACTATAAGAATAGGGTACAGATTATATTTTGCTAAGTTCACCAATTCTCGAAGGAAATCGTCCTTGAAAGCCTCTTGAGCCGCACCATACACAGCAACCATACTCCACACGAAATTATCAGCTTTGTTACGGATGTGTAGTTTAATATGAAACTCCCCTTCCGCAACAGCTAATATATCCATGGTGTCTACCCGCACGCCGAGTAAAATGCCCCCAGACCGTCCCCTGGGTGGATGAGAATGCTACACAAAATCTATACCGCCTAATAGGCGATCTTGTATAGTTTGTGAGAATTATCGTCTACCTGTTTCGGAGATAGCCACAAAATCTAAATTGTGTTCCCTAGAACATAGTGTGATACGTCAGAAACGTATCTATAATTTTTGATGTTCCTTGCTTGTTTAGTATCTACTTTGCTTTGCGTTTTCTACATTTTGAGGTGTTTTTATATCTTTTTGAACTAACCTATTAACAAGTTGCCACAGTGCCAGTTGCCTGTTTTCTTCTGTTTTTGGTTCCAGAAAGGCAGAAAATCAATATTCTCGGAATTGGACGGGACAAAAGCCAAAGTCAATATCTTTCCGTGGGGAACACGAAGACAGAAGACGAGACAGAGAAGCGAACCAGGGCGGACAAACCCTTCCTAGGCGCGGCCAGGGGTGGGCCCGCGCCTAGGCAGGGTGTGGCCCCTCGGTCGCCTCCCGGCCTTGCCTCTTCGCCTATAAGAAGCCCCCAATGCAGAAACCCTAGGCACCCAATCAGAACTCCACGAAACCGTCTGTAACCGCCACCACCGTCATCCCTAGATTGGGGGGATCTGAAGTTCTTCCCGGCACCCTGCCGGAGGGGAGATCACCCCGGAGGCCTTCTTCTCCGGTATGATGCGTGAGTAGTTCCACCTTGGACTGTGGGTCCATGTAGTAGCTAGATGGTTGTATCTCCTTCTTGTGCTTTCATGTATAGATCTTGTGATCTCTGTTCATGATCAATATCTAATCTATTTGTAATCATGCATGTTGTGTTTGCGGGGATCCGATGGATATTGAGATTATTATGTCAGTTTGGTTAATGGTTTTGTCTTTATGATTCTATCATGTATGTGTTGTTTGTGATCTTGCATGCTCTCCGTTGTTAGTATCTATCTTGGCCGAGTAGTTGCTAGTGACTCCAAGAGGGGGTATTTATGCTCGATAGTGGGTTCATGCCTCTAGTTTCCAAGGGAAGTGACAGAAATCTCTTCGGTTGTAGATGTTATGCTTCCACTAGGGAGAAAACAACGGTCTCTTGTTTATGGAACAAGTGGATTATTTACCTTACACACTTTGCTTAAAGCAGTTGTCTGTTTCTTGCAACTTAATACTGGAGGGGGTTCGGATGATAACCTGAAGGTGGACTTATAGTCATAGATGCAGTTGGATGGCGGTCTATGTATCTTGTTGTATTTCCCAATCGAATCTCATAGGATCTTTCTGACTAGTATTGTATTATGATGCCTTGCTCAGTTCCTGTCAATTGTCGTGCTGTAATTTGTTTACCCTTCATGCCATGTTGTTTATCTAAGGAGAGCACCTCTAGTGAACTATGGACCCCGGTCCAATTTTTACCATTGATACATCTTCCACTGTTACTTGTTTATTTGCTGCAAACCATTACCTCCCACACCATACAGCTAATCCTTTGTTACAGCAAACTGGTGAGCTTGACAACCTCACTGATTCATTGGGGCAAAGTCTTGAGTTTGTGTTGTGCAGGTCTCCACGTTGTTTGCAACACTTGTGTGACATTTCCTTCCTCCTTCTGGTTCGATAACCTCGGTCTCTACTGAGGGAAAACTTGCTGTTGTGCTCATCACACCTTGCTCTTGGGGTTCCAACGAAGTGTCCCACGACAACACTGGGTGCACGCATCAAGACTTTCTGGCGCTGTTGCCGGGGAGGCTGAGGACGTCTTCACAAGGGGAGTCTTTCACTTCCTTTCTCTTTACTTTGTTTTTAGTTTGCTTAGTTTCTTTTGCTTGGTTTTGTTTGCCTCTTTTAAAAAAAAAATTAGTCTAGTTTGGTTTGCTTTCTTTATTCAAAAACACACAAAAATTAGTTCCTGCTCTAGCTGTTGCTGCTGTTTTTGGCTTGCCCACCTTTGCCAAAATGAACTCTGCTGAGAACACCAAGTTGTGTGACTTCACTAGCACCAACAACAATGATTTCCTAAGCACTCCTATTGCTCCACCTGCTCCTGCTGCTATCTTTTATGAAATTAAGCCTGCTTTGTTGAATCTTGTGATGAGAGAGCAATTTTCTGGTGCTAGTTCTGATGATGCTGCTGCCCATCTCAATAACTTTGTTGAACTTTGTGAGATGCAAAAGTATAAGGAAGTAGATGGAGATATTATTAAGCTCAAGCTTTTTCCTTTCTCCTTGAGAGGAAAAGCTAAAGAATGGTTGCTATCTTTGCCTAAAATTAGTATTGATTCTTGGACTAAGTGCAAAGATGCTTTTATTGGAAAGTACTACCCTCCTGCTAAGATTATATCTATGAGAAGTGACATTATGAAATTTAAAAAACTTGATAATGAACATGTTGCTCAAGCTTGGGAAAGAATGAAATCTTTGGTTAAGAATTATCCCACTCATGGACTCACTGCTTGGATGATTATCCAGACTTTTTATGCAAGTTTGAACTACTCTTCAAGGAACCTGATGGATTCAGGTGTTGGGGGTACCTTTATGAGCATCACTTTGGGTGCCGCAACAATACCCCTTGATAATATGATGATTAACTACTCTGAATGGCACACTGAGAGAGCTCCAGATGGTAAGAAGGTAAATTTTGTTGAGGAAACTTCCTCTTTGAGTGATAAGATTGATGTTATTATGGCTATGCTTGTTAATGGGAAAGCTCCTTTAGATCCTAATAGTGTTCCCTTAGCCTCTTTGGTTTCTCAAGAAGAGCAAGTTGGTGTGAACTTTATTAGAAACAACAATTTCAACAACAATGCTTATAGGAATAATTTGGGTGGTAACAACAATTATAGGACTTATCCTCCTAATAATGGCAATTCCTATGGAAGCTCTTACAACAATGCTAGAAGTGCCCCCTCTGAACTTGAAGTCATGATCAAAGACTTTATTAGTAAACAAACCACTTTCAATAAGGCTATAGATGAAAAGCTTTTAAATGTTGAGAAAAATATACCCTCTTTGTCTAAAGCTCAGTCCTCCTTGATTAATAAAATGGTTGCTAAACCTGAGACCATGGAAAGTACCTTTGCTGCTACTCATGCCATACAAGTTACTATTGATGAAAATGTTAGGCTGCTAGCTCAACTTCATGCTAAGTGGGAAAGGGAAGCTTAAATTGATAGAAACAATAGTGTGTGCACCATCACCACTAAACCACAAGTAGTCCCGGTTCCTCCTCCTACTATGCCTAAGCCTATTGAGCCTACTACTAGTGATGCTAAGTTTGATTTTTATATTGATGGTTGCAATATTTCTGAAGTGATTATGTTCTTGCAAAAGCTTGCTAAAAGTCCTGATGCTAGTGATATGCATGTTGCTTTCACCAAACACATTACTGATGCTCTTGTTAAGATTAAAGAAGAGAAGTTAAAACGAAAAGCTTCTATTCCTAGGAAAGTAGAAGATAGTTGGGAACCCATTGTTAATATGCAAGTGAATGACTTTGATCTCAAAGCTTCATGTGATCTTGGTTCTAGTGTCTCTATTATGCCTAGGAATATTTATGAAATTCTTGATTTGCCACCATTGGAAGATTGTTATTTGGATGTCCCACTTAATGATAATGCTAAGAAGAAACTCATGGGGAGTATTAATGATGTTCTCATTATGATTAATAATTCTTATGTCCCTATGGATTTCTATGTTTTGGATGTTGAATACAATGCTTCTTGTCCTATTACTTTGGGAAGACCTTTTCTTAGAACTGTTGGTGCCATCATTGATATGAAAGAAGGCACCATTAAATATCATTTTACATTCAAGAAAGGTATTGAACACTTCCCTATGAGGAGAGATAAGTTGCTTTTTTCTCCTCCTTTGAAAGCAAGGTTTGATGTTAATGCTTCCTCATTTGAAAATACTTGATTTCTTCTTGCTTCTTGTGCCTAACTTAAAGGCGTTAAAGAAAAGTACTTGTTGGGAGATAACCCAAGAGTTTCCTTGAGACTTGGAATTTATTACTTCATTAATTACCTCTCCTTATCCTTTTTTGTTTGCTTTTTGTGCCAAGAACAACCTCTAATGAGAGGGAAGTAAGATTTGGGGAGTTGCTGTCCCGAAACAGATTTATGTCTTCCACCATAAAAATTCGTGAGGAGTCCCTATAACTCGGATTGAGCTTATAATTTACGAATAAATCCCCCAGTATGTTAGATAACTTTCATTAGTTTAACACTTTTTTATTTGGGCAACAGAAGATTTTCGAAAAATCGGTTTCTACATGCTGGTCTGTTTTGACAAATTTCTGCCATTATTTGCATTTGCTTCTTATTGATTCCTTTTTGAGTTCTCTTTTGGGGAATTGAGATTTTTGAAGGAGTTACTGCAGTATCTTGCGTTTTTAATGAGATTTTTTGTTGTTACAAAGTTTTTCCTAAGGTCTAATACCTTTTGAATAAACTAATGTTGCTAATGAAGATTGTGTGAAGTTTTGTATGAAGGAAAAATTTCAGGTGTAGAGAGAGAATGATGTAATGAGATGAAGAATGGACAAAAGCTCAATCTTGGGGATTCCACCATGGTATCACCCCAAGAAATATCCAAGAGGTAAAAGCGTCAAAGCTTGGGGCTGCCCAAGGCATCCCCTTCTTCATCAATAAAAAGCTCAGGTTTGTCTAGACACTTCGTTTTTATTGTTTCATGCACAGTTGTGTTGTTCTTGAAGCGTCTTAGTTTTCGTTTGCTTTGCTTAGTTGTTTAGTGTGATAAAGTAGTTTGGACCACCCGTTCTCGCTGTGTTGTTTTGCAAGTAAGTTGCTTCGTGTTGGAAAGGAGTAGTAAGTTATTGCTTGTAAGTGCAAGAGGAGCTTGCATTGACTGTGACTTAGAATTTAGCATGACATGCTAGGTGTTGTTTTGACTTTATGCTTAGTGAGTATTGCTGTAGAATGCCTTGTTCCAAACAATTGGGATTGGTTAGTGTGCCTTGAGGAAATTATGCGTTGTTTTAGTATGCAAAAGCATAATATTGTGGTATTCTCCTTTGATGCTTTGTTTGGGTTGACTTGGCACATGCTCACACCATGTTATGACTATGACATGTCAACATAGCCTCTATGATCATTTATTCCTTGACTTGTAGTACCACTCTATGCTTTGATTAGTAATGCTTTGTTGCTCTGCATGATTATGGCCATTATGCTCTCTTAGTTGGTTGCTCCCAGTCTTTTGCTAGCCTCCACTTGTATGAGTAAGCTCTACCCATGCTTCCAACTCCCAAGAAACCAAGTTTTCCCAAATTGTCCACTATAAACTCCTATGCATGGTGTGTTGCAACATTCCAAGTATATTCTTGTTTTCAGCTATCTTCCAATTAAAAAATATTTTGTTATGTGAAAATTTAGTGATTAAAGCCCTCACAAACTTGATGACACACTTTATATTGTTTTCCCCTAATAAACTTGAACCATTGTGTCGTCTATGTTGTATATGCTTGCACTTATACGTTGGAATTAGCATAACCATGTTGTCATGGGGAACATTTTCAACATTGCACTTGTACTTTGTACTCAGTTGATATCATGCTCTTTTTTCTATGGATGTCACCGGTGTGAAATAAAGAGGGAGCTTCTAAGTCCATGAAGTTTGTATTCTATGTTAGAGAAATGTCTGGGCCGCTAGCCTAAGCCATGCCTAATCATGGTGGAAACTTGCAGCATCACCATATTGAGCTATCTATGAAGCATCCTCAATAAAAAGCTATGCATATAGTAAATAAAAAGATTGCTGAGATGCTCATTGTCTGCTTGCCTTGTCATTTTGGTTATGGGATAGCTCCTGTACCATGTGCAAGGGGTACCCCATTGGTGGTTCTCTATGATATGCAAATACTTACAATGACAAGAACTTACAGGTGACTAAAGTTGAGTAGCATGAGGTGTGGCCCTCGTATTCAAGGGACTTGAGATTGCCAACTTATACTTTGTCAAGCATATACTTCATAGTTAGTTTACTTTAACCTTAGTCACTTCAAGATGCTTATGATAGGGGCAATGAGGGCTGAAATCTAACAAGTACCATAACTTTTGGAAGATCTTTTTGAAACTTGATATCCCTGCTTCCTTTACGAAAGGCCTTTCTTCCACCATTATTGAGTGTCCACCTTCTACCTTTAGGCACCATTAAGAGAGCATAGTTGTCATCCTGTGTGCAGTGTCCCAAAGCTTATTGATTGAAGCATATTGTGATATTACTTGTTCTTGTGCTATTTGTATCTAGTCACTCTTATAAACTTTGAAGGTGTCCTATGCATCTATTTGCTACTCTATGAGGGACAAGATGATTGCCACTATGCAATGTTTTCTGTATGTGAAACAAACAAATGTTTTTCAATACATATTATTCATGATCTTTGTTTGTAGCCTTTCATGTTGCATGCATAGTTACTATGTCCTATTGTTAGAACTCCATCTTTCATACACATGTTCAGAGTTCTTTGATCCCAGCTTTCAATGCTTGAAAATGGTTAGATCTTCATTGTGAAGGTGCGTGTCACCTCAAAAATTATTATTTTTATCAATTACCTACTCGGGGACGAGAAGGAGTTAAGCTTGGGGATGCTTGATACGTCGGAAACGTATATATAATTTTTGATGTTCCATGCTTGTTTAGTATCTACTTTGCTTTGCTTTGTCTTTATTTGAGGTGTTTTTATACCTTTTCCAGAACTAACCTATTAACAAGTTGCCACAGTGCTAGTTGCATGTTTTCTTCTGTTTTTGGTTCCAGAAAGGCAGAAAATCAATATTCTCGGAATTGGACGGGACAAAAGCCAAAGTCAATAACTTTTCGTGGGGAAGAGAAGTCCAGAGGGGAGATAAAGAAGCGTGCCAGGGCGGCCAACCCCCCTAGGCGCGCCTAGGGGTAGGCCCGCTCCTAGGCAGGGTGTGGTCCCCCTGGTCGCCTCCTCGGCCTTCCCCTTCGCCTATAAGAAGCCCCTCATGCAGAAACCCTAAGTACCCGATCAATATTCCACGAAACCTTCTGTAGCCGCAGCCACCGTCGTCCCTAGATCGGGGGGATCTGAAGTTCTTCCCGGCACCCTGCCGGAGGGGAGATCACCCCGGAGGCCTTCTTCTCCAGTATGATGCGTGAGTAGTTCCACCTTGGACTATGGGTCCATGTAGTAGCTAGATGGTTGTATCTCCTCCTTTGTTCTTTCATGTATAGATCTTGTGAACTCCGTTCATGATCAAGATCTAATCTATTTTTAATCATGCATGTTGTGTTTGCAGGGATCCGATGGATATTGAGATTATTATGTTGGATTGGTTAATGGTTTTGTCTTTATGATTCTATCATGTCTGTGTTGTTTGTGATCTTGCATGCTCTCCGTTGTTAGTAGCTATCTTGGCCGAGTAGTTGCTAGTGACTCCAAGAGGGGGTATTTATGCTCGATAGTGGGTTCATGCCTCTAGTTTCCAAGGGAATTGACAGAAATCTCTTCGGTTGTAGATGTTATGTTGCCACTAGGGAGAAAACAACGGTCTCTTGTTTATGGAACAAGTGGATTATTTACCTTACACACTTTGCTTAAAGCAGTTGTCTGTTGCTTGCAACTTAATACTGGAGGGGGTTCCGATGATAACTTGAAGGTGGACTTCTAGTCATAGATGCAGTTGGATGGCGGTGTATGTATATTGTTGTATTGCCCAATCAAAGCTCATAGGATCTTTCTAACTAGTATTGCATTATTATGCCTTGCTCAATTCCTGTCAATTGCCCTGCTGTAATTTGTTTACCCTTCATGCCATGTTGTTTATCTAAGGAGAGCACCTCTAGTGAACTATGGACCCTGGTCCAATCTTCACCATTGATACATCTTCCACTGTTACTTGTTTACTTGTTGCAAACCATTACCTTCCACACCATACGTTCAATCCTTTGTTATAGCAATCGGTGAGATTGACAACCTCACTGTTAGTTGGGGCAAAGTCTTGAGTTTGTGTTGTGCAGGTCTCCATGTTGCTAGCAACACATGTGTGATGTTTCCTTCCTCCTACTGGTTCGATAACCTCGGTTTCTTACTGAGGGAATACTTGCTGCTATGCTGCTTCACACCTTGCTCTTGGTGTTCCCAACATGCTCCACGTCAACCGTGCTAGCCATCACGACGGACGAGAGCAAGCTGGAGGGCCTCTGGGTCCTAAGCTCCACGAATAACGCCGAGCTTAAAGTTATGGAGGACGAGGGTGATGACTGCAAGTGCATAGATCGTTTGTAGCTAGTTTCGAAATAAAGATATCGATCCCACATGGAGCATGAGTTCTGAAGTCTAATAACTCTTGAATTAAATATTAAATAGTAATGCTAAATAACGTTCTAAGTAACAAGATAAAATGCGAGTTTTGTGTAAAAAGGTATTTTTGGGTTTTTGTATAAGAGAACAATAAGTAAAGTAAAACAAACTGAATACAGAAAGTAAGTATCGCGTATGTAAAGGAGATATGAAACTGCAATGGGAAAAGTGTTCTCAGGGAGTAGCGGATACACCTCTAGCATTATAAAGGGTTTAAGGTAAAGATTATTATCATGAACATTTTCAACTATGTATGTGTGGGAGGAACTCCGTAATTAGACGAATAGTCAGCAACGACTGCTCACATCATCCTCATAACCACAGCAGTTAAGTAATCAACATCAATTGAATTACTGCGCTATTAAGGGATTTTATCCTGTAGGATGTATCCCGTGGCATGGACAATGTTTCGTGAGTTTCCTCGGTTCCCAAATTGATACATAAGGGGTGCTAACAGCTTTATAGTCACTGTAAGTGCTACACACCTCCATCTACCAATAAGTAGTTCCCTCCATCAAGTCCCCACAAGAGGCAAATATTGAGAGATCGACTTCTCTCAACATCAAGATGAAGACAATCTAGCACATGGTCACAACAATGAATATCATAATAAACTTTACCTTATTTCAATCTCATGCTATTGTTTCTCCATCTCCCCAAGAACTAATGATCTACTCAGACATGGAGGCAATCACCATCATGGCAAAGACAATGGAATCTATCATAGATGAATAGTACTTGTATAAATCCACAACGAGTATGGAAATTACAACAAGATCTAGACAAGATTTAGATGAGATGGATGGAGATGGTGGTGATGCAGCGGTTGACGATGAAGATCGATGCCTTAGCCTCTCGGATATGCGTAGGGTGAAGATGGATCCTCGGTGGATGAGTTCCCCCTCCAGATCCCTTCTGGAGGTGAGGTTTCTGCGATTTCTGGCCGTTCTGTATGTCGTCTCCCCGATCCGATTACACGGGGCGAAACTATTTGAAGAGGCGGTAGTGGCGGCAACTATACGGTGGGAACTATATGGCCGAAAAATATTCCCGCCGTATAGTTGGTCGTTAAACCCACCGCTTCCTGCGTTCGCCTCGGGTTTTCTTCTGGTGTTATTGATATATACCAATTTAGCGATTTACGCTGTTTTTTACCCCTTTTCGCTCCAATACCACTTGACAAGGGTTCGACTTGTCAATGCCCATTGTTATGGACTTGGGTTTTGGAGAAGATGGGAATGCTGGAAGTCATGAGATGCTTAACAGGCAAGCAACACGGGGACACGAGGTTTACCTAGGTTCAGGCCCTCGGAATGAAAATCTTATTCATGCTTGTCTGTTCTTGATTACGGTGGAACCAAAGATTACATGGGTGCGCAGATGCAATCTGGCATGGAGGTGTGTGTATGATATTTTTAGATCTGTAGATCTATTGTGGTTTAGTCTATCCTCCTCGTTGGACACTCCTATCCTTTATATATGGGGAGGCTAGGTCTCAGGTACCAATACGAGTTGGTTACAAATTGTATTCAAAATCTAGTCTTGAGCTTTCCTTCTTTTGTGCGCTTGGGAGTCCGTGTCCATATGGGCTTCATAGCAGCCGAAAAGTCATAGGCATAATGGACCATGGCAGGTCGTCGAGTGGGCCTTTAGTAGGGCTGGACCAAGTAGGCCAATTTCGGGTACCCGTAGGGCATACCCAAGTCAGTAGCCCCCGAGTATCCATCCAAAACATAGATTCGGGTGGAAACTTAGTTGTCTTGAACCTTGCATTCACATGTTGGAGTCGAAAGTTGTGCCAAGTGCATAGCACTTCACCCGAAAGTTCATCGGGTCAGCTGAATTTGTTTGGTTGTTGTAAAGGAATCATCATTATGGACGTAGTCAACACAATGGACTATAGGGTGCGCGACCAGCGCTCCATATAGGAGTAGATCCTGAGTGTCTGTTTGAGTCGTAGACTCGAGCAGAAACTTATAGTCGTCGGTTGCGGGATACGGTGATTCGGAAGTACTTCAGATGATCTTGCAAAAATGTCATCAGCGCCAGCGATTTTTTGAGTGCGCGACCAACTGATACGTCGTAAAAGTATCTATAATTTTCGATGCTCCATGCTTGTTTAGTATCAACTTTGCTATGCTTTTTCTACACTTTGAGGTAGTTTTATACACTTTTTGGAACTAACCTATTAACAAGATGTCGTAGTGCCCTGTTTTCTGCTGTTTTTGGTTTCAGAAAAGCTAGTAAGGAAATATTTTTGGAATTGGACGGGACAAAAGCCAAAGTAAATATTTCACCGAGGAGAACACAGAGACCGAAGGGCGACCGAAGGAGGGCCACGAGGCCGCCACACCCTAGGGTGGCGCGGTCCCACCCTAGGGCGCGCCGCCACTAGGTGTGGCCACCTCGGTTGCCTCCCTGCCTCACCTCTTCTCCTATATAAACCCCCCGATGCCAAAACCCTAAGTACCCGATCAGATCTCCATGAAACAATCCATAGCCGCCGCCACCATCGTCCCTAGATCGGGGGGATCTGAAGCTCTTTCCAACACCCTGCCGGAGGGGAGAGATCATCCCGGAGGCCTTCTTCATCACCATGCCAGCCTCCGGTATGATGCGTGAGTAGTTCGCCCTTGGACTATCGGTCCATACAGTAGCTATATGGTTGTTTCTCCTCCTTTGTGCTATCATGTTTAGATCTTGTGAGCTCCATTCATGATCAAGAACATCTATTTGTAATCATGCATGTTGTGTTTGCGGGGATCCGATGGATATTGAGATTACTATGTCAGATTGATTATTGATTCTATCATGTCTTCTTGATTATTGATTCTATCATGTCTGTGTTGTTTGAGATCTTGCATGCTCTTCGTTTCTAGTAGCTATCTTGGCCAAGTAGATGCTAGTGACTCCAAGAGGGAGTATTTATGCTCGATAGTGGGTTCATGCCTCTATTGAATCTAGGGAAGTTACATAAATCTCTAAGGTTGTAGATGTGCTGTTGCTACTAGGGAGAAAACAACAATCTTTTGTTCATAGAACAATCGTATTGTTTACTTTACACACATTGCTTAAAGCAGTTATCCGTTGCTTGCAACTTAATACTGGAGGGGGTTCAGATGATAACCTGAAGGTCGATTACTAGTCATAGGTGCAGTTGGATGGCGTTCTATGTATATTATTGTAATGCCCAATCAAATCGCATAGGATCATGAATGTCTAGTATTGCATTGTTATTCCTTGCTCAGTCCTATCAATTGCCCCGCTGTAATTTGTTTACCCAGCATGTTATGTTATTTATCTTAAGGAGAACACCTCTAGTGAATTGTGGACCCCGGTCCAATCTTTACCATTGATACATCATCCATTGTTAATGTTTACTTTCTGCAAGAAATCATTACCTTCCACACCATATGTTTAATCCTTTGTTTTCAGCAAACCGGTGAGATTGACAACCTCACTGTATGTTGGGGCAAAGTCTTGAGTTTGTGTTGTGCAGGTTCCAAGTTGTTAGCAACACCTTAGAGTTGTTTCCTTGCTCCTACTGGTTCGATAACCTTGGTTTCATAACTGAGGGAAGACTTACTGCTGTGCTCATCACACCTTCCTCTTAGGGTATCCCAACGAAGCTCTACAGTAACCTATGGGAGTAGCCCCCGAGTCCTTAGTCGAATCGTTGATTCGAGTAAGAAATCGAAGTATGCCACTCGAAGATCTTGTATGTGCGCGACCAGCGCTCCAGTTCGGAGTAGCCCCCGAGTGTCTGGCGGAGTCGTAGACTCAGGCAGAGACTCGAATCTTGTGTCATGCAGCTGTAGTTGAAAATCTCGTAGGAATACTTCTCACCCAAAAGTACATCGAGTGCGCAACCAATGCTCCTGATAGGACTAGCCCCCGAGTGTCTAGTCGAGTCGTAGACTCGAGTGGAGACTGATGAGAGGAGAAACCACTGACCTATAAGTGCATCGAGTCAGCGTCTCATGCATAAGGAGCCAAGAATCGACGATGCAATCAGAGTTGACGTGGCGGAGTCGTGCGGCATTTAGCTGGGAGGACTCGATGTTATGGATGAAGTCGACATCGTTTATTCTATCGGGTGCACGCCCACCGCCGCTTTTGTTGATGATTGATGTGGTCATCCGAGGAATGTGTCGACTCGGGTCTTGGCGTTAGTCGACTCTGTTGGAGGACCTGATACAATAGCGCGATGTAGTCCGACGTCCTTGTAGGCTGCAGAAAACATGAAGAATTGTGAAGTACTTGTATCTTGTAAAGAATATTTGCATGTCGACTTGTAAGGTAAAATTCTAGTGCCAATCGAGTCGACACTTTTGCACTGTTTTCTAGGACTTTTCGTTAGCCTGATTACCCTTAGTCTCAGTACCTTGCCGAGGCACTCAGAGTTCAAGGATTCGACGATCAGGCAGTATCAGCTACTCGGGATGTCGCGTACGAGGTGCTCGAGTGCGTGTAGTCGACGACACATTAGGTTACTCAAAGAGGACGCAGCCCCCGAGTGTTTTGAGTGCGAGTTAAAAAAGAAATCAACTCTAATTAGAGGGAAACTTAGCTTTGTTGGTTGCCGTGGTGAATTTGACGCGGTAGCGGGTCACACGGCGGACCGCAATCATAGCAGCGACGGGTTCCTAGGGTCGATGGCGGCAGCGAGTTTTGCATCCGAAGATTGTCGCAATCAAAGACCACACTGGTTCGTCTCATCCGAAGAATGCAGCATGTCACCACATTCGAAGAATGCAGCCGGTCACCGCAGCCAAATGCCACACAGGTCGCCGGAGCCGAAGACTGCAGCAGGTCACAGCAGTCAAAAACTGCAGAGGGTCGCGGGAGTCGAGGGAGCCCCCGAGTCATTGGATCCGTAGATCGCAGCAGGTCGTCGAAGTCGAAGACCGTGGCGGGTTGCCGAAGCGGAGGGATCCCCCGAGTCGTTGGAGCCGCAGATCGTAGCGGATCGCCGGAGTCGAAGACTCCAGCAGGTCACGAGATCGACGTCAAACGATTAGTCAATGTGGCGGTCGAGAGTTGTGCACCAGACATATAGATGACGTGGCAGTGAGTCACGTACCGGACATAGCCGACGCAGTGGACCGGAGTCGCGTGGTGATGACGATTTGCCGCATACGAAGACCGTAATGGGTCAAAGCAGTCGAAGACCGCATCGGGTTGCCGCATCCGAAGACCGTAGCGGGTCACACGACGGAGTCATCAAATATTTGTTGGACGGGGTTGATGTAGTGGATGCCTACCCGATGCGGCGAACTAGTAGTCGACACGCAGCGGTCGGGATTTGACACGGCGATAGGTCGCGCGCAGCTGATCCGATCTTTTTATTCTCGTCGAATAGTTGAATTAATATATTGCTCAAAACTTTTTTTACCTCTTTCTAAGAGTAGGAAATAGGAACCAGTCGACATCCTTTTTCGATGACATGGTATGGCACTTCTCATTAATTCTTTTGATTTCTCTTCGGATAGAGATTGGCCATATTCTCTTTCATGATCCTTTGTGCATGTTTCCGCATTTGGGATTTGATTTGAAGACGTACTGAACACCTGATTGCTTTTGTTTGTTTTTGCATGTTGGTGTTGATCCGTACTAGACTCTGCCTCTAATTGCTTTTTTTTCTTTGCATGCTCACGTAAATCTGCTTGGCCTTCTTGGACACACGAAAAACACTTGGAATAACTTGGTAGCAATACGGTGAATTTTCTTCTGATTATTTGACTGGATGTAGCCGATTCGTACTCCAGATGAACTGTTATCACACACGATGGAGTGATCATGTATGTTTTCTCCACCAGGCCCCCGAGCCAAGGACCGGACGGCTCCGTGAAGCTTGCGTATGTCCTCTCTTGAATCTAAAACAGCAGCAAGTTGGCTAGACACGATTTGATCGGCAGCGATAAGGGATCCCGCCAGAATCTTCATTCTAAGCGCTGCTTTTTGGTGGTGTTGAAGTCGTGTCGTTGTTCTTCAGAGATCGGCAAGTCGTAGATTGCTGATGATAAGACCGTCACAACCACACAATCAGCATCCCCAGTTCCCACGGACGGCGCCAATTGACGAGGGTTCGACTTGTCAATGCCCATTGTTATGGATTTGGGTTTTAGAGAAGATGAAAATGCTGGAAGTTATGAGACGGTTAACAGGCAAGCAACACGAGAACATAACATTTACCCAGGTTCAGGCCCCCGGATGGAAAACCCTACTCCTGCTTGTTTGTTCTTGATTACGGCGAAATCGGAGATTACAGAGGTGCGCAGATGTAATCTGGCATGAAGGTGTGTGTATGAGATTTTTAGATCTGTAGGTCTGTTGTGGTGTAGTCTATCCTCCTTGTTGGACCCCCTAACCTTTATATATGAGGAGGCTAGGTATCAGGTACCAATACCAGTTGTTAAAAATTGTATTCAAACTCTAGTCTTGAGCTTTATTTCTCTTGTGTGTTTGGGAGTCCGTGTCCATATGGGCTTCATAGCAGCTGAAACATCATAGGCGTCATGGACCATGGCAGGTCGTCGAGTGGGCCTTCAGTAGGGCTGGACCAGGTAGGCCAATGTCGGGTACCAGTAGGGCATACCCATGTCACAACTTTTCCAAGAATTGTGTCCATCGTATCCGTCATCTTTCCACATCCTGGTGAAAATAGACATAAAACATATGCGTGATTGACGTAAAATACCAAGATCTTACCACTACAGTGCAAAATAATAATATAAATCATGATGCAAATACGCACTCATCAACTTCCCAAATCTTAGACTCTTGCTTGTCCCGAGCAAGGTTAGCTTAATATATGTGATCCTCATATTTATGAAGTTGAGTCGATAAAATAAATAAGACAGTTGCAGCATGTGTTTATCATATATGGTACATAGGAATAAGTTTATGAATAGTACCTTACTCTAACCATCTGAATATATTAGCAGGCTTCCACACCTTAGCATTTAACAGATCACAAAAGATTACTTCCAATATGATGTAAAAGTGTATCAGTTCGACCGAATGAGTTAGTGAGGTAGTTCCAAGCGTTTTAGGATTAATATATTCAACTGGGATTTAAAATCTCAAACGCTCCTTTGTCTCATCACAAGATAGTGGTGTATGCCTATTTGCTCTTTGCACATTTTTTTATGCTCACACTTTTGTTTAGGTGCTATGCAAAGGAGCTAGCCATACATTTTACTTCATGTAGGAATTCAAAGTTTAACGATCTCAATTACCAATTTCCAGTTGTATATGAAGCATCTTTAATTCTTTATAGCTTAAATACTCTACCTCGTCTTGTTCTCACTCTAATTTGATAGCACTTCTAATTTTCCTTTGTTGAAGGTTTTTTCTCAACTTAATTGATTAGATAATTTTTTCCTTTGTAAATCAAACCATGAACTTATGACATATTGACTAAATTATCTTTGTATGTTCCATTAATACTAATGGTGTGGAAGACTCCTATTGCTATCATCAAGTGCAAGTAAAATTATACTCAAACCATTCATATATCTAATAAGACAAGCACAAACTCAATAATGCTCCATATATGATAATAAACTCGGAATTTCATAAAAGGGATCGACTATTCTTAAAGGGAATTCTGATAATGTAAACTTTATTTCTAAGCTCAAACTAATGCAAAGCTAAAATAGTTATATAAAACTTATAAGATAGATTACAAGGTCTTAAAAATCTCCCCGGGCTTGGAATCAAGCCAGGCGGGATCAAATAATCCCTCGTGATTATTTGATATCGTGATTATTGTAGATCACCGTGGAGACATGGCACGCAGTATATTCTCTTCACGGGCCAACCTGAGATGGAGGGATTGATTGACAGCCTCCAATTTTTTAATACGTAGCTTGTAGAAAAGATTATTCCTCTCTAGCACTTTCACTTGTTCTTTAAGAGCTCATTGTTGTCTTGAAGGGTTTGTATCGCCTTAAGACTCATAGAAAAACCTGATTCGGCTGTTGCTTAATATCTTCATCAAGTTTATCAAGATATAGTCGCAGCAACCGAAGATGTCTAGGTGTCCCTGGCGCCTCCTTATCCACCTCTGCAATATTCAGCTCGAGGGCTTTTAACCCCCCCCCCCTTCGGCGTCCTTTGTCGGCGTCAAGAAACTATATACAAATGGTCTTGATCTCCTTGTTTTGCTTGCTATTGCTCCCGATCTCCAAAGGAACTTCTCTCCTTGGCCTCCCGGCCCCTGGTTGCTCTATGGTTGTGTATCCTCACGTACGAACAAGAGGTAGATTAGTTCCTAGTGATTATGATTAGAGAGAAACACAATGAAAGTATATAAGGGGGTCAAAGGTCGATAAAACTCGCAAGAAACACCAAAGTTAGGCCCAAAAAAAGAATATTAACAAAACAGGGAAATAAATCACGGATTTGAAAAAGTTCAACTGCGTAACGACCAACTATACAGGCGCATCCCGTATAGTTCCGGTCGTATAGTTGTTTCCGGGCAGATATTTCCAAAATATCTCGAGTCCAGGTCGGTTAGGTTGTTGATTTAGAACCGACACACTTTTTTAGATGAATTAAACAACAAAGAATGGAGATACCAGAAAGTTTAACGACCAACTATACAGCGGGAGCAAATTTTACGGCTGTATAGTTCGGTCATATAGTTTCCAGACATCAAAAAAATTCGCGAAGGGACTACCGAAGGTTTAGACCAACTGTACGGCGGGAGGAAATTTTCTGGCCGTATAGTTACGGTCGTATAGTTGGTAAAAACCCTTAAAAACTTCAGAAAAACATGAGGAATTCAAAGGTAAAAAATTTAAAAATATAAATTGTGAAAATAAATCACTTATTTAGAGAAAGAAAACTTACCTTATACTTACCGTTTATTTAGTTATACTTACCGTTTATTTAGTCAGGGGAGACAAGATCCTCCAACAACAAGGACTTCTTATCTTTGGAGGAATTGACCTTAGCTTATCTAATAATTCTTGTGAAAAAAATCATCAGGACAAAGGTCCTCTCAATAATATTGTGCCTTGCTGGGCAAATATGGATAATGCATCCAATATCTTTATTTCTTGCCTCTACATAATCTGCAACTCAAATTATTGAAGTAAAAGGATTCAACGGATCAGTGTCTTGGCTTATGATTTTTTCTCTCAAGGAGTTCTTTAAACCATCACGATCAGTATGAACTCTTACTTTTGCATCCACCATATAAGAACGAAATTGATCGCAAAAGAAAAATATAGAAAAAAGTTATCTTTCTTCCTTAGGATAATTCTTTTGAGCACTATTAAGAGTTCTACTAGCATGATGTATAATATTAAATCTGTGACCTATATGTTATCCCAGAGTTACTCCTACAGCATCATCACTAGCTTCACATATTAAATCAAAAGTCATATCCCATATAGGTTGTTTAATGATAGGATCACGGTATAAAGCATATTTAAGGTTACCAAAGGCAATAAGGCATTTATCATCAAAATTAAATCTTACTCCCTTTTGCAAAAGGTTAGTTAAAGGTTTAGAAATTCCAGAGAAATTCCTAATGAACCTTCTATAAAAACCCACATGACCAAGAAAACTTTTTATACCTTTTATATCCCTAGGTTGTGGCATTCTCTCTATTTCTTCGACCTTAGCTCTGTCTACTTCAATACCCTTACCTGATACCTTATGTCCAAGTACTATATCTTCTTTGACCATGAAATGGCACTTCTCCCAGTTTAGAACAAGATTGGTTTCTTCGCAATGCTACAAAACCCTTTTGAGATTAGCCAAGCAACTAGTAAACAAAGTTCCATAGACAGAGAAGTCATCCATAAATACTTCCATTATCAATTCTATAAAATCTGCAAAAATGGCAGTCATGCATCTTTGAAAAGTAGATAGAGCATTACATAAGCCAAAAGGCATGCGTCGGTAAGCATGTAAACCATAGGGACTAATGAAAGTTTTTTTAAGTTGGTCATCAGGATGAATAGCTATTTGGAAAAAACGAGAGTATTCATCCAAGTAGCAAAATGAGTGTGGTTTGCCAACCTCTCTAAAGTTTGGTATATGAACGGTAAAGGATAGTGATCTTTCCTAGTTTCTTTATTCAATTTCTTGAAATGTATACACATCCTATGTCCAACAATAGTTCTAGTAGGTATCAATTCATTATTTTCATTAGGAACAACAGTAAAACCACCCTTCTTAGGAACACAATGAACATGACTTACCCATTCACTCTCTTTTATAGGATAGATTATATATGCATCCAGTAGGCGTACCATTTCTTTTCTTACCACTTCCTTCATTTTGGGCTTCAGCCATTTATTAAATTCTGCAACTGGTTTAGCACCTTCCTCCATGAATATTCGATGGACGGCTATCACGGGACTAATGCCCTTCAAATCATCCATTGAGTACCCAAAGGCCTTGTGATGCTTCTTAAGTACTTTCATGAGTTCTTCTTCTTCATCCCTTGAAAGTTTAGCACTAATAATAACATGGAATTTATTTGTATTATCCAAAAATATATATTTAAGATTACCTGGTAAAGTCTTTAATTCCGGGGGTGGTAATTCCTCGTCCCCTCTCTTTTCTAGCTCTTCAAAAGCCTCATTAGTTGGAGGCCCTAAAATGGGAAGCGAATCGAATTCACTTTCTAATTCTTCTAGAGGCTTGTCCTCCATAATCATTTCTTCATAATTTGAGTCTTCATTTGCTTCTTTACTTGATTAATAAAGAAGAGAGCCGTCATCTTCTCAATAGTTTTTACTTTATCTTCTTCTTGTATTTGTAGAGGTCTGTCTTTAAATTTGGAAAAGTGGAATTCTTTTTCTACTTCCATAAGCTTAAGAGCACAATCTCATTTTTGAAATCAACTTTGGTACCTAAATCATTCAAAAGGTTTCTTCCAAATATAATTGGGCAAAGAGTGTCAGCTGGCATATCAACAACTACAAAATCGATAGGGAAATTTTCATTGCCAATTGTGACAGTTGCATCTTCAACTACTCCCATTGGAACTCTGACAGATTTATTGGCTAACATGATTTTCATATTAGTATTCTCTATTGTAGCCGGTACTATCTCTTATTTTATTTCTAAATAAAAATCATAATATATAACATTAACTGAGGTACCAAGGTCACATAAACCATAATGTGAGGTTTCTTTAAATATGTAGGAAAGAATAGGCTTACCCACATCTTTTACCTTAATTTACCTTCAACCAGTATGGAAGTATCTTTATCAAGTTCAACTATGTTGCAATGTGCATACATAGCCATAATTGCTTCCTTGGTTACCTCTTCATCTTTGGTTTTATCCAAATGTTTTTCAACTTTTGGCACACTTTCCCCTTCTTTCTTCTTCTGTATTGTTTTAATCTATTCATATTCCAAAATATGTTTCTGTGCAGTGTTAGGGAAAGGTATCTTATACATTGGTTCTAGGGAGGCCAGCGTTGCTTTAACTTCTCTTTTCTTCTTAGGTTCGGGTGGTGGATCATACTTGACCCAACCCTCTTTTGGAGCTTTGATATGTTCTATAAAAGCTTTAACAACATGCAACACAAGATCTAAATCCAAATAAAGTTCTTTAGATAATTCATTAACATTGCCCTTTTTTCATAGTCACGAATACAATCATAATCTATTTTTATGCCTCCTTCGCTTCCTAGACCAAAATTTCATGAAACTCTATGATGGCGAATTCTATTAAGTAAACCCCAAGCTTATGGGAAGATTCATAAAAGCTCCTCTCGTGCAAGAGTCTACTTCCAATTTATTAGGTTCAATTAAACCTCCATAAAAGGTATGCAATAAATACCATTCAAGCAAATCATGATGATGACATTGATTAAGCAAATCTTTAAATCTTACGTAAGCTCTTACTAATCCTTCATTAGGATGGTTCCTCCAAGTCATTATAATACGCCTGATTCTAAAAGATTATGATAAAGGGTAATACTTAGCTAGAAACTTACAAGCTAAATTATCCCAGATAGTAGTGGCTTCTTGGGGTAAAGATCTATACCATGAGAGGGTTGTGCTAGTAAAAGTCTGACTAAAGAGTTTTAGCCTTACCTCATTAGCAGTATACCCCGGTAATTGGAAAGTGACACATATATCCTTAAAGCATGCAATATGCTCATATGGATTAGAATTTTCTTCATCTCCAGTAAATTGCTTCTTGTGTAAAATACCAAGTAGTAGAGGATTTATTTCAAATCCCCCTGTCGTCTTGTTGGAGTTGTCTCTTTTATTAATATCACAGGGCTTCCCAAAGTAGCTGAGTGGGTTAGCACTAGTCAAATGCTCAAACTCCATCATGTTGGTGGGACCCTGTAACTCAAAACAAAAATTAGCAAGACTAAAATAAATAAGTAAAAACTAAAAGACCTACAGCGCTTAGCTCCCTGGCAACGGCGCTAGAAAATAGCTTGATGACTACAAGTGCACGGATCGTTTGTAGCTAGTTTTGAAATAAAGATATCGATCCCACAAGGAGCGGAAGTTCTGAAGTCTAATAACTCTTGAATTAAATACTAAAATAATAATGCTAAATAACGTTCTAAGTAACAAAATAAAATGCGAGTTTTGTGTAAAAAGGTATTTTTGAGTTTTTATATAAAGGAAGAATAAGTAAAATAAAACAAACTGAATACAGAAAGTAAGTATCGCCTATGTAAAGGAGATATGAAACTGCAATGGGAAAAAGTGTTCTCGGTGAGTAGCGGATACACCTCTAGCATTATAAAGGGTCAAAGTAAAGATTATTATCATGAACATTCTCAATTATGTATGTGTGAGAGGAACTCCGTAATTGGACGATTAGGCAGCAACCGCTGCTCACATCATCCTCATAACCACAACAGACAAGTAATCGACATTAATTGAATTACTGCGTTATTAAGGGATTTTATCCTATATGATGTATCCCGTGGAATAGAAAATGTTTTGTGAGTTTTTTCAGTTCCCAAATAGATACATAAGGGGTGCTAATAACTTTATAGTCACCTTAAGTGTTAGCACACCTCCGTCTACCAACTAGTAGTTCCCTCCATCAAGTCCCCACGATAGGCAAATATTGAGAGGCCGACTTCTCTCAACATCAAGATGAAGACAATATAACACATGGTCACAACGATGAATATCATAATAAACTTTATCTTATTTCAATCTCATGCTATTGTTTCTCCATCTCTCCAAGAACTAATGATCTACTAATACATGGAGGCAATCAACATCATGGCAAAGACAATAGAATCTATCATAGATGAATAGTACTTGTATAAATCCACAACGAGTACGGAAATTACAACAAGATCTAGACAGGATGTATATGAGATGGATGGAGATGGTGGTGATGCAGCGGTTGATGATGAAGATCGATGCCTTAGCCTCCCGGATATGCGTAGGGTGAATATGGATCCCCGGTGGATGAGTTCCCCCTCCAGATCTCTTCCGGAGGTGTGGTTTCTATGATTTCTGGTCGTTCTGTATGTCGTCTCCCCGATCCGTTTGCATGGGGCAAAACTATTTGAAGAGGTGGTGGCAGCAGCAACTATACGGTCGGAAAAATATTCCCGTCGTATAGTTGGTCATTAAACTCACTGCTTGCTGCGATCTCCTCGGGTTTTCTTCTAGTGTTATTGATATTTTCCAAATTAGCAATTTACGCTGTTTTTGACTCCGTTTCGCTCCAATACAACTGATCCAACAATTGTGTCCATCGTATCCATCATTTGTCCTTATCCTGGTGAAAATAGACATAAAAGATGTGCGTGAATGCCGTAAAATACCAAGATCCTACCACTACAGTGCAAAATAATAATATAAAACATGATGCAATTATGCACTCATCAAAGGGATACCTCGTCCTCGACGCGTGGCGGAGCGGCGCTGGTGATGTTGTTCCCGCACCGCACGACAGCGAGCGAATCCTCTTTGGTACGCACATCGACCGCGGCCTCAGCCTTCCATCGTCGGAGTTCTTCTCCAAAGTTCTCCAACATTACGGTTGCAACTTCACAATATCCCTCATAACTCCTTGCTTGAGCTTAGCACTCACGCACCTCTTAGTGAGGGTTTTCTTGGCATTAGGACGAGTCTTACCCTTTTTCGGTACTACTATGGTACTCGGAAGAATTCCATCAGTGCTGGTGTTCCTTACACAACTGGCACTCTTAGCTTAGTTCTTAGGATAAACCAGATTTATCCTAGGACTAAAGCTAGTGAATCAGTAAAAAGATGGGCCAGGACCTTCTTTTATCACGAGGGTATTCCTGCTCCAAACAAGGCGGAAGGTCTTCCAGCCTTCGTCGATGGTGCCGCTCCCCACGAAGAATCGTGGGATGCAGAAGCGCTGGAATTGTCCGAAGACTTGGTCCGCGCCAAAGGCGGATCGAGTTTTTGATGATGAACAAGGGGCTCCATAGATCCGACTTGATCCACTGCTGGCTGGCTGGATCGCCGGATTTAGCCATTGCAGTATCACGGAGACCTCTTGATGCATACGGTCACCGGAGACAGGAAAGACAGCCAGAGGGTCAGTCCGACTCGCATCTCCGCGAAGGACTACAAGACCCGGATGCAGTTTTTGATTAAGGAGAGGGTGGAGAAAAGATTCATGAAGTCTCCATGTATATGGTCACTGCCGACCATCCTCTGACTCCGGTAAATATTTTGACTTTTTTTAAAGATTTTTCGCCCTTTTTTGCCTCGTCATCCAACTTTACTTTTACTGACGTACTCAATACTTATCAGCTCTAGAAACTCCCTGAATCTGAGCTTGCCCCTCTTGAGGGCTATCTTTAAGATGACTCGAATGCGACAAGGCGAGGGAAGTTCCTCCCCCTGCCCCCAATAAGCGTAAAGACAAGGAGACTATTGTTACCGCTGGCACACAAGTGTTGTCAGTGGTGAAAAGGTAATCATCTCGCGATCTTTAGTACTTTGTACATCGTTTCTTTTCGAAGCACACCTGACATTTATTCCCTGCGTATTTCAGAGCTAAATTAGTTTTAAAGAGTATGTTTATGTCAGAAAGCAAGCCAGCCAAGCAACTGCGCCAACAGAAGCCACCGGCATTTTTATGGGAGTGTCTAGATTTCAGGCGCCCGAGAACTTTTTATGCTAAGTCGCTAACATCATTCTACTATTTGTGCTAGTTACAACCTAGTTGCAACTTATATAATTTATACTAATTCTCAATTGCAACCTAGTTGCAACTCATTAAAATCCCAGTTATAACCTAGTTGCAACTCATGTGAAAGTCTCATGTTGCGCGAATCTCGAGGTAAATCTAATGGCGAGAGAGGTGACTGAGAACTAAGTTCTGAGACGCCTGAGAACTAGCAAATCCGCATTTTTATTTGTGTTCAACTTACGGTGGCTGAAGCATCTTTTGTACTCCATTCGTTAACTTTTGAAATTTTGAACATAGTTTTGGTACTGGGAGCACATAGATGCCGCGGAGTTAGAATTTGTTTATCACTTTTCCTTCCTTGATGACACGAAGGGACAAATATATAGTTTCTCCGATCTCCAAATAAAAGTCTTAAATTAATATTCGGATGTATCTCGGAGAGAGTACTTAACTTTTACAAAAAAAAAATGGCACGTCTCAAGGATACGATCGACGTTGGAAACTTATATGGCATGTCAACCGAAGCAGCGAACTAATGATCGGACATGTTGGTTTGCATGAAGCTTTTGACATCCTCGACGAGCTTGCCGGCGTCGGGGAGCTCCGAGAACATGTAGAACGTGTGCATGGCGTCCGGGAACTCTACCACGCGCACAGATTTCCTCTTCCGCCGCAGCATGGCGGCGTACCGGCGCTGCCAGTCCTGCAGCGGGTCGAGCCCGCCGACCACGACCATCGCCGGCGGGAACGCCTCCCCCAGCACCGGCTCTGGCCCCGCCTCTCCGGTTACGTGCGCCGCCGGGTGGTTCCGGTTGGCCCCCAGCGGCAAGAAGGCCCTCCACGACCAGTCCGAGCGGCGCAAGTTCACCACCGGCACCGCCCCCTCCAGCCTGAGCTCCGACTCGGTGCGCTCCTCGCCCCCGAAGTAGGGCTGCAGCAGGATGATCCCGGCGAGGCGAACAGGGTTATTACTGGGAGGCGGGGCAGACGAGGTGAACCGCTGGGCCACGTGGTGAACGATGTTCCCGCCGGCGCTGTCGCCGGCGAGGAAGCAACGGGAGAGGTCCGCGCGGACGCCGTTGCCGGCGGCAGGGAGGCCGTTGGTGCCGAGGAAGCGGAGCACGTCCACGCAGTCGTCGTAGGCGGCGGGGTACCGGTGTTCGGGCGCGAGGCGGTAGTTGACAGAGACGAGCACCGCGCCCAGCTCGCGGCAGAAGTGGCGGCTCATGGCGTCCAGGGGCTTGGAGGCGGGGGAGAGGAACACGAAGCCGCCGCCGTGGAAGTACACGATGACGGGGAGCGGCGCCGCATCCTGCAGGGCCTGGTCCGCATCCGGTGGCGCAGGGGAGTAGACGCGCGCCCAGAGGTCTCTGGAGGGGTCGACGGCGACGTCGGCGGAGCGCACGCCGCGCGCGTCGGGACGCAGGCTGGCGCGGGTCTGGCGGTCGGAGAGCGAGAAGAGGAAGCGGTTTACGGTGCCGTCGCGGCGCTGCGAGAGGTCGCAGGTGACCTCGAGCGCGAGGACCTGGAGCCGCACCTTCCATGGCAGCGCCGGCGGCGTGGTCTTGGCTCCTGCCGTTTCTCGGCTCTTCTTCTTGCCTTCCCCTTCCATGGTGGTGGTTCTGGACATGTGAAACCAATGCAAACGTGCAAGACTGTTGAAGACTCTGGCACGTATTATACGCGTACGTTCTTGCCTTCTTGGAGTACTCCATTATCATACGTATGACAATCTACTTGGAGATGAGGCACGACTACGTGGAATTACATTGTCAGGTAGCCCGTGTCCAGTGTCAGTTTCTGCAGATTGAGTCGTAAATTTCCTTTTGTTTTGCTTTTCTTGGGAGGAAACCCCCTTGCTTCAGTTCATCGGAGCTCGGCGCTGCTTGCACGCGTTTTGCCATGGACCGGGTTACGTACGTGCACCCATGAAGTTGGACACGGTAGTTCGATCGGATCAGTAATCATGGACCGCCCGCAAGGTAGCACTCCTGAAAAAAATCGGCTAGGACAGTGCATGTCTCCCCTAGGCTACTAGGACCCTCTCGCCGGTGGCACAAAAGACACACCAAAGTCACTCCCTGCCCCAAACCCTCATCCGCTATCTTCGCCACCACCCTAGGCATCGCCGTTGCCGTCGCCACTTCCCGGCCATACCCTGCTGGCCAGCAACCACGTTCCCGTGTCGCCGTCTGATCGCCAGAAGAGCTTGCTGGCAGTTTTCGACCTGGGCCGTCACCATGAGTGTTCCTCCGTCCCCAGCCAATATCCACACCGCCGCAGCCTGCACGCGTTGCCGGAGTTGTGTAGATTCATACCGCTAGCTGCCAAGACGATTGCTAGACGCATGTGAGACGCTCGGGTGCGCCGCTAGCCCGTACCCACAACCTGCTCGTCGTTTTGCCCGACTGCATTCGAGGTACGCTCGCCGGACAATTCAAGTTTATCTGGATCTATACGGGCGTTGGCATGGCCATTGACGACAGTATACTTGTACATATGGGCAACGGTCATAGGGAAATCGAGTTCTTCTATAAAAACGTCATCGAATCATCATCGGAAGAGGACACAGAAATTTTGCTTGTCGCTGCACTCATGGTGTATGAGGAGTACCTGCTGCCGCCGCGTAGGAGTGGATCGTCGAAAAAGCACCTGCCCAACGTAGATCATGATCGAGAAGCTGACCACCTGCGCCTGTACAAGGACTACTTTCACCCAACTGATCCGGTCTTCAAAGAGAGGGCATTCCGTTGCCGCTCTAGGATGTCTAGAAAGATGTTTCTGGAGATTCTCAATGGCATGAGGGAGTATGATGACTACATCGAGGCAAAATTCGATTGCACCGGTAAGGTTGGCTTCTAATCTTACCAAAAATGTCCAGCGGCCATTCGGCAGATTGCATATGGAGTACCATGTGATCTCATCGACAACTACATGCGCATGTGTGAGTCCATATTTCATGAGGCCATGTACTGGTTTTGCAGCGCAATTGTCGCGGTGTTTGGCGAAGTTTATCCGAGAGAGCCAACCATCAAATATACTACTGCCTTTTGTCCGCATGCACTGGTAGTGGAAGAAATGTCCTTTTAGTTGGCAAGAGAAGTTCAAAAGGCATGCCAAGGGGATGCACGGTCATACTGGAGGCTGTTGCATCACATGATCTCTAGATCTGACATTACTTTTTTTGGCATGGCAGGATCAAAAAATGATATGTGCTCCAACGCTCTCAGTTGTTCGTTAGGCTTGCAGAAGGCAATGCTCATCATGTTTCCTATATGATCAATGGCAATACTTATGATATGGGTTACTATCTAGCTGATGGCATCCACTGGTAGAAAACGCCCTATAGGTCCCGGTTGGTAAGGGGCATTAGTCCCGGTTGCCCAACCGGGACGGGCAATCGGGACTAAAGCTCTAACCTTTAGTCCCGGTTGCCCCACCAACCGGGACAAATGGGGGCACACGTGGCGGCATCAGAGAGCGAGGGGGGATGGAGCATTAGTCCCGGTTCGTAACACAAACCGGGACTAATAACCTGCTGTCGCGGCAGAGATTTGGCCCATTTCTCTGCCGCGGCAGAGAATTCATTTTGGCACATTTTGTTGCCGCGGCAGCATTTTCGCCACTTTTTGTGCCGCGGCAGAGAATTCATTTAGGTTGTTTTATTGCTTATTTAGTGTTTTGCACTTATCAATGAAGGAACCTTATATTACACAAGATCATCATGATAATATTACATTCAATACACGGATCGAGTTCATGCACTACATACAAAAGTTGCTATTCGATGCTACCGGTCAATTCTTTCAAAGTTGCTATTTTTACAATCCCTATTGTCTATACACAGTAGAATAGTATTCCCCTTTCGGGTCTAGGACTTCTGTATCCAAGAATTCCGCCAATTCCTCCTGAACTGCTCGTACGCGATCCTTTGGCAGAAGACCGTCCCGTAGACGTTCGATCTGATTTAAAAAAGGAGTCAGCCTATATGAATGAAACTAAACACAATTTGTTTGAAATTAAAAACTATAGAAATTGTTTACGTACGTGGAGTTGCTCTAAATTTCTGCCCTTCTCCTCGCACGTCTGCCGGATGAACTCGCATACATAGTATCCACATAGATTGTTACCTGGTCCCTGCGTCAGGCACTTTACGAGAACATAGTTCAATCAAAATAATAATCAAGCATGATAATAACTGTATCAAAACTAGAATCAAAGAGATGCGCGGATATAGCTAGTGGTGCTTACATCTAGTGGTTGAAATGTAAGCTCCTGTTTCCAAACACCCCTAGCCTTGTTGGTGAACCGTTTCCAAGCGCTGCCCGGCGTAGAAAACGAATAAAATAAGTTATTAAGTACTTGATATCATAAAATTCACGAACGTTGCCGATATAGTGTCGTAATGATTAGAATTACCGCTGGAGAAGTATCTGCATGTCCTTCCACGTCTCAAGGGGTTTATGTTTCGAGTCCATGACTAGTACACGCCCTTTGTCAAGTTGAATGATTAACAGAATATAGTGAAAGCTGCAAATGCATAACTACTCAATTATATACTTAACATCGAGTAAGCGAAATAGAAAGTATATACAAGACAATAACACTCACTCGAAGTTGTAAGGAAATAGTATTTCCCTTTTGGTTTCTTGAAACCTTAACGCGTGTACTATATTATCCTCCGTATCCTGGGGGCTTATTTTGAGATTAGCTTCATGAATCCAATATGGGTCAATGAAGCCAATGTCATAGATTTGTCCTCTGCTGTATTCGAGAATCTTCATTCTGCATATTACAGTATGATTATATACATGCAATAAACAAAATAATATAGCTAGAGACTAAATTAATTACAGAATTAGTACTTACAGACAATAGGCACTGATGATAGATTTGTCCAAGGCGTCTTGATTGAATAATTGAAATAGTTCATCAAATTCAATGGATATCATGTCATCCTTATCTTTCCCATGATGCTTTTTTGTAACACTCAGCACTATCCAGTTAGCCCCGGCCCTTGTGGCATGCATGTACCAGTTATGCAATCTTCGCATTTTTGTTGGAAGATTGTTTACCTCCTCAGGTTTGACGAGAGGTTTTCCGTACTGGTATTTGTATGCTACTTCACTCACGGGGAAGAACTCTAACTGGGATAAGTACTGGGCAATACTCATACCTTGAGCAGCGGCAGCTTCTCCGTATTGTGCAACTACCTCTGGATCATACTGCTCTTCGGCCCCATATTTGCTCGACCCCACATTGGTTTGAGAAATCACCTTGAGAGGGGCGCAAGTCTGTTTTGCTTGTTCTCCGAGCTGGGCAACAAATTTCCCGCTTGCATCAGTACTGCTCTTCGAGGCTTTTTGTGCCGCATGTGACTTGAGAATAGAACGCTCATAGTCTGATGACAGCTTTGGCTCGGGTTGATGAAGATTCTTTAGCATTTTCAACACTTTGGCTTTTTCTTCTTTGGTGCTGGGGAACTCTGGCTCTTTCGGCCGCCTCAGCTTAGCGAAAAACGCTGTCGTTTTCGCATCAACGATCGCCGCAGTCTCCTCTTCAGTACAGTCATAAGCTCTCTTGGGAGGAACCTTTGGTACTTTTGGAAGAGGCTCTTGTTTACGTTTCGGCGATCGCTTACGACGCACAGTAGCGGTACGCTTACGCTTTTTATCCTGAGGCGCCGGCGATGGCTCCCGCGGCGATGGCTGCACCGGAGATTGGTGAGGCGACGGAGTCGGGTGAGGCGACGAAGACGGCTGCTGCGGCAGCGACGACCTCGCTGGAGACGGGTGAGGCGGCGGCGAAGATGGCCTTGGCGTGTGATTTCGAAGCACGATACATTCCTTCGGCCATAGAATGGTGACGTTTTTTGCGTCACCCAGCACAGTCACATCCCCTTCACCAGCAGGGTAGTGAAGATCCAAAACCTCAAAGGTGGGCATGATTTCATCCACGCCGACAACAGCGTAGCCCTCTGGAACCGGACGACAGTGGTAAGTTGGTGTGGGTCCAATTGGTAAGGCATAGCCGACCGCCACCTTCATTGATATGTTCACAACTTTGACATGTAGCTCGCAGTGTGTCATCTCTGTGATATCATCCACTGGGTAGCCAACAGGAGACATCGTCGGTGCATCATCGTCATCGCCATTGTCATCACCCGTGACCTCGGTGGAAGCCACACTGCTTTTTCGATTATTCGATAGGCCGGTAGCATCGAATGCAGTGTGCTGCTGAGATGGGCCGGTAGTACTTTGCTCTTTAAGTGCGTTAATTTCATCTTGTTGTTGCTTTAATCGTTCTTCAATTAAACGCATTCGCTCTTTCTGACTATCTGCTTCAACTGCCGCCCTGTCCTTACTCCTCTGACGGCTTCTATCAGGATATTTCTTCCTCTCTTCGGGAAATCCAGTCCTCCATGATTGGGAGCCTATTGTGCCTCGTGTTCGTCCATCATGTTCCTTATTTCCAAGGGCGAGTGTGAGCTCATCATTCTCTCTATCGGGAATTAAGTCCCCATCTTTAACAGCCTTTACTGCTTTTCTGATCCTCTCGATTGGCAAGGGGTCTTCTTTATGTCGTATGTTATATATACACCTCCCTTCCGAGTCCAACGTGCCCCCATGCCCGTAAAACCAATTCCTTGCACGTTCTACCCAATCGTCTGTCTCTGGGGTGATCTTTTTATCACGCAGTTCCTGCTCAAGTTTCTCCCACTTAGGAATGCCAGCCCTGTAGCCACCTTGCCCCATAGTATGGTGATACTTCTTGTTAGCAGCATTCAGCTTATTCGTTTCAGACATTTTCTTAGCTTTTTCTGATGTCTTGTATTCCACAAACTCAGCCCAGAATGGTTTTATCTTCTCAAACTGAATATTCTTGAAATCGGGAGTCTTCTTTTTCACGACATAGTCAAGGTGCAATCTTTTCTTCCAGTTGGTGAAACACTGGGCCATCTTCTTCAAAGCCCACTCCCTGACCTTAGCCTCCATGGCTCTCCCATGTTGTAAGGCGTCCTCAACTGGATCCTCCGCATTTGGATCCAGCTCTATCTTCGGTAGTTTGAAATTAACCATGAGCTTCTTCCACAGTAAATCTTTGGCGTGGTTAGGGACAAATAAACATGTTCCCTCTTCATCCGCATTAGCAGGCCTATTCCAATTTCTAATGGTGATCGGGATTAAGTCTCTAGCGATTACTCCGCATTGTGCCACAAATTTGGTTGCGACAACTTCGGGAGCCGTCGGTTTGCCGTCTTCAGCGACATCTTCGATCCTGAACCTCTCATGGTGTTGCAACATTTTGGTTGGGCCTCGTCCGCTCTTTTCAGTAGATTCCTTCGATCCGGAGGGCTAAAAGAAGAAAGATCGTCGTTACTATTTCTATATAGATATCAGATGAGTAATTAATGAATTGATTTATATTACATGCACCTCGCCGGAGCGGTCGTCTTCTCGATTACACAAGGCATCGCCTTCTCCCTCGCGGAAGGCAACACCTTCAACCTCAAACAAGTTGTCTACTCCGGTAAAAAGAGGATCACCCTCACCGGAGTTGTTCAGAAACGTTGATACGTCTAAATTATCTTCCCCACGGATCGCACCTTGGATCAACTCTTCCTTTTCTTCGTCTCTGACGTGTGGGTCCATATTTTCTGCATAGGTGGAAAAACGAATAAGTCAAAGCGGCTAAAGGAGAAAGTTAAGTACGGTGTTGAGAGATATAAACCCTAATTCAGAGAAACCCTAATATATACATACACAATAATAAAAATGAAGAGAAAGGGAAACCGTGTAGTAGATAGGCACATCGTCGAACCCACATGCACCTAAGTTGCTTGACAATGTGAATCGGGTCTAGGGCTACCCACAGTGACTGACCAGTGGGGCCGAAGACCAATAATACCAAAGTAATTAATAAACCTAATAATACCAAACTAATAATAAACCTAATAATCGAAACACCGAAAAGAAAGGGAAACAATCAACACATGGCATCGATGCAATGCTCAAGCAAGTATGATGATATGACAAGTTAATTTGCATTGAATGTAACCCTAAGACATGCTCAACGATTTAATCGGGGTTCCGAGGGGTGAAAACCCTAACTCGGGGAAACTCCGGAACATATGAGAGGGGTGCATTTGTTCTTCTAATTATACTTGTCATTTAAGTTGTTGAACAATGCATGATTATAGTTTAGATAGATAGGTTTCATTTTTCTGAACAAATTGATATATTATTTGTATTTTTCTGACTTATAAATAATAAGTTATTGATTTTACAATATTAAATCATTTTCTAGAATTAAAAAAAAGGCAAATAGTTTTTACACCGGGGCGCCCCCTAGCCAGTGAGCTGACAGAAGGGCCCCAGTGCCAACTCAGCCTCCACGCGTACAGATCATTTTCCTACCGCAGAGAAGCCTACCCACTGAGGCTGACTGATGGTCCCTAGGCCACATCAGCTGCCACGCGAGCACGAGTGACGTCAGCACGACGTCACGCTGGCGGTGAGCTCCCAGGCAGCGGCAGCGGCGGCGATAGCGGGCACCCCTGGACGCGCGGATGGGCGCGTTAGAGAGAGCACGATGCAGGGAGAAAGGGAGTGGCGGCGCCGCTCCTTGTTGGTCACTGGAGCGTCGCCTCCGTCGAGCTTGAGCGGCGGCGTCGTCGGGCACACGCGGGGAGAGTAGTACAGGAGGAGAGGGAGAGAAAGAAAAACACCATGAGGATCAGCAGCTCACCAGGAACACGACGGAGGTGGTGGCGAGGCCGGGCGAGCTCGGGAGACGCCGGAATCGACGGAGGCAACGCGCGGACGGAGCTTCCAATCCAGGCGATTGAGGTCACGCGCGAGGGGCAAAGTAGCAGGGGCGCGCGTGGACGGAGGCAGCGGCGGTGGCGGACGGAACGCGCGGGTGGCGGCGAGCTCGGGCAGCCTGCCGGCGTCGGGGGTGCGCGCGTCAGTGAGAAGCAGAGAAGTGAGATGGGGAAGAAAAAGAGGAGGCACGTGAGTTATAAACGAAGGGCCTTTAGTCCCGGTTGGTGGCTCCAACCGGTAGTCCCGGTTGGAGCCACCAACCGGGACGTATAGTCCAATATTTTCAGCAGAACAAGGGTTGGCGCGCAGGGGGTCTTTAGTCCCGGTTGGTGGCTCCAACCGGGACATATTCCCCTGATTTCAAATTTTTTTCAGGTATTTTCTCTCTGTTCCCGCCTTATTTTTTTATTTTGTGGTTTAAATTTGTATTGTTTTTTAAATGATAATTAATTTGGAATTTAGAAAAACTTTAAACATAAGAAGTGTATGGATTTGAATAAATAATCCAAAACCATTTTCTATTTTTAAAAAATAATTAATGTAACCTTTTAAAATGAATTAACTTATATTTTTGAATATTAATTTGGAATTTAGAAAAACTTTAAACATAAAAAAGTGTTTGGATTTGAATAAATAATTCAAAACCATTTTCTCTTTTAAAAAATAATTAATGCAACCATTTAAAATATGAACCATTTACAATTAAAAATGAATAATATGGGCATTTGGATTTGGACCGAAAGCCATGAAACCTCGAACATGATAGGTCATTTTGTGAAGGTTTTTTCGAAACATGATCAATATACCAAGTCTGGTATTTTTTCTTTCAACTATGTAACAAAATATGACACCACGCGAAGGATTTTCATTGTTCGGATTTTTTTTGAATTTATTATGCCCGTTTTGAATTATCTGAATTTCTAACTATGGTCGAACCGGTGTGCATGAAGATAGGGGACGAGCATCGTTAGAACTTGCATTGGATCTCTGAAGAAACCATATATTGCGAGTCTAAAAATGATTTTTTCAAAAAATCAAGGGCGATAGATCATGTATCTATAGTACCAACCAGACCCACTTCCTGCCGATTCGGCAGACATTTTTTCTTTTTACCCGGGATGGACGAAAAGGTTTGAGATGTACCGGTTGGGAGATAGTCCATGTAAGGTGGTCTAGTATTTTAGGAAAATGGGACGGTAGCATTCTGAAACGGCATTTTGGTGGTTACTTCACAAAACGACCCGTTTTTTGCGCTCGGAAAATGGAAAAGGGCTTTTCCGTGCGACAAAAAATGAAAACTTCCTCCTGCAACATTGTTCTCCATACCAATATCCACACACATGCATAATATGGGCACAACATCACAAACTATGCCGTGATTCATCACATAACATCGGTCATTTGGACCGAAAGCCATGAAACCTCGAACATGATAGGACATTTTGTGAAGGTTTTTTTGAAACATGATCAATATACCAAGTCTGGTATTTTTCCTTTCAACTATGTAACAAAATATGACACCACGCGAAGGATTTTCATTGTTCGGATTTTTTTTGAATTTATTATGCCCGTTTTGAATTATCTGAATTTCTAACTATGGTCGAACCGGTGTGCATGAAGATAGGGGACGAGCATCGTAAGAACTTGCATTGGATCTCTGAAGAAACCACATATTGCGAGTCTAAAAATTATTTTTTCAAAAAATCACGGGCGACAGATCATGTACCTGTAGTACAAACCGGACCCACTTCCTACCGATTCGGCAGACATTTGTCCTTTTTACCCGGGATGGACGAAAAGGTTTGAGATGTACCGGTTGGGAGATAGTCCATGTAAGGTGGTCTAGTATTTTAGGAAAATGGGACGGTAGCATTCTGAAACGGCATTTTGGTGGTTACTTCACAAAACGACCCGTTTTTTGCGCTCGGAAAATGGAAAAGGGCTTTTCCGTGTGACAAAAAGGAAAACTTCCTCCTGCAACATTGTTCTCCGTACCAATGTCCACACACATGCATAATATGGGCACAACATCACAAACTATACCGTGATTCAGCACATAACATCGGTCATTTGGACCGAAAAAGCCATGAAACCTCGAACATGATAGGTCATTTTGTGAAGTTTTTTTCGAAACATGATCATTGTTCGGCAGACATTTAGTCCCGGATGTAGTCACAAACCGGGACTAAAAATATTTTCCGCCATTTCCCACCTCTTCCCGCCAAGTTTTCCCGCCCTTTCCTTTCTACTAGAGCTTTTAGTCCCGGATGTAGTCACTAACCGGGACTAAAGATATTTCCCGCCATTTCCCAAAGCTTCACACCAAGTTTTCCCGCCCTTTCCCTCTATATTTAGGGTGATCGTGTCATGGCTATCCACACATCCACACCTTCCTCTCTTAGAACAATGGACAACGCCTACTGGGCCATTCTAACCCTCGAGGAGACCGAGGCGTTGTGCGCCTCCAACTACCCTTGTCCGCCGGGCTACCGGCCGCCCGCTAGCTGGATGCTGAGCGCTGGAGGGGTTCCTTTCCCTCCTGTCCCTCAAGGTTCCGCACGCCAGGCGGCCATCACAAACCACTTCTACCACGAGCTCACGCCGGAGCAGCGGATGGATCCCCAGTGGGATCCCGACAACTACGACACCTGGAATGCCTTCTTCACTAATAGGCGGGAAAGGGAGCTCGCCGGGTACGAGGGTGATGGCCCGCCACCGGTGAACCACAACGAAGCAGGCCGTCGTCTGTGGTGGGCGAACCGTACTATCATCGGAGTGATGCGCTACATCGCCGGGGGAGACCATCCTCGCCTACGGTGCCCACGAGTCCACCCGCCACAGGCCCCACACTGTCCCGGCGGTAGCGGTATCGTCTTCCAGGAGACCCCTCTCCCACCCGCCGTGAATCAGAGGCTGGAATGGCCCTTGGTATATGCCATGGATGGGCTGAGGATGCCCGGAGTGGCAGGTGACGATGACGATGATGATGACGACGACGAAGACCCTGAAGCTGCGTACTATAGGACTAGGCATGATTATGACTAAAGGGGGCGGCTTTAGTCCTGAGTGTTAGCTAGTCCCGGTTTGTCCCGGTTTTTAATATTAATAAATGTCTTGAGTGTTACCTAATAAATAGAGGGAAATGCCTATATAAAGAGAGGGTTCATATTTAGTCCCGGTTGGAGAAAGCAACCGCGACTGAAGGGATTGCGGCAGAGTGGGCCAGGCAACACTAATAATAGGGGTGAGTGTCGACATTATGTCGTGCGGCTTGTACCTTGTCCCGGATGGTGTCACCAACCGGGACTAAAGATGAACCTTTAGTCCCGGTTGGAGACACCAGCCGGGACTAAAGATGAGTCAGCACTAATAATAGGGGTGAGTGTCGACATTATGTCGTGAGTGTCGACATTATGCCGAGCTGCTTGTACTATAAATATGCATCCTTGTGAGTCCAGTCCTCCAGCCAGTTTGAGGCATCTCCAAGATGGTTTTAGAGAGCCGGGACACCACTACGGCCAGTTTCAGGGAGATGCCGACGGAGCCCAGTCCTCCGGCATCTCCGAGAAACTGGTCATAGAGGCACTCCCTAATATGTGAAATTAGTTAGCTCCGAGGCGTATTGATCTAGTTAGTGAAGTTACAAGCTGCAAGATGGTTTTCGAGAGAAGGGACACCACTGCGGCCAGTTTCAGGGAGATGCCGACGAAGCCCAGTCCTCCGGCATCTCCGAGAAACTGGTCATAGAGGCACTCCCTAATATGTGAAATTAGTTAGCTCCGAGGCGTATTGATCTACTTAGTGAAGTTACAAGCTGCAAGATGGTTTTCGAGAGCAGGGACACCACTACGACCAGTTTCAGGGAGATGCCGACGGAGCCCAGTCCTCCGGCATCTCCAAGAAACTGGTCATAGAGGCACTCCCGGTCCAGCCACAAAACGGGACTAACACTCAAGACATTTATTAATATTAAAAACTGAGACTACAAAACCGGGACTAAAGGCCACAAACCGCGAAAGATATCCTTCGGTCAAGCCACAAACCGCGAAAGACATGAACTATAGTTACATAATATGAGCATGAACTTCTTGGCATATGTCATTCCTTATGACCGCTTCAGACGTAACCATGGAGCATCTTCTTTACTTAACGGAATGCTTGGGTCAGTTTTCACTGTGAAGGGCGGAATTTCATCAAACTTATTATAATCTTCTGACATGTCTGTCTTGTCCTCGATTCCCACGATGTTTCTTTTCCCTGAAAGAACTATGTGACGCTTTGGCTCATCATATGATGTATTCGTTTGCATATTTTTTCTTTTTTTCGGTCTGGAGGACATGTCATTCACATAGAAAAACCGAGACACATCATTGGCTAGGACGAATGGTTCATCTCTATAACCAAGATTGTTGAGATCCACTGTTGTCATTCTATACAACTGGTCTATCTTTACCCCTTCCCCATTCAGGTTGACCCATTTGCAGCGAAACAAAGGGACCTTAAAAGAGACTCCATAGTCTAGTTCCCATATCTCCTCTATGTAACCATAATATGTGTCCTTTTGTCCATTCTCGTCTATTGCATCAAAGCGGACACCACTATTTTGGTTGGTGCTCTTTTTATCTTGGGCGATCGTGTAGAATGTATTCCCATTTATTTCGTACCCTTGGAAATTCAATATAGTAGAAGATGGTGATGCGGCCAATAAGTATAGCTGATCTCCAACAGTGGTGTCATTCAAGAGATGTGTCCGCATCCAACCACCGAAAGACTTCAAGTGTTCATCTATAATCCATGATTCAGGCTTCCCCGGGTTTTTGGAGCGTACAATATTCTTGTGTTCCTCGATATACGGAGCTGCCAAGGTGGAATTATGTAGAACTGTGTAGTGTGCTTTAGTGAAAGAATCCCCGTCCCTACATATCATTGCTTTCTTTCCCAGCGTGCCTTTTCCACTTAGTCTTCCCTCATGCCGCGAGTCAGAAACACCAATCGGCTTAAGGTCAGGAATAAAGTCAACACAAAACTCAATGACATCCTCTGTTCCATATCCCTTGGAGATGCTTCCTTCTGGTCTAGCACGGTTATGAACATATTTCTTTAAGCCTCCCATGAACCTCTCAAAGGGGAACATATTGTGCAGAAATACCGGACCGAGAATGGCAATCTCTTCCACTAGATGAACGAGGAGATGCGTCATAATATTGAAGAAGGATGGTGGGAACACCAATTCAAAACTAACAAGACATTGTACCACATCCTTCTGTAACCTTGGCAGAATATCTGGATTGATTACCTTCTGAGATATTGCATTGAGGAATGCACACAGCTTCACAATGGGTACTCGAACATTTTCTGGTAGAAGCCCCCTCAATGCAATCGGAAGCAACTGTGTCATAATCACGTGACAGTCATGAGACTTCAGGTTTTGAAACTTTTTCTCTGCCATATTTATTATCCCCTTTATATTAGATGAGAAGCCCGACGGCACCTTGATACTGTAAAGGACTTCAAAAAAGATTTCCTTCTCTGCTTTGGTAAGAGCATAGCTGGCATGACTTAAATGACGCCCTTTATCCGTCTTGTTATGTGTATGCATGTTCTTTGGGTCTTTCATAATTTGTTGGTCCTCCCGTGCTTCAGGTGTATCTTTTGTCTTCCCATACACTCCTAGGAATCCTAGCAGGTTCACACAGAGATTCTTCGTCACGTGCATCACGTCGATTGAAGAGCGGACACGCAGGACTTTCCAATATGGCAGCTCCCAAAATATAGATTTCTTCTTCCACATGGGTGCGTGTCCTGTAGCGACGTCGTTCGGAACTGATTGACCACCGGGACCCTTTCCAAAGATTACTTCTATGTCCTTGACCATACCAAATACATCATCACCAGCAGGGAGTTCAGGCTTCTTCCGGTGATCTGCCTCACCTTTGAAATGCCTGCCTATCTTTCTTACGGGATGATTGGTCGGAAGAAATTATCGATTCGCCAGGTACACAACCTTCTTGCATTTATGCAAATATGTACCTTCGGTCTTATCTAAACAGTGTGTGCATGCCTTATATCCCTTGTTTGTCTGTCCTGAAAGGTTACTAAGAGCAGGCCAATCATTGATGGTTACGAATAACAACCCTCGTAGATTAAATGGCTCCTGTTTGTTCTCATCCCACGCACGTACACCTGGTTTGCCCCACAACTGTAAGAGTTCTTCAACTAATGGCCTAAGGTACACATCAATGTCGTTGCCCGGTTGCTTCGGGCCTTGGATGAGCACTGGCATCATAATGAACTTATGCTTCATGCACAACCAAGGAGGCAGGTTGTAGATACATAGATTCACGGGCCAGGTGCTGTGACTGCAGCTCTGCTCCCCAAAAGGATTCATGCCATCCGTACTTAGACCAAACCATAAGTTCCTTGCGTCACCTGCAAAGTCTGGAAAGTCTCTCTCGATTTTTCTCCACTGTGACCCATCAGCAGGGTGTCTCAACTTCCCGTCTTTCTTACGGTCTTCTTTGTGCCATCGCAACAACCTGGCATGCTCTTTGTTTCTGAACATGCGTTTCTCCTTAGTATTATAGGAGCATACCACATAACCTTAGCAGTAACCCTCTTCCGGAGGGGCTCTCCCTCAACATCACCAGGGTCATCTCGTCTGATCTTATACCGCAACGCGTTGCATACCGGACATTTATCTAAATTCTCATACTCCTTACCGCGGTAGAGGATGCAGTCATTAATGCATGCATGTATCTTTTGCACATCTAATCCCAAAGGACAAAGAGTCCTCTTTGCTTCGTAGGTACTCTCGGGAAGTTCGTTATGTTTTGGAAACTTCGGCTTCATTATTTTCAGCATCTTTTCAAATGAGGAGTCAGTTAGACCACACTCTGCCTTCCATCGCAACAATTCCAGTGTGGTACCGAGCTTTGTGCTGCCATCTTTACAATTTGGGTACAACAATTTCTTGTGATCTTCTAACATGCCCGCTAACTTCAACTTCTCATTTTCTGTTTCACAGTCTCGCTTTGCATCAGAAATGACCCTATCAAGTTCATCAGCCGGCTCATCTGATGCCCGTTCTTCACCTCTTTCCTCTCCATTGTCTTCCATTGCAGTATCACTGTATTCAGGAAACATATGATGATAGTTGTTATCATCATCTTCTTCTTCACCATCTTCCATCATAACCCCTCTTTCCCCGTGCTTGGTCCAGCAATTATAGTTGGGCATGAAACCTTTCATAATCAGGTGGCCGCGAATGATTTTCGAGGAAGAGTACTCCTTGTTGTTCCGACATTGAACACATGGACAACGTATAAATCCATTCTCTTTGTTTGTCGTAGCCACATCGATAAATTTATCCACGCCTTTGATATACCCGGCTACGCGCTGGTCACCGTACATCCATTCCCGACCGTTCATCTGCATCATATAAGTAAGTTTATCAAAAAACAGGACATCATAAATAGTGAAATAACCAATTCACACCGACACATGAATTGTATCAATGACCTAGAAAAGATAAGATTGCTAACCTCGATCGAGGGAAATAACGAGGAAAAAGCTCAAGTGCGTCTCGGACACCTTCTATATTTTTGTTCTATGAGAAATTCAATGGGATTATTCACTCAAACATTTCAACAAACACCTTCAATGCATGCATGAGAAAAAACTAGCACACCCCCTCACACCTTCCACCATTCGAAAAAATAGAGTGGAGGCAGAGGGGGCTGGGGCGTTGCATTTATAGAGGGCAGGGGGTCTTTAGTCCCGGTTGGAGCCAGCAACCGGGACTAAAGGTGCGTGCCACGCCACGTGGTTGTGGACGCAATCTTTAGTCCCGGTTGCTGGCTCCAACCGGGACGTATTGCCCTTACCAACCGGGACGCATGCCCCCTGGCCCCATGCCCGCTCCAACCGGGACGCGTGCCAACATTAGTCCCGGTTGGTGGCGCAACCGGGACAAATGCTCTGAGGGGTCGCGAACGGATAGCCCTTTTTCCACTAGTGATCTATCCCTTCTGGTCCACCTTTGTGAAGATTATCTGCAACATTGGAGATGAGAAATGCAATAGTTTACGAAAGAGCAAGAGGCATCTAGGAAGGATGTGGAGCGAGCATTTGGTGTGCCCTGCTAGAACCTCGAGCAAGGAGAGGATGTGATGACGTCATGTGATCATGCACAACATGAGGACGAGCATGATGACAACATCTACAACCAACGCTAGGATTTTCAAGGTGAGTTGGTTGACACAACACCAGGGCTAGAGTCTTGGAAAATGAGAAAAGTTTATGAATGTGTATCACACTTTGCGTGTTTGGAACATCCATGACCGATTTCAACTCGATTTGATTGAGCATACGTGGCTCGTGCCGGAAACCAACATGGTTAAACCTCTTAGTTGTTTGATGTAATTCAAACTATGTTTGGTTGGTTGTGTGAAACTATGTGGTTGTGAACTATTCATATCTATGAACTAATTTTTATTTATTTATTTTATACATTTTATTGTATTTTGTTGTACAAATGAGAACAAAATTTGTCGAATGGCCAGCGCTGACGAGACTGGTCTGCATGGACAGGATGGGTCGCGCCGCTAGGCGCCCTGAACAGACAGGCCGGACCGCGATCCAAACAGACTCCATGGACCAACCCATCCAAACCAAAATGCTGTTTTGGGTCATCACTTTGGGTCGGCCTGCTGGAGATGTCCTAATGCAGGCCGCCTGTCAAGCGGACCTGGTGAATAGCCCGTATAACTCTACATGAAACAGACTAATTAAAGAGTAGTTAGTGTATGGATTAGTGAGAACAAATTGGTAAATATGCCTGAATGCCTACACGTACGTCTACATCCCTAGGTGTAGTGACATCCCAGCAAAGTCCCACTTCAAATTCAAGTTCAAAACTTTACTTAAAATTAAAACTAGAATTTAACAAAATAAACTAGAAGTGAGACTTTGGCGAGATCCACTTAACACACCACAACAAGGTGTTTCATACTGATATTGTCGGTCCCACACGCGTCTCTTACCCTAGCCAGTATGAAAGTGGAACCTCGGATTTTACTTATAAGTACTAAAATGAAGCATATAGTTAAAAAAAACTAAAATGAAGCATATATAGCTGCTAGTTTGCTCATAAAATGAACCTATGTGACCTACACACAAGTACACAACAACTTCCTGTGAGTTAAGTGAATAAGATATTCATCTCGGACAAATTAATATACCAATAATGGTGTGTTTATCTCATTAATAAAGCACTTGACTGGAGGAACAATTTTGTGCGAGATCTAATCTTCCCTGTGCATGTTGACATTGTCATCCTTCATATAGGTCTACGTTACAGCACCATATTGCGGCTAGGACGAACGCGGGGGGGGGGGAGGGGGGGCGAAGTGAAGCTAGACAAAGGGCCGCCGTCGTTGTAGAAGAAGAAAGGGGAGGCAACGGCACGGGCGTGGGCGGGGGCTGGCTCGGGGTCCCATCACCGCCTCACCCTTCACCACGTATGCATGACCCGTCACACCTTTCACCACGTATGCAGGACCCGTGCCAACGCGGCTCCACCCGTCAGCATGTAATATTCGAGGCCATATAACGTAATGCTCAACGCACAACCCGTCCAACACGGTCCCATCCATCAGCATGTAACGGTCAAGCTTTTTACCTGACGACATCCCTTCATACGAGCGTCTGCGAGGGTTTTAGAATAGAGAGGGGGTAAGTGACGAAAAGTTAAGCGGCTAGGAAAAAGTGAGTACAACTAACAAACCAAGGGCATAAAAATAGAAAAAAAAATCCCTATTTCTTTTGGTGGAACGACAACTAGCAACATTCACCTAAAATTATGTAACAAAAATGTCTAAGTAGAACCTGCTGCTACCACAGTTAGACACAAGTGCAGAAAAGAGATTAATAAGTGGATGAAACAAGAAAACTCATGATTTGGCACGACAAAAATGAGTTGTAATCATATGAAACAACCATATTTATATCCTCTTCAAACCATAAAAAATGTAAAGTATTAACGCATTAAGGAGCATGATCACCCTAACATGCTACTCTGGCAGACCGATTGTGGACACCAAGCCAGCCTTGTTGTACATTGTAACTTTGAGAGATGCATGAAGATGTTCTATAATTCTAATGAATTGCTACCTAATTTCTACCTCTTTCAAGGTTGGCATGTCCCCTCCGTTGGTTTTCAAGATGATCACTATCAAGGTAGTATCATCAATTTCTTGAGGATATATTTCCTCCACAACTTTGGAATCCATATTTTCCTTCACAACTATGTGCTAAAGTTCTTCCACAAAATAAGAAGAAATTTTTTTCTTGTACTATGGTCATCAATGAGAATTAACTTCTTTCTTTTAAGAACATTCACAAGCATAACTCCAAAACTATAAACATTATTCTTCCGACCAGTTCATAGTTGTGATAGTACTCCAAGACAAAGTAGCCATGTACAATTGTCACCACATGATTCCAATCGAGTGATAAGGACCATGAAGCACCAAAGTCAGAAATTCTATACGAAAATTGTTAACTAACACTATATTAGCATATTTGATGTCTCTATGGAAAATTAGTGTTGTAATAACTGAGTGGAGATGTCGGGACACCAGGAGCTTCTACAAGAATCCAAATGTGATCATCCCATGAAACCAAATAACTTAACACTCAAATCAACATGCAGAAGGTCACATAGTGTTTCATTAGAGATCTAAACTCATGGACCAACAAAGGTACCTCTGTTTCCAAACAATAACCAGACATTATTTCGTTCAATTATTAGTGATAGCATATCGCTTCTTCTAGATAGCTCTTAATCGTTGATAGTCTCATATCTGTATATCACTTTCATGGCTCGTGTATTGTTAGTAACCTTGTGTGGTTGATGTTGAATAGGGGGCATGCCTTCTTCAAGGTGATTAACATAACAAGTGGGAGTGGGGGGGGGGGGGGGTATGTGCCCCCATCCCGCTGTTAATCGTCCCAAATTGCACCCTATGCAAAAGGTATGGCATTAATACCACAACCAATTCCAACTGATGCATTCAACAGTTGTCTTATGAATTTTCTAGAGCGTGAATGTTATACAAGTGGTTAAAGTTTAGTAATGTCTTATCCATAGTAGGTTACGTCTCTTATCCGATGTCACTTTTGTTGTACCGACCTTCTTTTCGGGGGTGCAATCTTTTCAACATAACCATATAGCATGTTTTTCGCATGTTCCATTGCAAATGTTGGTATAAAGCACTCGTTCATTACATTATATTCAACTAAATTTTACGAACACATATGGAAAAAATGTCAAAATTGTATTCTAATTAAATATTTTATATCAAAAACAACTAATAAAAATATATGTAGCATTAATTCGAAGTAGTCAAATAGGTTATTGTATCCCCTTCCTTCATTAGCTTGAGAGAAATCTCAATGTAAATTATGGTGTTTAAATTTAAATAAAATATTATAAATATATTTTTGTTTGTGCAAGGACAACTTTTGATGTTATTTAACGAGAAAAATTGCATATGCTATAATACATAACTATATTACTATATTTCACAACATACATTTCATGACATATATACTCACACATGTAAAAAACTTTAAGGTACATTTTTTACCCATCATTAAATTTCTTTGACCCATAATAAACCACTAAAAAGAAGAAAGGACAGGGATTAAATCATGAGTCGTAAGTCTACTTTTAAGATTATAACCAGGTAGTAGAGTGGATAAGCAACTTGATTGCGCCATATGTTTGTAATTGTAAGTAAGTGGCACATTTGAAGGATCAAACTTCAACGGTGAGCCACTGGATGAGACATGGACGATCGTTATTCATGGTGTCAAAATGTAACTCTTGATGTGCAAAATCAAACTCCGGTTTCTTTTATTGTAAGTTCTCAACTAATATAAACTTGTATGAGGTTGACAATGTGGGCAGGTCCTCTAGTGCGGCACAACTCGTCCTACATGGATTGAAACTAACCTGGCAGAGCGAACTTTCCAGGCACTCTCTCTCCTACTTGAAACCGTTCATTTGTCCTGAGATTAGTATTACGCACTCTCTCTCCTACTGTGTGTTTTTTATTGATGTCTATTTTATTATCTTGGTCTGACAGGTTGCATGCAAGAATCTTTCTACTCAGGTAGAACTATTTGTTTTTTAATGTTTAATTTTAAAAGTCAATATGTTTTAAAATAAATGTTAGATTAAAAATCTGTTTGGACAGGTGTATTTATTTTGACAATATCTTTTAAACAAGCTCAAAATAGGTTATTTTTAACAAAATTCAAAATGTGAATTCTAAAACATAATGAAATACAATAATAAATTTTAAAACCTAATGAAATCTAATGAAACAACATAAACATATGTGTCTCCCGATTGCTGTCACTATTATTTTAATGTACGACTATTTGTTACATTTAGATTCTAAACTCGAAATTCAGTATTGTTTTTCTTATTTTTCATTTAGATATTTATTTTTTTATCTCAAATTCTTTTGTAAAATATTTTCTGTGATGAGCGGAGTTTGAAATACAATTAAACAGATTCTTTCAACAATAAAAGATCACCATGTTTGATATAGTTTGTGAATGTTTTATCATGTTTTAAAAGTTGATTTTTAAATATTGTCAAAATATATTTAATATTAGTCTTATTTTGAAGCTCTCTTCAATAAAAACTCAAATATGCAAATATTTTTTAATTGGAATTATGGTTCAAATTCTACAAGTGTTTTAAACTTTAAAACTAAAAGTAGTAGAAAATAATACTCTAACACATCTTTCTATAAAGCTACACGAGAAAGATGTTGGGTCAGTGCACCCTATATCGTGCAAGCCAGAATGGCCGTTTTATCTATGCCCCTTGTTTCCTTCCTCTGGAAAAGCCATCACCGATCTATGACTCCACAGATCCCCTCCCCCTCTCCACACATCGGCAGGCAAACAATGGAAATCATGGATCCCTACACCTCCGAGCTCCTTTCCGCTCCAGCACTTCCCGCCGCCTTCGACGACGACTAACTCCGGGCCATCGGCGCGCTGCCTCGCCATTCACGCGCCCACTCTGCTCACGCCTCCGCCTCGTCCGTGATGCTGCCGGCTCCGTGCGACCTGTTCCTCGCCGCTCACGTCATCCAGCAGCCCGCCGTCGAGGCGTCCGTGCTGCACCAGCAACCCAAGCAGCAGCGCGACCGAAAGCGCGCCGCTCCCGTGCAGGATGTCGCCACCGCGAAGCGCCCGCGGACATGCCCGTGGGTGCCAGACTACGACGAATGTTTCAACTCATCATCGTAAATAAACATAAGCAGTGGTCATTTTTCTATTTAGAACTTTTGAAGGCCTGTTGGAAGACAAGGTAATGTCTTCAGGTTTGGCACATTTCATCATTCAAGTAAAGGCGTATTAAAGGAACTGCTTTTCATAAGGTGGTCGTCGACCAATCAGGCCAGTCCGTAAGAATAGAACCAGTAGAGAGTTGTTTGAGCTGTCGGTATTGGAAACGTGTTCAGTTCTTTGATTCATTCTGTGGCCCGAAATCCATCATTAGCTAAACAATTATTTGGTTATGCCATTTTGGGCTTTGCTCAACTGCGCACCCGTTTTTGTTTGAGTTTGAGGCGACCTATACTAAACTCTAATAGCAAGGAGAGACAGCAGCTGATACCAGATCACGATCGCCTGCCAGTGGAAGGCTTTCTGCGTTCAGTCAATCTACGCAGAGTGAATCGGTCCCTAAGGAACCCCCGAAAGGGCTGTCCGGTGCACGGAAAACTGCCTTCGGTCTCCCAACCTTACTCATGGCAACCTTCCGGCCGCCCAACGACCTATAACGCTAGTCACTACTCCCACTGGGGCTAGGAAGCAGCAATCAAGTTGGCACCCACTATATAAGATGCACTATTTCCTGATCTTGTCCCAAACCCAACTCGGCACTCGGATGAAATCATCCTACGTAAGAAGACAAAAGGGATAAGAAGAAAGCTTCGGGTCTAATGGAGCAGCTTGACCGCTAGCTTCGACCTCCCCAGGGCCCCTCCTGCCGGCCCGAACGAAAGGCTCTTTAAGGAAGTAGTCCCATCACTCTCGGGCCCGGCACCAACCAAGAGGAGGCGGGGCTCTCCGGATTCGTCGGCGCAAGAGTGCTCGATCAGTGACCTCCTACGCACTGCCGGCTTTGGGCATACTAGCTCGCTGCGAGCAGGGTGATGTCAGAAATAACTTGATAAGAGAGATGCATAAAGGCAAGAAAATCAATCTAAAGGCACCACTCCTCTTATTATTAGTAAACGGTAGGAACCCAAGGTAAAAAATTTCTATCTTCGAGACCATTGAAAAAGGGCATTGAACGAGAATATTGATGGGACGAGGGCTCTGCTCACCACTAGGAAAGGTATAGACCTCGAGAGGAGTCCCCGCGAAGCTTTCGGGAAGAGGGGTAGTTCCGGTCGGTGGAGCTACTCTCGGACGAATTTTCAACGTTCTTGGGGAGCCTGTTGACAATTTGGGATACCGTGGTCGAAGTCATTTCCACGGGGTGATCTGATCTGCCTCTTGCCTCTTCTACAAGGCTAATACCAGCTTAGTTAGCTTCCTTTCCTGAACAGATAAAGCGGGATGCGTGTTAGTTGGCGGTTGCCCCCTTTTTTTGGATTCAAAACCGGGCCGAACTTCTAAAAAGCAGCCCACCCGCTTCCATAGAACCCTTTGTTTGAGGGGGGCGTATCCCCGGGAAGGGGAGAGTGGCCGAGCGGTCAGGGTGGTCCAATTAAAGTAAATTCCATTGCATTCGAAGGAACCCTATTGTGTGGAGCCAAGGGGCCATATCATGGAAAATACCGGAAATCCCTGGTGGGCTGGGCCTGAAAGACAAGTGTGCTAGACCAGTGAGCTATTACGCTTTCTTCAAAGGATGGCTGCTTCCAAGCCCACCTCCTGGTTGTCATCGCTCGATCACTTCCTTTTCCACTAAGCGCTTCGTTAAACATCCCACATCAGACGCCTACATTGTTCAAGTCAACTTGCCAGATAATCCTTTTCTATCATTCTAATTAGATATGCGTCCCCTCGGTAGAGTGAGTCTACTTAGCGAACTGGCAGGACGGAGAACAGGTAGCTCCGGCATGTGAACTTGTCGAACCATTCAACTATACTGTATATCGATTGGCCACATCAACGCATTTCACCTCGGAACTTGTACTTGGAATAGAGCCAGCCTTGAGATCCGCCACATCTTCCTTCAAGTCAGAGAGTTGAGATAGAACAGCTTCGCTAGCCGAATCAAAAGTTTATGAAGTCAAACCTAGCGGCCTGGTCGATTGGATCCTGTCGGAAGGTCCTTCCAGTCAAGTTAATTAAAACTCCCCCTGGGGCGGCTAGGGCAATTCCTCCGGCGGAGTCTCGTCTAACTCAGGAGGTGAAAATGCTTTTGACAATCCATTTGAACAAGTATAAACCGAATTGCCCGATCGATTACCAATTGACCCAGTACAGCAGCGGAATGTATGGTCACAGAATAGACTCATGCCCCGGCTTATAGTATGCTGCTTGGAAGGCCTTGGATTCAAGGCCTTGCTATCCCTCGCTCTATAAACAAGACCAGAAAGGATAGCTTTAAGGCACCCCTTATTAGTAAACTTAGTGTGTTATCGGCCTTCTTCCAGCGGACATCCAGAAAAGAAGGGGCATTAGAAAACGTGCTGAAAGCAGCCACGTTCGAAGAAAACGGAAGTGCTAGCAACGAAAGCAGCAGGGCCACGAATCGGATTAACAGATAGGGAGGTTGTTGTTGAAGTTCAGTAAAGAGCAGGGCCAAGCCGAACCCACTTCGCCATTCTCCTTTTTCATCTATATACACAATTCTACTTGATTTGCCCTTGAATAGTAAGCCCCGGAATTACTAAATTGTATGGTTGTTTTCCGCGTGGTGAGGGGTCAATTGGAAGACTTCCATCTTTGCTTGAATGATTGCTAAAAGATTCCACTGCAGACTTGAACTGTCCACGGGAGGCCTGAATTTGTGCTTTCTATCAAGAAGCAAGTGTAGTTCACCGGTTCCACCGAATGCTCCTATCTCTCGGCAAAGATCGTGTGAGTGTGCAGTTATGCTTCGGATGCTTCGCCATGGAATAGATCGACTCAGTTCCCCTTCTTTTCCGGTGCACTCGCTTTGTATCTCGCAATGGAAACAGACTGGATGAAATCCCTCATACTCAATCCTTAGACTTGACTAGAGGAATCTCACTATCAGGAACCCCTAATGGATTGGGTGCAGATAGAGAGATGCTGATAGGCTCAAGGATGGTATTTACTTATTCTAAAGAATATATAGAAAGGGAAAAGCTTACTATTAGATCCCCGGCTTACCATTAGAAAGAAAGCTTAGCCTTAGACGTCAATGTGTTAAGCATATAGGAGAAAGTCAGTAAGAAGTTCTGAAGCAGGATTTTCAGGGCTTCTGTTGAAGCGGAATAGGAGGAAGAGTTTGAAGATCACCAGGTCAGAACTCTCGATCTAGCCCCACTCTGGTAGCTCAGCTGGTTAGAGCAAAACAAGCAACGGATTTTGGAGCGCGAAACTAAGGCGTTAGCGCATCCGTTTTCTTGCTGGACTGCAAATCCTTTTTTATCAAACCTCCGTATTTTTCGGCCGAGGATGAAGTTCAGTCAAAGGTTCATGCGGATTTGAATACATGTTCAGATGCAAAAGAGCTCGACTTCGAGTATGGTCTTGTTCTTAACTGCTTGAGAGAACGCATATATCCCCTTTGTCTTGCTAAACCTCCACAAAAGTCAATAGCTGTGCTATTTCCTGATGTACAATCAATACAATAGATAAAGAATTTATAAATTAAGGAAGCTTTCGCCTTATTTCGTTTGACTCGTGGAGCTGAGAAATCTACTTCAAAGAGAGGGAAAGAGTGCTAATCCGAAAGAACAAGCAAGGGATGAGCGCACGGGAGCGAAATCCGTTGCGCCCCCAATGAGAATTTGCGCGTAGCTTTTTGTCTTTGCTATCTTCCTTATCAGTGAACCGGAACATAGTGCATAGGTACTCTTCGATGCTGCGAGGACGAGACGAGGTGACATACTACGATCAAGGAAGCTGCTTTAGAGGAGGGATGCCGTCAAAGGGGTATGCCGGATTTGGGCTTTGCTAAATATACCGGTTCAATATGTCATTTCCGAAACCGAGGACCAGGAGGACAACTCAAGCACCAAAGACAAAGGTATCGCTCGTAAAAGGAGCTCGCATCGTAGTGAGACATCGCAATATAGATCGCAAAAAATGGGTAGTTGGCGTACGCAAGCTGTTCGATGGAAGTCGTGCTTGGGAAGGGAATGACATCGGTGAAACTGGTATCATTTATTGGTCTTTAGGACCGAAAGAATTGACCGAGGAGCCGTATGAGGTGCAAATCTCATGTACGGTTCAGTAAAGGGTTCATGTAGAGTTCCAGGGTTTCGAGACCCTGGATTCGGATAAAGGAAAGGAGCTGATTGTATAGTTCAATCAGCGTTCTAATATGACCCCTCGTGGGGTCATACATCGAGCATGTGAAACAGCCGAGCTTCCCCAGGTGTCTTCGCATTATCAGTGTCTAGGCCGGACAACTCGTCGTGGTTAAGGTCCATTCGTCGCATCCAGTATTGACAAAGATGGTGTACATGAAATGGTGATTGCACTTTGACTCAAAAGCACTATTCGATAAGACGCAGTAGAACTGTGCACCCGTTTTTGTTTGAGTTTGAGTCACCTGAACCACTCTCTCGGATAGCCCACAACCTCTCTTCTGGATGCGAAAGAAGATTCTATCAACGTACAAGGTTTGCCTTCTTGTGAGAAGGAGGGTTCTTAATTGTGTTCTCAGTGCAAAGGGAGTCTTTGAGAAGGTTCAGTGAGTCTGAAGAGAGAGAAGATAAGTAGAGCAGTCTGGCAGCTGTTCGGGGGTCAGCTTTGGGATTTGCCTGATCGACCCCCTGCTCAGAGCATTCCATCCGGCGTAAGCATCTGGATAATCTGGAATGCGACGTGGCATACCCGAAAGCCCTAAGAAATGCATCGGAAAGAAGGTCAGATTAACCCCGGGCAGCGGCTTTAGAGTAGGAAAGGGTGTGGTCTGCACACCGAAAAAACCTGAAGTCTGCCGAAATCCATAGATCTGGATAAAACCAGTCCTCTTTCGGGAAAAGAATCGAACCAATCCTTTCCTTATCCAACTTTGAGATCCACCAGACTGTGTGGAAAAGAAACACGAAATCCAAGTCCATTTTTTACATTGAGCAGGGCCTTTATATCCCTAGCTAAGGTTCACTAGTCCTCGTCGAGGAATCTCCTTTCCGCCCTTTCCTCTATTTGTTCGATAGGGTCTTCGTCTCCGTGTAAAATAAAAGCAAACTCTCCAAATTTATGACCAACCTTTCCTTCAGTGATCGATAAATAAGAAGGCTTAACAGACTAGTGTACCTGAGTTGGGAAGTTGTAATCCCTTGCCCTCTCTTGCGTAATATCGATCGATTGTTCTTCATGCCCTTACGACTCCCTTAGATACACGGCATTCTTCGGTAGACCGCGGTGCCAACCAAGCTCACCCCTAGGGAAGAAGAGCGGGTACGACAGTGGGTCGTAGCACCGTAGGTTTACTAATCAATGAAGCCCCTCAACCTACTATCTTTTCTTACAAACTCAACCAAGAAACAGATCCAAGAAAAAGGCACTACTACTGTAGACTTCATCAACATATGTTTCCTGCTTTCGTACTGCTCCAGGTGACAGTGCCGCGGAGCCAAGGCCTATTTATGAGCCAGACCTAGAAGATCATTTGTGCATATAGAAAACTCTAAAGAAAGAAAAAAAGGAGACCCAAGGGAGCGTCGTATCTTTCAGTTTGATGAAGCGAGTTTGAATTCCACGGATAGTTCTTCGATTCCTACCACCACAGCAAGTTCAGACGACTTCTCTGCGCTTGCCCAGCACCTTTCGTTTTATGGACCAGGACCAATTTCACCAGTACGGAGAAGCATGTGCCCATCACTCCTGCAATGGCACCGAAGATGAAATATAGAGTACCAATATCCTTGTGGTTAGTGGAGAAGAGCCATCGAACCAGATTTGTCATTTTCTTTTCGTTTTGAAAACTTTCCTTATCAGAGAGGGGCCCGGGAGCTGAACCAAAGCTTTTATTCGAGACCAGGGAGCTTTAACAGTTTCTACTTAAACTATGTGTTCAGATTATGCTATTTTCAAAATTGCGCCCTTACCTCGGCCCTAAAACAGGCATACCCGTAAAGGAAAGGCAAGGGAAAATGGACGGAGATTGGTCAGTGGTCTCTCGAGTATTTCTGTTGTTTTCTTTGATTTGGGTTAAGAACAGTAGTCGGACAGGCATTGGTTGTAGGTCTCTTCAAGGAATTTCTGCGCCCGGTTCCTGATCAAGTGTTGGAAAAACGGGAATATGATGCTTTCTGCGTTCAATACAAAAAAAAGCCTCTGGGAAGCAGCGGGGATTACAAAAAGAGGGTGCTAGGGCAGGCAGAGCGCTCGAGAGCTAGATTGGCTAGTGAACAAAGAACCAATGACCCACCTTTCTCTACTCAACCTGTCATCTTCTCTCCTCGCTCCCTGGGCACCATAACCGAGTCTCTCCTTGCAGCTCTGACCAATCCACCCGTCATTGCAAATAAGAAGTGCAGGCAATCAATGAAAGCAAATACACATAGAAGTATCAACTTCAAAGAATAAGCAGTTACCAATAAATTCCTGTTCGAACGAATTGAGAGCTTTGATAGAATTTCTGAAATATGAAATACGTGAGACCACGTGCAGTTAGTATTGACCACTACCACCAAGTCCCAAATTCCTAAATTGAGAAAGTCCACATAATGGAGCTCAAAAGCCGATTCAAAAAGAACCAAAAACCAGACGGAATAGTAGGTATAAAGCAAATTGCCCAATGTTTCCAAATTAGTCCAACTTCGTACCTTTCCGGCATAAACCGTATATCTCAGAGAGAGCGTTCTGGTTTAGCAGCAAGAATGGAGAAAACGGCATGGGTCTCGTCTGAAATGGTCTTCGGTGTTGGCCATTCTCTGATAGATTTTGGATTCATTCGATAGTGAGGCAAATTAGGAAGACTAGCACCAGGAATTAGATCAATTCGGTGCTGAATATCCCTCATGGGTGGCAATTGTTGAGGCTCTCCCAATATACATTGAAATGCATTATGTGGACTTTCTCAATTTAGGAATTTGGGACTTGGTGGTAGTGGTCAATACTAACTGCACCGTCTAAATGCTCCCTGACCAAGTTAGCGTACTCGTCAGGGTTGAGTTGGTCTGAATTTCTCTTGCGTATGGTTCCCTGCATTCCGTTTTTTTTTGGTGGAAAGCTTATTGGAATAGACTTCCGTGCAGAGAACGAACTTCTTGTCTCAAGGAATTTGCTCCCATTGTCTCAGTGTTTTTTTTATGTTTGTGAAGGGGTCCTATAGTCGAAAAAAAGATCGAAACAGGGATAACCCAGATCACTCGGACTAGCTGAACTCTCCAGAACAAACACAACCTCAATCAACTGTCATTAGATCAATAGTAAACAGGAGATTGCTTTGCGTGATAGCAATGAGTCAAACTCCAGTATTGGTGCTTCCAGATTTTCACAAACCATTCTGCATCGAGACTGATGCTTGTGGCACAGGTGTGGCTTTTGTCGGAGGGAGATTGCCGGGTCTATGTAGAATAGAGAAGCAGCAAAATCCAAGAAATTGAGTAGCCAAAGGCCTAAGGGCGAACAAAAAAGCTCCGGCTCCGCGCACCTGCTGACACCTTTCGAAGCACTTTCACGTGCCATATACCAATCTCAATCCTCCAGCTAATAACCTATCACACACAGTGTGATATAAGTAGCGACCTGCACGAATGGTGTAACGACTGCCCCGCTGTCTCCGACTCCCGCTTGTGATCTTCTTCCTTGGGTCGGTGACATACATGTACGTCAATTCCTTTGCTATTTGGGAATCTCCGGATCTATGCGGATTTGCAACTCCCCGAAGCATTTCGTCGCTTGCTACGTCTCCGTGGGTCTTGAGTTTGAAAGACGACTTCGGTTCACACGTGAAAGTGCTTCGAAAGGCACCGGCTCCGTGAAATTCTTGCTGAAAGCCTGTGCTGGCACTCAATCAAGTAGTAGCGCTGGCACGTCACTCGGCTCCTTTGAAACTTCGGTGGCAATTTCTCCTTAGGCGCATGTCTCAGCAACACAAAACGAGGGTTTCGCTCGTTATAGGACTTGACCAAACATCTCACGACACGAGCTGACGACAGCCATGCAACCTCGCAGTGTCCCGCCCCCCCGAAGGATCGGTGCGGCGGTTAGGCATCCTTAGACGAAAGAGTGGTCTTTCAGGATTGGTCGTTGTGTGTCACCACCTCCCCACTTCCTCGTATTGATAATCTTTTTGATCAGCTGAAAGGGAGACTCCTTTATATATTTGCGGTCCAGTTCTCCCCGGAGCTCCAGGGAGCCTCTCCAATTCTGACAGGAGGTCACGAGTCTCATTAACCGGTCTTGAATTAGGTGTAGCTATATCACAAGACCTCTCACGAAGAAAGGAGTACCATTTGTGTGGATCTTGTAAGCTTCGGTATTCTCAAGCATTCATTGTTCATTGAGAAAAGATTTGTGCTAGAGACAGATGCCTGTATGGAACATTGTCTTTTCCAAGTAAAAACCCCTAGTATATGAAAGAATGAAAAGGTAGGCGTAGAGGAACCACACCAATCCATCCCGAATTTGGAGGTTTTCTATCAATAATAAGGGTTGACCTCTTTCTATCTATTGATGATACAAGATATCTATCTATTCTGGATCCATCAGAAAGAAATCGATATGTATCTGATGGAGTCTACATTCCCACTGTCTGAGGAAAAGGTGAAGAATTGCAATTTATTGAGCTTGTAAGGCCCGTTGAAGTCCCCGAGAAAGAGTATAAATAGGGCTATAAGTAGGCCGTTTGCTATTGCAATAAGGGCTGCTCGCCTTTCCTTTTGACGGCTTGGCTTCCTATCGCTCCTATGTAGTGGTCGGCCTTAAAAGGAGTCTCATGCCACCCGCACGCGGGCCTATTTCAGCGGATCAAGAAACGCAATAGATCCGTCTCTAAACAAAAACTAGCCGCAATGAAATTCGATTTCGTTCATGTCGGCGGTTGGCAAAACGGCCCTTTGAACAGCATGGGCCATGAAAGGACCGGAGAAGGGTCGAAGCACTAAAAGAAAAGGACCGGGAAACGCGGCGGCATAGGAACCACGGGAACCCAGGAGGGAGAAAGACGATGTACGGGATACGGGATCCTCGCAGTAGGCTCCGAATCAGACGGCGAAATGCACTGGAGTACTGATGTTTACCATGCGTCACGAATTGAATGGCAGGCACAATTCTTACTAGTTCTCCGCACTACTTTTTTTCCGTTGAAGACTATCAGGCCGGGAAATGGAAACTTTGGACCCGGGAAACGGTTTGATGTCTCGTACATTTAAGCCCAGGGCGCTGCCCATAAGGGTCACTGTATGTAGGTTTTAAGCTCTAAGGTCCCCACTCATCACAATCGTTGGCCCTCATCCCGCATTGGAGCATAGCGTTAGTATCTTTCGGTGTATCAACAACATAGGCACCTGATCTATTTGAACTGTAAACCACAAAGAAAGTTTTCACATTTTTTCCTTCCTCCCGGAGATAAGATCATATCAAAGCTGTGTTCGGGGGGGAGTTATTGTCTATCGTTGGCCAGCTTTAATGACCCACCACCACCTGTCTTTTTGTCTTCGGGACTACCGATCTTCACTTCTTATTCGCTTCCGCCGGATGAGAAAGCCGTGCCTTGACTCTTTGATGCAGAGAAGACGGGGCAGCACCAGACGTGTGAATCCAAGGCCTTCCAAGCAGCATACTATAAGCCGGGGCATGAGTCTATTCTGTGACCATACATTCCGCAATGGAAACAGACTGGATGAAATCCCTCATACTCAATCCTTAGACTTGACTAGAGGAATCTCACTATCAGGAACCCCTAATGGATTGGGTGCACTAAATCCGCGAGGGCCATTGCAGTTAGGATTGCAGCCATAAGCGTTGCCGTAGCGCTAGAGCCTGCCGGCCGAAAGAAAGTGGATCTGTGAGTGGAGGAACTTGTCGATGTGTCAAATCTAGACATAGAACAGCGGTCTAAAAAAGGGAAAGACTACTCAAATTCTGCCAGAGCCTATAATCTCTTCTGTTTCCTTTAGCTGTTCGGAAAACCAAGCAAGGCAGGCCGGACAAGGAAGAAGTGGATTGGAGAGCAGGTGTTGAGAAAAGAAACTGTTCGGAAGCGAGTTGGAATTGTTTTCCTTTAAACAAGAAGAAGATTGTTCACCAGTCTGTCTCCCAACCTCTTTAAGCAGAGCGAGGCTCAAGCTGGGAAAGAAAGCCAACTCACAATCGCTCTGAAACACCTCGAACAGAGCTAAATGACCCAGAATTGAACGAAAACCTAAAAATCTTTCGACTCACATCGACCAAGAAAGATGTCCCATCAGTGAATTCAGATAGTAAGCAAATGGCGCTAAGATGTATTGTGAGCACAAATGTGATTGGAACGCAGCGCCTCTCGCTTTGATCTCCCGAACACTCTTGTCTTCGGGATTCGGTGTCATGTCACCCTTTTGGGTTCGACATTCCACCTGCTTCTGGCTCGAGCTCGCCTTCGGCTCCTCTCCCCTTCACAAACATAAAAAAAACACTGAGACAATGGGAGCAAATTCCTTGAGACAAGAAGTTCGTTCTCTGCACGGAAGTCTATTCCAATAAGCTTTCCACCAAAAAAAAACGGAATGCAGGGAACCATACGCAAGAGAAATTCAGACCACCTTCCTCATTAAATGGCTGGTGTCCCACTACAGGTGCAAATAAACCATTTGACCTTTCAGGGGAAAGGAAACAAACCACTCAATAATCGGTAGAAATTCCTCCTACTGAACTGAGCCAATCTCTCTCCTTTTGTCTAGTTTTAGGTTCAGATTGCAGCGCAGGAAGTATGCCTTTTGAGCTTTTTCTCCACCCACCTCTGAGCATCCTGTTGGAATGGTCCTAGGAAAGACTACGTACGAGAAATCATTCTCACAGCCTTCTTCTGAGCCCTCGCCGCGGCCATCTGGTTCACCGGTACTACCAAAAAGTCTCATGCTTATCCAGTTGACACTTGATCTCCGCTCATCGCACCTCAGCTCACTGCTCAATGACCAAGCGGTCGTCAACCTGCGGGAGAAGGAGCGGAACGCCAGGCAGCAGCCCTCTCCGGACTACCTGAAGACAGTCCAAGAAGACCGGATGGACGAGGCGACGCGCGCCAGCCTCGTCAGCTGGATGGACGACTTCACCAGGCACTTCAACCTCGCCCCCGGCACTCTCCACCGCGCGGTCTCCTACGTCGACCGCGTCCTCTCGGCGCGAGCCCTGCCCACGACCACGACGAGTCACATCGACCACGAGCTCCGTGTGCTGGGCGCCGCCGCCGTCTTCGCCGCCGCCAAGTACGAGCAGCGGAGCACCATCCGCAAGCTGAACGCCAAGGACATCGCCGCGTACTGCGGGTTCGCGGCCGGCAAGGAGGTGACCGACATGGAGCGCCAGGTGTTGGCCGCGCTCCGGTACGAGCTCGGCGGGCCAACCGCCAACACCTTCGTCGACCACTTCACGAGGAACAGCCGAGGGGAGAAGAACATGGAGATTCGGAGGTTGGCGCATGAGCTCGCCGACACGTCGCTCCGTGACTATGGATGCCTGCAGTTCTTGCCCTCCGCGGTGGCGGCGACAGCGCTCTTCCTCGCCAGGCACATACTCGACCCTGCGGGCTGCCAAGAGTATTTCGAGGAGCTGACCGGGTACAAGCCCATCGACCTGATCGATGGCATGTACTCCATGTTCAGGACGAACCCCAATTCTCGGTCCGTGATCCTGCCGGCATTATCCAAGTACCTGTAGTCCTCTCTAGTGCAGGCTCTAGATATAGTAGGATTTTGCCTTGTATACTCGTACCTGCAGTTGAATTAGTTCTTGCCGAATGAACCAACTTGTAATAAGGTGTTTCAGAAATTTATAGATATGTAATAGATATACTCGAGATCCGTTTGTGTGTGTGGAAGACTCATACTTATTTGTACTGTTAACTTCCAACTAGGAAATTCGCCCGTGGAGGAAAAATCTGAGACAATAATCCTATTAGGTAGTGGCATGAAGAATATTGTTCAGAACTGTTAGATTATATAAGTAGGAAGGTTGGCTCGGCAGGCCACACGCGTGACACGGAGTTGATGTTTGTAGTGTATATGTACTGTAGCATTGTTAAGTGATGATATTGGCAAGGGGTAATTCCATCTAAAAAATTAAAAGATTATCCGGTTGTGCTAATTTATGTTTTAGACTCTAATTTCGTAGCCCATAAAATGAGGAAAACGATACGGTTCTCCCCGGAGGATCGAACGTCTTCGCTGGCCCACGGACGCTATCGTTTTTCTTTTTCCAGCCGAGGACGCACCCTGCTCCTGCCCATGGTGAGGCCGCCGCCCACAGACTAGGAAGATGCCGCCACCCGCAGACTAGCAAAAGCGGAACCGTTTATAGTAAAAGCAGGATGAAAGAACGAAAAATAGATCTGACCATTGACCTGAGCACATCGGGCAGCTGGGACCTTTGGGATGAAAAGTTTCCATCCCAGGGACGACCAGCGCTGTCCATAAAATTATCTTCTAGATACAGGGACATATTGAATAATAAATTCTTTTTAGTCCATAGGATGACATATTTTTTATGACTAAATTTAACAGAGACGATGAAGTCATGTAGTAGGACATGTGGTCTTCTTTTTGCCTTGGCTTGGGGCTGTCAGCGGTGGGCGATGACTTCATCATCGAATGCAAGAATGACGAGGTCTTTGACTAGAGCTGGAAGGCCAAGAAAAGGAGCAAGCTCTGCTTCGTCTTCAGAAGGAATTGAGGGCTTGACATCGGTTGGCCTGCGAGAAATACAACTGGCACAGAGGAAGTCAGAAAACCACGCTACAGAAAATAAAATAGCACAACATACTGACCTGCAGGATTTGCAAGAAGAATGGGAAATAAACCAAGGACGGGATTTGAGGAACTTTCTTAGCAAAAAGTACGGGAATGCGTACCCTGCATAGGAGATAACCTAGTCTAAGTACCATCGAGAAAACGACCATAGATGTCCATGTGATGCGGACGAATACGGGCCAAAAGAGATCAGCGGCATGCAAACTACAAAACTAAATAAGAGGAAACAAAATAGATCACCTCCACACCTGAGGGAAACACAAAAGTTGTCAAACGAAGATTTTGATCTTTAGGGGTAAGGGTGCCTTCCATAGAGGGAAGGTCCAGGGAAGAGAGCACCCACTAAACAAAGCCTAAAGCCCGGTAGGCTGAACCCATCGTAAAGGTCCCCGAGTGGACCAGATGCCAAGATATCCTATCCGAGGACTGGGAGAGGGACAGCGTGAGATTGTCTCGTAGCCCATCCCAGCTAGCCATCTTTGCATCACCAAGATTCTGCTAGGGGAGAAAGTTCGGTGTAGCCGTTGCAGGCGCCGGCCAGAGATCTTCTGGTAGGGTCTTATGGCCACAAAAGACATTTTTTTTTTGTTTTGGTGCTTTCGAGATTAAGGATGAATCACAGATTAAGTTTTGGAAAGATAAGTGGCTTGACCAAACTACTCTTCACGAAAAATATCCAGCTCTATATTCAATTGTTAGACAAAAAGGGGATACAATTTCCACAGTGATGGAAGACAATCCTCCTAATGTGTATTTCAGAAGAAGTTTCATTGGGCCTCGACTGGTATCTTGGAACAATCTACTATTACGATTATCCACGATACAATTGTCGGACGGTGTTGACGTATTCAAATGAAAATTACTAGAAAGTGGTAAATTTTCTGTTGGCTCACTATATAGAGTTTTGGTCCAACCTGATATCCCGGTCGATGATAATAGTAAAATTTGGAAAATGAAAATACCCCTTAAGACGAAGATATTTGCATGGTATCTATGTAAAGGTGTAATTCTAACAAAATATAATCTTGCAAAGAGAAATTGACATGAAAGTACACAATGCGTTTTTTGTCATCACGATGAGAAAATTCGTCATTTATTCTTCCATTGCAAATTTGCTCCCTCTATATGGTCATTCATTCAAATAGCTTCTAGTTTATCTTCTCCACGTTCAGTAACCAATGTTTTTTGTAATTGGTTGCATGGAATTGTTGATAAGTACAGAACTTTTTAGGGTGGGAGTGCTTGGTATTATATGGTCGCTATGGCTTTGTAGAAATGACAAGATTTTTAATAACATTGTGTCTTCTCCTCTGCAGGTTATTTATGGAGCCACGACTATTCTCTGATCATAGACTATTCTTCAACGCATGGAGTTTCGCGACTTATTTCTGGAGGGATGTATGCGATTGTAGGACACGGCGAGGGATATTTTCTCCCGACATGGATGACCGCGTGATTTAAGAATTGATCTACCTTAGGTTGAAGACAATTATTTCGATAGTGACTTTTTTTAATGCTTGTCTACTTTTTATTTCCTAGTTCTATCGTTCGTGTGACTATGCGTATCCTAGTTATGCAGAAGCCGGATGTAAACATTAAATATTTTATGTTAATAAATACGTCCATTTTCAAAAAAAATAATATAATTCTAATACCTAGCTCCTGCCAAAATATCACGAGGAGTCGCCTCCCGCCATCATCCTGCCATATAAAAAACAGCAAGCGTGAAGCGAACTGAACTCCAGCCTCCAGGTCCAGGGAGAAGAAGAGAAGAGGAGAAACAACAGTAGGGGAGTTGGTGAGGGCAGACAACTCGCCAGCCACACGAGGAAGATGCGGCGGCGAGCGGTTTCCTCCTCATATTCACTGGCGGGCAACACCAGCACGTACAGCATGGCTGTGATGGTGTCAGTGTCGTTATTTTGAGAATTAGTTCTCTATAGCGGGATTTTTTTTTGTAATTGTTCTTTTTTTTTGTGCATCCACTAGGACATGCGTTGTTGCAGAGGCTGGATGTAATTGGTATCCATGTGACATTAATATATACTTTTTAAAAAAAAACAGCATGGCTGTGAACGCCCTTCAGCGGATGGACCTGATCTTCGAACTGACACGGCATTTCAGCCGACGGTGGGAGTAGCATCGAGCCGCCAATTATTTTCGAGACCAGTTTGTTCAGGTACTAGTTTTAGTTTTTTTATAATGAAAGAGTGCTTGCGCGTAGAATTAAATGTGAAACCCGGTATTTTGTGCAGCTCAAATCAATCAAATTACACGATGAAAATGGTAACAACTCTTGTATGCATCTCTGTTTTCTTCCCTTCCAAAAGGATCTGTTCAGTTCAACTGGGTATACCCATAGTTGCAGTCTGGCTCCTGAAAGTTCCCTACACCATAATTAATCATGTTGAGATCCAGTTACGGTACAAGGCAGCAAGTCTGCCTTGTGTCAACCAGCAACCAACCATGGGCGCAAGAGTTTCATGGGCATGATTTCCACGCCAGATCCATCACGCTGCCGTCAACAAAGGGCCGCAGATCCCACATGAGGCGGTAGCTCTCAAGCTCTGCGGATGATGATTTAAGGGACAGTGACCTGACAATCTTCTCCTGCAGGCAGAATCGACAAAATAAATAAAAAAGGATCAAACTGACCAGTATTTTCCTTTGTGGGACACGGATGTTAAATTCGGAAGCACGGGAGCAAACAGACACATATCCATGGATGGATGGATGGACAGATGTGGATTTACCTGCATCGTGTAGTCAAGCTTCAGCATGTTATGAACAAGGATCATCACCGTAACGAGCGACGAATCACGGTCGAGTTGATCTGCAGGCTGCTCTTGCTTTTCCTGGTACATGGAAGAATGTTACTTGGCGTATTAATCATTTCAAACAGCAAGTTCTCGTCCGAGGAAAACGCCGCTGTAATAATTAACAGTGGCGAAAGGGAGACGTGGCCAGGACTTTTACATGCTTCATCTTTCTATCAGCGGTGCTGTAATCCAAAACTTTTACAGCACTCAGATTGGCTGTTAGTGTAGCGTCATAGGCATCTTCGACTAGGCACTCAAGTCTTTTTAGCACCACATTCGCTGAGCAGGAAAGAAAAGGACAGTAACCATCAGTTATTTAGAGTTCACATGCATTAGAGTTTGCTATACTGTAACTTGTGTTGATTGCTTCAAAAGAAATCTTACGCACCCGACAATATAGTTTTAACAAGATAGGAACATTTTGGAGGAAATTATGGTGGAATTGATGAACCACTCTGCTAATCTTTAGCATAATTTGGAACCAAACAGCCAGGTATTGACAAATACAGTGGGACTAACCACCAAGTAGTGAACATTAAGATGGCATTTGATGGAGGACCTCTTGGGAAAATTAGTTATGGTTACTCTATCATAATAAACATGTCCGTCTTTCCTGTTCGATATAGTTGTCATTTCTGAGCATTGGAACTAATGCATCCTATTCTACCCTAATCTGCAACCTTTTTTTTTTCCTTTCCAGTATGAGAATATTATGCCTGCACTCCTTAAAACAATAAGCAAACATAAACTGAAAAGTAGGAAATGCAAGAAATATGAATTTCTAGATAAAAGAGCCTTTGTTGGAACCAGTCTAAGGATTTGGCAATTCGAGCCAGTTTGTGATTTGGCGTGCAGTATGCAGCAAAGTAAGTTATGCTCTAACACTACACGAATCTCTTGATGATGGAACAAAGATTAACAAGCTAGCAAGGTTAAATATTAGTTACGGAAAAACATAGAATGGAAAATACCTTCATTTATATAACCTTCCAGCTCTCTCTCACATGAATGTACTTCTAAAACAAAATGAAAAATTTAGTATCAAGCTGACAAAAAAAATGCATACTGTAGATTAAAAGTGAAGGATATTGTCCTTCAAAAAGAAGTGAAGGATATTGTCTGTCTAGATTTTATAATGGAAGTCAAAAATTGCAAGAGAATATAGATAAATCTTTGCTCAAAAGTTTGGTTGTGAAGTCAAGAAATGGGCCAGATGTCTATATTCGCCACACTTGTAGTCGTAGTTATATAAATAATGGGAGTTAATTTATGATCTGCTGAGAACCTTGTGTATATTAAACCCTTTACAAATATGCTTGAGAACTCGAACTGTATCCATTCAAATAAACAAGGATCTTTGTAAGACGAAGCAAGGATATATCTGCAGAAAACCTAAGAAAATGCAAAGAGCCTCTAGGCCACCGCTCATTCGGTACTCTATCGAAGTAGTCTGTACTGGTGGGGCGGCTGAAAATAGAGAATTGTTGTGAACATCATATCAGAATTCCATGGACATGCTTATGCTTCTACATTCACGCATTTCCCCTGATCCGTTGAAAGTACCAGGTCAAGAGTAAAACGTGAAGAATATGTTAATATATCTATGCCAAGTTGACAGTGAGGCATAAACTGAATGAGCTTAAATTGGTTTTTGGTCCTTTTGGATGCTGTATCTGGCATTTACTATAAATGGATGTGGCTCCAAACCTATCTTGCCATAAGTCCATAGTTTTAAATAAGCAATGCTACCTGCTACCACTGCCAGATCAAAATTTCAAATTCGATCCTCCACTGCTATGTTTTACATGGGCCATTGGAGTAAACCAAATAATTGTTACACCTACAAAAAATGCTCCATGGCAGAGTCCGAAACTCCACCTCCAGAGCACTATTGCAAGCGTTGCCATATTCGCCATGACTGACATCAAATAAACTCATTTGCCCCTGGCTCAGCTTGAGTCGCTCTCTCCCTCTGATGGCCAAAACAGTCCCAAGAATCACATTGATTTTTCAGCTAAACCAAGATAAAATGTCTCCAACAGAATCCCCCAGTAGAAATCGCTTACGAGCAATCGAGCATAGACCGACCAAATTGCCGACAATATCAAAGGGACATCATGCTGTGAATTTTGGAGGAAGTTGGATTTGTGTGATAGACCTGGAGTATCTACACCGTCACCCACTGAGCATTGCCACAGCAAAGCTCTCTAAAGATATGGTGAACACCAGTTAGTTGATGCCTAAGATTATACCAGTTGATGTGTTTTTGGTGCTCTAGTTTGTAACGAAAATGTTTTTGTCCGTGTGAGCGAAACAACACAAACAGTTTATGTTGAGGACACCCACATGCAATAGTTTGTGTACGTTTCGCTCTAAAACCTCAAGGAAGCTTTAAGGAAATCCGACGGATGTTTAATTATGCGCCAAGTCCTACTCCCTCCTTCACGGTTTGGAGGGCGCTCTACAAAAATCTCACGGACCTAGGCGTGTACGTATTGGCTGAAAATTAGGCCTATTAGTGAGCGGTTAAGGCGCATGCATTGGTGGGAGACTGTTGCATGCATAGAAAGTTGGGAGGAAAGGTGCCACATTAATTAACAATTAATTCTTATGTGCCTAGGAATGTTGTAGTTTTGGAAAAACCCAAATTTGATTAGGCGTCCTGCAAACCGTGAAGGAGGTAGTAGTACATTTGCACTTTTTTGGTTCTCTAGTTCATTCCAATAAATGAACCTAGTTAAAAATCATAAGCAACAAATTTGGTACACTATTTTTGATAACGCCAACAATTGGCTTGGTTTTGTTTTAGACATTCATTTGGCACAAAACAGAAAGGTGTATTATTATTTGGTAGAACAAGTGGGTCAATGAAATAGTCTACTAGAGCATATGTAAAGGTTACTACCAAAATGGTAGAGAATATATCAACCAATCTATTGTAGTAATATCTCCATTAGCCTGTTACTTGCATAAAAATAGATCTGTGTTGCTGTGAGAGGGTAGAGCCCACAAGATGCAGTTTTTAATAGTAATCACATCTTCAATTAGTATTTTTTGTTTATTCTAATGGTCTGGTCAAGAGTCTAGAAAGTAGGGGTGGCAACGGATTGGTACTGATCACTAGTGCATTATCCATGTTTGCTTCCATATTTTACACGAATATGAATTCGAATACAAGTATGTACATGTATCCAGATTCGAATGCGGTGTTCAATGAATACAAATACCAACTGGATAGTTACTCAATGCAGTCGGATCTGGATATCCTTCTAAAAGTTTTAGCTTCACGATATTTAAAATCTTTTATGATCATATAGAATATATTGCCAATATGTTTCATCTAAACATGCTTAAATTTTTATTAACTAAAGCAGTTCACCAATACATTTGGGCAGATTCAGATATGGAGTTTCGCAAATGCGAACACGGATACAAATGAGTAAAGAATATTTTCTATTTTATGGATTCAGATAGACTGATTTCAAATACGAACAGTTAAACGGGTTGTAAAATCAGGATACAAGGATTTCTACCTGGATACGAATCCAGACAGATAAAATGGACAAAATTGACAACCCCAGCTAGTAAGTATCATATGTCTCTAGTCAAAACCTGAGCAGCTAATTTAATACACAAGGATTAGTGTAATGCATGATTTAGCATGCTTCCCTGGCAAACATACATTTTGGGCAACAAACAAAAATGCATTTGCTTTGGTGATGAAATTTGTGTTGATTATGTATTCCCCTCACATGCTCTCTATTATATTTTCTTATTACACAAAACTTGAAATAGAGTAGGTTAATTAATATGGCATAATTGTGTGTACCAGGTTTGGTAGCATTGTTGCTTCAAGAAAAATAATCTGTAGTCTGAACTAGCAGGGCAGCTGAAAACTAGAGAAAAGTTATGAATAGCATATCAGAATTGCATGGCCATGGTTCTAGAATCACACAATTTTCATCATTTTTTCACTAAAAGTACTGGTGTCATGATTATAGTGTGAAGTACATATACATTAATATATGTATGACAAGTTGATAACAAGACATAAACTGGATGAGAACAAAATGGTTTTGGAATGCTGTATCCCGTGTTTAAATAAATGGCATGGCTTCAGACCAATATTGCAATATGCTCATATTGATAATTACAATACTACTGCTACCAATGGATTTTCCAATTCCAATCCCCCGTTGTCATGTTTTATGGGATATTGGAGTACACCAAACAAAAGCTATATGTGGCAAAGGACACTCCATAAAGTCTCATAAACTCCACGTCAAGAGCACCCTTGTTAGGTGTTGGGATCTGTACCATGGCCAACATCAAAGAATCCATATCTCTGCGTTTAGTAGGTCGCTATCCATCTACAATAGCCAGACCATTCCTAGGAATCAGTTTCTATTTTTAGCTAAATCAAGAAATCAAGAATAAAGATCTCCATAAGTTCCCCAAATACAAAACATTTATTAGTGACGAGATCGAAGATACAAATCACGGCAGGAAGCAAAATTTGGGGATGGTTGGATTTGCGTACAGACATGGGCTGTCCTGCAGTATGGCTGCTCAGCTATGTCAAAGCAGAGCCCTGTAGAGTTGGTGAACAGCTCTTAGTTTGATGCTTTAGAGCATGTAGTGCTAGAGAAGTCTGTCCCCTCTTAGCGCTGCTCATTGCTTAGAAAAGACAACAAAACTATGTTATACAAAAGATTATTTCTTATGCTGTTTCTACAAATAAATTTAGGCATGCCTAATTTTAATAAAAAATTGGGCTCAGTTTGGAGGCAAACTATTTCTATAACCACAATATCCAAAAAAAACACAGTATTGCAAGAAGTGTGCATTCAATACCAAAGTTTTCAAATACCACAATTATTTGCCTATTGACAAGCACACTTATGGGATGTTTGACCAATTTCTGTATTTAGCGGTATACTGAATTGTTATTAGTGCAGCTAACCGTTGAAGATATTATTCATAGGATTATTCATAATTAATCACATAACATTTCTGTAACTTTGTTGGTGCTTTTGAATCTCCACGTCTAAGCTGTTAGTCAATTTGTCCTCAATATAGCTATACGGCCGGTAAACTATAAAACACTTGCAACCTCACACAAGGAGGAACCCAAGGAGCGAGAGGTGATAAATCAAACAAAAGACTGTGTTGCATGCCGCATCTACCTGAATCATTCTCACACATCTAGAGGACCAGAAGGACAGCGTTGCGTGGGAGGTGAGCCTCGGTCGCCTTGCTATCTCCAAATACAGGACTTGAGATGCAAAATGCCATCGTTCATGTCAGAGATAACGTCCAGAAAGGACATGAAGCACACCACCCCGGAGGGGCCGTGGATCCATGGATCGGAGGGGCCAGGGAAAGCTATATCCTCTAGCTTTGCACCGGTACCACAAAAGCCACACTATATACAAGGAAGCTTGTAGAGAGTTATTCTGCCCAAGTCATACTTTGAGAATATATGACTCCCCATAGTAAGCAGGTTTTATGTATATATATCCAATCAAAGTCGACTGGAGAAACATGTTTGGTAAAATAGCTTTTGCTAATCCATGAATATGATAATTATTCCTGACGCGGCTAGGAGAAATGTTGTACTCCGTATATTGTTTTCAAACAAAAATGAAATCACATCTCGCAATTCGTTTCGGATTGGCTGAATATAAGCATATGGGACCAGCATTTAGCACTTGATTATAACTCACAGTGTCTCAAGTTGGAGATGTTCTGGTAGTGAAGGCTGCATCCTGATTCGAGATACGACCTCATCCTGTGGGTGCAGTTAGATCTAACTATCTCATCCATAACATCTGATTCAATCGGAACCCACTGCCTCCGAAAATACTCTGAAAACAGAACACAGATTACTTCAGAAACTTTGGTCTGTGACAGGTGATAACAAATACTCTAGAGTTCCTACAAGACAGTGAATATATGAGGACGGTGCTACAGAAGAAAGGCATCGGAACTGTAAACAATGATGCTAAAAGGGAAAATGCAACCATCATGTACATATACTCCCTCCGTTTAGAAATATAAGATGTTTTAGGTTTGTGAAGGAAATGTATCTAGACACGTTTTAGTGTATAGGTTCAAATGAATCTAGACACTAAAATGTGTCTAGATACATCTACTTCAGAAACCTAAAACATCTTATATTTCCAAACGGAGGGAGTAGAAGCTAACCTAGTTTCTTGTGGAATCTCGCAAGGAATCCCCTCCCGCCATCCACGAGCTCCTCGAACCGCGCAACCCTGCGGTCACACAAGCAAGAATCACGCATGGAGCAAACTAACTCCGGCCTCTATGAGAGAATTTCCGGCCAGGCAGAAGAAGAGAGGATAAGAGAAGTCGGACACGCGGGTAGAAGGGAGGCAGGGGGGAGCGAGAAGGTACCCGGCCATGAATTCCATGAAGATGCGGTTGTGAGCGGTTTCCTCTTGGCGTTCCCAGGCGGACATCACCGGCGTGTACAGCATGGCTGGGAATGCTCGACAATTGGGTCTGTACCATTAAAAGATGAGAGAATAGCCACTGGTTAAAACCGAGAATTCCAAAATACCGCTCAAAAAAAAAGTTGTCAAATGCCATTACGATCTTGGTTTCCATAGCCAAAATACCACTATGCACCAACTGAGACTAACACCCACACAAAAAGATTTTTATGCCCTTGCCTCTTCACACACACCACAATTCTATCATTTCCAATAATTTCAGCAACTTTTAAATAAGATTTTCAGCAACTTTTTGACAATATTTTAGCAATTCAGCAACAGTTTGACAATATTTTAGCAGTTCAGCAACAGTTGAGTATGACAGCATTCAATTACCATTTTCACTGAATTTCATCGTCATCTCAACAGCATTTCAGCAACATTATACTACAAGAGCAATAACAGCAAAATACCATCACCTATAATTTCAGCACCCAAAAGATAAGCAAAAGGATGAACAAACTGACTTGACTTGTTTAGATGTACCCCACCCCCACAGGCCACAGACTGCAGCGTCGGCAACGTCGAAGTTGGCGCCCCGGGGAATCAAAAGGAGTTGCCGCCGAGCAGGGAAGTGGCGGTGGTCGGCGGCCCAGCTGGGCAGGGGTGCGGCCGCGCGAGCTCGGCAAGGGCGCGGTGGGTGGGCTGGGTTTGGCGCGGGGTGCGCGAGCTGGGCGGCGGCACGACCCGCGTGCAGAAGAGTGGCGCTGCCCGGCGCGGCGGGAAGCTTGCCACGCGGGCGGCAATGAGCGGAGGAGGCTGAGTGGCGTGGCCGCCGAGCAGTTCGCTGCGACGCGGCGGCTGAGCGCTGGGCAAGAGCGGGGCGGCCGGCCGAGCAGTTCCCTCCCTTTGTGTAATGTGGTAGGTCGGATTGGATTGCGATGGGGTGTGGAAGAGACCTCCGCTGCGAATCGGAACGAGTTAATACCATACGACTACTAGTTTCTGCGCAAAATTTTGAAAATCTACCTTTACGTTTTCGCAGCAAAAATCTGTCACATTTGGCATCCGTTTTCTCAAATCGCATTAAACTTGTCCTGATCACGAATTGACACGGAAACTGATAAGGCTGGCCCACCCGTCAGGCTGACGTGGCAGCGCAAGACACTGTGCCATTATTTTGCACGTAGGTCCTCAAGTTTTGATAGAAAATTACGCAGAAGTCCCTGGCACTATTAAAACCTTCATAACTTTTGAATACGAATTCAAATAGAAAAAGTTTAAATACGAAAAGTGCTTAGAATTGTTTGAATCTTTTTTACAAACTTTATTTATTATTTTATATAATTTAAATATAAAATATTTTATTAATTATAAGAAATTATTTTGTTAATTATACAAAAACTTTGGAAATTCATAACTTTAACTATATAACTCCAAATAATATAAATAATATGTCTAAATTTATTAGAAAAATATAAGGAATCCATTTCTTAAATTATTTAAATATAAATAATACCGGCCGCGCTCTTCTCCTCGCCGCTCTTGCTTGCTGCCTCAGGGCGCCGGCCGCTGCGGCCATAGTCCTCGCCACTGCACGCTTATGCTGGGTTTCAGTGGCACGGCGAAGAATGGAATCGACGGCGCCACGTGATGTTAGGGTCGGGGGCACGACGAAGGGACGATGGATTGGGCGTCGCGGCGACGAATGGATTGTCCGAAGTCTAGAATTGCCAGCCTTTTGTTCGCTTCTTTTTTATCTGCGTCTTGTTGCCGCGTCGCCAAGTTGATTGGAAATCTGATCGGATCGTGCGGATACGAACCGAGGCACAGCGACTACATGTCCGGCCGGTTTTTATAGCTATTGAATAAAAAAATGATTAGAATTAGGAAACAGATTTAGCGATCGATGGACGAAACCAAACCATGGACCGCGGACAATCAAAATCAAGCTAAGCTAATTCTGATGAGAACGATGGGGAGAAAGGGACACGTGTAGGAGGTGGCATTCATCAGCAGGCCGTATCGGGTCCAAACCGAGTAGTTTAATTAGTCCAACTTGTTCAGATTCCAAACTTAGAATTCTATATAAACCGAGTACAACTCACCTTGACCCACGACAACCTAGCAGTAGCTAACGGACGACGTACGGAAATTTTGCTATGCGAAAACCACCTCTATAGATAAATTATATAGTAGAGATCTGGACGTGTATGAACGGAAAAACCGGACTGGATATACCAAACCGAACGATGGACTTGCGAAAGCGCCAGGGTCGACGGACGAAAGCACAAAGGCGACGGACCAAGACAAAAACCACCTCTACACTTTTTATATAGTAGAGATATAAGTATAGATAGACATATTTATTATTATGATTACCTGCATAATCAAAATATCTGAGAGGAACGGATTGCATTATAAATATAAGAAATGGATTTCTTAGATTTTTTCTAATAAATTTATACATATTATTTATATTATTTGGAGTTATATAGTTAAAGTTATGAATTTCCAAAGTTTTTGTATAATTAACAAAATAATCTTATAATTAATAAAATATTTTTATATTTAAATTATATAAAATAATAAATAAAGTTTGTAAAAAAAGATTCAAACAATTCTGAGCACTTTTCGTATTTAAACATTTTTCATTTGAATTCGTATTCAAAAGTTATGAAGGTTTTAATAGTGTCAGAGACTTCTGCGCAATTTTCTATCAAAATTTGAGGACCTAAGTGCAAAACGGTAAAGGACACATAGTCTCTGACGGGTGGGCCAGCCTGTCAGTTTCTGCGTCAATTCGCGATCGGGACAAGTTTAGTGTGATTTGAGAAAACGGGCGTCAATGTGGCAGATTTTTGCTGCGAAAACGTAAACTGGTAGATTTCCGAAATTTTGCCCAAAAATTGATAGTTCTATGCTATTAAATCAATCGGAATCGCAAACCGGTGATAAGCTGGGCCGGTCGTTGTTTGGGCTGAAAGCCCCGATCTCTCTCCCGCCATGAACCTCCAAGGCCGCCTGGATTTTGCTGAACTCCCAGCCCGAACGGAACGGGAGGCTCGGCGCGAGATCAATTCACCCACGGCCACAGCCATGTCCTGAACCTTTGAGACCACGGCAGGCCCAGCCCAGGTTCGACGCGAGAAATAATAAACGAGCAAACGCGAATGCAATGCTACACGGATCGGCGTCAGAGATATTTATTTAGAGAAGTTTTTTGTTCGGAGGCCCCACCGCATCACATGCCGCGCACCATTCATCATCATCCTCGAATAATAATGCGGGTTGGTGGCTCAACGCCTCAACGCGCCAGCAGATTGAATTGTTGGCGTCCCGATGCGACGCCCCTCTCTCATCTCCGTCACTCTCTAGTGGCCACTCGACTGCAGCCTGGCATCGGCAACCAAGTCAAAAAAAAAGCACCCACCGGCGGCATCTTGTCTATCTCGCCAAGAAAACCATGGACTAGACATGGAGCTCTCGATATGAAGCGCCTCTCCGCCGTCCGTTCTCCGACGATGCACGGCCTGGATGAGGTGCCGACACACTCACGCCCATGCCTTCTCTCATGTCAAATCCGCATCCACCGATAGTTGCCGCTGCTGCTACTGTAGATACTCCCTCCGTTTCAGAGCTTAAGGCGTCCTCGTTTTGCGTATTTTATCTTTGATCAAAAATTAATCTAAATACGTAAAGAGTTCACGTGAACCAATCGTGCTGATCGTGTTGGCAAACACGTAATCAGGTCCGCGTACACGCAAAACATCCACATTTAACAACGACGGACAATATATTGATCATTCGAGGGAAATCGTAGCTAGGCACGTGAAGAACGTGGACACGTGCTCCACGCCCACCTAGTAGCCAGCTACTTGAACCTGATCGAGAAACCTCCGTCTTGAGAACCTGATCTTTTCTTAGGGTGAGAGTTTTCCAAGTGCCCAAGGAGGAGGCATATATGCGTCTCGCACAACTCGACAGATCGATGGACGATCAACTAACCCGGCATGGGCTACACCCACACCCCACACGTCACTTGTGCTTGCTTGCTGGCTGTTGTTGATCGACAGCGGTACATGAAACAAAACTTGTGGACAGATCGTTCCTTTTTAGATGCCAATTACCATTATCATCGTTAACTAGAAGTAGTAACTATTCTCTCTACCTATAGACCACTTTAATAGAATTAAAAAATTAATAACTTATTCTTTAATTACTATATGCAACAATAGTTACACATGCATGAGAGAAGATAGAGAAAAAAAACATGCATTAAAGAAGAGAGACTAATAAATAAAAGAGGACTAAGTCTTTAACATTTTTAAAAGCTTGGCCAGCTCAGTTCTATTATCCATCGGTCCAATGCACCGGCTCATCTCAGGGAGGGAAAAAGCTTTCGGACCTTATAATCCCTAACCGTGGGAATACTTAGAAAAATAATCTCGATTTATCACGCTGACCATCCTAGCCACCACGTGGCTTGGCTCGACCCTGTCGCGCCAAACCAGTGGAAAGAAATGGACACTAGTGTGAGCTGTCAGAGGCGTGTCGCCGGCGGGAGGCGCACACGACGACAGGATCACCCGGGAATGAACAGGTGTCCGTCCGGCAGCACTCGAACTTGATGTGTGCGGGCGAGCCAGCAACACCTCGCCGCCTCGGTCGGTCGCCGACGTGTCCCCGTTCTGTGTCCGGGCCTCTTCCTCTGCCGACGTCTCTGCCCCCTTTCTGCTCAACCGAAACCAAGAGGATCTGGAGAAAGAGAAAAGTCTGCACGAGCGATCTCTGTTTAATTCGGGATGGCCGATCGTGACATAAAACCGCTGATCTGAACAGTAGAAAAAAGATTATATGCAGTTGCTTCACTGCAGGATCATACGATGGATCTTCTTGGTGTAATTGAGTAGTATACTGTGGAGTACTAAATCGGATTGGATTTGATTTGCATTGGATTGCGACGGGTGCAATCATTACTCTGGACCGTGGGGTCAAAAAAATGTACTCCCTCGGTCCAAGAATAGATGTCTTGGATTTTTTAAATTTTAGATAAATCTATATACTGAACGGTGTCTAGATTCATTCAATTTTTAATAATTTGAGACATCTATTTTATTTTGGAACAGAGGGAGTACATCCAAATATATTATACTACTATTTCGGTTGAATGGTAAATTAAAATGATTTGTGAAGGTTGCTTCTATAGCTCAACTTGGCTGCCACCAATATTTTTATTTGTTGGTGACCTGCTGGTTTTGTTTAGCTTCGGAACCAAGAACACAGATTCATTCAGAGATAAGGAAGGAAACTGTGATTGCGTACAACAGCTCGTCAATGTCTTCACAAATTCAGTGATAAGTTTGGTATCAGTGTCTTTGACGACACATGTGCCGTTGCTGTTATCACTCCGACTCCTTCTCCGATTTTGATGAGTAGGCTAGGTTGTGCGCTTGCCATGCACGATGTTATCACACCAGGTTGCCAAGCATTGGCCATTTACAATAAAAATCTTTATTCAAACCCTAAAACATTTGTTACACGCACACCACACAATCTAAAACTATGCGCGGCCGCCGGCGCTGGGACAGCGGCTGCGACGGGTTAGATACACCATTTATCATTGAGAGAACCGATGATCGCTCGTTGTATCTGCACCTCCTCTTCAGCTCGGTCGAGACGGGCACGCAGGTAAGCGTCATCGAGTTTGGTCCGCACCGCTTCGCGGAGGTTGGCGCGCACCAATGCGAACTGGTCCCATCGCTGGTACTCTAGCAGAAAGACGTGTTACCCCCACCACCATCGTGAAATACTCGTCGGTGGTCACGTGACGGTTATAGAAAGGGCGACGCGGCGGGTTGCGCATCCTGTAAATCTGGGGTGTCCCGAAATCGGAGGAGGCAGCACGTCCGGTAACTCTGACGGGTTCGGCCACCACGAGGGCATCGGGCGCTCGGGCACCTCTTCTTTGCCGGTGTCGGGGTTGTCACGGACCTCGTCGGGTCGATGTCGGTGGCCATGCATGGTGTTTTTTTATGTTGTGGGTGGTGCGGATTTGGTAGAAGATATTTCGGTGACCTTCTATTTTTATGGCTACACTGGGCGCGGCGAAAAACGTCCAGAACTCGCGGGAAACGGCAAAAAAGAAAGACGAGAGACGGCATAACGGTGGGAAGACACTAGAAATACGTTGGCGTTGGCGATGGCCAAGCGTGGCAAGATGGATCACACGGGGTCGACCGAACAGACCGGACCACGACCCAAATCAACCGCGGCACGAGCCAAACGGACAGAAATGGACCGTTTGTGGCAAGTCGGCCCGGTGAAGATGGCCTTATTGTACGGGTTCCATTTTTTCGTAGATAGAGGTTTTCCCTCGATTTTTATACAAATATGACCCTCTCTAAATTGGCATTGTAAAAAATACCCACCTTCGAATGTAATTGTCAAAACTGCCCTGGCGGGATGTGAAAAAGCTGCCACGTGGCACATCCCGCCACTGTGCATGGCGACCCTATCCTCCCGCCACGGAGAGAGGCGGAATGGGTATCCCGTCCAAGGCGGTGGCGGAATGGAGCCTGACCAAGTCGATGCATGGCGGGAGGCGATTCCAGCCCAAGGGGTTGGCGGGGTGTACTTCCAGGCATAACTGTTGCTGCCTAGGCGTCCCATCGCTGCTCCCTCTGGCAAGCAATATGCACCGTAGTTAAACAACCCACTAGCTTTTTTATTGCGTCACGGATGGAGTGCATTTTCCTCTCTATCGGTGCCCCTCTCTCCCATTGATTTCATGCGTGTAACAACAGCGGGTACTAGTAGTAGAGTTTAGGATGAAGCTTTCAATGCATGAGTAGTTTGGTTCAGCAAACAGATCAAGATTAGTAGTAGCACTTTCGGATCCTTGTTTATTTTCACTAATTGCTTTACTTGATCAACTAAATAGGATGCAACCTACCCCACCACTTCCGGCCTGGGCCATCATGCATGCATGGTAACAGGGGAATGATAACCAAAGAAGACGTCGGGAACAGCGATTTTTTTTAAATAATATAACTTTTTAATATTTTCTAGATTTATTACAGGTTTTAAACATTTTATAAAAATAGTACTTTGTCGGACTGGAGGAGGCCGTTGGGCCAGTCGGCCTGGAGCAAACCGACTGAGCGTCGGCGCATGAGACAGCTGGGGCCCGCGTTGGCCAATCGGCCTGGAGCAGGCCGACTGCCCAATCGGCCTGGGCCGAGCCGACTGCCCCTACTCTACATGCATGTGTTGGTCATGCATGCTTGAGCCAGTCGGCCTGCCCCAGGCCGATTGGCCGACGCAGCCCAGCGGCCCCACGCGCCGACGCCCAGTCGGCTTGCTCCAGGCCGATTGGCCTAGTCTTGCCCCAGGCCGACAAAGTGCTAGATCTGTAATTTACAAAAAACGTATAATAGAACTTAAATTAATTAATTAATTCGTATTATTTAAAAAAAAATCGCTCGGGAACATGGGCATCCTTCCGCTAGAGGGAAGCAGCCCTTCCGCCAGCCATCAGTGTGGCTCTTCTCCTCCCGCCACTAGGAAGGGCGGGAAGGCCCTTCCATCTCTCCCTGCGGCGTGATGTGAGCTCCGCCATGCGCAGTGGCGGGTTGAGCCACGTGGCGGCTTTTCCACATCCCGCCAGGGCAGTTTTGACAATTACATTCGAAGGTGGGTATTTTTGACAATGCCAATTTAGAGAGGGTCATATTTTAATAAAAATCGTTTTCCCTCTAGCTAGTTGTAACATACGGTATGTACTGGGCCCATCTTTCCTTAGGTCGAGAGTTTTCCCTGTACTAGCTAGTTTTAGTAGCCTCTCGACAAAATGCACATTACACGCAGCACGAACACACGTTTGCTCGGCCATAAGCTTTCCATCAGTTCGTTGCCAGGATGAACACGGCGGGTCGCCGCCGGCCGGCCGTATGCAGAAAGGATAAGGTTTTTTTTTCGAATCAGAAAGGATAAGGGCTTGCTTGCTTTCCAGTCGATTCATTGCAAGTTCGAACCGCCCGGCCGCCGGAAAGTTTCTCACACCTGTAAGCAAAGTGCCCATGGAGGAGTCATATGCGTCTCCCACAACTCGACAGATTGATGGATGATCAACTATCCCAGGATGGGCCACACATCACTTGCCTTGCTTGCCGGGTGCTGTTGATCGACAGCGGTACATGAAACAAAACGTGCGGACAGATCGTACCTAGACGTTAAATTATAGTACTATAGTAGTACTCTCTCAGTTAAGGATTATAACGTTTAAGAGCTTTTTTAAAATATTAGAAATTATAAATCTTTTTTTATTTATTACCATCTCTCATCCAATGCATGGTCTTCTTTTTTTTTTCTCTTCTCTCATGCATGTATAACTATCGGTTTTGTTAGTTCTCAGGCGCCTGAGAACTTCTTAAGTCTCAGTCGTCTCTTTCACCGTTCGATTTACCTCGTGATTCGTGCAAAGTGGAAGTTACACATGAGTTACAACTTGAATGTTATGAGTTGCAACTAGGTTGTAACTGAGAATTAGTACAAATCTTACGAGTTGCAACTAGGTTGCAACTAAATTTTTATTAGGATGACATCAGCGACTTAGACATAAGAAGTTCTTAGGCGCCTAAGATCTAGGCACTCCCTATAACTATTGGTGCATGTAGTAATCAAGTGGGTGAGTTATTGATTTTCTTAATCCTATCAAAATGGCCCATAAGCCTTATAATCCCTAACAGAGGGAGTACGGTACTATTTTTATCGTTATTTTTTGAAAACAGTTGTGCACACAGCTATATTAATATAGCTATCACGATTAATTACTTCTAGTTAATAAGAGAGGCAAGATGAGACGGATTGTTATTAACTAGAAGTAATTACTAATTAGTAAAATAATCTTGAAGAGCTTCAGCGTGCTTGACCATCCCGGCCACCACACCACGTGAGGCTTAGATCCCACCCTGTCGCGCCAAACCAGCTAAAAGAAATGGACACGAGTGTCAGAGGTGTGTCGCCGGCAGGAGGCGCACACGACAGGATCACCGGCGTCTGAGTAGGTTTCCGTCCGGCAGCACTCGTCCTGATGCGTGCCGGCGTGCAAGCAAACACCTCACCGCCTCGGTCGGTCGCCGACGTGTCACTGTCCTCTTCCTCTGCCCACGTCTCTGCCCCCCTTTCTGCTCAACCGAAATTAAGAGGATCTGGAGACAATCTGCACGAGCGATCTCTGTTTAATTCGGGATAGCTGATCGTGACATATAAAACCGCTGATCTGAACAGTAAGAAAACATGCAGTTGCTTCACTGCAGGATCATACGATGGATCGATCTTCTTGGTGTAATTGAGTATACTGTAGATCGGATTGGATTGGATTTGCATTGGATTGCGACGGGCGCAATCATTACTCTGGACCTGGTAGTACTAAGTATATTGGATTGCGACGGGGTCACAAAAATAATGTACGTACGTTCAAATATATTATACTAAGTATTTCGGTTGAATGGTAAATTAAAATGATTTGCAGAGGTTGCTTCTAGCTCAACTTTGCTGCCACTGGTAGTATTTTGTTTGCTGGTGACCTGGTGAGTTTGTCGTTAGCTTCGGAACAAAGAACACAAATTCATCCAGAGATAAGAAAGGGAACTGTGATTGCGTACAGCAGCTCGGGTTGTTTAAAAAAGGAATCCTATCTCTAGGCGGCGAAAGTGTATTTCAGGTTTACCAAAACATGTCCTGTTTTCTCGACATCCAAGGATAGAAATACCGTCACGTCAGTATCGGTAAGCTTTACTAAAACATGTCTTGTTTGCCCTCAAAAAAGCATGTCTTGTTTTCTCTTCCACATCCAAAGAACACAATACCATCACATCAGTATCACAAGCTATAGACTTGCCCAAAAGTGCGCGGCGTACGCGATAGAGGAGAACCTCCGTGTCGAGAGCAAGCAAGTTCCGCAGAAAGCTGATTTTTTATCTATTAATAATCATCAACAGTAGTATAATTTTCTTAAAAGTAATAAAAATTAAAAATAGGTCAATGGACCATCTAGCGACGACTACAGACATTGGCACGAGCCGAAGGTGTGTCGCATTCCTCGCCCCTCCATCGCCGGAGTCGGGCAAAACTTTGTCGTAGTAAAGCTTGTTCTAATAGACAGACGGGAAGTCGTCGTGCTAAGGCCCCAAAGGACCAGCGCACCAGAGCAGCAACCGTCGCCGAAGATGACCAATGTAGATCGGAAGTGACTGACCAACAATGAAAAACGAACCGATCCCAAGGGATCTGTCGGACACACGACTCCACACATCCTCCGTCGATGCTAGACGTGCCACCGAAGCGAGGATAGGACGAGGAATACCTTATTCTGACTTCAGGACGTAGCCGTCGCTTCAACATCCTAAAAGAAGACACTAAAAATAGTCTAAACAAAACACTAAGACATCCCGCCGGCGAGGGGCCGTGGTCCGCCACGCCTCCAAGGCCCTAAGGCCACCGGAGACGGGACGGACCGGTGGCGTCGCCGGTGGAGGGAAGGAACCCTAGATTGGTTTTGCCGCCGCCTCTTGAGAGAACGTCTCTCTAGGTCCCGTACCGGTTCGGTGACTAGCGATTCATTTCTATAACATGGACGGCTGCAAAGTTTCACCTTTCTGCTGATAGTATAAGAACATAGAGGAAAATTAAGTCATGGTGGCTGTGTGAGACGCAAGGCATGAACTGGTTCTTCCGCGGAATCTTCGGCCGTAGAGGATCTCGCCCGGCCGCCACGCCGCATGTGCTTTGGAATATTAGGGTTTTGCGTCCAAGTCATATGGTGGCCGGTTTGGCCCCTTAGGCTTGGTGCGGCTGACCCAAGGCCCCCCTGGATCTTCTTGTGATGTCCTGAATCCAATCCGAAACTCCAAACAATATTCTGTCTCCAACTCATATTTCATATCTACTTAAACAACATCGAATCCTTAAGTGTGTCACTTTACGGTTCGTGAACTATGCAGACATGATTGAGACACCTCTCCGATCAATAACCAATAGTGGGACCTAGAGATCCATAATTGCTCCCACATATTCAACGATGACTTCATGATCGAATGAATCATTTAACATACGATACCGATTCTCTTTGTCGCGCGGTAATTACTTATCCGAGGCTCGATCGTCGGTATCTCCATACCTAGTTCAACCTCGTTACTGATAAGTACTCTTTACTTGTATTTTGATGTGTGATACGTCCAATTTGCATCACCATTCTATATCATAATTTACCTCCATTCATTGATATATGTCTTATTATGAGGTATTACTTATTGCTTTCCATCTGTTTATGCATGTTGGATGATTCTTGGAGGATGAATTGCTGGAGTCTGGATTCTGATGGAAAAGAAGGCGTTTTGGTGCAATTTCGCGAAGATCCGAAAAATACCAGAAAATATTATTTTTCCAGAAGACGGAGGAAGCCAGAAGGAGGAGCGAAGAGGGGACGCAGGGGGCCCACACCCCCTAGGTGTGGGTCCCCCCTGGGCGCGCCTAGGGCAGGTGTGGCCCACTTGTCCCGTTCCCGACTCCGCCCCTTCGCCAAATCTTCCCTACGGAACCCTAAGACTAGGGGAGCGACCACAGAGAGATTTTCGCCGCCTCTTGGGGCGGAAAACACCAAGAGAGAAAGATCTCTCTGGCAGGCAGATTTTTGCCGAGGGAATTCCTTCCCGGAGAGAGTAGACTGATGCGTGCGCCCGGCGCCAGAAAAGTTAATGGTGCTTGACGCGGCACTTTGTTGAAACCCCAAGAGCAAGGTGTGATGAGCACACCAGCAAGTTTCCCTCAGTAGAGACCGAGGTTATCGAACCAGAAGGAGGAAGGAAACGTCTCAAAGGTGTTGCAAGCAACGTGGAAACCTGCACAACACAAACTCAAGTGTCTCAATGAATCAGTGAGGTTGTCAAGCTCACCGGTTTGCTGTAACAAAAGATTAAACGTATGGTGTGGAAGGTAATGGATTACAAGAAGTAAACAAGTAACAGTGGAAGATGTATCAATGGTAAAGATTGGACCTGGGTCCATAGTTCACTACAGGTGCTCTCCTTAGATAAACAACATGGCATGAAGGGTAAACAAATTACAACAGGGCAATTGATAGGAACTGAGCAAGGCATAACAATGCAATTACTAGTCAGAAAGATCATATGAGATTTGATTGGGCAATACAACAAGATATATAGACCGCCATCCAACTGCATCTATGACTAGAAGTCCACCTTCAGGTTATCATCCGAACCCCCTCCAGTATTAAGTTGCAAGCAACAGACAACTGCTTTAGGCAAAGTATGTAAGGTAAACAGTCCACATGTTCCATGAACAAGAGACCGTTATTTTCTCCCTAGTAGCAACAGCACATCTACAACCGAAGAGATTATTGTCACTTCCCTTGGAAACTAGAGGCATGAACCCACTATCGAGCATAAATACTCCCTCTTGGAGTCACTAGCAACTACTTGGCCAAGATAGCCACTAACAATGGAGAGCATGCAAGATCACAAACAACACATACATGATAGAATCATAAAGACAAAACCATTAATCAAACCAACATAATAATCTCAATCCATCGGATCCCCGCAAACACAACATGCTTGATTACAAATAGATTAGATCTTGATCATGAACGGAGCTCACAAGATCTATACATGAAAGCACGAAGGAGGAGATATAACCATCTAGCTACTACATGGACCCATAGTCCAAGGTGGAACTACTCATGAATCATACCGGAGAGAAGGCCTCCAGGATGATCTCCCCTCCGGCAGGGTGCCGGGAAGAACTTCAGATCCCCCGATCTAGGGACGATGGTGGCGGAGGATACAGACGGTTTCGTGGAGATTTGATCGGGTGCTTAGGGTGTAGGCATCAGGGGCGTCTTATAGGCGAAGGGGGAGGCCGAGTTGGTGGCTAGGGGGCCCACACCCTGCCTAGGCGTAGGCCCACCCCTGGCTGTGCCTACGGGGGGTGTGGCCCCTCTGGCTCGCATCTCCGTCTCCCCTCTGGACTTCTTGTTCCCCACGGAAAGTTATTGACTTTGACGTTTGTCCCGTCCAATTCCGAGAATATTTCTTTCCTAGCTTTTCTGAAACCAAAAACAGCAGAAAACAGGCAATTGGCACTGTGGCAACTTGTTAATAGGTTAGTACAAAAAAAGCACCTCAAAGTGTAGATAAAGCAAAGCAAAGTAGATACTAACAAGCATGGAACATCAAAAATTATAGATACGTTTCCGACGTATCAAGCATCCCCAAGCTTAACTCCTCCTCGTCCTCGAATAGGTAAGTGATAAAAAGAATATTTTTTCAGGTGACATGTACCCTCACAATAAAGATCTAACCATATGCAAGCATTGAAAGTTGGGATCAAAGAACTCTAAACATGAACATGAAAGAATGGAGTTCTAACAGTAGGACAGAGCAACTACTGTTGCAACATGACAAGATACAAACAAAGATCATGAATAACATGCATTGAAAAACGTTTGTTTGTTTCACATACAGAAAACATAGCATAGTGGTGTAGGGTTTCACAGCATGGAAAACAAAAAAAATCTACCGCATACAAACAAACAAGCCAAGATCTATCTACTAGATCGTAGCAACGAGTCGATGGAATAACTCACCCTCGAAGATTCCAAAGTGTTTAACGAGAGCGGATTCTCGTGGGTGATGTAGTCATACTCTTGCCGATCTCAAGATCGCGTAGACGATCATTCTGGCGCTGCGTTCTGGCAGCGCTTCCGTAGTCGGTCACACGTTCGGTACTCGACAAAGACCTTCCTCTCCCTTGTTCCAGCAGGCAGCGGAGGTTGTAGCACTCTCCTCGCGATTCCGGCAGCACAACGGCGTGGTACCGGAAGTAGAGGGGAGATCTCGCAGGGCTTCGCCTTAAGCCGGAGCGAGTATGGTGGACTATGAGAGAGATCCTCGGCGATCTAGGGTTTAGACGCACCAAGGAGGAGCGTCTAGGGCCGGCGGCTAGGGCTTGGAGCAGCCCAAGTCGGCGGCTAGGGTTTCCCTAGGCGGCGGCGGCAGGAGGTGGCGGCGCAGACGGCTGGGAGCTAGGGTTTGCGGGGTGCGTGGTGTAGGTCTTGGAGGGGCAGCCCTGCCCCTCCTTATATAGGTGGAGGGGGCGCGCTAGGGGAGGGGAGTCCCTCCCCAACTCGGATCCCAAGTGGGCCGGCGGTGGAGGGAGGGAACTACTCCCCAAGTAGGTTTCCTACTTCCCCTCTACCTCACAAAATAGCCGTTTGACTTTTCAAATTGGCGTTTGACTTTTCAAACTAGGATTTGATTAAACCCTTTATTTTGTTCAGCGATGACACCTAGTACATGATGCAATCATTCCAACTTGATATGACACATTCATGTACCCTTCCCCTCCGGAGTGCCGGACATTCCGGAACCTTCTAGAACATTCCCGATGAAAACACCGGAACCATTCTCCAACCCCGAAACAGGACTTTCCTTATATGAATCTTATTCTCTGGACCATTCTGGATCTCCTCGTGATATCCCGGATCCCATCCGAGACTCTGAACAACATTCGGTCTCTTACTCATCATTCCATAACTACTCAAACAACGTCGAATCCTTAAGTGTGTCTCCCTACGGTTCGTGAATTATGCGGACATGATCGAGACACTTCTCCAAACAATAACCAATAGAGGAATCTGGAAATTCATATGGCTCCCACATATTTCTACGATTACTTTGCGATCGAATGAACCACTTACATACGATACCAATTTCCCTTTGTCTCACGATAGTTTACTTATCCGAGGTTATGATCGTCGGTATCTCTGCATACCTAGTTCAACCTCGTTACTGATAAGTACTCTTTTCTCGTTCTCGTGATATGTGATCCCTTGTGAGCCAGTCACATGCTTGCAAGCCAATTGGATAACATTTCACCGAGAGGGCCTAGAGTATATCTATCCGTCATATGGATGGACAAATCCCACTCTTGATCCATGTGTTTCAACCAATACTTTCCGAACACTCAATGCCACCTTTATAGCCACCCAGTCATGGTGTGGTGTTTGATGTCAGCAAAGCATCCTTCCGGTAAAGGTGATATGCATGATCTCATGGTCGAAGGAATTAGGTTACTATGTATCAGAAAGCATATAGCAATTGAACTATTAAAATGACTTGATCTTTATGCTACGCTTATCTACAGGAGTATGTCCACCATATCATTCTCCTAATGATATGATCTTGTTGTTAATAACATCTCAATGTTCATGATAGGGAAACCACAATCATTTATTAACCAACAAGCTAGTATTATAAAGAGGCTTTACCAGGGACTCTATTTTAGTTTACAAATCACACAAGTATTAATGTTTCCTTGTTAATACTATTATAGCATGAATGTAAACATTTATCATAAACACAAAGATATAATAATAACTACATTTATTATTTCCTCTAGGGCATATCTCCAACAGTCTCCCACTTGCACTAGAGTCATCTAATCTAGATTACATGGTAATATACCGAACACCCATGGCAGTTTGGTGTTGGTCATGTTTTGCCCTCGGGAGAGGTTTAGTCAACGGATCCGCCACATTCAGATCTGTGTGTACTTTGCAAATCTTTATGTCCCCATCTTGGACATGTTCTCGAATAGCGTGAAAACGTAGCTTGATGTGCTTCAGCTTCTTGTGTGACCTTGGTTCTTGCGCATTGGCTATGGCGCCCATGTTATCACAGTAGATAGACATTGGGTCCAGCGCACTTGGAACCACACCCAGCTCTGTAATGAACTCTTTCGTCCATATCGCTTATTGTGAAGCCTCTGAAGCAGCCATGTATTCCGATTCAGTTGAAGATCTCGCCACAACGCTTTGTTTTGCACTCCTCCAGCTAACTGCTGCACCATTCAAAGTAAATACGTATCCAGATTATGATTTAGAATCATCCGGATCGGTGTTCCAACTAGCATCGGTGTAACCATTAACAATGAGTTGTTCATCACCTCCATAAGAAAGAACCATATCCTTAGTTCTTCTCAAGTACTTAAGGATGTTTTTGACCGCTGTCCAATGATCCACTCCTGGATCACTTTGATGTCTGCTAGTTAAACTAACAGCATATGCAATGTCGGGTCTTGTACATAGCATGGCATACATTAGAGATCCTATGGCTGAGGCATAGGGAGTCTTACTCATCCTTTCTCTATCTTCTGCTGTTGTCGGACTTTGAGTTTTACTCAAGGTCATATTGGGCAACATGGGCAAAAACCCTTTCTTGCTATCTTCCATTCCAAACCTCTTTAGAACTTTGTCCAAATATGTACTTTGTGACAATGATATTAGGCGTCTCGATCTATCTCTATAAATCTTTATGCCCAATATATAAGTTGCTTCGCCAAGATCCTTCATTGAAAAACTATTATTCAAATATTCCTTGACAGTATTGAGAAGGTCTACATCATTCCCAATCAACAATATGTCATCTACATATAGTATTAAGAATGCTACAGAGCTCCCACTCACTTTCTTGTAAATACAAGCTTCTCCATAAGTTTGTATAAAACCAAAACTTTTGATTACTTTATCAAAACGTTGATTCCAACTTCGGGATGCTTGCTTCAACCCATAGATGGACCGTTGAAGTTTGCATACCTTGTTAGCATCTTTAGGATCGACAAAACCTTTGGGTTGCATCATATACAACTCTTCATCAATGTCTCCATTGAGGAATGCTGTTTTGACATCCATCTGCCATATCTCATAATCATAATATGCAGCGATTGCTAACATAATCCTCACAGACTTTAGCTTCTCTACAGGTGAGAAAGTCTCATCGTAGTCAACTCCTTGAATTTGCCGAAATCCTTTTGCGACAAGTCGAGCTTTATAGACAGTAACATTACCATCAGCATCTGTTTTCTTCTTGAAAATCCATTTGTTCTCGATAGCCTTCCGGCCATCCGGTAAGTCCACCAAAGTCCATACTTGGTTTTCGTACATGGATCCAATCTCGGATTTCATGGCTTCTTGCCATTTATTGGAACCTGGGCTCATCATCGCTTCCTCATATGCCGCAGGGTCATCGGTTTTGTCCACCAACATGACACTCATAACAGGATCATACCAATCAGGAGTGGTACGAGTTCTCGTTGACCTGCGAGGCTTCGTAGCAACTACAACCGAAGTTTCATGATCATCATCATTAGCTTGCTCTCTTATTGGTGCAGGCACCACAGGAACTTCTTCTGGTGCTGCGCTACTCGCAATTTCGAGAGAAGGTTCAACAACCTCGTCGAGTTCTACTTTCCTTCCAGTCACTTCTTTCGAGAGAAATTCCTTCTCTAGAAAGGATCCATTTTTAGCAACGAAGATTTTGCCTTCGGATCTATGATAGAAGGTATACCCAATAGTTTCCTTCGGGTATCCTATGAAGACGCATTTTTCCGCTTTGGGTTCAAGCTTGTCCGGCTGTAACTTCTTTACATAGGCTTCGCAACCCCAAACTTTAAGGAACGACAATTTAGGTTTCTTCCCAAACCATAATTCATACGGTGTCGTTTCAACGGATTTAGATGGTGCCCTATTTAAAGTGAATGCGGCTGTTTCTAATGCATAACCCCAAAATGATAGCGGTAAATCTGTAAGTGACATCATAGAACGAACCATATCTAAGAGAGTTCGATTACGACGTTCGGACACACAATTACGCTGTGGTGTTCCCGACATTGTCAATTGTGAAAGTATTCCGCATTTCTTCAAATGCTCGCCAAACTCGTAACTTATATATTCACCTCCACGATCAGAACATAGAAATTTAATCTTCTTGTTACGTTGATTCTCAACCTCACTTTGAAATTCCTTAAACTTCTCGAAAGTTTCGGACTTATGTTTCATGAAATAGATATACCCATATCTACTCAAGTCATCCGTGAAGGTAAGAACATAACGATAACCACCGCGCGGTGCTACACACATTGGACCACACACATCGGTATGTATGATTTCCAATAAGTCCGTAGCTCGCTCCATCATACCAGAAAATGGAGTCTTGGTCATTTTACCCATCAGACATGCTTCGCATCTTTCAAGTGATTCGAAATCAAGTGATTCAAGAAGTCCATCGGAATGGAGTTTCTTCATGCGCTTCACTCCAATGTGACCAAGACGACAGTGCCAGATATAGGTCGAGTTATCGCTCGATTTCAAACGTTTAGCCTCAAATGTTATTAATATGTGTATTTCCACTATCGAGATTCAATAAGAATAGACCATCTATCAAAGGTGCATGTGCATAAAACATATTACTCATATAAATCGAACAACCATTATTCTCGGACTTAAACAAGTAACCGTCTCGCAATAAACAAGATCCCGATATAATGTTCATGCTTAACGCAGGCACCAAATAACAATTATTTAAGTATAAAACTAATCCCGATGGTAGATGAATAGGTAGCGTGCCGACCGCGATCACATCAACCTTTGATCCGTTTCCCACGCGCATCGTCACCTCGTTCTTCGCTAGCTTCAGTTTATTCTGCAGCACCTATTTCGAGTTACAAATATGAGCAACCGAACCAGTATCAAATACCCAGGCACTACTACAAGTACTAGTGAGATACACATCAATAACATGTATATCGGATATACCTTTCTTCTTGATGTTTCCGTTCTTCAAATCCGCCAAGTACTTTGGGCAATTCCGCTTCCAGTGACCTTCTCCCTTGCAGTAAAAGCACTCAGTATCAGGCTTAGGTCCAGCCTTGGTCTTCTTTGTCAGCGCGGTAACTTTCTTACCACCCTTCTTGAAGTGTCCCTTTTGCTTAGACTTTCCTTTCTTGAATTTGGTGGTCTTATTGACCATCAACACTTGGTGCTCTTTCTTGATCTCCACTTCTACAGATTTCAACATGGCGAAGAGTTCTGGCAACTGCTTGTTCATGTTTTGCATATTCTAGTTCATCCCAAAGTTCTTGTAACTTGGTGGTAGTGACTGGAGGACATGATAAATCCCCAAAGCATTAGGAATCACTATACCCAAGCTTTGAAGTTTGTTTGCGTGCCCAGACATCTTAAGCACATGCTCACTGACGGAGCTGCCCTCTTCCATCTTGCAGTTAAAGAACTTTTCAGAAGCCTCATAGCTCTCAATTGCCGCGTGAGTCTCAAAGATCAATTTGAGATCACGGACAATATCATGTGGGTCTGAATTCTCAAACCTTTTCTGAAGCTCCGATTCTAAACCATACAAGATAGCACACTGAACTGTGGAGTACTGAGTCTTCCGAGCGAGGTAAACATTCTTTACTCCATCGGTAGCAGTAGCAACAGGTGGGTCACCCAGCGGTGCATCCAGCACATAGGTCAAATTACCAGCTATGAGGACAATCCTCAAATTGCAGAACCAATCCACGAAGTTGCTTCCATTATTTTTCAACTTTTCTTTCTCTAGGAACGCATTAAAATTGATGGTAGGGGCCGCCATTGATCTACAACATATTTGCAATAGTTTAGACTAAGTTTATGACAAATTGAGTTCTAATTAATAGTTAAATTAATCTTGGTGAACTCCCACTCAAAACAATATCCCTCACATTGTTTTAGTGATCACACGAACCAAATCCACCACATCAATACCGATCATCACGAGAGTTGATGTAGTTTCAATGGCGAACAATCGACATGTTCATCATATCTACTATATGATTCATGCTTTACCTTTCGGTGATCCGTGTTCCGAGACCATGTCTGTACATGCTAGGCTCGTCAAGATCAAACCTTAGCTTCCGCATGAGCAAATCTGGCTTGCTCACGTTGTATACACTTGCGGAATCTAACACACCCGATCATCATGTGGTGCTTCGAAACAACAAGCTTTAGCAACGGTACTTACTAAGGATGAACACTTTAGAACTTGAAATTCATATGCATGAGGGATCATCTTATAATGCTACCGTCGTTAACTAAGCAATACAAGATGCATAAAGGATTAATATCACATGCAATTCATAATATGTGATATGATATGGCCTTTCTTCTTTGTGCTTCCGATCTCCATCTTCAAGCACGAACATGATCTCCATCATCACCGGCATTGCATCAAGGTCAATGACGCTGCTCCATGGTTGTCGTCCACCGGCTTCAACTATTACAACTACTTTGAATAGACACGCGGGTCTTAACAGAATTTAAAGACAACCATACGGCTCCTGCCGGTTGCCAACTTACAATAAGGAACATTGCATACATCAAATATAATCACAATCATGGCCATATCACATCACAGCACACCCCTGCAAAACAAAGTTAGACGCCTCTACTTTCTTTGCATGTTTTACGTGGTTTGGGGCTTTCAATAAGTGTCGTTCTAACTTACGAACAAGAACCACAACATTGATACTAGTATTGTCAATCACCCGTTGTAAATTGAATCTTAACTATGTTGGGAGAAACAGGCACCCCCAAAGCCACTTATGCAATACAAGTTGCATGTCAAGCGTGGAGCAAGTCTCATGAACGATGTCATGTAAGGTTAGCCCGGGCCGCTTCATCCCACCATCCCACAAGATGCAAAGTACACAATAAGCAATCGACAACAAAAGCATCAATGCCCACAATGACCATTGTGTTCTACTCGTGTAACAGATCTAGATATAGACATGGCTCTGATACCACTATAGGGTTTCGTAGCATGGAAAACAAAAAAATTCTACCGCATACAAACAAACAAGCCAAGATCTATCTACTAGATTGTAGCAACGAGTCGATGGAATAACTCACCCTCGAAGATTCCAAAGTGTTTAACGAGAGCGGATTCTCGTGGGTGACGTAGTCGTACTCTTGCTGATCTCAAGATCGCGTAGACGATCCTTCCGGCGCTGCGTTCCGGCAGCGCTTCCGCAGTCGGTCACACGTTCGATACTCGACGAAGACCTTCCTCTCCCTTGTTCCAGCAGGCATCAGAGGTTGTAGCACTCTCCTCGCGATTCCGGCAGCACAACGGCGTGGTACCGGAAGTAGAGGGGAGATCTCGCAGGGCTTCGCCTTAAGCCGAAGCGAGTATGGTGGACTATGAGAGAGATCCTCGGCGATCTAGGGTTTAGACGCACCAAGGAGGAGGGTATAGGGCCGGCGGCTAGGGCTTGGAGCATCCCAAGTCGGCGGCTAGGGTTTCCCTAGGCGGCGGCAGCAGGAGGTGGCGGCGCCGGCGGCTGGGATCTAGTGTTTGCGGGGTGCGTGGTGTAGGTCTTGGAGGGGCAGCCCTGCCCCTCCTTATATAGGTGGAGGGGGCGCGCTAGGGGAGGGGAGTCCCTCCCCAACTCGGATCCCAAGTGGGCCGGCGGTGGAGGGAGGGAACTCCTCCCCAAGTAGGTTTCCTACTTCCCCTCCACCTCACAAAATAGCCGTTTGACTTTTCAAATTGGCGTTTGACTTTTCAAACTAGGATTTGATTAAACCCTTTATTTTGTTCAGCGATGACACCTAGTACATGATGCAATCATTCCAACTTGATATGACACATTCATGTACCCTTCCCATCCGGAGTGCCGGACATTCCGGAACCTTCTAGAACATTCCCGATGAAAACACCGGAACCATTCTCCAACCCCGAAACATGACTTTCTTTATATGAATCTTATTCTCCAGACCATTCCGGATCTCCTCGTGATATCTCGGATCCCATCCGAGACTCTGAACAACATTCGGTCTCTTACTCATCATTCCATAACTACTCAAACAACGTCGAATCCTTAAGTGTGTCTCCCTACGGTTCGTGAATTATGCGGACATGATCGAGACACTTCTCCAAACAATAACCAATAGAGGAATCTGGAAATTCATATGGCTCCCACATATTTCTACGATTACTTTGCGATCTAATGAACCACTTACATACGATACCAATTTCCCTTTGTCTCACGATAGTTTACTTATCCGAGGTTATGATCGTCGGTATCTCTGCATACCTAGTTCAACCTCGTTACTGATAAGTACTCTTTTCTCGTTCCCGTGATATGTGATCCCTTGTGAGCCAGTCACATGCTTGCAAGCCAATTGGATGACATTTCACCGAGAGGGCCTAGAGTATATCTATCCGTAATATGGATGGACAAATCCCACTCTTGATCCATGTGTTTCAACCAATACTTTCCAAACACTCAATGCCACCCTTATAGCCACCAGTCATGGTGTGGTGTTTGATGTCATCAAAGCATTCTTCCGGTAAAGGTGATATGCATGATCTCATGGTCGAAGGAATTAGGTTACTATGTATCAGAAAGCATATAGCAATTGAACTATTAAAATGACTTGATCTTTATGCTACGCTTATCTACAGGAGTATGTCCACCATATCATTCTCCTAATGATATGATCTTGTTGTTAATAATATCTCAATGTTCATGATAGGGAAGCCACAATCATTTATTAACCAACAAGCTAGTATTATAAAGAGGCTTTACCAGGGACTCTAGTTTAGTTTACAAATCACACAAGTATTAATGTTTCCTTGTTAATACTATTATAGCATGAATGTAAACATTTATCATAAACACAAAGATATAATAATAACTACATTTATTATTGCCTCTAGGGCATATCTCCAACAAGTGGAAATCAGCTTGTCCCTCATAGAGTAGCAATATAGATGCATGGGACACCTCCAAAGTTCACAAGGGTGACTAGAAACAAGTAGCACAAGAACAAGTAATTACACAATATGCATCAATCAATAAGCTTTGGAACACTGCACACAGGATGACAACTATGCTCTCTTAATGGTGCCTAAAGGTAGAAGGTGGAGACTCAAGTAATGGTGGAAGAAAAGCCTTTTGTAAAGGAAGAAGGGATTTCAAGTTTCAAAAAGAGCTTCCAAATATTATGGTACTTGTTAGCTTTCAGCCCTCATTGCCCCTATCATAAGCATCTTGAAGTGATTAAGGTTAAAGTGAAGAAACTAGGGAGTATATGCTTGACGAAGTATAAGTTGCTAATCTCATGTCCCTTGAATGTGAGGGCCACACCTCATGCTACATCAACTTTGGGCCCAGGCAAGTTCTTGTCATTCTAAGTATTTGCATATCATTGAGAACCGCCAACGGGGTACCCCTTGCACATGGTACAGGATCTTTACCATTACCAAAATGACAAGGCAAGTAGACAATGAGCATCTCAGCAATCTTTTTATTTACTAAATGCATAGTTTTTTATTGAGGATGCTTCACAGATAGCTCACTATGGTGATGCTGCAAGTTTCCACCATGATTAGGCATGGCTTAGGCTAGCGGCCTAGGAATTTCTCTAGCACAGAATACAAACTCCATGTACTTACAAATTCCCTTTTTATTTCACACCTGTGACATCCACAGACAAAAGAGCATGATATCAACTGAGTACAAAGTATAAGTGAAATGTTGAAAACGTTCCCCATGACAGTATGGTTCTGCTAATTCCAACGTATAAGTGCAAGCATATACAACATAGCGCCACAATGGTTCAAGTTTATTAGGGGCAAAGAATATAAAGTGTGCCATCAAGTTCGTGAGAGCTTTAATCACCAAGTTCTCACATAGTAGTTGGAAGATAGTTCAAAACAAGAATGTACTTGGAATGGTGTAACACACCATGGATAGGAGTTTATAGTGGACACTTTGTAATAACTTGGTTTCTTTGGGAGTTGGAAGCATGAGTATAGCTTACTCATACAAGTGGAGGCTAGCAAAAGACTGGGAGCAACCAACTAAGAGAGCAATAATGGCCATAATCATGCAGAGCAACAAAGCAGTACTAATCAAAGCAGAGAGTGGTACTACAAGTCAAGGACTACATGATCATAGAGGCTATGGTGACTTGTGAGAGTCATAACATGGTGTGAGCATGTGCCAAGTCAACCCAAACAAAGCATTAAAGGAGAATACCACAATACTATGCTTTTGCATGCTAAAACAACGCATAATTTCTTCAAGGCACACTAAGCAATCTCAATGACTTGGAGCAATCCATGCTACAGCAATAACTACTAAGAATAAGTTCAAAAGAACACCTAGCATGGCATGATAAAGTCTAAGTCACAGTTAATGCAAGCTCCTCTTGCATTTCAAGCAAGAACTTACTACTCCTTTCCAACACCAAGCAACTTATTTGCAAAACAACACAGCGAGAACGGGGGTCCAAACTACTCAAGCAAACTAAACAACTAAGCAAAGCAAACGAAAAATAGACGCTCCAAGAACAACACAACTGTGCATGAAACAATAAAAATTTCCTATCCCTAGTGATTTTGGTGTTTATAACAACACACATATCAGACTAATTATTTGCCAAGTGTACCACACGTTGTATCAAGAAATCCTTGGCTCATTCCTCCCAAAAAGTGGTTTTGCAGTGTACCGGGTGTACTATATTTTGCTACTAGGCTTGGCAGTGTGTTTGGACAAAGCGTCCAAAACCTTCTGTCTGGCTAGGTAGTAAAAAGCGCGGCAGTAAGTTTTGGCAAGTTGCCAAATGCCTCTGCCAGGCTAGGTACCGCTTTTTACTACCTAGCGTGTCAGTAGGTTTTGGCAAGTTGCCAAATGCCTCTGCCAGGCTATGTACCAAAAATCGGTAGTACCGCATTTTAGTACCTAGAGTGGCAGAAGCTTTTTGCAAGTTGCCAAAAGCTTTTGCTGCGCTAGGTACTAAAATGCGGTACCGCATTTTGGTACCTAGGCAGGCAGTAGCTTTTGGCAAGTTGCCAAAAGCTACTGCCCACCTAGGTACCAAAATGCGGTAGTACCATATTTTAGTACCTAACGCGACAGAGGGTGTTTGGCAAGTTGGCAAATGCTTTTGTCCTCCGCAGTACCAACGTGCGGCACTACCGCATGCGTCCGATAGTACCGTGCCCCAGGGGCGGTACTACCGCTGTGCGGTAGCTCCACAAATTGATACCGCTGGTGGGTAGGGCCTGTGTGCTTTGACTAACGCACTTCCGGTACCAGGCGAGTAGTACCGGTGTTTTCCGGTACTACCGCTTGGAAATCCGTACTACCGCTGCATTAAAAGCTCAACAGTCAGATCTGCTCTGGGAGCTATAAGTATCCCTCCACCTACCTTGGTACAAAGTGCTCATTGCATTGAAGACTACCACCTCCATTTGAGACACCAAATCACCAAGATCTCTTCACTCCACCATAAAGTCTTTGATCTTTGGAAAATCGAAGGAGGAGGCCTTGATCTACTACTTCCCCAAAAGAGATCTTCATTTCCTCCTCATTCATTTGAGGGCCCCATTGCTCTAGTGTTTTTCTTTGGAAACCCTAGTTCTAGATTTGGTTCTTACAAGCTTGTCTTTGATTGTCTTGATATCTTGCTTGTATTTGGGAGCCTCCAATTGAGTTATGGATGTGTGCCCCGAACTTGTTGTAAAGGTGCCAGCTTCCACCTCGAAGGTTGCCGATATAGTGGAAGGTGGATCGATCTCGTTGGGGTGAGATTCATCGGAGAACAAGAGAGGCCTCTCATGGTGTTGGTGGTTTGAAAAGACCCCCTCTCCAAATGTATACATACTTCCCCTCAAAAGGAAGGAACTACGGGAAACAAATCCTTGTGTCTCCGCGTCCACCACTTTGGTTACTTCTATCCTTTACCACACTTTACTTACTTGTTCTTACTTAGTGTTGTCTTAGCTTGTGCTTGTTTGTCATATAGGTAAATTCATCTTAGTTGCATTATCTAGAGAATTTACCTTTCTTGTCAAACCTTAATTTGAAAAAGAAGAAAATTTGAAGTAGCACATATTCACCCCCCCCCTCTAGGTGCACGTACGATCCTTTCAATTAGTATCAGAGCCTCGACTCTTTATTCGGGCTTTACCGCCTAAGGGTATATGGGTAGCAATGAGGAGGAAGGTGGTGGTGAGCATACCACGGTGACCATGGATGATCTCAATAACTTGGAAACAAGATTGAGCTCCACCATGGTCAACGAGATCAAACAATTGCAAAAGTTAATTGAGCAACTTGTTAAAGATAAGGTGGGCTCATCATCCCCTTCTACTCTAGAGGAGCCTCCATCTGTTGTACCTAAGGGTAATGCCCCGGTATCACCCGAGGGTACGGTGGGGGAGGGTAAACAAGATAACTCTAATTCCTCCACACAAAATGATGGTGGTAAGGGTGAGCACCGTGATTCATGGTACTCTCTCGACCCCCCAATTCCTGACCCTCATATAAACAATAGAGGTGACACACCTAAGCTTGAAGCATCTACTACTTTTGCTCAATGGCAATCTCTAATGAAAACTCATGCGCGCAGCTCTTGCATTGAATTATGGAACATCATTAAACAAGGACTCTACATTGGGGATCCTAACAACTTGAGAAATTGTCAATAGTAAACTCAATGCCACCGCCTTGCACATGATTCAACAAGGATTGGGTACAAAGGATTATCCACACATTGAGCACCTCAGCACTGCCAAGGAAGCTTGGGATGCTCTCACAATATTGTTTGTTGGGAATGAGAGCATGAGAAGGAACCGGTATGATGCACTAAGCAATGTAGCCGAAGGCTTCTACATGAAGGAAGGTGAAAATCATGAAGACATGTACCGTAGGCTCAAGACCACCGCCACCGCATTTAGAAATGTGGGTGCCTCACATGTGGACGATGCTTGGATAAAAGGGAAATATGTGAGTGCACTCATGCCCTTTGAGCCCACCGACTTAAAGAGCCTACAAGGAAGACACAACTACCATCTCATGACCTCCAATGAAATTATGAAAGAGATGGCCTCGTTCAAGGTTGCCGCCAAGAATGCCAAAGATGCCCATGCTCGTGCCCTTGGTATGAGCAATGTTGGCAACGTTGCTTTGAAGGCCAAAGTTGTGGAACATGGGGATGAAGATGATAGTGATGAAGGCCTCTTCATGGACCACCCCGATGATGTCAAGATTGCTCATAGTCAATATATGGCCTTATATGCAAAGAACTTTTGGAAGAACCCCGCCAAGGCCAAGATGGAAATGCAACGAATAAGCAACCCAAATGGGAAAAGATAAAATACCACTAGATTGAGAACTTGCTTCAATTGTGGTGACCGCTATCACTTTGTGGTGAGTTGCCCCTATGAGAAGAGAGAAGATCATGGGGGTAAACTTGTGTTGAAGAAAACTCCCAAAGCTCCTTACAAGAAACCCTTCATCAAGAAGAATCCCATCAACAAGAAGTAAGGAGAAATTGTATTGATCACTCATGAAGAATTCTCCTCCGACAATGAAGAAGATGAAGATGAGGAAGAAGAAACATCAAGTGGTGTGGCTGCTCTAGCCACTACCTATACTCCAACACTCTCACTCTTTGATTCTCCAAATGATAATGCTCCCAACAAGAACATCACTTGCCTTATGGCAAGAGGAACAGAGGTATCCTCATCATCTCACTCCACCCCCTTAGCTAATGATGAAATTGATGATGAGATGTCTCTTGACGTAAAAAGGGAATTAATTGCTTTTGATGAGTTTGTGACTAACTTACATGGGGAGGCCAAGACACATTTTGGGAACATATTATATCAACTTTCCCACACACACAAGAGCTCCTAGATGTAAGATGTAAACTTGGGCATGAACACATGATTGAACTAGATGCCCTAAATAATGCTCTAGAAGAAGAACAAGAGACTAGAATGTCTCTTGAACTAAAACTTGAAGGGCTTGATGACGCCAATGATGTAATTTTTAATAGACTCATCAAGGAACGTGATCATGCTATTGCTAAATATAAAAAGGCTAAAAAGGACAAGATTGAGTTTGGTGTGGTTCATAAAAAACTTGCCGAGGACCTTAGTTCACTTGACAAGGCTCATAAGGCATTGGAAAGTGAACTCTTGTCTCTCACAAAGTCCTATGAAACTCTTCAAACTCAATTGACCAATATTTCTTCACCTAGTAACTTCATTCCTTCTAGTAGTACAACTATTCTTGAAGAAAATACTAGGTTGAAGGGGGAGCTAGCAAAGGCCACATTTCCACAAGGAAACAAGTCCATTGATGAACTTTTGAGTAAGCAAAGGCATAGTGGTGAGAAAGGGGGCATTGGCTATGTCTCCAAATCCAAGAAGAAGAACAACAAGAATAAGAAGGCCAAGCCCGCACAAGAGAGAAACAAGACCATTGTGGATAGTAAGACCACAAGTGGTAAAACTATGTCTCATGATGACTTTGCGGGAAGTGATAACCCTCACTATGTTTTAATGCGTGATTATTATGGGGATGTGTATGCACAATATGTTGGCCCATATGATGGTTATATTGCTTGGTATATTTGGGTCCCCAAGACCCTTGTTGCTAAGAAAAGAGGACCCATTGAAAAATGGGTACCTAAAAATTAGCTTGACCTTTTGTAGACATGTGCTTCCGGAGGGTCAAAGTGGGTGCTTGATAGTGGTTGCACAAGTCATATGACCGGAAGCTCGTCTATTATCAAGGACTTAAAGCCAAATGATGATCAAATAACCGTGACATATGCCGACAAGTCAAAGTCTAAGTAATGGGTTTCGGCAAGGTTGTGGTTGCTCACGATATTACACTCGTGAACGTCATGCTTGTTGAGACCCTTGGGTATAATTTACTTTCAGTCTGTGCTCTTGGAAAGATGGGCTTTTCCGTATTTATTGATGTTGATATTGTGGTCCTCATGTGGAGCAAGTCTCTCAAGGTCACTTTCGTTGGGTACATCGAACATGACTTGTATGTGGTGGACTTTTCGGGGCAAACCACTACGAGTGCGATGTGCTTATTCAGAAAGGCCGATGTGGGTTGGTTATGGCATCGCCGACTAGCCCATGTCAATATGAGAACTTTGCAAAGTCTCCACAAGGAGGGCCATATTGTTGGACTAAAAGAAAATGTTTCCTTTGCCAAAGATCGTGTTTGCAGGGCTTGTGTTCTAGGAAAAATGCATGATGCTCCCCACAAGCCAAAGAACCGCATCAATTCTACCAAGATCTTGGAGCTCCTTCATGTGGATCTCTTTGGTCCTCCATCTCATGCAAGTCTTGGTGGGAAGAAATATTGTTTGGTGATTATTGATGACTTTTCAAGATACTCTTGGGTATATTTCTTCAAGTTAAAGAGTGAGACCCAAAAGACCTTCATCGACTTCATCAACATGGTTCAACATCAATACAATCTTCCCGTGTTGATCATAAGAAGTGACAATGGCACCGAGTTAAAGAACTATACCTTGAATGATTTCCTTAGTGATGAGGGGATAAAACACCAATATTCCGCTGCATATACCCCTCAATAAAATGGTGTGGCCGAGAGGAAGAACCGGACACTTATTGAGATGGCTAGGACCATGTTGGCGGAGTTTAAATCTCCATACAACTTTTGGGCCAAAGCCATATCCACCGCTTGCCATGCGTCAAACCGGCTCTACCTCCGCAAAGAAATCAACAAGACTTCATATGAAATACTTACCGGCAACAAGCCCAACATATCTTACTTCCGGGTGTTTGGTTGTAAGTGTTTCTATCTCATAAAAGGTTGTCGTTTGTCCAAATTCGAGTCTAAAGCATTAGAGGGTATTTTTGTTGGCTATGGTAAGCTCTCTGGAGCCGTCATAGAATCTTGTAGTGTGACCTTCGAAGAATATGAGGGTCCCCAAGGGGGATGTGTTGATGCTTGTGATGCAGATGATGAAATGCCTCGGGATGCCATAGGAAGAATGGGTGTGGGATATATCCGCCCCGTTGAGGAATCCCCTATGGCGGATCAAGAAGAACTATGCTCTACTCAAGTGGAGCCCTCATCTTTACAACAAAAACAACTTGTTCCATCTACTGAGGTGGACAATGACCCAAGCCAAAGACAAGCTGTGGACCCGCAACATGTTGATCAAGGTGACATCTCTAGTGAGGAGGAGCTTGATTCATTCTCCAGAATGTCAAGTGGTGCCAAGTCAATTACTCAAGGAAGATCCGTACAAACTGCCTTGAGACAAGCTCAAATCGACACTAGAAGAGTTCTTGATCTATACCAAGGTCAATATTTGCCTCTTAATGAAGAGAATGGTTCCCGTGATGATCAAGGTCAAGTTGATGGTCAAGACGAGGACCAGAATGATGAAGATGGTCCTCCAAGAAACAATGAGGAGATCCGCTCTCATCGGGAATCTAGAAAGGAGAGGATGTTTGAATTAAGAGACCACTCTCTACAAAATGTGGTTGGTGACCTAAGGAGAGGCATTTACACAAGAGCACAATTGAAGAGGTTCAGTGAGCACCAAGAACACATCTCCATGATTGAATCTAAGAAAGTGTGGGAAGCTCTTGAAGATTCGGATTGGTTATAAACAATGCACAAAGAGCTCAACAACTTTGAGAGAAACAAAGTATGGAAGTTAGTTGATAAGCCAAAGGATTGCCGCAACGTGATAGGCACCAAGTGGATATTCAAGAGCAAGAAATATGAGCATGGAACTATAGTAAGGAACAAGGCAAGATTGGTTGCACAAGGGTTCTCTCAAATTGAAGGCATTGACTATGGAGAGACATATGCACCCATGGTCGTATCCTCCTTGCTTATGCGGCACATCATAACTTTAAGTTGCAACAAATGGATGTAGAAAGTGCATTTCTTTATGGTCCATTAAATGAGTTGGTATATGTAAAGCAACCCCCGGGATTTGAGGATCCCAACTTCCCAAACCATGTCTAGAAACTTGATAAGGCGCTCTATGGGCTCAAGCAAGCCCCACGCACGTGGTATGAGCACCTTAGAGAGTTGTTGTTTGACCATGGATTTGAGGTTGGGAAAATCGATCCCACTCTTTTTACTAAGAAGGTCAATGGGGAGATTTTTGTATGCCAAATATATGTGGATGATATTATCTTTGGATCATCTAACAAAGCTTTTAACGATGAATTCTCAAAGCTTATGACTAGTAGGTTCCGGATGTTTTTGCTGGGGGAGTTGAAAGTATTTCTTGGTTTTGAGATCAAGCAAGTTAGAGGTGGGACATTCTTCAACCAAGCCAAGTATACTCAAGATATGCAAAATAGATTCAAAATGCAAGATTTAAATGGAGATCCTACTCCCATGGCTATAAAAACTCATCTAGAACAAAATCCCAATGGTAAAGATGTGGATCAAAAGGTATACCGGTCTATGATTGGTTCTTTGCTTTACCTTTGTGCATCTAGACCCGATATTGTGTTGAGTGTAGGTGTGTGTGCAAGATATCAAGCGGATCCTAAAGAAAGCCATTTAATGGCGGTCAAGAGAATCTTTCGATATTTAGTTCATACCCCATATTATGGTCTTTGGTATCCTCGAGGGTCAACATTTGATCTTTGTGGATACACGGAATCGGTTTGGGCGGGTGATAAGGATGATAGAAAATCAACATCCGGGGCTTGCCAATTCCTTGGTAGGTCCTTGGTATGTTGGTCTTCTAAGAAGCAAAATTGTATATCTCTCTCCACCGCCGAAGCCGAGTATGTGGCAGCTGCTAGTGTTTGCACCCAATTGCTATGGATGAGGAAAACTTTAAAGGAATACGGTGTCCTTTGTGACAAAGTGCCTCTTCTACGTGATAATGAAAGTGCCATCAAGATTGCATACAATTCGGTGGATCACACACGGACGAAGCATATTCAGATTCGTCATCACTTTATTAGGGATCATGTTGCTCGAGGTGATATTGATCTATTATATGTGTCAACCAAAGATCAACTTGCCGACATTTTCACGAAGCCACTTGATGAAGCAAGGTTTTGCTATTTGAGGACTGAACTAAATATCATAGATTCAAGGAGCTTGACTTGATCACCTTGCATTCTCACCTATGTCTTGACTCTTATTTGGTTTAGGTGTAGGCATGGATATAGGGGGAGTGCGGTCCTAATTTATTGGACTCTCCCTCCCCCATTATGCCCAAAGCAATCAAAAGCATTCCTCTTAATATCATTTTGTGATATGTGAGCTTAAATGATGAGTTTCGGTAATGGACCCAAGATATATCTTCGTGGTGCCAAGCCGAGTATACTCAAATATGGTGGCTTAGGCCACCGCCCTCTCTCATTCGAGAGGTTGGTGTTTACTCATGTTTGTCATTCTCGCATTGTGTTTGTTCTTACGGTCATGCACTCTCGTTTAGCTCTTCATATGTTTTTCCCATTTTTAGAGTGCATATGTCCATATCAGTGTGACTCTCTTAACCCAAGCCTTTCTTATCCTATGACAAAACTCGTCTACTCTGCACAAGAACCTTCCATTGTATACCTGGCTATCTATTCTGGTGGTTACGGTACTACCGGTGCAAATCTGCGGTACTACCGTGAAAAACTAGCAGTACTACCGATCAGGGGTCAGTTTCCAGGTCGTTTTCTGTAAACTTCCCAGGTGCGGTACTACCGGTCGTTTTCTACGGTACTACCGCTAGTCCGCCCAGTACTACCGCTTTGCGTCTCGGTTAAGCGTGGAAATGCGGGGAGGGGCACCTCTTAGTGCCTCATTGTTCCCCATCTACACTCCTAACCACCGCCGCCGCCGGAGCAGAGAACGCCACCGGAGCCCCGCCCCTCCTCCTTTCCCCGGATCCGCGCCGGATCCGGCCTCTTCGTGGGCTCCTCCTCATTCTCCACCGCCATGGACCCCGGTATTACCGCCCTTATCTTCTTTTCACATGTTTTCTCCATTGAATCGAGGGTGACTTTGATTCTTGGCCAAAACAAGTGTTTTTGAGGTTGTACCGTGTGCTTGTTCCCTGATATTACTCCCTGTCCGATGTCATTCTTGTTTTGTATAAATTTTAATGCCCGTCCTTGGATCGATAATACTAGATCTGCACTGTGGTCGCATGACTGGTAGTACCGGAAATCTTTTCCGGTTCTAATGTTGTGCGGTACTACCGCCCAGGAGATCCGGTACTACCACCCAGTACTAACAGCAAAATTTCCTCTAAAACTTGAGTTTCGTCATTTGTTTGTCTTGGGTTCTTGTGCCCCTACCCCACTACTATCTCCCTCATTCTATCACAGGTGCAAGGGGTTCCCGGGGTTCACGCAAACGCTCCAAAGCTTATCATGAGATCGAGGAATATGGGTCAAAGTCCGAGTCCGAGCCGGAGACAGAGTCAGAAGAAGAGATCATGCCTCAACCTAACACCCGTCTGAAGCTGAAAACCACTCGTGGCCGACGTGGAGGAGGAGTTAAGCAAAGTGCTGGCCGTGGTAGGGCTCCTCCTTCACCTCCTCCTTCGGTCCATCGCAAGAGTCAAAGTTCTGGACCATCTGGGCCAAAGCTACTGCCTGATTTGTCTGAGGTTTATTTTCATGCCTTGAGGTCTGCCAATCCATATGCTGCTGCGCGCTCTCATGCTCGGGAAAATAGCCTCTTTTATACTAATTTCCAAGAGCGTGTATTCCATGAGATACTCATGAAGGATGAAAAACTTGTGGTCCCTCAGAAGTGGATTGAGATGAATGATGTGAAGAAGAATCTGCAGTATTACGGTGAAGCCCTTGAGATTTGCACAAACATTGGCTTGCTTCCCATTATGCAGTTCCGGTGCAACTATGACCCAATGCTCATTACTCAGTTTTATGCCACCGTTCACTTTTCCAAGAATCAGGCTCGGACTATCACCTGGATGACCGAGGGCGTTGTCAAGCAAACAACCTTGGCTGAGTTTGCGGCTATCCTTGGGTATGAGGACCATGGCAAGGACACTCTTGTTGGCTTCCGTTGTCACAACAATGATCGCCCCATGAAGAAGGATGTTCTTGCTCCACTGTACATCCGGGGGCGCGGTATTCCTGGTAAGATCAAGGGGCTTCTCCCCACATATGACATCTTGCATCGTATATTCCGTGAGACCATCCCCCCCCCCCCGAGTTGGAAATGTTTATGAGATTCATGGATTCATGGTGGATCTCATGATCACCACCTTTCACCGCCGTGATTCCAGCCAACCAATGGATGTGATGGATGTTATTTGGAATGAGATGGTCTGTGCCACCTACACTCGGAGGGTGCCTCCTTTTTATCCCTACCTCATGGCTCTCATTCTTAGCAAGTGCCCATCGATTGCCCGTGACATTTCTTCTCAACGCCTTGTTACACACCAACACAAGAATCTGTTGATCAAGACCCATCCCAAACCTCGCAATGCGGATGGTCAACTTGTTGACGAGGATGGGAACCCACTTGAGGAGGGTTCCGGTGATGACGGTGATGCCCAGGATACTGAGTTTGTGATCCCTCGCCGCAAGCATGCCCAACCATCTTGGGCCAAGAGGATTGATACTAAGCTCAAGAAAGTATTTTTCTTCCAAGTTGACAATCAAAAGCGTATGTATGAGGCTCATGTCTATCCCAAGAAAGACTCTTCTCATTAGAAGGAAATGATGGAGGCTCAAGGGTTGACCGTCTCCAAGGGCTCCGAGAACAACATCACCCCTGAAGACCAATGGATCTCCACGCACAGCCACTGGGATGATGATGCCACCTCCTCCTTCCGTGCCCCGCCGACTCATGAGGATGCCTGGGATGATGATGACGAGTGATGTCCGGGACGTTAGTGTGGCTCTTGTCCCTTTTAGGCGTCTTGATGCCAAAGGGGGAGAAGTTGCACATTAGGCATGCGGGATTTGCGTGGGGAAAAGTCACGAGCTCATTCTTGCCATTGATTTTTACTCGCTTGTGAACTTTATTTGCTTGCCTCTTATTATGTGTGAATCTTGTGAACTAACTATTTGTGCTATGTATGGTGAGACTGGTGAGACTATGTGGTCATCGTATGGATCCATCATTTGTGTGGTATGGGTATTCTTATTCTTAGATGGATCCATCTTATTATGTGTGTGATGACATTATTTATTCGTTATATTTCTCATCACACATTATTATGCAAAGTATGTGCTCTAAGTGCAACTTTACACTCCCAGGTAGCTTGTAAAATAGAAGGGGGGCTAGATTCTACTTATCTAAGGGGAGCCCCATCTCTATTTTTCAAAACCTTGTTTGTCATCACAATATTATCATGCAAATGTGTGTGGTCATCAAACACCAAAAAGGGGGAGATTGAAAGAGCATTTACTATCCCTAGTGATTTTGGTGTTTATAACAACACACATATCGGACTAATTATTTGCAAGTGTACCACAAGTTGTATCAAGAAATCCTTGGCTCATTCCTCCCAAAAAGGGGTTTGAAGTGTACCGGGTGTACTGGATTTTGCTACTAGGCTTGGCAGTGTGTTTGGACAAAGTTCCCAAAACCTTCTGCCTGGCTAGGTACCAAAAAGCGGTAGTACCACGTTTTACTACCTAGCACGGCAGTAAGTTTTGGCAAGTTGCCAAATGCCTCTGCCAGGCTAGGTACCAAAAAAGCGGTAACTACCTAGTGTGGCAGCAGGTTTTGGCAAGTTGCCAAATGCCTCTGCCAGGCTAGGTACCAAAAAGCGGTAGTACCGCATTTTAGTACCTAGCGTGGCAGAAGCTTTTTGCAAGTTTCCAAAAGCTACTGCCTGCCTAGGTACCAAAAAGCGGTAGTACCGCATTTTAGTACCTAGTGCAGCAAAAGCTTTTGGTAAGTTGCCAAAAGCTACTGCCCGCCTAGGTACTAAAATGCGGTAGCACGGCAGAGGGTGTTTGGCAAGTTCGCAAATGCTTCTGTCCTCCACAGCACCAATGTGCGGCACTACCGCATGCATCCGGTAGTACCGTGCCCTAGGGGCGGTACTACCACTATGCGGTAGCTCCACAAATTGATACCGCTCGTGGGTAGGGCCTGTGTGCTTTGACTAACACACTTCCGGTACCAGGCTGGTAGTACCGGTGTTTTCTGGTACTACCGCTTGGAAATCCGATACTACCGCTGCATTAAAAGCTAAACGGTCAGATCTGCTCGAGGAGCTATAAATATCACTCCACCTACCTTGGGACAAAGTGCTCGTTGTATTGAAGACTACCACCTCCATTTGAGCCACCAAATCACCAAGATCTCTTCACTCCACCATCCAAAGTCTTTGATCTTTGGAGAATCGAAGGAGGAGGCCTTGATCTACTACTTCCCCAAAAGAGATCTTCATTTCCCCCTCATTCATTTGAGGGCCCCATTGCTCTAGTGTTTTTCTTTGGAAACCCTAGTTCTAGATTTGGTTCTTACAAGCTTGTCTTTGATTGTCTTGACAGCTTGCTTGTATTTGGGATCCTCCAATTGAGTTGTGGATGTTTGCCTCGAACTTGTTGTAAAGGTGTCGGCTTCCACCTCGAAGATTGCCGATATAGTGGAAGGTGGATCGATCCCGTTGGGCTGAGATTCATCGGAGAACAAGGGAGGCCTCTCGTGGCGTTGGTGGTTTGAAACCACCCCCTCTCCAAACGTAGACGTACTTCCTCTCAAAAGGAAGGAACTACGGGAAACAAATCCTTGTGTCTCCGCGTCAACCACTTTGGTTACTTTTATCCTTTACCGCACTTTACTTACTTGTTCTTGCTTAGTGTTGTGTTAGCTTGTGCTTGTTGTCATATAGGTAAATTCACCTTAGTTGCATTATCTAGAGAATTTACCTTTCTAGTCAAATCTTAATTTGAAAAAGAAGAAAATTTGAAGTAGCACCTATTCACCCTCCTCTAGGTGCCCATACGATCCTTTCAAGTTATTATTCAATGGTTTAGTATTTAAGTTGTGGTGCTATTCTTCTAGTGGTGTCATGTGAACGTCGACTACATGATACTTCACCATTTATGGCCTAGGGGAATGCTGTAAGGTTCCCAACCTTTAATAAGGTAGAGTCCCCTGTGTTTACAATGCTAGTCCCTGGATCAATAGCTAGCATCCACAGTTAAGATGTAATATCAAGAAACAAAGGTCATAATACAACTTTATAACCAGGAACAAAATAATTTATTACATCTTTCATAGCTAATTTGGCTAATACATTACATTGCAGCAGAATATCTATAAGCATGGGGTCCTTCTTCTTCAAAGTGCCACGGGCAGACATGTTGGTTGTAGACTTGTAATCCTAATCATAAAACTTCACTAATATCAATCAAACCTGCAACATAACAAGTTACAGCCACAAGGGTCAATACATTTGAATTGTATTGGCAAGTGATACTATGGTAGTATAGTGGAGTCTATCATCTATATGCATTTGGCAAAGTGGAGTTGAGGCTTGCACTGCTCAAAAATATATTTTTCCTTATCTTTTGAAAACACTAAGTTTTTGCTTGACATAAATCACCCAAGGCATCTACCAATCAAAGATTGAAGATCCTTTAACCCTTGTTCAACCACAAGTTTTTAACTTAGAAATTTGGATGATGAGATTCTTGATAGCTTCCATGTCTTGATGCTCAATTTGTCCTTTACCAGGGACATGGCTAAGTACTTAGATTTTACACTCTGCAGAGGTGGTGCACTTTCCCCACAAGACTTGGTTTCACCAAGACAAGATCTTTCAGAAGCCTTTCCTTAGACCAAATGGACGCGTTCCAACCTATCATTACCACTACCACCAACTGTCCAAATGGATAAGTTCTAGCAACCTATGTGATCCAGGCAGAGCCCATAATGCCAAGTGGTTGCACTTTAAGCTTCTCAACATTTGACATCTCAAATCTCTTTGTTCCTGGGTGGCAATCCACAAGTGTGATACACAAGGGTAAACCATAAAAATGGGCCTTGTGTAACCACTCAACCAAAAACCACCAAGCAAGTCCCTTTCCACCCAGGTGATTCATTCACTTAGTTGTTTTATTAAACAAAACACAAGTCCTCAGACTTAGAAATTTTTCCATAGCTTGAATATATATTCCACCCTTGTTTTCTACTAGCTAAGCTAAGCATGATAGTAGTAGGGATCTTAACTTAGGAAATTTCTACTAAGGTTTCATCTACTAGGATTTCCCATAGCAAGGTTTATACTTAGTAAAAATTCCATGCAAGTCTTACTTAGAAATATTACTAATGCATAGTGAAAATAATGGGACAAAGGTATGAAGCATCACTTTCCTTTTTGGTAGAGAGTATAAGTTCACCCTTGATCTTTGCAATGTTCACACACTTCAAGTCACTACAATTCAATCAAGCAAACAATATTTCAATCTACCATTCAAGCAAAACATCACATAAAATAATAAACAAAACAATACATGCAAGCATGCAAAAGGGTCGTTTTATTTGTAAAAGTGGTTTCTAATGGGTCATAAACATTTGGATAAACCTAATGGTCATTTTATAAAGTGGCAAAGTCATTTGCAAAAGGTTTCACTTTATAAACCATTTTTAAAACAAGGTACCATTTTATGTGGTGTAAAAATGTTTTAGTAAGGCATTAATCTATAGGATTCACAAAATATGTTTTCAAACCATAAAACCTTGTGTTTAGGGTCAGAGTGTTTAAAACAAAACATTTCCCAAAGGTTTTCTTCCAAATCCATTTTTAATAAATAAGCCGTATTTTTATTTGACTAGAATTGGTTTTAAATCCAAGTTTCATTCTTTTGCATCTCCAAATACATTTTTGAAACCACAAAGTGATTCCTAGGGTCAGTAGGTTCAAAATACACCATTTGCAAAAGATTTTATCCCTAAAATCAATTTTGAACAATTTTTACATTCTAAACAAGCATACATATGTTTCTACTAAAACAAACCATTTAACAGAAACTTTTTACTAAACAAATGGCATGGTTGGCTAGGGCTTGCTTTTCTGAATCCATTGATATAAAATTTGCAAAATTTGGACGTGTAGAATAAAAGTTGTGCAATTTACAAAATCACATATCTAATAGATTCAAAACTGTTTTTAAACAAAACAACAGAGACACGTGGCGTGATTTAATTCGCTGGTACCGATTCGGTTGGATCAGCAATTTAGACCGTAGGATTAAACTAACATCGCACGGCGCAGATCGATCGATACCCCTTCGGCTAAGATTCTATCGTGACGCTCGGATCTGGATCTAGTGGCTCACAGCAGCTCGACCTCAGATGGGCGGCGCTGGCGCGGCGGCGAGCGGCGGCATGCTCAGACGAGGGTGGCGCTGGTGATACAGGAAGCAGTAGAGACAGGGGAGGGGCTCACCGAGATCGCCGTGCTTCGCTGATGCTCAACGTGGCAGTATCTCGTCGATGGGCGCACGGGGGTGACGCGGATTGCTCACCGGAGTTCTGCCTGGCGTCGGGCTCGTCTGCTCGACAACGGAGGCGACGATGTAGGGTGTGCTAGGACAAACCGAAGGCGCAGTTAGTTGCGAGAGAGTCACGAGTATGGGAGCATCATCGGGAGAGAGAGGGGTGGACGGGGCTTACGGGGAAATGTCGCTGAAGTTGATGCCGAAGGCGATGGCGCGTTGGCGTCGTCGGAGGCGACGTTCTAGGGCGCGCGTGAACGAGCTATGGCTACTGTCAGGTGCGCCTGGTGACGGCGAGTACGCTCGTGTGCTCCAGGGGCAGAGGAGTAGCTGGGCTCGCCGGAATTCGCCGGGAAGCTCGTCGGAGGCAGCGGTGTTCGAAGAGGAATTAGGGCGGCCTGGGGGCGTGCTAAGGTGGGGCGATAGAGGGGAACGAGAGAGGAGGGAGAGGCGCTTAAGAGGGCGAGGTCGCAGGGCTGTTTCATGGCGTAGTTAACGCGAATTCACGCCAGCTTTCAATCGGCAGTAATGGCCAGAGAGGGGGCGCGGTCAGCGGCGGGTGAGGACGATGACGACGTGGCCGTGGGTCTGGTTAGTCAGCGAGTGAGGGAGTGTGGGGTGGGGTCCAGTGTTTAGTGACTGCACGGGTTCTTTCTGCGGTAAGGAAAACGCTTCGGGGGCGAGGGGGATAGGTGGGCTGGACTGGGCCAGGTGGGCTAGTTGGCCTGGGTCGGCTTGGTTCTCTTTTTTTTATTCTATTTGTTTTTCTCTTTTTCCATTTCATTTTCTGTTTTGAAATTCAAACAACAAATCAAACACTCAAATGATTTCAAATCCTTGCCAAACTTTTGCATTGAATTCAGTTCTGTTAACAAACACAATTCAAAGTCCAAAATTGAGTAATATTTTTATTCTTTTTAGGGTCCATTTAATAATTAAATAAAATAGACCTTAGTTATTAAATCAAATAGGGTTTGATTTTTTTTTGAAAAAAATCTATTTGAAATCTAAAATAGTACCAAAACCATTCAGTAGGTTTTATTTGAAAATAATAAACACTTGGATAACTTATTTAAAATAATTTTAATAAGTTTTAGTGTTTATTAAAAATGGGAAAAGCCTTACTTTAATAAATTTGGTTTATTAATAAACACTCATTATTTTATTTAAATAAACCTTTACTCTCTTTATCAAATAGAAAAAAATCATTTCAAAAGCTTGGCCAAGTTTTCATTTGGATTTATAAAATAATCCTTATTTATAAATCTACCTTTGCTTTATAAAATCCAAATCTTTTTATTAAAATATCCAAAAGTAGTAATTCTACTTATTTAAAATTTTCTTTATTAAATGTTTATCTTTTCAAATCGCTTTGGGATTTGTTTGATCAAAAAGGTTTGGAGGTTTCCAATTGGGATCAAAAAGTTTCTTCTCACCCTAAAAATCAACAAAGTTTTATTTTATTCATTTATTTTTCACATTACAAGATTTGGAAAATCTTGGGATGTGACAGGCTACCACCCTTAAAATAAATCTCGTCCCGAGATTTGGGGAGGCTAGGGGTTAAAAGTTGGCTCAAAAGCATCTAGGGTACTACCACCCTTAAAACTTCCAACTAGATTACATCTTGTCTTGCTTGGGATCTTGATGTAACTTTCCTGGACAGAAGTTTGCATAGTGGCCTATCTCTTTGCATTTGAAACATGTGATAAGGTTGAGGTCTTGAGGTGGCTTCTCTAGACAATATGATGCATAATGTCCTAGCTCTTTGCAGTGGTTGCACATCACTTGGCTAATATCCTTCCTCATCTTGGGTTTCACTAGCTTTTGTTTGTCTTCTTGGCTCTTCTTCTTTTCTGGGCATTCACTGGCATAGTGTCCCATCTCTTTGCAATTGTAACATTGCAACTGGTTTTTGTATTTCTTCTTCTTTTTGGGTCTCTCCAAAGCTAGGAGTTCTTCTAGTTCATGCTCTTCATATCTCACCTCAAAGGTGGGAAATCTTTCTCTCTTCTTGGGGCATTGATCTTCATGCTCCTTGGATGTATGATCCTTGTCTCCACAAATATTGCAAGCTTTGGTTTCTTCTAAAATAATATATTTGTCATCCTTGTTGTCATTAGCTCTTTGGGAAAAGTTTTCTCCCATGTTGATCATTTGAGTAACCAATCCTTGCAACAATTGGGATTGAAGTTTCAAAATCCTTTGTATGGCTGGATCTAGTCCATTGTTGTTGGCTAAAAGCTGAGTTGTCTCTTGGATCAACTGGTTTTGGGTTGCTATGAGTTCTCTCATATTGTCCTCTTGGTTGTTGTTGGTGTCATCAACCCTGATGTTGGAGCCTCTTGGAGAAGTCATCTGTTTGGGTTGGGTAGGGATTAGAATAGGCAAAAGATTTTCTAAGGAAATAATTCTAATCACACATATCATAATTCACACAGAAATGTGCAGGCAATCACAAACAAACATTCCACTCAAACAATAAGTTTCAAGCATATTTTTAGGCAACCAAAAATATTTTTGTTACACCACATAAGTTGGTGTGTTTGACTTAAACCAAATATGGTGGTCCATCTATATGGTTCACTTATGATCTTTCCATCTTTCTTGGTTGATTCCTCTTGCTTGAGATCATGGTTTCCTTGGGAAATCCCTTGGTCACAAAACTTGAAAGGTGATGAGGGATCCTTCTAATTTGTGTTTCCTTAGTCTTCAAATCTTGAGCAAGAATTCTTGTCTCACTTGTCCTTAGTGATATCCAAGGTTGAAGTCCTTGGTGAAAATGCTGAAGATGTTGAAGTCATTAGAGTTGAATATGTTGAAGTCATTAGAGTTGAAGATGTTGAAGTCATTATAGTTGATAGAGTCCTTTGCTCATGGTGAAATCTTTGGCCATGGGGTAGGTTTGTCCATCAAGTTGAAGTAGAAGAGATGTAGAGTTTAAACCAAAATGGTTGAGGAAAGAGTTTACAAGATTGTTTGTAAATAAGTTTTGGAACAAATACAACTCCTATTTTTCTAAGGGGTTTCGTCCAATCCTAGGTTTACAAATCCTACAGGCAACACATTGCTCTGATACCATCTGTAAGGTTCCCAACCTTTAGGCCCAGTTCTTTTGGCGGCTTCTCCGAGAAGCCGCCCTACCCCCAGCTTCCTGGGGAAGCCGGTTTTAAAATTTTGTGAGGCTTCCAAGTTAGTTTAGACTTAACCACTTTGGAAGCCTTGTAATTTTTTTGAACCGGCTTCTCTAGAAAGCTGGGGGTAGGGTGGCTTCTCGGAGAAGCCGCCAAAAGAACTGGGCCTTAATAAGGTAGAGTCCCCTGTGTTTACAATGCTAGTCCCTGGATCAATAGCTAGCATCCACAGTTAAGATGTAATATCAAGAAACAAAGGTCATAATACAACTTTATAACCAGGAACAAAATAATTTATTACATCTTTCATAGCTCATTTGGCTAATACATTACATTGCAGCAGAATATCTATAAGCATGGGGTCATTCTTCTTCAAAGTGCCACGGGCAGACATGTTGGTTGTAGACTTGTAATCCTAATCATAAAACTTCACTAATATCAATCAAACCTGCAACATAACAAGTTACAGCCACAAGGGTCAATACATTTGAATTGTATTGGCAAGTGATACTATGGTAGTATAGTGGAGTCTATCATCTATATGCATTTGGCAAAGTGGAGTTGAGGCTTGCACTGCTCAAAAATAGATTTTTCCTTATCTTTTGAAAACACTAAGTTTTTGCTTGACATAAATCACCCAAGGCATCTACCAATCAAAGATTGAAGATCCTTTAACCCTTGTTCAACCACAAGTTTTTAACTTAGAAATTTGGATGATGAGATTCTTGATAGCTTCCATGTCTTGATGCTCAATTTGTCCTTTACCAGGGACATGGCTAAGTACTTAGATTTTACACTCTGCAGAGGTGGTGTACTTTCCCCACAAGACTTGGTTTCACCAAGACAAGATCTTTCAGAAGCCTTTCATTAGACCAAATGGACGCGTTCCAACCTATCATTCCCACTACCACCAACTGTCCAAATGGATAAGTTCTAGCAACCTATGTGATCCAGGCAGAGCCCATAATGCCAAGTGGTTGCACTTGAAGCTTCTCAACATTTGACATCTCAAATCTCTTTGTTCCTGGGTGGCAATCCACAAGTGTGATACACAAGGTAAACCATAAAAATGGGCCTTGTGTAACCACTCAACCAAAAACCACCAAGCAAGTCCCTTTCAACCCAGGTGATTCATTCACTTAGTTGTTTTATTAAACAAAACACAAGTCCTTAGACTTAGAAATTTTTCCATAGCTTGAATATATATTCCACCCTTGTTTTCTACTAGCTAAGCTAAGCATGATAGTAGTAGGGATCTTAACTTAGGAAATTTCTACTAAGGTTTCATCTACTAGGATTTCCCATAGCAAGGTTTATACTTAGTAAAAATTCCATGCAAGTCTTACTTAGAAATATCACTAATGCATAGTGAAAATAATGGGACAAAGGTATGAAGCATCACTTGCCTTTTTGGTAGAGAGTATAAGTTCACCCTTGATCTTTGCAATGTTCAAACACTTCAAGTCACTACAATTCAATCAAGCAAACAATATTTCAATCTACCATTCAAGCAAAACATCACATAAAATAATAAACAAAACAATACATGCAAGCATGCAAAAGGGTTGTTTTATTTGTAAAAGTGGTTTCTAATGGGTCATAAACATTTGGATAAACCTAATGGTCATTTTATAAAGTGGCAAAGTCATTTGCAAAAGGTTTCACTTTATAAACCATTTTTAAAACAAGGTATTATTTTATGTGGTGTAAAAATGTTTTAGTAAGGCATTAATCTATAGGATTCACAAAATATGTTTTCAAACCATAAAACCTTGTGTTTAGGGTCAGAGTGTTTAAAACAAAACATTTCCCAAATGTTTTCTTCCAAATCCATTTTTAATAAATAAGCCGCATTTTTATTTGACTAGAATTGGTTTTAAATCCAAGTTTCATTTTTTTGAATCTCCAAATACAATTTTGAAACCACAAAGTGATTACTAGGGTCAGTAGGTTCAAAATACACCATTTGCAAAAGATTTTATCCCTAAAATCAATTTTGAACAATTTTTACATTCTAAACAAGCATACATATGTTTCTGCTAAAACAAACCATTTAACAGAAACTTTTTACTAAACAAATGGCATGGTTGGCTAGGGATTGCTTTTATGAATCCATTGATATAAAATTTGCAAAATTTGGACGTGTAGAATAAAAGTTGTGCAATTTACAAAATCACATATCTAATAGATTCAAAAATGTTTTTAAACAAAACAACAGAGACACGTGGCGTGATTTAATTCGCTGGTACCGATTCGGTTGGATCAACAATTCAAACCGTAGGATTAAACTAACATCGCACGGCGCAGATCGATCGATACCCCTTCGGCTAAGATTCTATCGTGACGCTCGGATCTGGATCCAGTGGCTCACAGCAGCTCGACCTCAGATGGGCGGCACTGGCGCGGCGGCGAGCGGCGGCGTGCTCAGACGAGGGTGGCGCTGGTGATGCAGGAAGCAAAAGAGACAGGGGAGGGGCTCACCGAGATCGTCGTGCTTCGCTGATGATCAACGTGGCAGTATCTCGTCGAGGGGCGCACGGGGGTGACGCGGATTGCTCACCGGAGTTCTGCCTGGCATCGGGCTCGTCCGCTCGACGAAGGAGGCAACGATGTAGGGTGTGCTAGGACAAACCGAAGGCGCAGTTAGTTGCGTAAGAGAGTCACGAGTATGGGAGCATCATCGGGAGAGAGAGGGGTGGACGGGGCTTACGGGTAAATGTCGCCGAAGTTGATGCCGAAGGCGATGGCGCGTTGGCGTCGTTGGAGGCGACGTTCTAGGGCGCGCGTGAACGAGCTATGGCTACTGTCAGGTGCGCCTGGTGACGGCGAGCACGCTCGTGTGCTCCAGGGGCAGAGGAGTAGCTGGGCTCACCGGAATTCGTCGGGAAGCTCGTCGGAGGCAGCGGTGTTCGAAGAGGAATTAGGGCGGCCTGGGGGCGTGCTAAGGTGGGGCGACAGAGGGGAACGAGAGAGGAGGGAGAGGCGCTTAAGAGGGCGAGGTCGCAGGGCTATTTCATGGCGTAGTTAACGCGAATTCACGCCAGCTTTCAATCGGCAGTAATGGCCAGAGAGGGGGCGCGGTCAGCAGCGGGTGAGGACGATGACGACGTGGCCGTGGGCCTGGTTAGTCAGCGAGTGAGGGAGTGTGGGGTGGGGTCCAGTGTTTAGTGACTGCGCGGGTTCTTTCTGCGGTAAGGAAAACGCTTCGGGGGCGAGGGGGATAGGTGGGCTGGACTGGGCCAGGTGGGCTAGTTGGGCTGGGTCGGCTTGGTTCTCTTTTTTTATTCTATTTGTTTTTCTCTTTTTCCATTTCATTTTCTATTTTGAAATTCAAACAACAAATCAAACACTCAAATGATTTCAAATCCTTGCCAAACTTTTGCATTGAATTCAGTTCTGTTAACAAACACAATTCAAAGTCCAAAATTGAGTAATATTTTTATTCTTTTTAGGGTCCATTTAATAATTAAATAAAATAGACCTTAGTTATTAAATCAAATAGGGTTTGATTTTTTTTTTAAAAAATTCTATTTGAAATCTAAAATAGTACCAAAATCATTCAGTAGGTTTTATTTGAAAATAATAAACACTTGGAAAACTTATTTAAAATAATTTTAATAAGTTTTTGTGTTTATTAAAAATGGAAAAAGCCTTTACTTTAATAAATTTGGTTCATTAATAAACACTCATTATTTTCTTTAAATAAACCTTTACTCTCTTTATCAAATAGAAAATTTTCATTTCAAAAGCTTGGCCAAGTTTTCATTTGGCTTTATAAAATAATCCTTATTTATAAATCTACCTTTGCTTTATAAAATCCAAATCTTTTTATTAAAAGATCCAAAAGTAGTAATTCTACTTATTTAAAATTTTCTTTATTAAATGTTTATCTTTTCAAATCCCTTTAGGATTTGTTTGATCAAAAAGGTTTGAAGGTTTCCAATTGGGATCAAAAAGTTTCTTCTCACCCTAAAAATCAACAAAGTTTTATTTTATTCATTTATTTTTCAAATTACAAGATTTGGAAAATCTTGGGATGTGACAAATGCATTGTGTATTTGTCTACTAATTGTGGGGTTGCCGGAGTAACAGAAACCTGAACCCCCGTTAGGACACCTTTGCACAAGGGAGTGTAGGATCTCAGAGTTTAAGGTTGTGGTTAGATTTATATCTTAATTACTTTCCTGTAGTTACGGATGTTTGCAGGGGTTTTAATCACAAGTATGTATTAGTCCAATTAAGGTCGGTATGTTAGCAAAGGTTCACCCACACAACACTTACAACACCAGAGAAGAGTACTCAGCTATTTGAAGCGAAAGCACTTGACAAAATTCCCATGTGTCCCCGAGAACATTTGGTCCTTATAAGTATTTCCACCGGCTTGTCCTTTTCTAAGAAAGGATTGGGCCACTTGCTCCGTTTATTCGTTACCTTTGTTACTTTCTCTTTGTTTTGTTGCCTTATCAGAAAACCACTAAAAATCCGTTTGCTAAGTATTCACAGGGATTTCCTGCTCCACACCACTGTTTAGCATCTTCTTCTCCTCGTTGGGATCAATGCTCCTATTTATCGAAAGTACTGTGATACACCCCCTATACTTGTGGGTCATCAAGACTATTTTCTGGCGCCGTTGCCGGGGAGTGAAGTGCTATTGAAGAGTGGAACTGTGTAAAGGAAGCTTCTACTGTGAGTATTGTTTTTGTTTCTGTTTGTTGCTTTGCTTCCAATATGGATAACCCACTTGGTTTTCGGTTTGGGAGAACTACTACCACCGAAAGGGTAGTAGAGGAACCACCACCTATTGAGATAGATCCTTTTAAGATACCTACAAGTATTGTTGATCGTGTTATGGATAATTATTATTTAGGGGATGGAACTGTCCATCCTAGTGATCATTTGCTATTTATCCATGAATTATGCGGGTTGTTTAAGTGTGCAGGTATCACAACTAAACATGTGAAGAATAAATTACTCTCCATATCCTGAAAGGGAGAGCTAAAGAATGGTATAAGTTGCTGAAGAATGGACAATCCATGGAATGGGAGGAGATGGCATCTCTCTTTTACTCTAAATTTTATCCTCCCAGTGAGATTCATCAGGATAGAAATCTTATATATAACTTTTGGCCTCGTGATGGAGAGAGTACAACTCAATATTGGGGGAGATTGAAGTTACTAATGCTTAAATGTCCTTTTCATGAACTCCCTAACAATATTATTATCAATAATTTTTATGTTAGGCTTTCTCTTCGTGATAAAGATTTATTAGATGCTTCTTGTGCTGGATCATTCACACGCATGAAGGAAGAAGCTAAATGGGATTTACTAGACCATATTCAAGAGAACACTGAAGCTTGGGAGAATGACAAAGGGAGAAAGTCAGGTATAAACTATGATTATGAATGCATTAAATCCTTTATGGGAACTGATGGCTTCCGTGATATTAGTAATGAGTTTGGTCTTGATTCCCATAGTATTGCCAACTGTTTTAAGGCCTTTCCCTCTTACATATAAATTCCCAAGAAGTGGAATAAGTACCATGCACCTTATAAAGATGTTGTTAGTCATGTTCCTGTTAGAAGTACCGAAGTTTGTACTATTGATCATATTGTGCCTGAACCTTATGTTGAGAAAATACCTTTCCCAGCTAAGGTAAAGGAGTATTCTATGATTATTAGTGCAAATAACAAAGGTACAATGAAAGTTGTGGAGCCTGGTGAGCAAATTAATGATGAACCTATGGTAGTTATTGTGGAAGACACTATCACTAGAAATATAGAGGATGAGCACATTGTCTTCTGAGAAGACGATTATAATATTATATCTCATCCAAGTGGAGCTAGAAAAGCTAGTGTTCATGTGCTTTCTGTTAAAATTGGTGATCGTTGCTATTATGGTTTGTGTGATATTGGTGCTAGTTCTAGTGCTTTTCCTTATGATCTTTACAGGGAAATTATGCGTGAGATTGGTCCTTGTGAGCTTGAGGAAATTTATGTGGTTATTCACCTTGCTAATAAGGAAACCATTTGCCCCATTGGCATTGTAAGATATGTGGAGGTTCTCTGCGGTAAGATTAAGTATCCTTTTGATTTTCTAGTGCTTAATTCAGCAGCTATCAAAACTTGTCCTATCATTTTTGGTAGACCTTTCTTGAACACTTGTGGAGCTATTATTGATTATAAGAAGGGAAAAGTTTTAACTAAGTTTGATGGAGATTCTTATGAGTTTAACTTTTCCAAATTTGCTAAAGCTCCTTGTGAAAATAGCTTGCCTAATAAAGATTTCAGGATGGAAATAACTTGCTTCTATTGATCGAGTCTATGACCTTGGACCTCTTTTTGATGACTGTAAGTATGCTCATTCTTATGATAAATTTGTTGTCAGTGAAAGTTATATTGTCAACTTTATTCAAAGTGCTACTAAAAGTTATTTTGAGAGAGGGAAACATGGTTTTATGCATCTCAATGATGTTAAGTTTCCCCGTTTTATGTTGAAAGCTTTGCTGTTGCATTTGTTTTGTCTTCCTATGCTAGTGGCTTTTTGTTTCAACAATTCGTTTTATTATGATACCCCCATGCAAAAGAAGTGGGTTAGACTCAAATGTGTTGGTTATTTGCTTCTTGATTCTCTCTTTCATTTCAAATATTTATCTCCTTTGTGAGCATCTTTGAAAGTTTCAAGCCTAACTTCAAGGCATTAAAGAAAAGTACTTGTTGGGAGATAACCCAAGAGTTTTGTCGAGTCTCGGAAGTTATTACCTCAGTAATAACCGCTCCTTATCCTTTTTGTTTTGGTTTTCGTGTCAAGTTCAACTAATTTTGTGAAGTAGTGGAGTTGTGAAAAGTGGTTGTCCTGGGACAGATTTTTGTGATGCATTATAAAAATTTGTGAGAGAGCTCAGTACTTTGGATGTAGATTTATTTTTCTGAGATTGTTCTCTAGGTTGTTAACCAAGTTTCATTAGTTCTGCACTTTTTTATTTGAGCAACAGAAGGTTTTCAAAAAAATAAATCTTTACCTGCTGGTCTGTTTTGACAGGTTTCTGCCATCATTTGCATTTGCCTCGTATAGAAGCCTTTGTTTTGATGGGTTTTAAGTTGAAGTGTGAACCTAAAGGTTTATTGTTTTTACTTACACTAATGTTGTCATTGATTTTGTGCAAGGGTTTTGTATGAAGGAAATTTTTAGGAGAAGGAGAAAAGGAATCTGCAGAGTTCGTCTTTGAATAGGTAAAAGTGGTGAAAACAGAAGGTTCATGAAAATCCAATCTTTTTATATTTTTGGTTTTTTTAATACATAAGGAAGACTACGAGAAGGAACAGAGGAGGAACCGGAGTCCGGGGTGGACAAACCCACGCCAAGCACGGGCCCAGCCTGGCCGCGCCTGAGGGGCGTGTGCCACCCTCGAACTCCGTCTACGCCTCGTTTCCATGTCAGTACCTTCCTTATGCATTGAAACTTCGTAATATATAACCCCAGATCCCCCGAGCTTCGTGCATCGTGTTTTCGTTTTGATTTGTTTCTGTCAAGAAATCTTCTCAAGTTTAGAGCTCCATGGCCTCCGCCGACGATAAAGGCAAGAAGCCCGTGGAGTAGATAAAGTTGGAAGAACAATCCGCAACAGGGACAAGGGCAATGAAACCTACTTTTGTAGGAGCAATTAACACTGGGGATGCTTTTTCTCGCAACATGCAGGGAATCCTAGCCTTCTGTCCAGACTTCGGATACTGCCCCGAGGCAGTGGAAGCCCTTCGAACCACTGATGAGTTTTGTGGAAGATACCGTGCTTTGAGGATGAAGGTGGATGAACTTCAAGAGGAGAACAGCAGGCTTCGTAAGATGCTGGAAGGTTTTCTTATCCTAAACAAGGGGGCAATGCCACCACCACAAAAGGAGTAATTCATCATCAGGTTTGGCATCCCCTTGGCTTGTTCCAAGCTTGGGGGAGTGTCGCGGTATCACCACCATTATCTTTCATCTTTTACCTTTTTAGTGGATTCATATCTTTGGTAGAGAAGTTATCTTATAGATTGGTTTGCATGTGGAAGTATATCTCCTTAGTTTATTATCTATGTATCCCTTGGTGTGAGTGCCTTTATTGAATATTAATGAGAAGTCTCATCTTTTACTTTTTGCACTTCTTATTTTAGTTTGCAATCTCGATATATGATGGATCTTGTTGATCAGTATTGGCATCACTTTGGGGGCATAAAGTAGATCTAAATTGGTTTTGGCAAACCAATCTCTCGTCAGTAGCAACAATTTTTGAGGTTTGAAAGAAAAAGATAAAAATCTTACAGGTATTTGGTATCATCTATTTTCTTTCTTATTGGCTCATAAGCTTAGTATTCTTTATTTAAGATCTTTTGTGTCTTCAAGGAAGATTGCATGTTTGGCTTTATTACTTTTATGTTTGCTTGTTTATTTCAACTCTCTTGCTTGCTACCCAGCCTTGCTAGCCAAAAACCTGTTTTGAGAAGGCATACTTCTCATGTTTCCAATCTCTATGAACCAAACCTATGCCATTTATGTCCACCATATCTACCTAGTAGCATTATTGCTATTCCAAGCAAATTCTCAAGCTTCATATATCTTTTGAATTAAAAAGTATTTTGTTATGTGAAAACTAGTTAGTAAAGCTCTCACGAACTTGATGGCACACCTTATTTTCTTGCCCCTAATTGACTTGAACCATTGTGAACATCGAAGTTGTATATCCTTGAATCTATACGTTGGAATTAGCAGAACCGTGCTGTCACGGGGAACGTTTTCAACATTGCACTTGTACTCTGTACATCGTTGATATTGTGCTCTTTTGTCTATGGATGTCACCGGTGTGAAACAAAAAGGGAACTTGTAAGTCCATGGAGTTTTTATTTTGTGTTAGAGAAACGTCTGGGCCGCTAGCCTAAGCCATGCCTAATCATGGTGGAAAATTGCAACATCACCATAGTGAGCAATCTATAAAGCATCCACAATAAAAAGCTATGCACATAGTAAATAAAAAGATCACTGAGATGCTCACTATTTGCTTCCCTTATCATTTTGGTTATGGGAAAGCTCCTATACCATGTGCAAGGGGTACCTCGTTGTCGGTTCTCAATGATATGCAAGTACTTACAATGACAAGAACTTACCGGTGACTGAAGTTGAGTAGCATGAGGAGTGGCCCTCATATTCAAGGGACATGAGATTTCCAACTTATATTTCGTCAAGCATAGACTCCATCCTTGTTCACTTTAACCTTAATCATCTCAAGATGCTTATGATAGGGCAATGAGGGCTCAAAGCTAGTAAGTACCATAATATTTTGAAAGCTCTTTATGACTTGTAATCCTTGATTCCCTCTATGAAGGAACCTTTTCCCACCTCCAAGTTGAGTCAGTAAACCTACATCCTCTCTATCTCAAGCAAGCATTTGAGTTGTTGTGTTTCAAGCATTCATATGGTGATTTATTTAATCATGTTCTTATCTTCCTTGTTTGCACAAAACTCTTATTTATTGAGTATTACTTTAAAGCCTTCACTTATGAAAAACCTTTTTGAGAAAAGAGTGCTCCTGTTTTGAAACTTCTACAAAAAGCTTTTTTGTGAAACTGTTTGCCAGGTGTTCTCTGACCAAGAACAAAGTTTGCCAATCCGAATTATGATTTATCTTTATGCATATCTATTGTGATTGTTGTACTTGGTTGCAAGCTAAGTTATATAATGGTGAGTTGCTTTCTTCTATGAGTTATGCAATTGGTAAGTGTGATGCTTCTTGTTCATATTCTTTTATCGACACTTCACTCCTTAAACCTGTGGACATGTTTACTGAGCTCAGTTTTCGCTTCAGGACAAGCGAAGGTCTAAGCTTGGGGGAGTTGATACGCCCAATTTGCATCACCATTCTATATCATAATTTACCTCTATTCATTGATATATGTCTTATTATGAGGTATTACTTATGGTTTTTCATCTGTTTATGCATGTTGGATGATTCTTGGAGGATGAACTGTCGGAGTCTAGATTCTGATGGTAAAGAAGGCGTTTTGGTGCAATTTCGCGAAGATCATAAAAATACCAGAAAATATTATTTTTCCAGAAGACGAAGGAAGCCAGCAGGAGGAGCGAAGAGGGGCTGCAGGGGGAGCCACACCCCCTAGGCGCGGGTCCCCCTGGGCCATGCCTAGGGCAGGTGTGGCCGACCTGCCCGGCTCTCGACTCTGCCCCTTCGCCTATATCTGTCAACACCCAGATTTTTAATCCCAGATGCCTGTTATGCCATACATCACAATCCCAGGATTACCATTTTTGCGAGACATAACAGAATTGGATACCACAGTACATCATCCATTACAAACCATACATAAGGTCTTACAGAAATAGGGATCTCATGATCCAGTTCTTAATACAACTTCAAGCAGCGGAATACGTAATAATAACGATAGCGTGGGCGAAGCTCCATATTCAGGGTCACAGGCAATGCTGACGATGGGAGATGATCCTAGTTGTCGTAACCTTCCTGGGGTCCATCTTCCAAGTACTCCTCTTCATAGTCTGGCCACGGGAATAGCCAGGGATAAAGCCATGAGTACTCTTTAAGTACTCACAAACTAATACTAACAAGTGAAAGGGGCTTTTGGTAATAGGACACTAGGCTCTAGGGTTGTTTTGCAAAAGCCAGATTTATCTCTACTAAGTTCAGAAGCAAAGAATGCTAGTTGAAGTTTTATAACACCTAAGTGGGAACTTGTATTTCATATCACAACCCTATTGTGGTCAAGTCAAAGTCTCAGTTCATTTCACAAGTCATTTTGAAAAGTCTGACGGGGGAACAGTATGGCCACTCCAACTGTCCATAACCGCGGACGCGGCTATTCGAATAGTTTGACACTCTGCAGAGATTGTACACTTTCACCACAACATTCGATACATCCGCCAGGAACAAATCCTGAATTCACCATACTCAGTATGCGGATAATCAATCCTAACCTTTCAATTACACGCCCTAGTATAAGCACCTCTCCTGTGAGTTTGGCCTCCCAACCATGACCAACTGTCATCTTGGGTACTGCACAGGTGGACAATCTTCACAAGGTAGCCTCAGCTCAGACCTTGGCCGTGAGGGAACTAATACTAAGGTACATAAGTTTCCAGTCAAGCCCTACCCAATCTTCGGGTATTGTGGTTGTACGATAAAATTGGAATGGTATCGCATCCAGACAACCATCAGTTTTATAAAGGGCTAAGGCTCATGCCTCATCATTTTCATCACTAAAATTATCAAGTGTTCGGAAACACATGTCCAAAACATTTCAATAGAATGATCCATCATTCCAAGGTTTTCATAACCATTTTCACCAAGTATTCCCATCTAATGTTGGTCAAGTTTTATGCTTAGCACTAGCATCTACAAGTGGGGGTAAGCACTAATGAGGGGTGGTACACTAGTGGGGTTTGACTAAGTTTAATCTCATGCCTCAGGAGGACATCAAGATTATCTAGCTTAGGCAAAATTTTATGCTCTTTATGCAACCTTCAAGTATCCTTCTAGTATCTACCATTTATTCCAGTAAACTCTAAGTAAGAGCTTTGATAAAGAAATAAAGTAATAAACCTGCAAATAAAACTAGGATTGGTTTATCAAGTGGTTATGATCATATATGCTTTAAGGCATATAGTGGCATGGTAGCAAGAAAGTAGTAGCTTGCATAGGTCAACTTGATTAGTAAGGCTTGCAACTATTGGCTTGCACAATATCAGTATAAGCTTGCATTAGTAGGGTATCTTGCAAGTGTTAGCTTGCCTTGTGCAGAGCAGTGGTTGAAGTTCTCCTCGGCTTCTTCTTCGTAGAATCCTCCTTCCTCCTCGTATCCTTGGTCGGTACTAGCGTCTATGAATAAATACGAGGTACACAATCACCAAACAATACTTAACTACTTGTAATCATCACACAAAAGGGTCCTATAGATGATCTAGCATCATCACTAACATTACAAGATTAAAGTTTGGTTTAATTCCTTTTATTTTTTGAAAAGTAATTTCTACTCATTGAAAAACTACTTAAGATTTAATATTCTCCAAACCAAATATGGGATCATGTTGACACATGTCATCACCACATATTTTAGTCCATGGGAATATGATTTAAAGTGGTGTCACAATTTAATAAGGTTTTACCCTTTTATTTTAATTAATTAAAGTGGCTAGAAATGCCTATGGGGCATTCTTTTATTACTTGAACATTATTTCTGTAAGTAAACCTATATATTTTTATATATTCTGAAAGGTATGGTTAAATGTGATTTTTGAGAGTTGGAATCAACTCAAAAGCTATTATGGTTTAATTTTGAAGAATGTTTGAATGCAGAAAAGCTTCTGCCTTGTTATTTTTACCATGGATGATCTACAGATCCAAATGACTTGAATCCAACGGGCTTGGATTCAGCATTCTCAGTCCTTTCTAACAAAATTGGTTTCATTCAATTTGGTTCACTGAATCGACCTGGGTTGATTTTTGAAACTGGGTACAGAAGTGTGTTTGAACTAAAAAGGAAAAAGGTTAAATTCAAATAACTGGGATGCGCGGGAAAGGTTAACGGGCCGGCCTGCAAAGCACAGCGCTTCCGCAGGCTGCATAAGTGGATGTCCCTATGCGTCAGTGAGACAGGGGGGTGCGAAGCGGTATGGGGCGATGTGGTGCGTTTGATCTCGTTCTAATATGTAACTACCTCGGTGAATTACGCTCCTAGTTACAAGCCTGGATGAGCGGAAATGGTTAAAATAGTACGGTGGGGCCCAAATGCCACTCACAGGTAGACCTTTCGGCCGTCCTAACCACTTCCAAACATCGGGACAAGAACGGGCGGCTTAATCGGCAGGCGAAGGGATCAACTACATACACAAATGAGTATGTATGCAAGCCACCATACAATAGTCCTCAGAGCCATTCCATCTAAAAGAAATAGAAATATTGCAATGCCATATGGCAAGATCCAAATGTCCTAGATAGATATAATAGTTTAGGATATCTCCTCATACATCAAACATCATAGTATCAGGCGGAAGCGGCAAACAAGATCCGAGTACGGATAAGAAGCAAATCGGCATAAGATGCCCCATAATAAACACATCCCTCCCACAGATCTCACGGATCCCCGTTCCCGGAATCTCTACACCGAATGATCATTGCCCACATCGTCCGTCTCCTCCACCCAGTATCCATCTTGTGAGTGTACCTGTTCATCTGAATCAAATAATTTATCGTGTGAGACCCTAGGGGTACTCAGCAAGTCTTTATGCCTCTAAAGGGGACACAACCTGGGTGACACAATTGCAGCAAAAGATAATACCTAACAATCCTATAGATACTCGCTAACCATCCGCCTAACCAAAGATAGACGGATGTCCGTGAATTAATAACAACAGTTATAACAGTAATATTAACAGATCCATCCTCCTCCTCGCTTACCAACGAGGAAGCGGACGGACACCCCCCCATCCGTTGGAAGTTTTATTATCCATTCCATGAGTGTTGCACTATTTACTAGTCAGTTACTTAGTCAAATTAAAAGCGGTACTTTAGTTATACTTGTCTATGATCGAGAAACTGTGCTCCAAGTCGTCCATAATCGTGGACACGGCTTTCAGAAAGTTTTACCCTGCAGGGGTGCACAAATAGCAACACACACTCGATCAACCTTGGAAAAACCAAATCAAAACCCAACGAGGCATTCACGACAAAGCGATCACAGGATTCAGAAATATTTCAGGGGTCCACGCCATTAAGCTACCCGCAACGAAGTTGGCCGGCTCCGAGACGGACTCAAGGTTTGTGTGGACGGTTGTAAACGACTGGGAACCCGAAAGTGTGACTGGTCTTGTCGATACAGCAAAAATGTGTCACGATCCTAAATAGTACAGGTGCTCCTCGCACAATCGTAAATAAAGCAGTAAAGCATGGCATAAGTACAGGATAGTAATAAAGCCCCAAACTACTTTGTGGCCCCAAGAAATAAGAATGAATCAAGCTCTGGCTCAGGGGGGTCCATAAGCCTCCCGGATGTGGATAGCGCGAATATTCAAGGAACAGGAATCAAGTACTCGGGGTCCTACGGGACACAAGTGAGCATGAAAAAACCAAATAGCAGATATTGCTCACCGGTGCCACTTTCATTAGTTATCCCATACTACTCAGGTTAAGTTATTTAGGTACCTCGTTATCCATCAGACACTCACATACCCTACACATGCTGTTCTACGACCCGCATGGCTCAAACAACTCCTGTAGTAATGGCTCATGGGATGGAGGAACAAGCTTCGGTGGGGTTTAAAAGTAAAGGCTATGCAGTACTTGGGATTCAGTTTAATGCGATCGCGACTCAATGATGCAAGAATAAGATAGAGGCAATAGGTACTATATGTATGCAAGAATGTGGTAGTGCTTGCCTGGCAGCTCAGTTGAAGCGAGAGAAGGATCTGGGTAGTGCTCCTGGGTTTCTTGATATATCCCCTGCTCAGCGTCTATTCGAAGAAGAACCAAACAAACAAGGGCCAACATAAATAAAGTGCACAAGCATAAGAATAAAATGCGACAAGCAAACAATCATGCCATGATGAATGATGCACAATTTGCATGGCAATAAAGTAGCATGGCATGGGTGTGGTGTGGAATACAAGAAATAAGCATTTTATTGAGTTTTGGTCACATTTTATTCTCGAATAAGTTGTTGTATACTTTATATTTATATGATACATGCTGCAATACAGAACATGGAATGCATAAACAGAAAGGTCTCGTCGAGCTAATCATTTTAGACATATTATTTGTCAAATTTGAAGTTATAAATCAAAAGCTATTAATTAATTAAGGAAAAGGGCATTTTATTGTAATTTTAATCAACTTGAAATTTAAAGTGTTCAAAATATATTTTGAAGGCCATAATTGAATTCCTCACATTTTTCTGATTTCAAAACATATATCATTTGTTTAATTTGGATTTGAAAATTAAAAGTTATTTTAAAACAGATTTGAATTTGAATTTAAAACATTTTCTAGAAATTTAAATCAAACAGAAATCCAGAAATACTTTTGTCACCCAACCCAGTGCTAGCCAGAGCCACCGATAGGTGGGCCAGCTGCTGACTGGGCGACACAGCGCGCAGAAAACCTTATGTCACCGCGGCTAACCTAGTCTCTGAGAATGACAGGTGGGGCTAGCTGGCTAGGGCCCAGGTGCCAGCGGCGGAAGAGCGCGGAGACTGACAGGTGGCCAAAACAGGAGCGCGGGTTGAGGGGTGCTAAACTAGGGGCCTATCTGCAAAGTGTTACTACGGCTGACAGGTGGGCTCAGGCGGACCGCGGGTTAGGAGTAAAAAGGTTGGGGGGGTAAGCGAAAAAGGGCGCCCGTACTGTTCCTCTTCTTTCTCTAAATCGCGGACAGGTTCGTGCGCGACAGGCGCAGGGCGCGGCGCGGGGACTCGTTCCGGGGACCTGGCGTGCGCGCGCGGAGGCGGTAGCCACTGGGCTAGGCTGGGTGTTGTTGCTGGGTACGGAAACGCGGCTAGGAGTAGTTCTGCGACGCAGCGGCGCACAGACGCACGCGCTCACCGGCGCACAGAGGGTGTTCGGCGAAATGAACGGCGGAGCTAGAGCGGTACGGCGAGGCGGAGCATGTCAGGGAGGGAGGGAGGCTCACCGCGGAGCTGTCGGTGGCGTTGGATCGGCTCGGGGAGCAGCGGATCGACGACGAAGCAGAGGTCGGGCGGAGCTAGGGTTTCGGCGGAACACGTCGGCGTGCAGGGGTACAGGCCTCCTCCTCCTCGACGTCGTGCACCGCGCTGCTGCAGAGGACCTCCTCGGTCTACCAGGCCACCTCCACGACGTGCACGCCGGCTGGAACGTCGAGGGACAGAAGGTAGACGGTGGCCGGCGAGAGGGAGGGTGGCGTCGGTGGAGAGGAAGGAGAGGAGATGCAGGGGCTCTGGGGCTGGATCTGGGCGAGGCAGAGAGGTTGTGGGGCGGAGGATAAAGCGAGGGAGAGGAAGGAGGTGCCGTGCGGGAGTGGGTAGGGTTAAAGGTGGCTTCGGCCACCTTTTTCCCTCCTCTCCTTCACGTGCTCGGGCTGGCTCGGGCAGGGCAGGGGCAGGGGCTGCAGCTGGGACCAGAGAGAGGAGAAGGGGAGGCTCGGGTGGGGCCTTGTGGCAGAGAGAGAAAAAGAGGGGGGAGAGAGAGAGGGTGAGGTATAGTGTTTTGTCAAGACCAAGCAAGATCAAGCAAAGAGCAAGCAAGACCTAGACAAAGGAGTAGAATAGATAAAAGATGGTGAGGTTTGTGGGAGTAGCTCATGGTGGTGGCTTTTTAGCAAGACCAACTAGATCAAGCCAAAGGAGGGAGAGAGATATGAGAGATGATCCACTCAAGAATTCAAATAAAAACAAAGGAGGACCAAAGTTGGAGAAGGTTGCATGGCCCATGCAAAAATGATAATTGCCATGATTAAAATATTGTGAAAACAATAATATTAACATGGCATTATTCTTATGCATTCCCCAAAATTGGAATAAAGCCAAGCAAAAGAATTTAAAGGAAAGTTCCAGATGGAGTAGATGGATATGATCACATTTGATTATAATTGGGACTTGCTAGTGTGTATATTCCACTAGATGTTTAATAGTCCCAAAAATATCCCAACATGAGCATAAATCCATGATAATCCATATGAAAGCTAGGAAAAAGTATCACTACTCATAATGCATGCAAAGGTGGCTCCACATATCAATAATGTGAAAACAACATGATGCTAAGATGAGAGCATGTGGAAATAGAATTGGATCCATCCCAACCCACATGAGCTAGAGGTAAAACCCAATAAAGTGCAAAGCTCATATTTAGTTGGATGGTGGAATTATAAGGTGGTGGCAGAGAAAGGTGATGGAGTTGAATAAAAGATATGCCCCCAACTCAACTTGGGCATTAAACAATATATCAATAACCGAATACAATATCAAGAGGCAAATACAATTTACAATGCATATGAGAGAAGAACCAAAACAAAAGGGTTTTATATGATGCTCAAATGCAAGGTGGCATGATGACATGAGCATGATATAATTATGATGCAACAATTATATATATGAAGTGGCCATTATATAGACTAGGCTAGTAGCATTGCAATTGTTAGACAATTGGGATGCTACAACTCTCCCCTACTAAACAAGAATCTCGCCCCGAGATTCCTAGGAAAAGAAAACAACACAAGGAGAGGCGGGTGTTCGAACGAAGGTGACCCTCACGTTCCCAAGTTGATGAACAACGGAATGGTGCGACCACTACACCTTGCAAAACTTGCTAGACTTGTTGCGAATCTTGCGTTTTGCTTGAGAAACAACGGGTTAGAAGAGTTGAAGGATTATCGTGAGACAAGAAGGATAGGATGGGCATAGCTCCGGTTTTCCCAAGAATCATGATACAAGAATATAACCACTTGTGAAAGAAAAGGAGAAGATGATGTATCATGGATAAAGAAAGACACACCATTAAGATTAAAGATTTACCGATACGAGAGAGGATGAATCTTTGTCTCGCCGGAAGAAAGGAGCTAGATTGGAGAGGTTTTGAACCACTATTACAATAGCATCGTATCTTCTCTCGGATTTGAGAAAAGAAGTTCGGAAACAATATTGCCTTCAAACAATAGAGTCCCTTGATAACAACAGAAAGATTTAGTTAGACATCGTCGGATTAGATTCTTGTTGCGCCGGTAAGAACCAAGGATCACGCAATTTAGGTGCGCAGATATAACTTCCAGAGATGGATGTGAAGCCAGATCATGGTGGAATCCCGAGAAGCAAAGAATATGGAGGATCTGGAGTTTATTGTAGAGATACTTATTGCTTTCTTTAGCCTTGAGGCTAACGCAATAGATTTGCGGCTGATGGCATCAACCATAATTGGCTTTACCACAGAAAAAGAATTGATGAAACAAAGAGAGAGATAGTTTCCTTTAATCTTGTTTGGGGATATCGAGCATCGCTAGAAAGACGAGGATGGAAAAAGGTTTGCGTTTGTGTCCACCAGATAATTGAGGATTTTGCTCCGTGTAGAAAGGGTGAGATCACCAACAAGAGATTATTGATTACTTACTTCGAGAGAGCACTCCGGAAAAACAAGGACGGAAGTAAAAGCATCGAGGGATAAAGGCCACTTCTAGCTTCCGTGGAATGAGTGAAATCACATTAATTCACCAATTCAATGTACAAGAGCGAATGATAAGAGTAATGGTATGGTAGCTACTCCATCCCGCACTCAAAGCATTACTCCGCACATGAATAAGAAAACCATGCAACCCAACTACCGAAACAGACTGAAGGTGTTGGCAAAAACTCATAGAACTCCGTTAGAAAACAAGGATAGATGCAAACGATTCGCCGGATTCATAGATAGATAAAGATGATGATGTTGTCGTCATGTCGGAAGTACCAAGCCACCGGAAATATATAAAGGAAGATCACTGGGACAACTGCAAAATTTCACAGATATAGAAAAAGATAGCACCACTTGAACAGAAGGAATACAAGATCTGGAAGGTCTTCATGGCCTCCGGTGGATTGAGCATAGACGATAGAGCGAGAGGGTTTCAAGAGATTGCTTAACGAGATTGAGGTGAAAGAACTCCATGTTCTTCTTGAAATGATTGAGAGAGATTTAGTAGCCTTGAGGAAATCTTCAGCGGAATGACGATGATAACTTGCTAACAAGGAACAACTCCGGATTGGTTGAAGATGGAGGATGGAATTAACAATGGACTTGCTGATTCCAGAGTTGAAGTAATGTATTTAGCAGAAGGACGTGGTCGAGATATGTGACTTCAAAAAGTCAGAATTCTCACTTTGAGACTTTGCACACAGGCAGTGCTCACGAAGCTCGAGAGAAAGAGACACAGATGATCTTCCATGTCCTTCCATAGATATCGAATAGGCAATCATATTATCAACATATACCACCATGGATTAACAAGATATTCCCAGAATAACAAGTTCAAGAGGCGGGAGAACGAACAAATGCTCGAAACACTTTCTGAGCTCAACGCTCTTTGAAAGATCAACGTTACGAGTAAGGATTCCTGTTGAAGAAGATGCGCTGACAGAATAGGTTAACTGGTCCTTCGGAAGAAAAAGAGATGTCACCTGGTTCACATTGTCGATCGAATCACCGGTTACAAAGATAAAGAGATCTTGGATAAGAACCGATGATAGCTCATACCTTAAGCAAAGCTATCAGAGACGAAAAGATGCAATTCCCTCGTATCCAGGAGAATTGTGCAGATATGGGGTTCAAAAGGATGTGCAGCATGATGGACAGATGATAGACCGCCGTAGTGCTTGGAGAAACTCTGGATTGCCAAAGATGCTTGAATATGCATAGATATGATCGCGGTGTACTCAAAATCACAGGAGATAACCGTCACCATTTGGAGGATAGTGGTGATTGCATTTTCCATATTCCACTCAAGATAAGTGTCATATAGCTATGCCGAGAACCAAATTACAATCACCAGCATCGGATCGACACATGTTATGTAATTAGCCCAAGAGAATTGGAGATGAAATGAAACTCTAGGATTAAGCGCCGGTGACAAAAGAATAAGTTAGCATGGACATGCTGATAAAAGGGAGATAGATAATGTTTCACACATGACTGAAAAGGAGTGTGGAAGAACAGATGTATCAAAGAAAATTTTTCCGCATTTTTCGGCATTAAAATACCAATAGATGCGCAAAAACACTTATCAGGTAGCGATTAGCAACTGATGGTTTCACAGAATGTGGAGTTGCTAGAAGGAAGGACACCCTTAATAAGATGGCACCGGTTAACAAGGATTCAGATAGATCGCGCCGGTATTCAAAAGCCTGTCAGTATGGAATGTACCAACAGTTGATAACCAAAGGCAGATAAAGATAACATGTTGGATACAACAGATAGACAAGGAATTACACACACACACACACACTCAACCTATGGTACTACGGAAACCCAGAACACGTGAATCCTAGTTTGAATTTAAGAAGAGGATAGAAAACGTTACACTTCCTTACCAGAAATGGGTGGCTGGTTAAGAAGAAAAATGGAAGCAGTCCTACTCTCGCGTTTTGTTTTTCCCTAGTATACATAGCTACCAAAAATATTTGCTAGACTGACAACGACCATTTGGCTGACACCCTGAAGGGCGGGATGGCTATAATACCAATTGTAACTACCTCGGTGGATTACGCTCCTAGTTACAAGCCTGGATGAGCGGAAATGGTTAAAATAGTACGGTGGGGCTCAAATTCCACTCACAGGTAGACCTTTCGGCCGTCCTAACCATTTCCAAACATCGGGACAAGAACGGGCGGCGTAATCGGCAGGCGAAGGGATCAACTACATACACAAATGAGTATGTATGCAAGCCACCATACAACAGTCCTCAGAGCCATTCCATCTAAAAGAAATAGAAATATTGCAACGCCATACGGCAAGATCCAAATGTCCGAGATAGATATAATAGTTTAGGATATCTCCTCATACATCAGTATCAGGCGAAAGCGGCAAACAAGATCCGAGTACGGATAAGAAGCAAATCGGCATAAGATGCCCCATAATAAACACATCCCGCCCACAGATCTCACGGATCCCCGTTCCCGGAATCTCTACACCGAATGATCTTTGCCCACATCGTCCGTCTCCTCCACCCAGTATCCATCTTGTGAGTGTACCTGTTCATCTGAATCAAATAATTTATCGTGTGAGACCCTAGGGGTACTCAACAAGTCTTTATGCCTCTAAAGGGGACACAACCTGGGTGACGCAATTGCAGCAAAAGATAATACCTAACAATTCTATAGATACTCGCTAACCATCCGCCTAACCAAAGATAGACGGATGTCCGTGAATTAATAACAACAGTTATAACAGTAATATTAAAAGATCCATCCTCCTCCTCGCTTACCAACGAGGAAGCGGACGGACACCCCCCCATCCGTTGGCAGTTTTATTATCCATTCCATGAGTGTTGCACTATTTACTAGTCAGTTACTTAGTCAAATTAAAAGCGGTACTTTAGTTATACTTGTCTATGATCGAGAAACTGTGCTCCAAGTCGTCCATAACCGCGGACACGGCTTTTAGAAAGTTTTACCCTGCAGGGGTGCACAAATAGCAACACACACTCGATCAACCTCGGAAAAACCAAATCAAAACCCAACGAGGCATTCACGACAAAGCGATCACAGGATTCAGAAATATTTCAGGGGGCCACCCCATTAAGCTACCCGCAACGAAGTTGGCCGGCTCCGAGACGGACTCAAGGTTTGTGTGGACGGCTGTAAACGACTGGGAACCCGAAAGTGTGACTGGGCTTGTCGATACAGCGAAAACGTGTCACGATCCTAAACAGTACAGGTGCTCCTCGCACAATCGTAAATAAAGCAGTAAAGCATGGCATAAGTACAGGATAGTAATAAAGCCCCAAACTACTTTGTGGCCCCAATAAATAAGAATGAATCAAGCTCTGGCTCAGGGAGGGTCCATAAGCCTCCCGGATGTGGATAGCGCGAATATTCAACGAACGGGAATCAAGTACTCGGGGTCCTACGGGACACAAGTGAGCATGAAAAAACCAAATAGCAGATATTGCTCACCGGTGCCACTTTCATTAGTTATCCCATACTACTCAGGTTAAGTTGTTTAGGTACCTCGTTATCCATCAGACACTCACATACCCTACACATGCTGTTCTACGACCCGCATGGCTCAAACTACTCCTGTAGTAATGACTCATGGGATGGAGGAACAAGCTTCGTTGGGGTTTAAAAGTAAAGGCTATGCAGTACTTGGGATTCAGTTTAATGCGATCGCGACTCAATGATGCAAGAATAAGATAGAGGCAATAGGTACTATATGTATGCAAGCATGTGGTAGTGCTTGCCTGGCAGCTCAGTTGAAGCGAGAGAAGGATCTGGGTAGTGCTCCTGGGTTTCTTGATATATCCCCTGCTCAGCGTCTATTCGAAGAAGAACCAAACAAACAAGGGCCAACATAAATAAAATGCACAAGCATAAGAATAAAATTCGACAAGCAAACAATCATGCCATGATGAATGATGCACAATTTGCATGGCAATAAAGTAGCATGGCATGGGTGTGGTGTGGAATACAAGAAATAAGCATTTTATTGAGTTTTGGTCACATTTTATTCTCGAATAAGTTGCTGTATACTTTATATTTATATGATGCATGCTGCAATATAGAACATGGAATGCATAAACAGAAAGGTCTCGTCGAGCTAATCATTTTAGACATATTATTTGTCAAATTTGGAGTTATAAATCAAAAGCTATTAATTAATTAAGGAAAAGGGCATTTTACTATAATTTTAATCAACTTGAAATTTAAAGTGTTCAAAATATATTTTGAAGGCAATAATTGAATTCCTCACATTTTTCTAATTTCAAAACATATATCATTTGTTTAATTTGGATTTGAAAATTAAAAGTTATTTTAAAACAGATTTGAATTTGAATTTAAAATATTTTCTGGAAATTTAAATCAAACAGAAATCCAGAAATACTTTTGTCACCCAGCCCAGTGCTAGCCAGAGCCACCGACAGGTGGGCCAGCTGCTGACTGGGCGACACAGCGCGCAGAAAACCTTCTGTCACCGCGGCTAACCTAGTCTCTGAGAATGACAGGTGGGGCTAGCTGGCTAGGGCCCAGGTGCCAGTGGCGGAAGAGCGCGGAGACTGACAGGTGGCCAAAACGGGAGCGCGGGTTGAGGGGTGCTAAACTAGGGGGCCTATATGCAAAGTGTTACTACGGCTGACAGGTGGGCTCGGGCGGACCGCGTGTTAGGAGTAAAAAGGTTGGGAGGGGTGTAAGCGAAAAAGGGCGCCCGTACTGTTCCTCTTCTTTCTCTGAATCGCGGACAGGTTCGTGCGCGACAGGCGCAGGGCGCGGCGCGGGGACTCGATCCGGGGACCTGGCGTGCGCGCGCGGAGGCGGCAGCCACTGGGCTAGGCTGGGTGTTGTTGCTAGGTACGGAAACGCGGCTAGGAGTAGTTCTGCGACGCAGTGGCGGACAGACGCACGCGCTCACCGGCGCACAGAGGGTGTTCGGCGAAACGAACGGCGGAGCTAGAGCGGTACGGCGAGGCGGAGCATGTCAGGGAGGGAGGGAGGCTCACCGCGGAGCTGTCGGTGGCGTTGGATCGGCTCGGGGAGCAGCGGATCGACGACGAAGCAGAGGTCGGGCGGAGCTAGGGTTTTGGCGGAACACGTCGGCGTGCAGGGGTACAGGCCTCCTCCTCCTCGACGTCGTGCACCGTGCTGCTGCAGAGGACCTCCTCGGTCTACCAGGCCACCTCCACGACGTGCACGCCGGCTGGAACGTCGAGGGACAGAAGGTAGACGGTGGCCGGCGAGAGGGAGGGTGGCGTCGGTGGAGAGGAAGGAGAGGAGATGCAGGGGCTCTGGGGCTGGATCTAGGCGAGGCAGAGAGGTTGTGGGGCGGAGGATAAAGCGAGGGAGAGGAAGGAGGTGCCGTGCGGGAGTGGGTAGGGTTAAAGGTGGCTTCGGCCACCTTTTTCCCTCCTCTCCTTCACGTGCTCGGGCTGGCTCGGGCAGGGCAGGGGCAGGGGCTGCAGCTGGGACCAGAGAGAGGAGAAGGGGAGGCTCGGGTGGGGCCTTGTGGCAGAGAGAGAAAAAGAGGGGGGGAGAGAGGGTGAGGTATAGTGTTTTGTCAAGACCAAGCAAGATCAAGCAAAGAGCAAGCAATACCTAGACAAAGGAGTAGAAGAGATAAAAGATGGTGAGGTTTGTGGGAGTAGCTCATGGTGGTGGCTTTTTAGCAAGACCAACTAGATCAAGCCAAAGGAGGGAGAGAGAGATGAGAGATGATCCACTCAAGAATTCAAATAAAAACAAAGGAGGACCAAAGTTGGAGAAGGTTGCATGGCCCATGCAAAAATGATAATTGCCATGATTAAAATATTGTGAAAACAATAATATTAACATGGCATTATTCTTATGCATTCCCCAAAATTGGAATAAAGCCAAGCAAAAGAATTTAAAGGAAAGTTCCAGATGGAGTAGATGGATATGATCACATTTGATTATAATTGGGACTTGCTAGTGTGTATATTCCACTAGATGTTTAATAGTCCCAAAAATATCCCAACATGAGCATAAATCCATGATAATCCATATGAAAGCTAGGAAAAAGTATCACTACTCATAATGCATGCAAAGGTGGCTCCACATATCAATAATGTGAAAACAACATGATGCTAAGATGAGAGCATGTGGAAATAGAATTGGATCCATCCCAACCCACATGAGCTAGAGGTAAAACCCAATAAAGTGCAAAGCTCATATTTAGTTGGATGGTGGAATTATAAGGTGGTGGCAGAGAAAGGTGATGGAGTTGAATAAAAGATATGCCCCCAACTCAACCTGGGCATTAAACAATATATCAATAACCGAATACAATATCAAGAGGCAAATACAATTTACAATGCATATGAGAGAAGAACCAAAACAAAAGGGTTTTATATGATGCTCAAATGCAAGGTGGCATGATGACATGAGCATGATATAATTATGATGCAACAATTATATATATGAAGTGGCCATTATATAGACTAGGCTAGTAGCATTGCAATTGTTAGACAATTGGGATGCTACAACTCTCCCCTACTAAACAAGAATCTCGCCCCGAGATTCCTAGGAAAAGAAAACAACACAAGGAGAGGCGGGTGTTCGAACGAAGGTGACCCTCACGTTCCCAAGTTGATGAACAACGGAATGGTGCGACCACTACACCTTGCAAAACTTGCTAGACTTGTTGCGAGTCTTGCGTTTTGCTTGAGAAACAACGGGTTAGAAGAGTTGAAGGATTATCGTGAGACAAGAAGGATAGGATGGGCATAGCTCCGGTTTTCCCAAGAATCATGATACAAGAATATAACCACTTGTGAAAGAAAAGGAGAAGATGATGTATCATGGATAAAGAAAGACACACCATTAAGATTAAAGATTTACCGATACGAGAGAGGATGAATCTTTGTCTCGCCGGAAGAAAGGAGCTAGATTGGAGAGGTTTTGAACCACTATTACAATAGCATCGTATCTTCTCTCGGATTTGAGAAAAGAAGTTCGGAAACAATATTGCCTTCAAACAATAGAGTCCCTTGATAACAACAGAAAGATTTAGTTAGACATCGTCGGATTAGATTCTTGTTGCGCCGGTAAGAACCAAGGATCACGCAATTTAGGTGCGCAGATATAACTTCCAGAGATGGATGTGAAGCCAGATCATGGTGGAATGCCGAGAAGCAAAGAATATGGAGGATCTGGAGTTTATTGTAGAGATACTTATTGCTTTCTTTAGCCTTGAGGCTAACGCAATAGATTTGCGGCTGATGGCATCAACCATAATTGGCTTTACCACAGAAAAAGAATTGATGAAACAAAGAGAGAGATAGTTTCCTTTAATCTTGTTTGGGGATATCGAGCATCGCTAGAAAGACGAGGATGGAAAAAGGTTTGCGTTTGTGTCCACCAGATAATTGAGGATTTTGCTCCGTGTAGAAAGGGTGAGATCACCAACAAGAGATTATTGATTACTTACTTCGAGAGAGCACTCCGGAAAAACAAGGACGGAAGTAAAAGCATCGAGGGATAAAGGCCACTTCTAGCTTCCGTGGAATGAGTGAAATCACATTAATTCACCAATTCAATGTACAAGAGCGAATGATAAGAGTAATGGTATGGTAGCTACTCCATCCCGCACTCAAATCATTACTCCGCACATGAATAAGAAAACCATGCAACCCAACTACCGAAACAGACTGAAGGTGTTGGCAAAAACTCATAGAACTCCGTTAGAAAACAAGGATAGATGCAAACGAGGGGTGACATGGGCATGTCTGGCATGTTCCTGGGACGGTGGCGATCGTGTATGCACGCGGCGAGGGTGGCGAGCGGTCTGTGCGCTTCGGTCGAGGGTGGCGCTCTGGCGCATGCTCGGCATGGTTGCTGGCGGGCTGGGCGCGGTCCGTGCGTGTGGTCCAGTGGCTGGCAACGTTCGAGCGTTGGACAGGGAGTGGCGATGGACGGTGGGCTGCCTCCCAGACATGGTTGGCATGGCTAAATCTCCTCCTAGCTTGCTGTCTACAATAGGGTGGCATGGGTGGCTTCGGCTGTTCACCATTGATGGCATTGGCAAGCTCACAGTGGTGCTAGTGATTAGTTAAGATTGTTAGATGATCTACTAAGGCTAGTGGTGCCCAGAGAGGGAACAAGTTAGGCTTAATTCACTGCTCAAAACAGTGTTTGGATTTTGTTTGATTTGTGCCTGCAAGGTGTTTGATGAAATGGCCGCAAGAATTCAAGTTTTGAATTTTGAAAAGATTTTTGGTGGGTGTGCTAGGTTGGTGCTGGTGAGTATGCAGATGCTTGGGTGTTGAAATTTGAGCTTGTTTGAGTGGTTTTTGAAAAAGTGGGATCTTCTCATATGATAAAGATTCAAATTTGAATTGCCATTTTAACTATGCATTTGAAAGTTTCTGGATGATCACAAAGTGGGCCTTGATACTTTGTTATGAGTACAATCAAGGGGTGAAAAGATCTAGAAAAGTTTCTGTTAGGTTCTGAAAGTTTGCGACAGCCAAAGTAGGCATGGGAGTTAAATTGGTCAAAATGACCATTCACTCATTTAGCTTTGTTTTGATTTATTTGCCTTTGGGAAAAGTTTGGGAAATGTTTATATGATGTTTATTTCACCTAAGCAACATTTTACAAGAAAAGAAACACACAAACAAGGTGGTTGAAAAGAATTCAAAATGAAATGCATACTCACATGCATGCTTCCATAATTTTATATAGAAAAGTTTTTGTTAACCCTAATTTTGATGATTAGAGTTTGATGATCCAAGTTTAGTATTTTTGGGATGTTACAAACCTTCCCCCCTTAAACAAAATCTTGTCCCGAGATTTGAAAAAGGATGAAAAAGACTACCTAGGATTTGAAGAGATCGGGAAACTCCGTCCTGATGTGATCTTCGCGCTCCCAGGTAGCTTCCTCTTCTATGTGGTTGCTCCACTGAATCTTGAGAAACTTGATGCTTCAGGTTCGGGTAGTTCAGAAGCTTCTTCCAAAATACGGATGGGTACTTCGGGATAGGTCAGGTCATCGTTGATCTCTATGGTCCGGTGGTCAATATTTTTGAACACTTCGGTCTTCTCTGGGACTTCGAGACACTTGCGCAGTAACGAGATATGGAACACATTGTGCACGGCTGACATCTCTTCGGGTAGTTCCAATTGATACGACACTTCTCCTCGACGGTTCAAAATCTTGAAGGGTCCGATATATCTGGGAGCTAACTTTCCTTTCAGTTGGAAACGCTGCATTCCCTTCAATGGCGACACTTTCAGATAAACAAAATCTCCTATGTTGAAGGCGAGGTCTCTACGTCTCTTGTCGGCGTAACTCTTCTGTCTGGACTGGGCGGTCTTAAGGTGCTCACGAATCTTGTGAACCTTCTCTTCTGCTTCTCGTAGGATATCGGGTCCAAAAATCTGACTCTCTCCTACTTCCGACCAGTTCAAAGGGGTGCGACACTTCCTTCCGTACATGAATTCAAATGGGGCCATTTGCAAACTGGCTTGATAACTGTTATTGTAAGAAAATTATGCAAACGGCAGACATTCTTCCCACTTGGATCCATATTCTAACACACATGCTCTCAGCATATCTTCGAGTATTTGGTTTACTTGCTCCGTTTGTCCATCGGTCTGAGGGTGATACGCGGTACTGAAATCTAGGCGGGTTCCTAAACCTTCTTGGACTTTCTTCCAGAATCTCGAGGTAAACTGAGTTCCTCGATCCGATACGATGTTCTTGGGGACTCCGTGCAAACTAACTATCCTAGCGATGTACAACTCCGCTAGCTTCGAACTCTGATATGTAGTCTTGACGGGCAAGAAATGGGCGACTTTGGACAATCTGTCCACTATGACCCAGATAGAGTCATTTCCCCTACTAGAGGTAGGCAGTCCAGTGATAAAGTCCATTCCAACGGAATCCCATTTCCATTCCGGAATTTGTAAGGGCTGCAATAATCCAGCGGGTCTTTGATGTCCGGCCTTGACTCGCTGACATATATCACACTTGGCGATATAGCTTCCGATTTCTCTCTTCATCTTATGCCACCAAAATTGCTCTTTTAAATCTTGATACATCTTAGTTCCTCCGGGATGGATAGAATAAAGAGTATCATGAGCCTCCTTCAGAATCAATTCTTTCAACTCAGAATCTGCTGGTACACAAAGGCGTCCTTTGTACCACAGAACTCCTTCTTCGTCTTCGGTGAATCCGGTTACTTTGCCTGTACCGATACGACGCTTGATTCCGTCGATACTAGCATTTCCCTTCTGCGCCTCTTTAATCTGACTGATCAAAGTGGGTTGAAGTTCTATGCTAGCCAAAAATCCTTCACTTACTAATTCCATTCAAAAATCTTCCATCTCTTTGTGCAAGCTTGGTTGTTCCTTTAAAATCATGGAGTTCAAGCGACACGGCAATCTGCTAAGGGCATATGCTACCACGTTGGCTTTACCAGGGTGATAGTGAATGTCCAGATCGTAATCCTTGATTAGCTCAATCCATCTCCTCTGTCTCATATTCATCTCCTTCTGAGTGAATATATACTTCAGACTCTTGTGATCCGTATAGATCTCACCACGGTTTCCCATCAGGTAATGCCTCCATGTCTTGAGGGCTAGAACTAAAAGGCTGCGAGTTCGAGGTCATGGGTTGGGTAATTTTTCTTATGTTGCTTCAGTTGTCGAGATAGATAAGATATAACTTTGCCTTCTTGCATTAGCACACATCCGAGACCGATCTTGGATGCATCACAATACACGTCGAAGGGCTTCGTGATATCCGGCATGATCAAGATTGGGGCTGAAATCAATCTCCTCTTGAGTTCTTGAAAACTCGCTTCACATTTGTCGGTCCATTCAAACTTCTTGTCCTTCTTCAGCAATTGGGTCATGGGTCTGGCGATACTCGAGAATCCTTCTACGAACTTGCGGTAATATCCCGCCAATCTGAGAAATGCAAGAACTTGGGTTTGAGTGGTTGGGGCTTGCCAATCTTCTACATCTTTCACTTTGGCAGGGTCAACGGCAATTCCTTCGGCTAATACAATGTGACCGAGGAATCCTACCTCCTGTAACCAGAATTCACATTTGCTAAACTTTGCATACAGTTGATGCTCTCTAAGGGTTCCAAGAATGGTCCTTAGGTGTAGCTCATTTTCTTCTTCTGATTTGGAATAAATCAGAATGTCATCGATGAAAACAATGACAAACTTATCCAGGAAGTCCATAAAAATCTTATTCATGAGATTCATGAAATAAGCGGGGGCATTGGTTAGTCCAAAAGACATGATTGTATACTCATACAATCCATATTTGGTGGTAAAGGCAGTCTTTGGGATATCCTCTGCATGAATTTTGAGTTGATGATAGCCAGTCCTAAGATCAATCTTAGAAAACACTTTGGCACCGGTCAACTGATCAAACAAATCTTCTATCTTGGGCAAGGGGTACTTGTTCTTGATAGTGACATCATTTAATTTCCGATAATCCGTACACAAACGGTTACCTCCATCCTTCTTGTCCACAAACAAGACAGGTGACCTCCATGGTGACGCACTTGGTTGAATCAATCCAATTTCCAGCATGGCATCCAGTTGCTTCTTCAGTTCTGCTAGCTCAGACGGGTTCATACTATAGGGTCTCTGGGATATGGGTCCAGTTCCGGGGATTAGTTCAATGATAAACTCGATATCCTGATCTGGGGGCATACCGGGCAAAACATCTGGAAATACATCAGGGTATTCACAGACTATCCGGACTTGGTCAATGGTAGGTTAGGCTATACTCTTGTTACACTTGAATTGGCGAGGTAAGGTTTCAGATATATGCTCGACTGATATTCCGGCTGTACTGGTCATGGTTATGGCTTTCTTGGCACAGTCAATCAATCCTTTATGTTTTGACATCCAATCCATTCCTAGTACTACTTCCAAACCTTTAGTTCTGAGTACTATCAGATTAGCATAAAAATATATGCCATGGATTCGGATAGGGACGGCTTTGCAAATTTGCCTAGCCTTGGTGGTTGATCCGGGAATTTGAACAATCATGACATGCTTCAGTTTGGTTGGTTGAATTTTACTAGTGCATGCAAATTCTTCGGTGACAAATGAGTGCGATGCACCAGAATCAAACAACACTCGTGCAAGTACTGAATTAACAGAAAACATACCCAGCACGACGTCTGGCGCTTCCTGAGCTTCTTCAGCATGCATGAGAAAAAGACGGCCATTGCGGTTAAGCGAATTCCCTGGGGAAAATCTTCTTCCGGGCTGAACACGACGCTGTTGCTGAGCTGGGGCATTGGTATTGGGTGCTACGGCATTCTTCTTGTTGGGGCACTCGTTGGAGTAGTGACCCTTATTCCCACGGTCATAACAAGTCACTTGCGACTTGTCCTTTGCTGCTACAGGCACAGCATTACTTCCAGTTCTCGGGGTAGTGTTGGTGTTGGCTGTAGCATTGTTGTTGTTGAACTTGGGTGGGGCACGGTTGAAATTGCTAGAGTTGCCGGGGTTGTTGTGATTTCCTCCGAGCCTAGGGTTTCCACGGTTGGGATTGGTCGGACAGTTCATCGGGGGTCTGTTGGTTCTTGGGGCAAATCCTGGAGATGGGTTAGGGCGATACTTTGGGGTCTGATGGGTTCCTGGCTGATGCATCATACGACGCTTGCGGTTCTCATTGGCTTGGTTGATCTTTCCTTCCATCTGGATGGCAGAGTCGACAAGGGCTGCAATATCAGCAAAGGGGATATTGACTAACACCGTCTGCATCTCATCATGCAGACCATGCAGGAATCGTTCTTTCTTCTTGGCTTCGGTGTCAATCTCATCCGGGGCATACCTAGCTAATGACAAGAATTTGTCACGGTATTCCACTACGGTCATCCTTCCTTGCTTAAGCTCTCTGAACTCGTCTCTCATTCTCTTGATCAAACCTGGTGGCACATGGGTTCTGCTAAACTTGACCTTGAATTCCTCCCAGGTCATCATCTGGCCTCCGGTCATTGCGCGAATACTGTTCCACCATGCCCTGGCATCTCCGGCTAGATAGTGGGTGGCGAACAGAACTTTCTCGTTGGCTTCCACTCCGGCGACTTCTAGGTTAGTTTCCATGGTTTGGAACCAATCATCGGTGTCTAAGGGCTCTTCTGACTTAGTGAAAACAGGTGGGTTGGTATTCTGGAAATTCTTGAGCTTAGATCCATGGTTGTCCTGATTTCCGTGGCCTTGGTTCTTGTGGGCAAGCTGAGCTATCTGTTGCAGGGTGGCTAGGTTGGCTTGATGTTCTGCTCTTTAAGCTTCACGGTCAGAGGTCGACATTTGCAGAATCTGCAACATCGGGTCCGGGGATGAACCACTTCCTCCACGTGGCATCTGAAGATTGAGATAGATCATGAGAAAAGAGGGAAATTTCTAAGGTTTTGGGTTTTTGAAAAGTTTTTAAAGTTTGACTCAGATTTTTTTAGCAACTTGCTTTTTCATTCATTCATTCATAGCACACGATACAACACACACCACAACAAAGAAGAACAGATGGTTTTAAGAACCATTCTAAAAACTACGATACAGTGGGACCGAATACTACTCACTACGCTAGTGCTCAAGTGCTACTACTCCTCGGAATCTGTGGCTTCGTCATCTTCATCGTCATCGATGAAGGCGAAATCATCCTCATCAGTGAAGAAGTCCATAGCCTGATCCTCCAGAAAATCATCATCATCGCTGAGATAGGAGTAGGGGTCTCCACGAAGATCCTCTCCGGCATTCTCCCTTTCTTCCAACTGCATGTCTCTCTCGTGGATGGTCTCCTCCAAAGATGAGATACGATGGCGAAGACGGGCAATGATGCACTCCTTCTTGTCGAGCTGACGGCGGCGAGACTTGCGATCCTTTGCTAACATGGCGATGGTCTGATCCTTCGTCTTGATGATGGCAGACTTGTGGTTGGAGTAATCACGATAGTTATCCAACTCCTGCTGACGATCATACATCATGAAGCTGAGGTGGTCCAATTGATTCTTCATCTCGGGGTGGTATGTGGCTTCCAGTGGTTGTCCATTAGCATCACGCCTTGGGCAAAACTCAAAGTGAGTACCCTTGATATGGTTGATGCTCTGCCCACACAGACGGGAAAGAGCTTCCTGCATGGCCCTGGCAAGTCCATCGAGCCAGTTGTTCTCTCTTAAGGTAAACTGAATTCCCTCAGTAGTGGGAGGTTCAATCTTTCCTCGGAGACTTGCAACAATTAGCCACTGCAGATCTTCTCCTCCTTGATCATTGAGCCGAGCTCCGAAGAACTCGGGGTGCGGACGCTCCAGAAGTTCTGAAAGCTGGTCCAAATCCCACTCAAAGATAAGGTCTCCTCCATTCCCCAACTGATAAAACTTGATGTACTTCACGTCCATCTATAATAATATAGGATGAGTAAATTAGTAGAGTGATCAAGTGTGTCAAAATTTTATGTATTTTGCAAGAATGTTTGAGGAACGTGAATTTTCATGAAAGAATCAAAGGGATAAGAATGAGGATAAGTTTTTGTAAATATTTGTTTCCTTTGGTTTTGAAACTAAGTTTCTGATTCAAACGTCCAGTCTAACTAGGGTCTCCTATGGTCACGATGGCTCTGATACCAACTTGTCAACACCTGGATTTTTAATCCCAGATGCCTGTTATGCCATACATCGCAATCCCAGGATTACCATTTTTGCGAGACATAATAGAATTGGATACCACAGTACATCATCCATTACAAACCATACATAAGGTCTTACACAAATAGGGATCTCATGATCTAGTTCTTAATACAACTTCAAGCAGCGGAATACGTAATAATAACGGTAGCATAGGCGAAGCTCCATCTTCAGAGTCACAGGCAATGCTGACGATGGGAGATGATCCTAGTTGTCGTAACCTTCCTGGGGTCCATCTTCCAAGTACTCCTCTTCATAGTCTGGCCACGGGAATAGCCAGGGACAAAGCCATGAGTACTCTTTAAGTACTCGCAAACTAATACTAACAAGTGAAAGGGGCTTTTGGTAATAGGACACTAGGCTCTAGGGTTGTTTTGCAAAAGCCAGATTTATCTCTACTAAGTTCAGAAGCAAAGAATGCTAGTTGAAGTTTTATAACACCTAAGTGGGAACTTGTATTTCATATCACAACCCTATTGTGGTCAAGTCAAAGTCTCAGTTCATTTCACAAGTCATTTTGAAAAGTCTGACGGGGGAATAGTATGGCCACTCCAACTGTCCATAACCGCGGACGTGGCTATTCGAATAGTTTGACACTCTGCAGAGATTGTACACTTTCACCACAACATTCGATACATCCGTCAGGAACAAATCCTGAATTCACCATACTCAGTATGCGGATAATCAATCATAACCTTTCAATTACACACCCTAGTATAAGCACCTCTCCTGTGAGTTTGGCCTCCCAACCATGACCAACTGTCATCTTGGGTACTGCACAGGTGGACAATCTTCACAAGGTAGCCTCAGCTCAGACCTTGGCCGTGAGGGAACTAATACTAAGGTACATAAGTTTCCAGTCAAGCCCTACCCAATCTTCGGGTATTGTGGTTGTACGATAAAATTGGAATGGTATCGCATCCAGACAACCATCAGTTTTATAAAGGGCTAAGGCTCATGCCTCATCATTTTCATCACCAAAATTATCAAGTGTTCGGAAACACATGTCCAAAACATTTCAATAGAATGATCCATCATTCCAAGGTTTTCATAACCATTTTCACCAAGTATTCCCATCTAAAGTTGGTCAAGTTTTATGCTTAGCACTACCATCTACAAGTGGGGGTAAGCACTAATGAGGGGTGGTACACTAGTGGGGTTTGACTAATTTTAATCTCATGCCTCAGGAGGACATCAAGATTATCTAGCTTAGGCCAAATTTTATGCTCTTTATGCAACCTTCAAGTATCCTTCTAGTATCTACCATTTATTCCAGTAAACTCTAAGTAAGAGCTTTGATAAAGAAATAAAGTAATAAACCTGCAAATAAAACTAGGATTGGTTTATCAAGTGGTTATGATCATATATGCTTTAAGGCATATAGTGGCATGGTAGCAAGAAAGTAGTAGCTTGCATAGGTCAACTTGATTAGTAAGGCTTGCAACTATTGGCTTGCACAATATCAGTATAAGCTTGCATTAGTAGGGTATCTTGCAAGTGTTAGCTTGCCTTGTGTAGAGCAGTGGTTGAAGTTCTCCTCGGCTTCTTCTTCGTAGAATCCTCCTTCCACCTCGTATCCTTGGTCGATACTAGTGTCTATGAATAAATACGAGGTACACAATCACCAAACAATACTTAACTACTTGCAATCATCACACAAAAGGGTCCTATAGATGATCTAGCATCATCACTAACATTACAAGATTAAAGTTTGGTTTAATTCCTTTTATTTTTTGAAAATTAATTTCTACTCATTGAAAAACTACTTAAGATTTAATATTCTCCAAACCAAATATGGGATCATGTTGACACATGTCATCACCACATATTTTAGTCCATGGGAATATGATTTAAAGTGTTGTCACAATTTAATAAGGTTTTACCCTTTTATTTTAATTAATTAAAGTGGCTAGAAATGCCTATGGGGCATTCTTTTATTACTTGAACATTATTTCTGTAAGTAAACCTATATATTTTAATATATTCTGAAAGGTATGGTTAAATGTGATTTTTGAGAGTTGGAATCAACTCAAAAGCTATTATGGTTTAATTTTAAAAAATGTTTGAATGCAGAAAAGCTTCTGCCTTGTTATTTTTACCATGGATGATCTACAGATCCAAATGACTTGAATCCAACGGGCTTGGATTCAGCATTCTCAGACCTTTCTAACAAAATTGGTTTCATTCAATTTGGTTCACTGAATCGACCTGGGTTGATTTTTGAAACTGGGTACAGAAGTGTGTTTGAACTAAAAAGGAAAAAGGTTAAATTCAAATAACTGGGCTGCGCGGGAAAGGTTAACGGGCCGGCCTGCAAAGCACAGCGCTTCCGCGGGCTGCATAAGTGGTTGTCCCTACGCGTCAGTGAGACAGGGGGGTGCGAAGCGGTATGGGGCGATGTGGTGCGTTTGATCTCGTTCTAATCCAACGGCTGAGGGTCATCGTCGATGTTGGGAAACGCCGGCGAGACAGAAACCTAGCGTGGCTAGTGGGGGTCGCTGGGGGCTCACCGGGGTTCAGGCGAGGGTCGACGAGGCGAGCGAACGACGAAGTCGACGATGGCGGTTCTCCTGGTACCGGCAGCTTCTCCTGGGGCGGCTTCAATCGCTGGCCCCCTTCTTCTCCAGAGGCGGCGGGCTCCGGCGAAATTCCGGCGATGCGCTACTCGCCTTGCTCCGGGACTGAGGTGGGGTGGTTCTGGGTGAGAGAGGAGTGGAATGGTGTGAAGAATTCGAGCGGGGGAGGCCTCTATTTATAGTCGCGACGGTGAGACCGAACGGCATGTGCAGGCGACGGTGGCGACACGGCTACGGGCTGCTAGAGGCATGGCTGGTGGTGGCGATCGCTTGGTGGTCAACTGGCGATGCTCTACGGTTTTAATGCGCTTATAGGGGCGGTGTGGTTTGGTCTGGAACACGCGACGCTCTGCGTGGCAGAGGCGGCGTCTTCGACGGCGAGCGGTGGCTACGGGGCACGGGCGGTGAAATGGGCATGTCTGGCGTGTTCCTGGGACGGTGGCGATCGTGTATGCACGTGGCGAGGGCGGCGCGCGGTCTGTGGGCTTCGGTCAAGGGTGGCGCTCTGGCGCATGCTCGACATGGTTGCTGGCGGGCTGGGCGCGGTCCGTGTGTGTGGTCCAGTGGCTGGAAACGTTCGAGCGCTGGATAGGGAGTGGCGGTGGACGGTGGGCTGCCTCCCAGACATGGTTGGCACGGCTAAATCTCCTCCTAGCTTATTGTCTACACTGGGGTGGCATGGGTGGCTTCGGCTGTTCACCATTGATGGCATTGGCAAGCTCACAGTGGTGCTAGTGATTAGTTAAGATTGTTAGATGATCTACTAAGGCTAGTGGTGCCTAGAGAGGGAACAAGTTAGGCTCAATTCACTGCTCAAAACAGTGTTTGGATTTTGTTTGATTTGTGTCTGCAAGGTGTTTGATGAAATGGCCTCAAGAATTCAAGTTTTCAATTTTGAAAAGATTTTTGGTGGGTGTGCTAGGTTGGTGCTGGTGAGTCTGCAGATGCTTGGATTTTGAAAGTTGAGCTTGTTTGAGTGGTTTTTGAAAAAGTGGGATCTTCTCATATGATAAAGATTCAATTTTGAATTGCCATTTAAACTATGCATTTGAAAGTTTCTAGATGATCACAAAGTGGACCTTGATACTTTGTTATGAGTACAATCAAGGGGTGCAAAGATCTAGAAAAGTTTCTGTTAGGTTCTGAAAGTTTGAGACAGCCAAAGTAGGCATGGGAGTTAAATTGGTCAAAATGACCATTCACTCATTTAGCTTTGTTTTGATTTATTTGCCTCTGGGAAAAGTTTGGGAAATGTTTATATGATGTTTATTTCACCTAAGCAACATTTTACAAGAAAAGAAACACACAAACAAGGTTCAAAAGAATTCAAAATGAAATGCATACTCACATGCATGCTTCCATAATTTTATTTAGAAAAGTTTTTGTTAACCCTAATTTTGATGATTAGAGTTTGATGATCCAAGTTTAGTATTTTTGGGATGTTAAAATATCTTCCCTACAAAACCCTAAGACTAGGGGAGCGACCACAAATATATTTCCATCGCCTCTGGGGGCGGAAAACACAAAGAGAGAAAGATCTCACCGGCAAACAGATTTCTCTCAGGGGAATTCCTTCCCGGAGAGGGGAGACCATCGCCATCAACACCATCATCAAGCTAGGATTCATTGGGATCATCATCATCCACACCATCATCTCCACCAGCACCATCATCACCACTCCATCCCGCTGTAACAATTGTGTTGGATATTGCTTTAGTTCATTAGGGGAAACCTTCCCGGTGTTAATTACTATTGTAGTTGATGCTTGTGAGTGGAACCATTAGATTATTGTTTATGTTCAGATTGTTATCCATTACCATATCATATTTTATCTTGATCCATATGATGTCTTGTGTGTAGTTCGTTGTGTTCTTGAGGACATGGGAGAAGTTAAGTTGTTAGTAGTGAATCTGTGTTGAGTTATTATTCAATGGTTTAGTATTTAAGTTGAGGTGCTATTATTATAGTGGTGTCATGTGAACGTCGACTACATGATACTTGACCATTTATGGGCCTAGGGGAATGCATTGTGTATTTGGCTACTAATTGTGGGGTTGCCGGAGTGACAGAAACCTGAACCCCCATTAGGACACCTTTGCACAAGGGAGTGTAGGATCTTAGAGTTTAAGGCTGTGGTTAGATTTATATCTTAATTACTTTCCTGTAGTTACGGATGTTTGCAGGGGGTTTAATCACAAGTATGTATTAGTCCAAGTAAGGTCGGTATGTTAGCACAGGTCCACCCACACAACACTTACAACACCAGAGAAGAGTACTCGGCTATTTAAAGCGAAAGCACTTGATAGAATTCCCATGTGTTCTCGAGAAGGTTTGGTCCTTATAAGTATTTCCACCGGATTGTCCTTTGCTAAGAAAGGATTGGGCCACTTGCTCCGTTTGTTTGTTACCTTTGTTACTTGCTCTTTGTTTTGTTGCCTTTTTAGAAAACCATTAAAAATCCGTTTGCTAAGTATTCACAGGGATTTCCTGCTCCACACCACTGTTCAGCACCTTCTGCTCCTCGTTGGGATCGACCCCCTATACTTGTGGGTCATCAATGTGGCATCCCTTGTGACCTAGTCGCATGCTTGCAATCCAATTGGATGACACTCCACCGAGAGGGCCCAGAGTATATCTATACGTCATTTGGATGGATAAATCTCACTCTTGATCCATGCGTTTCAAAGCATACTTTCAGAATACCCAATGTCACCTTTATAACCACCCAGTTATGAAGTGATGTTTGATGTCATCAAAGCACTCATCCGGTGTTGGTGATTAACATGATCTCATGATCGAAGGATTAGGTTACTATGTATTTTAAAGCTTGTAGCAAACAAACTTAATGACTTGATCTTATGCTGCTTATTATGGGTGTGTGTCCATGATGGCGCCCGGTGTTTGACGTGGGAGCGCTTCGTTGGAAACCCCAAGAGCATGGTGTGAAGCAGCACGGCTGCAAGTCTTCCCTCAGTAGAAACCGAGGTTATCGAACCAGAAGGAGGAAGGAAACGTCACATAGGTGTTGGAAGCAACGTGGAGACCTGCATAACACAAACTCAAGACTTTGTCCCAACAAATTAGTGAGGTTGTCAAGCTCACCGGTTTGCTGTAACAAAGGATTAAACGTATGGTGTGAAAGGTAATGGTTTGCAGCAAGTAAACAATTAACAGTGGAGGATGTATTGATGGTAAAGATTGGACCAGGGTCCATAGTTCACTAGAGGTGCTCTTCTTAGATAAACAACATGGCATGAAGGGTAAACAAATTACAGCAGGGCAATTGACAGGAACTAAGCAAGGCATAACAATGCAATTACTAGTCAGAAAGATCCTATGAGATTAGATTAGGCAATACAACAAGATACATAGACCGCCATCTAACTGCATCTATGACTAGAAGTCCACCTTCAGGTTATCATCCGAACCCCTTCCAGTATTTAGTTGCAAGCAACAGACAACTGCTTTAAGCAAAGTGTGTAAGGTAAACAGTCCACATGTTCCATGAACAAGAGACCGTTGTTTTCTCCCTAGTAGCAACATCACATCTACAACCGAAGAGATTATTGTCACTTCCCATGAAAACTAGAGGCATGAACCCACTATCGAGCATAAATACTCCCTCTTGGAGTCACTAGCAACTACTTGGCCAAGATAACCACTAGCAACGAAGAGCATGCAAGATCACAAATAACACAGACATGATAGAATCATAAAGACAAAACCACTAATCAAACCAACATAATAATCTCAATATCCATTGGATCCCCGCAAACACAACATGCATGATTACAAATAGATTAGATCTTGATCATGAACGGGGCTCACAAGATCTATACATGAAAGCACAAAGGAGGAGATACAACCATCTAGCTACTACATGGACCCATAGTCCAAGGTGGAATTACTCGCGAATCATACCGGAGAGAAGGCCTCCGGGATGATCTCTCCTCCGGCAGGGTGCCGGGGAGAGCTTCAGATCCCCCGATCTAGGGACGATGGTGGCGACGGCTATAGATGGTTTCGTGGATTTCTGATCGGATACCGAGAGTTTTTGCATCGGGGGCTTCTTATAGGCGAAGGGAGAGACCGAGGCGGCGGCTAGAGGGGACAAACCCTACCCAGGCGCGGGGTAGGGCCCACCCGCGACTAGGGGGGTTTAGCCTCCCTGGCACGCCTCCTCGTCTCTCCTCTGGACTTCTTGTTCCCCACGGAAAGTTATTGACTTTGTCCTTCGTCCCATCCAATTCCGAGAATATTTTTTACTAACTTTTCTGAAACCAAAAACAGCAGAAAACAGACATCTGACACTGTTACAACTTATTAATAGGTTAGTACCAGAAAACATCTAAAAAACATCTCAAAGTGTAGACAAGTAAAGCAAAGTAGATAATAAACAAGCATGGAGCATCAAAAATTATAGATACGTTTCCGACGTATCAGTCCATCACATCATTGTCCTAATGATCTGATCTTGTTTTTAATAACATTCAATGTCCATGATCAGGAAATCATGATCATCTATTACTCAACAAGCTAGTTTAACAATGCATAGTATCATATAGTAGTATAGTAGACTTGGTGTATTTATTATTTTGTAGAATCTCAATGTAAAATTATGGAAAAGATTTGTTTGAGATTAATTTTTCTAATTTTATGTGCTATGATACCGTATGTACCTATGATACCAACATAATCTCTTTCATCATTAATTGCTATGACACATAAGTATTTTATATGCATATGGTACATGATACCACCTATGATACCCCATTAGGGCTAGTCTAACAGGTTCCAACTGTAGACTATGTCCTTCCTCGTTAATTAGGCAAGACATGGGGTTTCAACTCATTAAATGTTTGTCCTGTCCAAATATGGTGTTGGAGGTTGTTTCTGCAAAAAATTCGAATCACATGGCTAATTCGGACTATTTAAATTAAACTAGCAAGATCGGTATAATTTTTTTACCCATTTTACACCTAGTTATGATGGTCAAATTTAATAAAATTTAACTTAGCTAAAATTTAGAAGTATACTTATTTATGGACGGAGGGAGGGAGTATATGTTTGCTCCTCTGAACAACTACTTGTACCTAGCGTCCTAACACCTCTAGGAAAATAATCTCGAAACACCAGTGCGAGCTTCAGCGTGCTTGACTATCCGCATCCGGCCACCACGTGAGGCTTGGATCCATCCTGTCGCGCCTCACCAGCGAACAGAAACGGACACCGGTGTCAGAGGCGGGAGGCGCCGCACGACAGGATCAGCGGCGTCTGAGCCGCGGAATGAGTAGGTGTCCGTCCGGCTGCAGTCGGCCGACCTGATATGCGTGCCGGCGAGCCAGCAAACGCCTCACCCCGCCTCGGTCGGTCGCCGACGTGTCAGGGCGCCACTTCCTCTGCCGACGTCTCTGCGCCCTCTCTGCTCAACCGAAATTAAGAGGATCTGCACGAGTGATCTCTGTTTAATTCGGGGGTATCTGATCCTGACGTAAAACCGCTGATCTGAAGAGTAAAAGATGAAGTTGCTTCGCTGCACGATCACACGATGGATCTTCTCCGTGTAATGGAGTAGATCGGATTGGATTGGATTTGCATTGGATTGCGATGGGCGCAATCATTTACTCTGGACCGCGGGGTCACAAAAAATAATGTACATTCAAATATACATTTCGATGAATGGTAAATTAAAATGATTCGCGGAGGTTGGTTGTACCTAGGGTTGAAAACGGAACGGAAACGGACGGAAATATGCTTTATCGTTTTTGTTTCCTCCTGTCTTGTCGGAATCGGAAACAAAATCGAAAACACCGGAAACGGATATGGAAGCGGAAATCATCGGAAATGAATACGAAACGGATACGGGACGGATACGATACGAAAACAGGCATTTGTCACAAAACAAACAATGGCGGTATAATATCTTTCTCCATAGATCAAAAGGCACACATAAAGAATTTGACAATATGATAAGAAATGGATTTTAACAAGCAGCAACAAACATAAAGTAATATAGTTTAACACTTTGACAAACACGAAAGTTGAGGTAAGCAGTTTTGTGTAGACACTCGGACTCACTATCCTGATAAAAATATAGTTTTAGAGAATATGCTTGCTTCAACGGGCAGTAAAGCACGTAGATTTATCAACTCTTTAGTCCTCCATGTTATCTTCATCATAGTCCTTCTCCCCATCGGTACTATCACCACCACTTTCTTGGTCATCCAACTACAGAAAATTAACACAGGAAAGAATGGAAATTTGAGACAATTTAAATTAGAACTGGAATAGAACACTGAAATTTCGATGTCAGACTAGATGAAACAATATAAGACATACCAGTACCAAATTTGCCAAATGTTGCTCAAAGCTTGCAATGTCCATCTCATCAATAATAGATTCAACTTTTTTAGCACCTAAAATGACGAAACAATCAATATCATCACTACCGTGACATGCAAATGAGGACATAATTAAAATACTCCTTCCGACCCATATTAGTTGACTCAACTTTGTCTAGATACGGATAAATCTAGACTAAATACTTAACTAGATACATATGAATCTAGGCAAAGTTGAGTCAACTAATATGAGTTGGAGGAAGTAAAAGAAATTACCTTTTCCCAATGTCCAATCTTTAAGACAAATTTGAGATTGCACTGTATCAGGCTCTAGACGATTGCGCAACGGGTTAATAACCCGTCCACCAGCACTGAATGCAGACTCGGATGCAACCGTTGACACTTGAATAGAAAGAACATCACGAGCAAGACGAGCCAAAATAGGGAGCTCAACTTGTTTTACTTTCCACCATGACAATATATCAAAATCCGAATCCTTTTCCTTAGGTGTTAGTGGCTGGTCTAAGTATAGCTCCAGCTCAGATTTGGTACCACTGTCTGATTGACATTTGGACTGCAGGAACATGTCCAGATCATCCTCATCACCAGGAACATCAAGCTGAGATGTCATCTGAGGCACACAACTACTACCATTACTATCTCTCTTCACTGAAGCGGAGACGTAAGATTGGAATAGTTGGTTAATAACCATATCAAACTTAGTAATCTTGCCTATAATTGGTGGGATAAAGCTTTCGTGCATAGAATTCAATAATATTTTTCTTGTATCTAGGATCCAGGAAAGATGCTACAGCAAGTGCCATGTTGGATTTATCCCAATACTTATCATATTTCTTCTTCATGGAAGATGCCATCCTTTTAATGACATTGTTAGAGCTACCACACCATTCCGCAATGGCCAACTTAATCTGACAAAACTTCCTAAAGAACAAATTGGCTGTTGGATATTTATGAGCTGAAAACAATACAGTAGCTTCAGCAAATGGCTTCAAACATACACAAATTGATGTGGCCATCTCCCAGTCACTCTCAGTTGGAGCACATTTCTTGTAATTGCTTTTATGCCTCAGGAAAAGCCTATCAAAAGCCTCTTTGTTATATAGTGCAGAGCATAACATGTCATAAGTGGAATTCCATCTAGTTGGAACATCTAACATGAGTTCTGATTTCTCACTCAAGTTACATTCAGATTGGCATTTCTTAAAATACTCATACTGCAGTGTAGAATTCTTCACAGTTGCAAGCGTATTTCTGATATTTGCAGTAGCTGGTGAAATTGTCTTCAAACCATCTTGGGCAGCAAGGTTTAAAATGTGGTTCATACATCTCACATGAAAAAAGATACCATCACAAACTAATGGAGATATCTTATTAAGTTTGCTTACTACTCCTTCAACACATTTATCATTTGCGGCAGCATTGTCCAAGGTAAGTGCAATCAACTTCCTATCAAGATTCCAATCCATTATACTATCAATAAACTCATTGCATAAAGCCTTTCCAGAATGATGTCCTTTGACTTGCATGAATTTGATAATCCTTTTCTGCATGGACCAACTATCATCTATCCAATGGACTATGATGCACATATATCCTTTAGTCTGGTTAGATGACCACATATCCATGGTTGTACTGAACCGACAATCAAGTGTTTTAAAGTACTCATATAATCTATTCTTCTCCTCTTTGAACATATTGTCTATATCTTTCTTAACGGTAGGACGCCTTTTAATTGGAAAACTAGGACGCAATGATTTTAGAAAATCAGTGAAGTACTTATGTTCAACAATACGTATGGGATATTCATGCATAACAATTGCAAGATAAAATTTCTCCAAGCTGGCAGCCTCATCATACCTATATGTTTGAACTGATGCAGATTTTTCATTGTCGCCACTTGCCTTCAGTTCAAGTCTTTGCTGCCCAGTTAAGATGCTATGGTTATTTTTCAAGTGACTAATGAAAACTGACGTTCCTCTACCAGATTCTCGCCGACCTTTGTAGGTGCATCCAGGAGAGTTGCATTTAGCCCATCGCTCAACAACGGTAGTGCCATCTTTATTTTGAACTGTTACCTCGTACTCAGTCATGTGATTCCAAACCTCAGATGTAGTTTTCTTAGATCTCTTACGCGGAGGCGGCTTCACAGCAGGCTCAATAGTCAAATCCACAAATGTAGCGTTTGTCACTGCCTTAATACCATTTGGAGATGCATTAGCAGCAGGCTGGGCTGATGTGGGCACAGAGATAGGCAGACCAGGATCGTCCATGTTAATCTATACAAATACCAAGACACAAGAACGAACACTTGAGTCAATTTAGAAACTCGATTAGCTGGATGATCTGTACAAACACCAAGAGACAAGATCTATATATATTGATATGTACTTTGACAGTCTGATCCATACGTGCATATACTATACTCACCGAAGGGAATGGAGGTGTGCGACGCTAAGCAGAATCCACGGCGTGCCGGTGCGGCCACCCGGTGGCGTGGTAGGAAAACGTCGCCGGCACGGCTCACCGGATGGCGTCGTGAGGTTAGATGGTTCTCTTGGAGTCTTCGCACGTAGAGACGACCGACGGCGGTCTAGCGGCTGCATGTATCCAATTATACTAATTAGGGTTAGTATATTTAGAGGACTTGATTAGTATGTAGATGGGCTGACTGCATGTGTGACAAGGCCCTTGTTGCATATACCGCATAGCCCGTCAAGAGCAAAACAAATCAACCTAGAGGTATTATTGTATGTGTGGGCCTAGCCGAGATATATATCCGGAATATTTCCTTATTTTATTTTCCGGAATTTTCTTGCCATTTCCGTTTCCGTCGGAAATAGCCTTTTCATTTCCTTTGCCATTTTCGTTTTTAAAAATTCCGTTTCCGTTTCATTTCCGCAAAATACCGTTTTCATTTTCTTTTTTTCTCTTTTTTTCCTTTTTCTCCGGAAACGGACGGAAAGTTTCCTTTTCGTTTTCAACCTCAACTTGGCTGCCACTGGTAATACTATTTTATTTGTCGGTGACCTGGTGGGTTTGTCGTTAGCTTCGGAATCAAGAACACAAATTCATTCAGAGATAAGAAAGGAAACTGTGATTGCGTACAGCAGCAGCTCGTGTTGTTTAAATGTGAGTCCTAGTATCTTTAGGCGGCGAAAATACATTTTCAGTTTTACTTGTAAAACATGTCTTGTTCGCCCTAAAAAAATAGCATGATCTTGTTTTCTCTTCCACATCCAAAGAATAGAATACCGTCACGTCAGTATCAGAAGCAAGCTAGCTAGACTTGTCCAACCGTGCACGGCGTACGCGACGGAGGAGAACCTCCGTGTCGTCGAGCGCAAGTGCGTCCTGCACAACGCCGTCACCGCACCAGAGATTTGACACGCGATCCATTTCTATAACATGGACGCCTGCAAAAGCTTCACATTTTTGCTACTCCCTCCAATCCATATTAGTTGACTTGAATTTTCAAAATTTAAATGAATCTAGATATAATTTAGTATATAGGTTCATCTAAATTTTGACAAATCTAAGTTAAATAATATGGATCAGAGGGAGTACTAATAATAATATGAGAAAAATAAGAAGAGGAAAAAAAAGTTCATGGTGGCTCATGGCTGTGTGAGACGCAAGGCAGGAACTGGTTCTCCCACGGAATCTCCGGCCGCAGAGGATCCCGCCCGCCCGCCGCGCCGCAAGTGCTTTGTGTTGGAACACCCCTGTCGACTGGCCGGTCCCGAGGCTGTTCCACACTGAAGAAGAAGACTAGAGAAAGGCACACACAGTACAAAGTAGATGAAACAGGGAACTTTTATTGATAACTCTCTCGGTAACTCACGTACAAAGGTTGTTCCTCTATTTATAGGCTAAAGGGGATACGATACCTACATGGGCCAACCCTAGCCTGGTAGAGGCCACACCGAGTGGGCCTCTACCGTCCCAGTTTCCCAACACTCCCCGTAGGTATCTTATCTGTATAACCATGGCTTAAAACTCCGAAAAATCCAATGGGAAAAATATGGAGAAATGCACACGGTATACTTCTTGCTATGTTGCACGAATTGCCTCATTAAAAACCTCATGTGAGAAACTTTATAAAAACTCACTAAGGGAAAAAGAGTAGAATTCACTTAACTATAAAGTTAAGTACTCAATCATCGGGATCAAGATTTCAGCGATGAGTTTGTGAAGATTCTCCCCCTGAACCTTGCATCTCCCTAAGTCTCATCATTGCCGATCCCTCGGACACATCTCTCGAAAGAAGACGCCGGCAATGATTTAGTGAACAAATCAGCGAGATTTTCACACGACTTAGTATGCAAGACTTTCACTTCGTTCATCTTTTGCAACTCATGTGCATAGAAGAACTTGGGGTTTATATGCTTTGTGAGATTGCTCTTCACGTAACCCGTCTGGACTTGTGCAACACAAGCGGCATTATCTTCATAGATAATTGTTGGGGTTTGTACGGTGTTCAGTCCACATGACATCTGGATGTGACTGACTACTCGTCGAAGCCATACACATTCTCGTGATGCTTCATATAATGCTATGATTTCCGAGTGGTTCGTCGAAGTCGACACAAGAGTTTGCTTAGACGATTTCCAGGAAATAGCTGTTCCACCACAAAGGAAAACATATCCAGTCTGCGACTTGGATGTATGCGGGTCCGAAAGGTACCCAGCATCTGCATAGCCTACAACAGATAGGTCTTGGTTCTTTTGGTAAAACAAGCCAAGGTCCTTTATCCCTTGTATGTACCTAAAGATGTCTTTAATGCCTTTCCAATGCCTCTTGGTAGGCTCAGAACTGTACCTTGTAAGCAAATTGACGGCGAATGCAATATCCGGCCGTGTACAATTTGCGAGGTATATAAGTGCGCCAACTGCACTTAAGTAGGGGAATTCCGGTCCAAGAATTTCCTCCCCCTCTTCTTTAGGCCTGAACGGGTCCTTGTCTTGCTGCAAAGATCTTCCGACCATCGGGGTCTTAGAAGGATATGCTTTTTCAAACCCAAATCATTCCAACACCTTCTGGGTGTAGGCCGACTGGTGAACTAGAATCCCAGCAGGGGAATGCTCAAGTTGCAGACCGAGGCAGAACTTGGTTTTGCCTAAGTCTTTCATCTCGAATTCCGACATCAGGTAGGAACTCGCTTCCTCAATATCGTCAGGTGTACCGATTATATTCAAATCGTCCACGTACACCGAGATAATACAGAAACCATCCTGGGATCTCCGTATAAAAACACATGGGCAATCTTCATTGCTCGCGTAGCCCTTCTCATGAAGGAAATCGTTTAAACGATTATACCACATCCTACCTGACTGTTTTAGTCCATACAATGACTTCTTAAGCTAAACACTGTATAAGCTCCTGTTTGCTCTATCCTGGTTCGGGACAGGGATACCTTCTGGTACTTTCATGTATATGTCCGAATCCAAGTTACCATATAGGTAAGCGGTGACAACATCCATTAGTTTCATTTTTAAGTCCATGTTTACTACCATTGAGATCAAGTATCTAAAGGTAATTCCATCCATGATTGGGGAGTAAGTTTCCTCAAAGTCGATACCTGGTCGCTGAGTGAAACCTTGAGAAACGAGTCTTGCTTTGTACCTTACTACTTCATTATTCTCGTTTCTCTTTCGAACAAAAACCCACTTATGGCCAACGGGGCGAATGTGGGGAGGAGTTAGACAAACAGGTCCAAATACCTCTCTTTTGTTTAACGATAATAATTCAGCAGTAATTGCCTTCTGCCAATCTTTCCAATCCGACATTTTCTTGCAATCAGCGAGCGTGTTAGGCTCAGGGTCAAGATCTATGATTGAGGCAATTTTCTTGGCAAAATTAACGTCGACATTTGCCATGGCTCGGTTGTATGACTCGCCCGAATTAACATAGTGAATGGCCATTTCGTCATGGAGTGCATCAGGCACATCCTCTTGCTCCACCGGATTTCCCAATCCAGGAGCTAGGTCCTTTAGCTTTCCCGCTCCGATGTGTGCGCACACAACTTCGCTGGGTATTTCCGATATAGGAAAGTTCAAGTCCGGAATTTCGTGCACTGAAATATCCGTACTCGTGCTAGGTCTCAACTGGCTCCCCTCAACAGGGGTAGTCTGTAATAAATCTCTCTTATCTTTTTTCTTCGGGCGTCCCCGGGTACTTGGGATTTGAGAAACCGGAATCCGCGTCCTCTTAGGCCTTGGAGCAGGAGCGGGTATACCATCATTTTTCTTTGGTATTTCAACCCTTTCCGGTGCATTGCGTGCATGCACATGCGACTTTGTTACAGTCTTTAAATCACTAAAATGATCGGGCAGTTGATTCGCTAGGGAGTGCAAATCTAGTATCTTTTGGACTTCTCTATTAGTCTCAACAGTGCGCGGGTCATGAGCGTGGATCCCCGTGGCTTTCCACGTGATTTCTCGACTTTTGTCATCCAGGGGTTGATTACCTCCCCCCAAAGTCGGGAAAAGATCCTCGTCAAAAATGCAGTCAGCAAAACGGGCCGTGTGACAGTCACCTGTCAAGGGGTCCAAGAACCTGATTATGGACACAGTCTCATAACCAACGTATATCCCCAACTTACGGAGCGGTCACATTGCTGATCGCTGGGGTGGTGGTATAGGTACATATACCTGGCAGCCGAACCTACGTAGGTGGGAAATTTTCGGTGCCGACCCTTGCGCAAGTTGGATGGGAGAGTGGATGTTGTAGGCCGATGGTCGAAAGTTGATGAGATTAGCGGCGTGTAACACCGCGTGTCCCCAACATGTAGTTGGTAAATTACAACCCTGAAGGAGTGGTCTGGCAATGAATTTAATCCTTTTAATCAATGCCTCCGCGAGTCCATTTTGAGTGTGGACATCCGGTACGGAGTGCTCAAGTTTGATTCCAGTTGCCATGCAATAATCATCGAATGCCTTTGAAGTAAATTCTCCGGCATTGTCCATTCGAATAGACTTTAAACGATAATCAGGGATTATTTGTATGATCTGGGAGATCAACTTTGCAAAAGCATGGTTTCGTGTTGACAGCAGGCAAACATTGGACCATTTAGAGGAAGCATCGATGAGCACCATGAAGTACCGAAACGGCCCTGAGAGGGGCTGAATTGGACCACATATATCCCCTTGAATGCGTTCCAAGAACGCGGGGAGTTCATCCTTCACCTTTAGTGGGGACGGTCTAATGATCAATTTCCCCGTAGCGCATGCGGAGCACACGAAATCATCGGGATTCGGGAATTTTTTACATTAACATTATGACCATTCGAGTTGTTAATTATATTTCTCATCATCCTAAGACCGGGGTGGCCTAACCTATCATGCCAAAGGCAGAATAGTTCGGAGCTTCTAAAGACAGTCTTAAGGGTAGTGTAAATAGGTGGTGCTACTATCTTAGTGTAGTACAGCCCAGTAGCTAATGAAGGGAGTCTTTCGACAACATGTTTACCATTTTCGTCGCGCTTGGTAATGAGTAGAAACTCCTTTCCATTCTCATCATCATCGGTTTCGACATGAAAACCATTTGCGCGGATGTCTCTAAAACTTAAGAGAGTACGAGTCGATTCTGGATACAACAATGCCTCTTCAATGATCAGAGTTGTTCCATTTGGGAGTATGATAGTTGCTCTTCCGGAGCCAACTACATTCGGACCGCAGCCGGCGATCGTCATTATGTTACCAGGGTTTTTGGTAATGGACTCAAAATACTTTGTTTCTCTCAAGATGGTATTGGTGGTGCCGCTATCAGCAAGGCACGTTTCCTCCATTTGGGCGCCACACGCGTTCTAAAATATAGTGCCTAATTAATATAATGGAGCGAGGAAGTTGCTACATCAAGTAAGTAAAACACATAGACATTTCAGAACATCACACAATCAAATAATGGAATAAATGGATAAAATGAATGTCATCCAATCGCCGAAAAATAAGTGTTATGCTCTCATAGAGCTTACAACCATATCGAAAAAATGTATCTGATTATTACGGAAGAAGGAATCATCACAACAAAAGGAGCTCAGGTGGATTCTGCGAGGAAATCACCAAGCTCAGCCAGTATCTCGAGGTCAGTGGGCGGCTCTTTGTTGGTCATCATCATGGACAGGGGGCCTAGCTGAGGCGGCGGGGGCACAACGTGCTCAACCTCCATGGGCACAGCGGCGTCTTTGGGGACCGCCGAGGGTGCTGCCACTTGTGCTACGTCCTGCGCCACTATGTGCGTGGCGTTCTGCACAGGCGCCGCTCCAGGCGCCAGTGGTGCCTCAACCTGGACAAGATGCGTCTCGCGCGCCTTCTTGTTGACTTTGAACGCGTCCACGACGTGTTTAGGGGCCAAACACTGCATGGAGAAGTGAGTCTTGGAGCCACAGCGGAAGCAGTCCTGGGGCCTCGCCTCCCCCTTGCCCGCCGTGCGTTGCTTGGCCGGGTTGGAGGAGTTGGGGCCCTTCTTGCCTCTCTTCTTGTGGATGGGCTTGCGCACCTTGTAGGCACCAGCATTGGCCTCATGACTTGGGCCCCCTGCGAAGGGTTGCACGGAGAAGTTCTTTTTCAGAACATTATCCTGCGCCTCGGCCACCTGGAGAGCATCAATAAGCGCTGCATATTTCGTGAATCCTTACTGGCGAAAGTTTCGCGAGGATTGGATGTTGTCCGGATGGAATGTGGAGAGGGTTTTGTCTATCTTCTGCTGATCGGTGGTACTGGTCCCACACAGATGAAGAATAGTACAAATCCGGTACAACCTGGAGTTGTACTCTCCCACCGTCTTGAAGTCCGCAAACCTCAGACGTATCCAATCTGCCTCCGCCTGTGGCTGAATGGTGTACTTCAGCCTAGAGAACCGCTTGTTGAGGGCGGTCCAAAGGGCAGAAACACTCCGTTCTGCCATGTACTCATTCTTGAGAGTCTCACACATGTGATGGCGGAGGAAGTGCAGGGCATTGGCGTTATCCGCCGGGATGGTTTTGCTGGGGGCCGTCGGGGTCCCCGCAATCAACGCATCCTTGATGCATCGGCCCTCAAGGAAGATCTCAACGTCCGAGGCCCAAGTCAGGTAGTTAAGCCCATCCTGGGTCAACTCCGGGAACTCGCGGCTGACGATTTCGGTCATCTGCAATTTATGCAAAATGTGTAAGATTACAGCAGATAATAGGTTGCATAAATGCGATAATCGATACAATAATTCAAATATAACGGCGTTGCAAAATTCAATTTAAAAATGGCGCAAGCTATCTATGAGATACAAAGTATTAAAAACATGCGGTAATTAATAACCGTAGTAAGACATAGTGCAAAGGCTTGTTTAAAATCGGGCCAAAACAGAGCCAAAAACGGTCCAACCGCCCGCGATCGCGTGCTACCAAACGGCTCAGCTACCCTTGTCTCTGCGCGGCCGGTCAGCTCCAGACTGTCCCTGCCCGCGAAGCGGTGGAACGGAGCTAGCAGAGCTAGCTCCCGACTGGGGCGGCGGTGTCGACAGCGGGCCGAACCAGCGGCGCGATTAGCGTGTGGGCGTAGCCGGCGAAGGTCGCAGACGCGGTCGATATAAAACAAAACGGTCCAATAATAAAAAAACGGTCCAAAGGTGGCAGACGCGAACGTGCGGGCCAATTGCCTCAACTGGGGCTCTGCTGCATGCACGGCTTCGCGCGCGGCGTCCGGCACGCGGCGGTGGGCACGCGCGGCGGCGGCGGCTAGCCCACGGCTGCCAGCACGCGGCGACGACGGCCAGCACGCGGCGGCGGGCGCGCGGCGGCCCGGCTCACGGCGGCGGCCAGCACGCGACGGCCCGGATCGCGGTGGCGGCGTCCAACCTGCGGCGGCGATGACGGCCGGCACGCGACGGCGGGCACGCGGCGGCCCGGCTCGTGGCGGCGGCGGCGGCCAGCACGCGACGGCGACGACGGCCAGCACACGGCGGCGGGCGGGCGGCGGCCAGCGGGCCAGTGGCACGGCGACGGTGGGCGTGACCAGCAGGGCTGCATGCGCGCGGTTAGCCATGGCCGTATGCACGTAAAGCTCAAAAGAAACTAGATCGATTTGATCTAAAAACGGTCAAGATCAGTCCGATCTGCTAAAAAAATCCAGATCGGCACAGCAGGTGCACGCATCGACGGTACAGTCAACAAATTTCTAATCTGGGAGTGATTAGATCGACATTGGTCGGCGACAGCAGGTCAGCTCGACTCCCGAAAGAAAAAATCCGCACCTAAGATGGGATCTGATCTAAGATCTGAACACAAATCTTGAAAGGAAAACGCGAGACGAATCTATTTTTGCGGTCAGATTTGTGTTACCTTCAACGAAAGCCTGCGTGATGCAGGCTCGACGGTGGCTTGACGGAGGCTCGACGGAGAGACACGTGCTGATAACGTGTTGGAACACCCCCTGCCGCTGGCCGGTCCCGAGGCTGTTCCACACCGGAGAAGAAGACTATAGGAAGACACACACACGGTACAAAGTAGATGAAACAGGGAACTTTTATTGATAACTCTCTCGATAACTCACGTATAAAGGTTGTTCCTCTATTTATAGGCTAAATGGGATACGATATCCACATGGGCCAATCCTAGCCTGGTAGAGGCCACACCGAGTGGGCCTCTACCGGCCCAGTTTCCCAAAACTTTGGACTTCGAGGGGCCAATGCTCTCCTTTCCCTCCATATTTAAACGGCCCACTGGGCGCGGGTACCCGACGTGCGTGGCACAGGAAGAACAGGTAAGCGGTCACGCTGAGAAACGGGACCGGCTAGCAGCCTAACGGCCTGGACCCTCACGTCAGTGTATGCCGGTAGTTCCGCCCGCAGCAGGTCACCCAGGAGAGAGAGAGGCCGAGAGGGACAAACGGCTCCCGGCTCAAGGCCAGAGCGTGAGCCATTATTCATGGGCAGTGAATGATCGAGTGTGTCTACCTCGGCTCGTCGCTCGTCTCTTGGTCCTCCAAGAGGTAGCCCACCGTGTCTCGCTCCAGTGCCGAGGCCGAGTACCGCGCCGTGGCTAATGCTGTGGCCGAGTGCACGTGGCTTCGGCAGCTTCTCTTCGAGCTCTCTTGTCCCGTTGACAAGGCTACGGTGGTCTTCTGCGACAACGTGTTGGCTGTCTACCTCTCCGCCAACCCTGTTCATCATCGGCGCACCAAGCACATCGAGTTGTACATCCACTTTGTTCGTGAGCAAGTTGCCCTCGGTCACGTTCGAGTTCTTCATGTACCGACGTCTCACCAGTTTGCCGATATCATGACAAAGGGATTGCCGTCCATGACTTTTCATGAATTTCGCTCCCGTCTATGTGTCGGTGCCGACCTTTCGACTACGGGGGGTGTTGAGTAACATATTGTACTAGGTATAGGTCCCCGTGTTTGTCAGGGTTGTACCTGTAATTGTACATGTGTCCGTCTATATATACATGAGCAGCCGGCCCAATTGGTGTTGTGCAATCTCTAATTCCCTTCTACACATGGCATTGTCCTATTTCCATAGCTTTAGGAAACGAAATTAACTATTTCCAAAGTTTTAGCCTTTCATGAATCTTTGTTTCTTACTAAAGAACATATTCTTCTAATGACATGAAATCTTGCTTCCATAAATCACTTAGGTCACAACACTTATATGCTCCAATATATTCAACAAGAATGTTTCGAACATGTTTCATATATGCTCCCCTATACTCACTCATATGTATCCTTTGATGCATTGCATATATACCGACAATGATGCTCACTTCATCTCTTTTTTTTGCGTGGAACTCACTTCATCTTATTTCTACATCTATGATCATGCTCCAAGTGATCATATATTTTCAATTCCTACACTAATATATACAAATGGGATTCTTTATCCAACACGAACATTCTTATAACACAGCACTGCACACAAGTTGCAAGCAAATAGATGAACTCTTCGAAGTTACAATTTTAAGTACTAAGCATATATATTTGTTTCTCATATACATGAATTTTGTATCTTTGAAAGAAAAAACATATGCTTCGACAGCTCCCTTCCTGTATTGGTTCAAGTGCTTCAAAAATCCAAATTGATGCTTCTAAAAGCCACGTCTATGAACATGAGCTCTACATTGCACATGTGCACATTCATGGTCTCATTGAAACCAAGTATCGCGAGACCATTCCTCCAGATTAAATCTGTATTGGCTCCACTGTTCCTTGGTGATGACAAAGTGATGAACTAAAATTAAGAAGTGTGAATAAGTCAATAATAAATAGATTGGATGCATGTCATAAGTTCAAAAGCACGACATGTATAAGAATGAACAAAAGAGTATGAGCGGTATATTTGGAAACATGAATACGAATGAACAAATATGAGCAGTCTAAAAGAAGGGCTGCATTAGTTTAAATACAATGCTCGACAACGAAACCAACAAATACAAAAAGGTAGAAGCATGGATTATTGCGGCAAACTGTTTAGGATAGAAACAAAAGTATGGTACATTAAGAAGCGATGACTATTTTTAAGCATCGATTTAACACTAACTAAACATAAATCATATCTTGAATGCGACTTGTGCTTTCAAATTTTAAGAAGCACGAGAAGTGTTTGTAAATATAAAATAGAATGCCAGAGTCAATAGCTAAACTACAATATAATGTGAGCACGAAGTGGTATCAATAGGATACAGGAATGTTAGAAGCATTATATTCATGCAATCTCGATATATCATGTACATGTGAGAAAATGAAATAAATATGATTAGTTAAAACAATAGTTTCCAAACATGGAGGTATAGTTGAGATGATGCATACTCTCCATAGTGAACAAGCACATAATTAACTTCATATGAAGAGTGCATACTTTCAGTTCACTAAGTATATGAAACCAATCAAACCATAGAAGCATGGCTGACATGATGCAAACTCTACGCAGAATGAAGCACGAGTAATTTAAATATGAACATGCCCGGCCGGCCGAATGCAAGAAAGGATAAGGGCTTTGCTAGCTGCTTTCCATTTGATTCATTGCAAGTTTGAACCGCCCGCCGGTGCACTCCTCCGATGCTTGCCGCGATTCGAGGCTGATCGTGAAGGGATGACGCTCCCCTAGGATTCGATCGAGTTTCGCCATCTTTCTCTTTAGATGGTGTGTTGATAAGGAGGGTCTCTTTGGTGCGGCTGTTCTTCAAAGGCATTTGGTGTCGGTCAAGATGCGGCTTTGCTGCTTAGCTTAGGATAGGCTCTTTCTTTCTTGCTATTTTGCCTGTGGTAGCTGTCTTCGGACATGTCGATGTGGAGTTCGTGCTATGCTCGTCGTTTGGAGCGGGTGACAGTGTTCTTGTACTCAAATCTCTGTCTTTCATAAAATTATGGTACGCTTTTTGTGGACTCTCGAAACAAAAAAGGAACCGCCCGCATGAAAAGTTTCTCACACGTGTAAGTGTAAGCAAAGTGTCCGAGTAGGCATATGCGTCTCTCGCACAACTCGACGGATCGATGGATGATCAGCTCGATATATCCCGGGATGTCTTGCCTTTCTTGCTGCCTTTGTTGATCGACAGCGGTACATGAAACAAAACTTGTGGACCGACCGTTCCTTTCAATTACACACTCTGTCCTAAAAGGCATATCGAAGATTAGTCTAAATTCAGTATACCTACTCTCTTCATTTAAAAAATAATATATTTTAGCTTTGTAAAACAAATGTATCTAGACTTGCTGAGTGATGTTACACACTAAAGTAAGTGTAGATATATTTTTTTAACAAACCTAAAACATTATATATTTTTAAAACAGAGGGACCAGATAGCAGTATCTAGTATACAGTTATATCTAAAATTTAGATAAATTTTTGACATTCTGTTCAGTACAGAGCAGTACTATTATCATCGTTAACAAGAAGTAATTACTAATTAAGAAAATAATCTCGAAACACCAGTGCGAGCTTCAGCGTGCTTGACTATCCGCATCCGGCCACCACGGCACACCACGTGAGTCCTGGCTCGACCCTGTCGCGCCAAACCAGCGGAAAGAAATGTCAGAGGCGTGTCGCCGCGGGAGGCGCACACGACGACAGGATCACCGGCGTCTGAGCCGGGGAACGAGTAGGTGTCCCTCCGGCGGCACTCTACCTGATGCGTGCCGGCGAGCCAGCAAACAGCTCACCGCCTCGGTCGGTCGCCGACGTGTCACCGTCCTCTTCCTCTGCCGACGTCTCTGCCTCCTTTCTGCTCAACCGAAATTAAGAGAGGATCTGGAGACGCAATCTGCACGAGCGATCTCTGTTTACTTCAGGATGGCTGATCGTGACGTAAAAGCGCTGATCTGAACAGTAAAAAAAATACTTATGCAGTTGCTTCGCTGCACGATCACACAACGGATCTTATCCGTGTACTGTAATGGATTGGATTGGATTGGATTGCGATGGTCGCAATCATTTACTCTGGACCGTGGGGGTTGCCACTGGTTTTGCAAAAAAAAAATACGCCTGTACAAATATTGTATTTCTACGAGTAGTAATAATTTAAAATGGTTCGTGGAGGTTGCTTCAAGCTTAACTTGGCTGCCACTAGCATTTTATTACATCGACCTGGTGGGTTTGTCGTTAGCTTCGGGCGATTTTTTTTTAAATAATATGAATTAATTAATTAATTTGAGTTGTACTATACGTTTTTTCGAATTCCAGATCTAGCACTTTGTCGGCCAGGGACAAGCCGACTGGGCCAATCGGCCAGGCCCTTGCCGACTGCATGTGGCGCCATGCAATCGGCCCTGCCGAACAAATGCAATTGGCTTGGAGCAAGCCGATTGGTTCAATCGGTCTGGCCCAGGCCGATTAGTGCAATCGGCCAGACCTAGAGAGATTGCCTAATCGTCCTGCCCATAACAAAATCCTGCACATGCAGCCCTTCCGTTAAATAATCGTCCGTCGCTGTTTTCCTCGTCAATCCTTCGCGCCGATTTTTCCCGCCAGTACTTCCCGCTCTTTGTTCCCGCCACTACTTCCCGCCTTTTTTTCCCGCCGCTACTTCCCGCCCTTTTTTTCGCGCCACTACTTCCCGCCTTTTTTCCCGCCTATTCGCTTTGGTGCCTCTATAAATCCGGCAACGAGATGTATCCTTTACCAGTTCATCTCTTCCTCCTCTTACTCTCTCATTTCCCTCCTCTCCTCTTGCTCTCGCATTTCCCTCCACTCCTCTCCACTATGACCGACGCGTCTCCCTGGCCTGTAGATATGTCCATTGGGCGTTTCTTCATAGCCAGAGGATAGGCGATACGTATCCCGACTGGGATACGTTGGTAACGAACCATGATGCTCTCGTTATGCTTGGTAAGTCACTTCATCGAAGAGGGTGGAAACTGAAGACCATAGATCAGGTACGAGCAGAGCTTGTCAGGATCCAGGCAAGGTGGGACAAGCTCACCTTGGTCCTAGGACAAGCTCGCAGTTTGGAGCGGGCGGATGCACCTTGGTCCTGGATAGAAGATAGCGAAGATGAGTATGATATCTTCATGCTGCCACCCGTTGGAAGCAAGGCAAGAGCTGAGTGGGACAAGAGGCAGGAGAAGAAGAAAGAGCAGGCCAAGAAGAGTCAAGCTGACATGACGGAGCAGGTTGTGGCACGTTGGGCCTGGATAGAAGAGAGCGAAGATGAGGATGATATCTTCATGCCGCCACCCGTTGGAAGCAAGGCGAGAGCTGAGTGGGACAAGAGACAGGAGAAGAAGAAAGCGCAGACCAAGAAGAGCAAGTGCGAGGGATCGTCCAAGGGAAAGGGTGAGGCATCATCGAAGGGAAAGGGAAAGGCATCATGCTAGGGATAGATAAGACTCTTATTTGTGTACCACAAGTTATGTTGAACTATGTTGCAAGTTATGTTGAACTGTGTTGCAATAAAAATCGTGAAATGATAGAATGGTGTCTCATATATAGGTAGATATATGTCTTATACATAAGTAGATGTCTCATGTATAGATAGACATGTCTCATACATAGATAAATATATGTCTCATACATAGATAAATATATGTCTCAGCGACGTCGTCTGCCGCGATGCTCGGGTGGTGGGTTAAGAGGCGTCGTCCAACCGAACCTGTGGGGCGGCCGAACCTGTCAGGGAGGAATCACCGACCCGTGCTTATCGTACTGAGTCTCCTGTGTGGGGTCAGGGGAGAGTCTGAAAAATGTTCAGCCAACTGCTCTGCGTCATGAAATCCTGAGTGCTATGATCAACGTCCTGATTAGTCCAGGCGGATCCGGACATAGATGACTGATAGCCAGGCATAGACCCCTGCATTCCGAATGCTCCTGCACATAAAAACAAAGTATGTAAGAACTTGACATGAACTGAGCCTCGACGCTTATCTTGTAATACACATACCTGTGGCTGTGGCTGTGGGCGAAACCCGTAGTTTGGCATGGGAGGGTGACCCCAAGGCTCCTGTTGCTGGTGCTTCCACGACGAACCTCCATCGTGTAAAGGTGGCTGCTGCTGCCAACAGTCGAAAGAAGATTGTTGATGCCACGTCGAACCTCCAGCCTGGTCTGGGGGAGGAGGTCTCGGAGCCGTCTGTGGTGTAAGCCGTGGACGGGGAGACTGTCGTAGGGGCGAGGGTGGCTGCTGCTGCTGGTGGTGCGTCGAGTGCCGCGAAGGACGCTGTGGTGCCGGGTGGTGAGCAATGTCCGAAGGGCGGGTGCACATGATAAACCCGTAGATACGCTGTATCTTCTCCTCCAGGCGACTCAGCCAGGTCTCCTGGTCCCGCCAGGTGAGTAAGTAAGGGTCCGGACGAAAGAGAGCGTCTGTACTCAGCACTCTCCGTCTCAAGATCGACTAACAGCTGTGCCTGCAAGAGACACCACAAGGTTCGCCATATATAGATGGAAAACTATGTAATAAATAGGTGCATTAGATGAAGAACATACCGCGTGTTGTCTGCTGCCCACAGTCGACTGGCTCGGATAACTATCCCAAGTAGCCGCGCCCGGCATCTCCTCTGGGTGAGATTGCTGTGTGATGCGTAGTCGTGTGGCGCTCATGTAGCTATCCAAATACCTGTTAAACTCTTCCATATCAAACGCGTCGTTCGAGTTCCAGACTCGGCCTGTAGCGGTGTCCCACTCTTGAACGTACACCCCAACCCTGTATAGCCAACCCGTGGCGGTCTTGCTACTTCCCTTCCTCGACAACCTAACATTTAACATGGTTACTGTCATGTCAATAAATCATGTTAAGATGGAAGTAATGTGCAAATGAAACATACGTGTGTACGACTGAAGGTATGGCGCTCTTCATAGGACGAGGATCAGCCAACTGGCGAAGACCAACCTGCCTCATTACTCTATGTAGGCTCATGAGGTTTTGCGTTTTGCGCCAATAGCAACCTGTGCAGCTACTGCTGCTTGATGTGCAGCTACGGCTGCGTTTTGCGCAGCTTTCCTTGCCCTCATATGTTTCTGAGTAAATTTATCGAGCTTTGCGCGTATGAAATCGTGGTTCCATTCTTGGTTCTGCTTGCACAGTTTTTTTAATAGATTCATGAAGTTCTTCTTTCTGAACTGTGAGAAGAAATTAGCACCCAAATGGCGCATGCACCATCGGCTTTGCATGTCAAGCCAAGGTGTTTGCTCTTCCGGCCCTGACTGTGTCAGCCGTTTTACGGCATTGAGTATACCTGCATGCCTATCATGAATGATGCACACATTGGACTTGTCTTTCACAATTGCTATTTTGAGCTGCCTGAAGAACCATGTCCAACTTTAAGTGTTTTCGCCCTCCACGAAAGCAAATGTGAGTGGGACAATCTGATTGTTGCCGTCTTGACCAATGGCGGTAAGAATCTGACCCTTATACTTGCCAGTTAGAAAAGTACCGTCTACACATATCACTGGACGACAATAAGTGAAAGTTTGGATGCATACAGCAAAAGAGAAGAACACTCGATGAAGCACCTTCATGGATGGATCCTCGGGTATTACATAATATTGTATGTCGACATAGGTGCATGGGTTTCTATCCTGTAGTGTCTGAAGTTGTCGGACCACAGAGTCATACGCGTCTCTAAACGAACCAAACCTCTCCTCAAGAGCCCTTTGCTTTGCCCTCCAAGCCTTGCCATACAAAATGGAGTACTTAAACCGGGTCTTTACTTTCTTCTGTATACTGGGTACTGTCATCGCTTTGCACTCTACTAAGTCCGTGTAAAGCAGCCGAGCTAGAAGTGTGGAGGAGAGGTTAAGATGATCTTCAGGAACATTGTGTAGCTCACATGTGTGCTGCACATAGTCGCTCACCAACCAAGTTGTGTCATACGTAGAGACATAGACATGCACCCTGCCTGAACAATTTATATCCACGCATTCCATTGTCAAGTATTTCTTAGAGGACACCGTTGTTTTCAAAACCATGTGTGTTGACATTGCCCAAGCAACGACTGCATCTTGCAAATGTTGCTTGTCTTGATATCTGGCACCCTGGGCAATTCTGTTGCTGTGATATTTCCACGCAGAATCATGACCATCATCAACGGTCGTTCCGGTTGCCATGTTTTGATTCCATGAAGCAGGAATCGGCATGTCCTCTCCACCATTGCCTTCTCCATCAGAATCATCAGGGTCATCAGAATCACCACTCCCGCCATCCATGTAATCCTCCTCTTCCATCATGTTCTGCATGCCTTCATCTTCCTCGTCCGCATCTGCCTCTCCACTATAGTCTTCTCCACTTCCGGCCTGACTGCTCTGCCCCGATTCATAACCACCGCCTCCTCCTCCTCCTATCTGACTGCTCTGCCCCGATTCATAACCATCGCCTCCAGCACTGGACATAGAGTACATCCCGTAACTTGAATCAGCACTATGGCGCGAAACATGTCCACCATCGATCTCCTTCAAGACAGGAAGCACTAATGCGCGAGGGTTTACATGCCTATCTTCGCAGCCTTTTAACCACTTAAACCAGTCTCTGTCTGTATCTACATGCCTTAAAGTCTAGAAAATATTTTTTCTTGACTTTGTCCATAATGCTTGCACGTTGACGGTGTACGTCTCGATGTTATAGCCTAAACATCCTGTCAACCATTCCTTCAACTGACTAACACTCCAGATTTGAGGGGCAGTCAAATCTAACTGTGTACACATAAACTCTCCCAGATCTGCTCCAAAGTCATTTGTTCGAACATTCCAAGGACCGTAATAAAACACAAAGTTCACTAAATTGGTCATCTCTACTGACATAAAATAAACAACCTAATCAATTAATTATCGACAACGCGTAGACAATGCTTGCAAATATTCTAAAAAATATGATATTATTGCTACCGGTCAAATATTGCTACTAATCCACCGGCCAAATTTTTGTGCCTAACCCATCGGTCAAATATTTTTACTAATCAACTAGCCAAATATTCTAATAAACTAACCATACGACGAACGTACGTAACCATATACAATATCCATTGATTATCGAGAGATTAGAGTTTACCCTTAAAGCGAGAGAAGCTACCACCAACACAGCTCGAACACTACTCCACCACCACAGCCTCAGCTCCTTCACCACAGCTCCACCACCATTGCCATTGCTCCACCACAGCTCCACCACCGTTCCTCCAACAAACCAACACCAAATCGAGCCATGAGCTAACCCATCCGTAGATCGGGCTTCCACTCCCTCTCTAATGGTTTTGGATTGAAGTTTTTGTGGTCAAATCGAGCAAAATCTGAGAAAAACGGTGGCTAGAAATGAAGAACACGAAGGGGAGAGAGAGAGGCAGCAGGTCGCGTGGAGAAGAAGGCCAGGCGCGGCGCGGCGTGGCCCTTATCTGGCCCCAGTCGGCGTGGGCCTGGCCGATTGGGCAGTCGGCTGCGCCTGACCGACTGGACCTGTCGACCGTTGTTGGTCCCGCGGCCCACTGGCCAACCTGCTGTCGGCTATCTGCTGGACGATTGCGCTGCTGTCGGCCGGAGCTGGCCGATTGGCCCAGTCGGCTTGCCCCGGGCCGACAAAGTGCTAGATCTGGAATTTCGAAAAAACGTATAATAGAACTCAAATTAATTAATTAATTCGTATTATATAAAAAAAATCGCTAGCTTCGGAACCAGGAACACAAATTCATTCAGAGATAAGAAAGGAAACTGTGATTGCGTACAGCAGCAGCTCGTGTTTGTTTAAATGTGAGTCCTAGTATCTTTAGGCGGCGAAAATACATTATCAGCTTTACTAGTAAAACATGTCTTGTTCGCCCTAAAAAAAAAGCATGATCTTGTTTTCTCTTCCACATCCAAAGAACAGAATACCGTCACGTCGGTATCAGAAGCTAGACTTGCCCAAGAGTACACTACGCGATAGAGGTCGAGAGCCTCCGTGTCGTCGAGCGCAAGTGCGTCGTCCTGCACAACGCCGTCACCGCACCAGAGATTTGACACGCGATCCATTTCTATAACATGGACGCCTGCAAAAGCTTCACCTTTTTTTTTCCAGTACTAATATATAAAAATAAAAAAATAAGAAGAGGAAAAAAAAAAGTTCATGGTGGCTGCTGTGTGAGACGCAAGGTAGGAACTGGTTCTCCCACGGAATCTCCGGCCGCAGAGGATCCCGCCCACCCGGCCGCCGCGCCGCAAGTGCTTTGGACTTGTAGGGGCCAATGCTCTCCTTTCCCTCCATATTTAAACGGCCCAGTGGACGGGGGGTACCCGACGTGCGTGGCACAGGACGGGCACAGAGGCGCTCTCGCTGAGAAACGGGACCGGCTAGCAGCCTAACGGCCTGGACCCGCTCGTCAGTGTATGCCGGTAGATCCGCCCGCAGCAGGTCATGCAGGAGGAGGAGAGACCGTCCGAGAGGGACAAACGGCTCCCGGCTCAAGGCCAAAGCGTGAGCCATTATTCATGGGCAGTGAATGATCGACCTGCTTGCTTGGGTCAATTTATTTTTTAGAAGAAAAAAAAACCGAAAGATTTGAAAGTTCAACGTACAGAAGTACTAGTAGTACTAGCCGCACCGTGGTTTATGATGTTCACACACAAAGCCTGCTGCTGTACTCAATTAGCCTGGGAATCCATCCCAATTGACCGATTTCTGTTCAACACCTGTACTAGCTGTAGGGCACTCATCTCATTTTGGACCAAGAAATGAAAAATGTACCCGATTTGAAAAATGGCACACGCTATGTCGGTCAAGAAAGCCAGGTCGGTGGTTCTATAGTACTCAACGGCGCAAATCTTCGAATGTTATAAATTTAATAAGTACACAAGTACTCCGTACTAGTAGTTTATTTCAGTTTAGAAAAAAAAAATGGGGGCAAATTTGTTCTACTGACAGTACCATTTCTACAATTATTGAACAGATAAAATCCGATCTAAATGGATGATGGCTCAATGCAACACAGGGGGTGACAGTGACGCTGCTAGCAATGCGCATTTGAGCACACAAAAACCATGTTACTAGTTGCCCAGCCAAGATCTAACTGAGTGACACAACTACACCCCTCACTATTGCAATCTGACGTGTTCCCAACTCTAGGAGTCCAAGACTTCGCAGGGGGGACAAGCGAGGGACTCTGAATCCATCGAAAAGGCAGTGCACCACCAAAAAGGCCTGAATGAAAAAGCAAAGCACGGGGGGAGGCACTGCGACAAAGGAAGCAGAGAAACAGCATGATCGATCGTTCCGGTAACTATGGCGAACCATCTTGCATTTCATCCGAGGAAACAAACAGTAATTAGTAGCATCACAGACTCATCGCTATCTTTACAAGTTTTTGACAGCCAGCCAGCCAGCCAGCCCATTATCAAGAGCACAAGTCAGACATAGAGAGCAGCAGCAAGCTCTCCAGTTTTTGCAGTTCATGCGTGTGTGGTGTGGCACTGATGATTGACCAAAGCAGTTTGCAAAGGGGAGGGGAAGCCTCCCTTATTGCTGTAGTAGTTATGTACCGGGCTGGATGGACTAATAAGAGCTCGCGCCGACCAAAGGGCGAAGAAGAAGAAGAAGAAGAAAACCAAGGTATTTTGAGTGGTAAGGAATGGAATCGGCGCCGCCTCATCTCGGCCAATTCCGGTTGTTGTTCGTGTTGCCGGTGCCGGTATTCCTGGGTTTCGTGGAATTGGGCTGCTGCCAGTTCCGGTTCCCTTGCTTCTGTATACACTGTGGATCCACCATCTGTACAGTTCTCTGCTTCTTCGCTGCATTGGCAAAAACAAAAGTCTGAGCGTCATGACTCAAATCACATACTACGCTACTACAGCAATGAACTTCACTTAACAATTCGACTACACTCTAATACGCTAAGAGGAGATCGAACCTAGTTCAGGTCATGCTTTCGCAGCAGGAATAATGTTGTGATGTTGCAACAAGTAATATCAAACCCAATTTCATGGTGGGACACATACCGTTATCGAATTCTTGGTACCCTTCTTGGAGCTTTCGCTTCGTCGCTTCTAGCTTCGAACTAGTTGCCATTTCTAATTTCGCACTCTTTGCAAGATCCAGCTTTGCCCGGAGCGAGTTCGCATCATGATTGCCCGCCTGTTTCTACAGAACAGGCAGAGAATTCAGTATTTGTTTAAATCAAACAAGCATATATATGTTACTGTTCACGGTGCAATATGCTCACATCAGATGGCGCTGACTGCGGTTTGCCTTGAGCGGGCGAGGCGCCTGGCTGCTGCTGCTTAGGCCTCGCTTGAGGTCTACCAGGACCAGACTCGGCACATGAGGGCCTCGCCAGCATGGTCGCGATGAACTGCTCCCTCGTTTGACCACTGGTCAGTTCTTGAGGCCGTGATTGCCTTGTTGCGGATTGTTCTTGCCTCCAGCTCTGGTCAGGGTCATACTGCTGGGACGTTGGCTGTGGCGGCCTTCTAATTTGTTCTTGGCTCCCCGTGTACTGCTGTCCTCCATTGTTCCTTGTATCTGTGGACAATTCACAAAACAATCAGGATGTATGTCAAACACTAGTGCCTAGCAAAGAACCATCACAGACGGGATCGATCAAAGAGGGTCCGGTCACTCACTTCCACCATCATCCATTCCATCAAACATACCCTGGTTGTCCTGAGAAATTCCAGGTGGAATTTTGTCAGATCATACCACGGGCCCTATAAGATTACAGAGCGTGAACTGGTTTAAATTCAGTACCTCGGAGAGACGGATGGAACTACTCGGAGTGGCGAAGAGTGCACCGTCATCCACGGAAGGAGTAGACAGGCCCCGGTCTTCCTGCTCCAGACTGGAAGGATGCATAGACTGAGGGGTGTGATCTACAAATTGTTGTTGCATCAGAGAACAAAATTAGTTGGCTAATGAAGCAGTAGCATGGAAATAAGTACTCCCTCCGATCCTAAATAAGTGTCACGGTTTTGAACTAACTCTAGTTCAAAATGTCGACACTTATTTAGGATCGGAGGTAGTAGTAGCTTACAAGACAAACACTGCAAAAATTAAAGTTTGAAACATGATGAACTTTTTTGCTTGCTACCTACCAACAATGGCGTCTCCGCCGCCTCCGCTGCTCATCCACTCATCAACTATACTCTTCCAACCCCTGCAGTTCTCATCGACCATGCCAAGGAATATTAATGGCTTATTAAAAACTGGTATACGGATAATAACTAAGAGAGAAATACAGAAAGATTCATTGGTTTGAAGGAAGAAGGAAAAACAAGGACATACCCGATGAGCAACCGGACGAGGTGCCGAATCTGCTTGGAGTTGTGCTTCCGGAGGCTGGTCACAGCCTTCCCAATCTCAGTAACCTATGAGGAGGAATCGGCGTGAGCACAAGAAGGGATTAAGCATGGGACAAGTCGATCAAAGGGGAGCACTTGACTGTCTCACCTTCAAGGTGTGCACCGTGAACTCCAGCTGCTGCAGCCGCCGGAGCAGCTCGAGCAGCGCGGCCTCCGACTGCAATAGCACAGCAGGAGAGATTCAGCACACCTGTAGCAATTAGCAGCCAACCACCAGCTGCCGCACGGACGGCGGCGCGGCGTTAAGGGCAAGGAAGGAGATGAGGCGGACCTTTTCCTGGTAGTTGAGGAGGACGGCCTTGATGCGCTCGGCCTCGGCGACGACGGCGGAGTCGTCCTCGCGTCGGGGCGCGCCGTCGTCAGTGATGGCCTCGGCGCGGTCGGAGCTGCAGAGGCTGGGGACGCTGCCGGCGCCCTCGGGGAGGAGCTGCTGCTGCAGCTGCTGCGCCTGGGCCTGCGGCTCCGCGGCGGGCACCCCCGCCGGGGGCGCGGCCGCAGCTCCCGGCGGCACGCCGGAGGTCACGACGAGGAGCGCGGTGTAGAGGCGCTCGGCTATGGCGTCGCGCCTGGCGCGGAGGGCGGCGGGGTGGTCCGACGCGGCGACGCCGATGGCCGCGTCGATTGCGTCGAAGATGTTCTCCCCGGCTCCCCGGAAGAAGCCGACCCAGTAGTCCATGGACGGCGGCGCCATCGCCCCACCCCGATCGGACTCGCCCGCCCACCAACCAACCACCCCCAATCAAAAACCAATCCTCCTCTTCTCGTTGCAGATTGGTTGAATTTACGTTTCCAAGTTCCGATTCAGTTCTTCTTCCGTTAACAGCGATTAAAGGAACAAACAACCAAACGAACGAATAAAAAAAGGTCTACTGCCGCGGATTGCCACACCCAGACGCAAGAACTCGCCAGGGGATTGGCATTACCAGCTATCTATCTCGCACGAGAACAAGACAGATAATAGAGAAGATGGAGAAGGAAGAGGGGGAAAAAAAATAAGTTTTTTCTGCCCTGGTTTCCTTTTCCTCCTCCTCGGTGCGTGGCTAATTCCGATCTTTGTCCTGTCTACTGCTCCTCCTACCTGTGGCTATCTACGGATTCCCCTCTCCGCCCCGCCCCCACGAGCGAGTCTGCGTCTCCGCGAGTGGGAGAAAGGAGGAGGAGGTGGTGCTTGTGGCTGCGGTGCGATTTCCCCAGCCAGGGGCAGGGGGTGGTGGATGCGAGCGCGGCGCCGCAATCCGGTCCAGCCCAGCCCAGCGCGGCGTGTGTGCGTGCGTGTGCCCCTAGCGATGGTATCCGGTTTCGCTAGCCCTAGTTGGTGGGTGCGGCGGTACGACCTGTTTCCCGAAACTGCTACGAGCACGCACTGCACACATGCGAAAACTAGTGTTATTATTGTCCCCGTTTCTTTCCTTGTTTGATGCATAGTCGAGTCCAACTATGTTTCGCAGAACAAAAAAAAAGAGTCCAAATATGTGGCCCCGTCACACTGCTTATTTAATTTCTTTTCCTAGCTCTTTCAAATATATCTTCGTGGTTGCTTAGACGGAATATGTTCTTTTTGTATTCTAATGCGCCACACCACACCACCACTTGTTGGAGTAGCTCTCTAGGCTCGTTGCCATCCACAAAGATTTGGAAAATATTTCCTCTTAGGCTGTGCTTGGTCAATCGTTTATATGCTTTAGTATATATATTTAGTGGGGAGATGCATGCTCATTATTTCTAGTACTACCATCTTTGTGCGTGTAAAATATTTGTTTCTTCTATTCGCCAAAAGAAAGGGTTTGCTTAAGAGAAGTAATCTTCAAAGAAGAGATCTAAGCGACGGTGGTCAACAAAGACATATTACACGAAATGGATATGATTGATCCTGTTGCTCGGTGTTCTCGAATATTCCGTGCACCTTTGATAAATCGTAAATTATGTCATGCAAATGTAGTGCATATAGATGTTTAATTAGCCTAAAGAATCAAAACTTTCAAAAGCAAAGGTTATCACTTTTTTACCAACAAGGCATCTTAACCAAGCAACTGGAGTTTTATGCATGCCTCCCCTATCTAATTTATAATATGTTACGTCGATGCTAAATATGATCGGTGTTTATGCATGTGTGATGTGATTGCATAGTCGCCACTTGTATGATAGGACAATTAGTTGTTATTTTCAAGAGTTTAAACACCAAAAGAAAGTTTCCGTTTAAACCGGCCTAGGAGAGATCTCCCACCTTAATCAACTACATCAAAAGCGGAGGTTTACATATATTACATGATGAGAGGTGATAACACCAGGTGAGCATGTTGACCTTTAGTTTCTTCAAAGTTTGTAAGCTATGAGACAAGAGTGTGAGATCGGTGATAGTTTAAGCTAAAATGTTTCGTTAGGAGGTTGATCAACAAAGATGAACACCGCTCTGTTTCTAGCATCCCATATTTTCTCACATAACTAGATTCTAGATTTGGCTCGAGAGGTGAGGGGGCATAGAAGCATGCCAAAAATTGCAAAGTGGGAGTCTAGGGTTGCGGCCAGATCTTCTGCTGAAATAGTGGCATCGCACCATTTTAAAAGGTCTTTGTGTAAATGTTACACCGGTGTAAGATGGCTAAGTTTTGCACATCATTCACAAGCATATAGTCTATAAGATATCAATTTATATATTTTGAAAGATGAAATAACGGACAAGTTCATTTCTCAAGTCCTCTTCACCTTTAATTTCCCAGAGGATAAGCAAAATACTAGCATTCTAACCTAGTTGTTGCTAAAGAAAAGAGAACACCGGTGTTAACCTCATTATTGTCGGAGAAAACATGTTAACTGATGGGAATTAGCCTAGGACATAGTTCATTTTTTTTCTTTTGCAAACAACCTTTAATTGATCCCTCGCCTTAATAAACTACTTCAAAAGAGAAAGTTTACATATTACATGATGAGAGATGATAACACCAACATTTTCTTCGGAACTTTTAAACCTATGAGACAAGAATGTGGAGGTCAGCGATATTTTTAGTTAAAAAGTTGTGTTTCTACCATCCTATATTTTTTCAGATGATGATGTGCAGAACTAATTTCCAATTTTGGCTAGAGAGGTGTGATAGGGCATGGAAGCATCCCGAAAATTGCAAAGTGTGGGTTTATTTTTTTGTGCGAATAAGACTCTTGCATGAAAAGAAAGATCGAACAGTATAAGGTAGCTCAACAGAAACAAAAATTACACAGAAATCCTTGAGAATCCCTTCACCTTCAACCTCTCGACCATGTCGACGGCACGCCGCCGCTGTCGCTCCTCCTTGAGCTGGCATGACGTTGTTGGTTGATGATCCGAAGATCCCCACAGCCAGAAGAAGTCCTCGAGGACCACACCACTCCCACAAGCTCCTCTACGTTGCCATCGAGATGGGGCTAAAATCGGAAAGACCTTATCGAAAGAAACGTCGTCGTCGTTACCTGAGCGTCGCCCCACCAAATTTGAACCCTCAAATCAGGAAAACCGAGCCCTCCCGCCGGCGGGGGCCTAGGTCCACCCCAACTCCATGGCACAAAGGCCACAAAAGCGTGGCGGTGTCGCCGACAGGAGTCAACAAAACCCTAGCCATCTTTGTAGGGAGGAGGAGGAGGCCTTGTTGCTTTACAACAACTTTAATGGAGTAACAAAGTGGGGTTTAGTTAGTTAGGGCTGCAACTCGATCTTCTGTCGAAATTGCGGCAGTGCAGCGTTTGAAAATGTTAATTTATATATTTTTATTAAAGATATGATCGACGGAGACTCCATAAAAATCGAGTCCATTTCTCAACTCGTCCTCGCCTTCAAGTCATGGAGAAGCAAAATACTACTACTAGAAGCATTGCTAACCTTTAGTGCTGCATTAAAAAAAAAAGAGAACATGTTACCCTCGTATTTTTTTTCTGACATGAGAAACATGTTAACTCCATTGTTTGCAGAGAAAACATGTCAACCTCATGAGTCACACGAGGGACCATCACGCAGTGAGTCATGCGAAACCATATAATCATGCAGGAACGCACGCAGCCTGCTGGCGGTCAAGGAAAGAAACACATGCATGCATGCATCTGGTAGCATGGTGTGTATGGTCCTGGCTGATTTCGCGTAAGTTGACCTGTGTGCTGCCTTCCTTCTCTGTTGGTCACCCTAACGACCTAACTTAAACAGCGCATTTACAAACAAACATGAGGCTTCGCGAGTCAAGTCACAATGCAACGACCACGGGAAGGCCGGTACTGCTGCTTTTGTGCGGCGTAGGGTGGGTGATTCGTCATCAATGGCAATCCATAGTAGGAGTACATTTTCCGTTACAGACTTGCAGGTGAACCGGTCTAGTAACCCGAATCCCGCAGGGGTCCCAAAACTGTACTCCGCGGGTAGAGCCAGAGGAGCTGCACAGAACCCCGTATCGGGTACGTACGTGGTCACTGCTTGTCAAATTTGGCTATTTTTCAGGGTTGGCAGGACGGTGCATGCAGGAGAATCCACATTTCCTCAAGAGAAACAAAGCGCCGCCTCGGCTAGAAGGTACTAGCGAGGAAGCCGCAGTTACCCCCTGTGGGCTGTGTGGTCAGGGTAGCGGGACCGCCCTACGCAGCTGCCGAAGCCCGCTCCGGTTTCGATTGGCTGACCGCGCCTGTCGGCCCACGCCCACCGAAAACGAACCCAGCCCCAAGTGCGGGGGGAGTAGAACAGGGGGTTCCGACCGAGGTTGCGGCACGTGTGTGCACGGTCTGTCAGTCGGTCAGGGCCGTGGGTGGATTAACGCTGAGTCGCTGCTGACGGCCGAGCGGCAGCCAGAGGAGGTTTCGTACGCTCGGCGGCGGTGCAGCGGGGAGACGGGACTCGGCGCTGCCCTGCCCGCCGTAACGTGTGTCAGCGCGTGTCCATTGCTTGGAGATTCGTACTATACACCTTGCAAACCTCCCCTCCCACCTTTGTAACTTGAGTCCATTGTCGGAACGCCAAGCAAACAAAAATGGGGACGCCAGAGCAGATGTTGGAACTTAAAATCGCAGCTTCAGCTATTTGCTAAAATTTGCTATTAGTTAAATCCATTGGTAGTCACTGAACTTGTCAAGCAAAATCATTTAAAATACAATTTTACCGTCACTTAATATACGCGAGAGTTCATCTACGGTCACCGGTTGCGGATGACAGTGATGTATTTGCTGATGTGGCGAGATAGCGGACCCACCGCCAGGTAAATTAATAGTGAGATAAAGAGTACCCACATATAGGGGGGGGGGGCCTTTTTGCAAAACTATCATCCCCTCTCATGTATGTCTCCCTCAACCCCCACACCGACACGGGACATGTCCTCAACCCTAGTTGAAAAAAACGGAACGACACCTGCCGATTTGTTAAGCGCGCTATATAAAGGCATCAATAATGCAAGGTGTTTAAGGACGGTGCTTAGAAAAATAAATGGCCTAAGAAGCCACTGAACGGTGACTGACTGTTCGGTCTTATAAGGGGCAAAATTAGACAATGGCGGATTGGCCCCACGGGTCCTACCGGAGAGGAACACAAAATTGCTTGTTGTCAGAGTAGTCCCGTGTTCGAAAGTGTCAACCAGTAGTCACTTCATATTCCTTACATCGAAGAATTTCGTTCAACAACCTTCAAACTCGCGATCATCTTTCAAGTCGCAGCGATAACAAGTGATTTGTTTGAAAATTTTAAGGATTTGTTTTATGAATTTACTACTCACAGAACCTAGCAACTACACATTCTCCTACATAAAAAAGGCAGCAGCTATATAAACTATGAACACAAAACGTATGGATAGATACATTTTGCAGTTTCACATTTTGACAAATTGATGTCCACAAAGTCAGCAGTTCTAATGCCTCTCGGTGAGAAGAGATTAGCTAGCCCGCGGGTGCCAGGCTCGTAGCTGCATTTTACTATGTCTTTAAATTTAAATTAAATACAGATTTCTCTGCGGCTATAAATACATATATACCTCTAATCCATAATAAGTGCCGGTGATTTAATACAACTTGTGCACTTATCATGAATTGAAAGGAGCTAGTGGAGAAGATGCAGACGCTCTCCTCATTTTGGTCTTGTTGTGTTGTGGTTCTAGTAGACTATGTTTCTTCGTTGAACAATGTAACGTTGTTTAGATGATTGTCGTGGCAAAAATATGTTTCGCGTAGGAGAAAATACAGATTTCTTCATGTTATTGAATTTCCGTAGCAAGATATATCTATTATTATAACAAGTAATATGAATAGGAGGGAGGTAGCTTTTTGAAAAGAAAACATGCAAGCACCACAGCGTCAAAAACAAAACAACCATGCATGCAGATGGGCGTGTCTATCCGTTGACCAGGGCTGCTCTAACAACCTCAATTAAAGCATTCACATACGTACAATCTATGCTCACAGTCCCAGGTCAGAAAAAACAAGGGGAGACCATACCGTGTGCGTGGGCAGGTGATTCGTCATGAATGGCAATCCATACTGCAACGAGACTGCTTTTCCGTTCGTACTAGTGATAAACAGCTCTACGCAAATCCCGCACGGCTCCAACCGGAGTAGTAGTAGTAGTACGTACCTGAAATTGTGGAGATATATGGATACGGGCGCGCCGTTTTTGGCCTTTCGTAGGCGGAACGAACGAGAAGAGAAGAAAACGACAGGTCCTGGAAACAAAGCACGGTGGAGCTGGCTGGCTATCCATTCATTAATTCCATTAGTGGGTGTATAAATATTTTCAGAGAACCCCATACAATAAATAAATAATACATGGGTCCCTGGCAAAAGAGAAAGAACCATGCAAGAAACTAGCCAATTGCAATCAGGTCCTCCTCTTTCCCCACTGCCAAGCAGGAAGCCACGCTTGCCGTTGCCGAACACCGCCGCGGGCACGTCACCACTTGCCGACGAGCTCCACAGCATCAACAGGCTTCAAGAAGGGCCTCTCAAAAGAGGTTGAAACAAGGCTAGAGCATACCAGCATAATCGGGTCACCAAGGACCAAGGAAGCGCTCAGGAAGATTGTGGCTTCGAAACTCCCATGCCGACGGCGACCAGATCGAGGTTCATCAACCCTCCTCACATCGTCAACTCCACCCAGGAGAGAAGTAGAGGAGAGCATGGATGAATCACCATGAGACCACCACCGGCACCAGATGAGGGTCTTCGGCCACCGCACCGTGATAACAAGCCCGCCATCAGACTCCAAGACCCCGCCACGGACAGGAGGAGGAAAACCAAAAGAAGAATTGTAGTAGCTAAGACCCGAGAAGTAGGCCTTATTTAGAGTGCTTGCCGGAGACCTCGACACCGCCGCACTCGGCTCCTACCATGGGAGCGCCGCCGCAGAGGAAGGAACACCAGCACCGCTGGATTGGCCCGAATCCAGCAGCAAACACCATGTGCAAGCCTTATTTACGGAGATGCTCGGAGTCCCCACCGCCAGCCGCGCCGCCTCCTGCCACCTGAGGAGCGTCGCCGTAGCAAGGAGCACCAAGACGCCCTGGATCTGGCTGCAGAGATCCAGAAACCTACCCCAAAACATCCATCTAGGATAAAGTCTGGGATCAGCCCCAAAACAGCTAACGACTACTAATAATAGGTATATAGAAGGCCAACCACCAACTCCGTCTCCTTTCCGGCCGCCATGGCTACCAGAGAGAAGGGAGCAGAGGGGCGGCGGAAGGAGGTGGAGGTCGACTCTCAAGGAGCTTCAGGAAGGAGACGGGTTCGGGTCGTCCGGCTAAGTAGATCCGGTTTTCCGAAGCCTCCGCCACCCATCCCACGCCACGTCACGGCATCGGGACAGCCCTACTACACCCTGTCGGTGTCGTGCCCGCAACTTTGGATTGTTCGCGCCACGGTCACTCGTCCATGGGCACGTACGCCTCGACGGCGGAGTAGTACTGGTATACCGAATTCACCGAGCAGCGGGACAGTTGAAAAAAAGCAGTGGGAAGGTCACGAGGGGAAACCAACCAACGGGACGAGACACTCCGCAAAAAACGCAGTCCCGCGCGCGAGAGAGAGAGATCGGGCCTGTTCGTTTTGGAAGCGCGTTTGTCAGCCTGTCGTCGGGGCTGCGACTGGACCCTTCGCTACCGCCACGTGTTGCCGCCCGACCACCGTGGCGTGTGCGGGGGAGCTCCAAACTCGCGCGGATAAGTTTCCTACGCTGCGCTCGCATGGCCGGTGGGAGCCACCACCACCAGCAGCAACAGCAGAAGTGGAGGACGACCGGAGCGAGCGAGCGTGGAGCCGTAGAGGTGGAGGGGGCAATTTAAATAAAAATAACCTAAAAGTCAAACAAATTCAAAATATAAACCTTCTACCAAACAATTTCACGAGGAATAACCATTTTCTGCAACTCCCGCCCGCGTGGCGCCGCACACATGCCTGCAACTCCACCTCGCACGGCGTTGCACCCCTGCCACGCTGGCGCAGCGGGACTCGGAGATGCAGCCCTGCCACGCTGGCGCACACTTGCGGCGCCGGGCTACACGGCGCCGCAACCACCGCTGCCTCGCCGAACCATGCGGCGCTGCCGCCCTTGGCAGGCTAGCGTCATGGGCCTCAGCCTCACACGTGTGGCGCCACTCGAGACGGAGCCGCACACACATCTGCCACGCCGGAGTGGCTGGCGCCGCACAACCATCAACACTTCGCAATGGCTGCCCCTCCCCAACCCGACCCAACCCAGCACTTAGCCACGAGACCGCTTGGACGAACTGGCGGAGGTGGAGCTTGTTGCTGATCACAAGGTCGGCCTGAGCCGACGGGAGCGTGGCGTAGATGGAGTGGGAGGAGTCGGAGACCTTGACGTAGAACTGGCCATGCCTCGGAAACAGGTCCTTCTCGTCCATGTCCGCTGGCACGATGTTCGTGACCTGCAACACGGTTGTGCGGTGCTCGTCGATGGACGACATCGTCATGGCGGTGATCTGGTGGCCATCTAAAAAGGTTAAATATCAAAGATGTTCTGTTGATCTGCACAAATATATCAATACCGTAAATTTTATTGTGTATTGATCTCCTATGGAGCAAGGAAATTAATCCATACTTCTGTTGTCAATCAGTAAGGAACAGACAAAAGTATACAACGAACATTGATTGTTTTTAAGTGAGTTGATGGCTCTGGTCTTAACAGGGAGGCCTTTAAGTAGAGAAGGCAAAACATGCCTGAAAAAGAGTTTTTTTGTCTTGTCGATCAAGATGAAGGAGTCACATTGGACTCGATCGGGGCCAATCCTGAACGAATAGAGGCAAAATCCCTAAAATCTAGCCAGGGCATGCAGATTCGTATCTTCTCCGGACATGGCGAATTCCGCCGATCTTGCTCCCACACCAAGAACCATTTCCGTGGAATTTCTAGACGATCTTGGTGAAATCATAGCAGTAGAAAGAACAGGGGCCAAAGAAGCAAGAACAGCAGGCATCGATTCATCGTGCCGGGAACAAGACGATTGATTACCTTGGGGAGATGATAAGACGCATATTTCCTGGTCGGCCGCCGTTGAACAGGAACAAGAACCTCCTCGGCTGGGCCTAGGACGGGGACGGAGCATGTCTCTGCGGGAGGGGAGCTTTGGGAGAGGGGCGGCGTGGGACAGGTGATCGATGCGTGGGAACAAGAACCTCCTTGGCTAAGTGTTGATGGTTGTGCGGCGCCGGCCACTCCGGCGCGGTAGACGTGCGTGCAGCTCCGTCCCGAGTGGCGCCACATGTATCCGGCTGAGGCCCACGACGCTAGCCTGGTAAGGGCTGCAGCGCCGCATGGTCCGGTGAGGCAGCGGTGGTTGCGGCGCCGTGTAGCCTGGCGCCACAAGTGCGCGCCAGCGTGGCAGGGCTGCAGCTCCGGGTCCCGCTGCGCCAGCATGGCAGGGGTGCAGCGGCGTGCGGGGTGGAGTTGCAGGAATGTGTGCGGCGCCGCGCGGGCGGGAGTGGCAGAAAAGGGTTATTTCTCATGAAATTGTTTGCTAGAAGGTTTATTTTTAGAATTTATTTAACTTTTAGGTTATTTTTATTTAAATTGCCGGTGGAGGGACTGCCAGTGTGACAGGCAGCGTAGCTAGCAGGCGTTGTCACGCGTGGACTGTGCCCGCGCGCGTGACGAGACCTGGTCAGGGACTCTGGGTACACTCGTTCGTTCTATCCTGGTCACTGGGACCCGCTGGCAGGCGGTGTTCCTTCGCTTCCTGCCTGTTATTACTGCTAGGTACCGTGTGGGGCTGGACTGGATGGCTGCTGCCGTACCGTACGTGTCCTGCCCTCGTTTGAATGTCTCGCCAGAGAGAGAGAATGCTTTTTACTATAGTACTAGCTGAATGTCCGTGCGTTGCTACGGCGACAATATATTTTTATCGCACATGTAATAAACATAGTACACCTGAAAGATTCACGTCTACAGCAAATACAAACATGATATTTCAAAAAAAAAATACAGTTGTACTTTATTTAAAATGTAACTTGATAGTAAGGTATAATTTAATCTCATTGTCAAGTTTGGTGACCATTGCTACCGAATGAAACAACAAAATGTATCGTTACAATTAAGATATGGGCAGTGCTAGGCGTCCCCCGATGGATATTACCCTAGATCCCCCGCCTTCCCCTGCTGACATGTGTTCCTCAAAAAGCCCCCTAATCTTTTTCTACAAACATACCTGCTTTTATTACAAATAGTCCTGCTTTTGCTACATGTAGCAGAAAACGATTCGCGTCAAAAAAATATAAAAGACTGTTTCGCTAGAGACATCGTCGGAGATTTTGTAGCAAAAAAAAGTGTGCTAATGTAGCAAAACTGACCTCGCTGGAGACTTTTCGGAGACTTTCGCCGCGAGACCTCGTCGAAAACCTTGTAGCAAAAAAATTGTGCTATTGTGGCAAAACCACTAAATGGGGGTAGCAAATAATTTATATTATTGTAGCAAAGAGGACTTCGTCGGAGACATCGCCATAATTTATAGACCAAATTTTGTAGGAAACAGTGCAGCATATATAGAGCACCAATGTAGCATAAAAAATGAATACACAGCAAAACAAAAACAAGCATGTAGAAAAATAAGTCCCCACTTCACCCAAAGTAGCACCCGACGCAGGATTTCGTAGCAACACTGAATGTCTATGGTAGGAGTCGACGCTGCTACTTGTAGCAACCCGAGTTGCGGCTAGTAGCAACGCCACCTGCCGTCTGTAGCATTGTCGGGCACCGTATGGTAGCAACTCCACCCTCCTTCAGTAGCAACTCCGCACCCCTTCGGTAGCAAGGGCAGCACCCATCAGTAGGGCAGCACCTCCATCTCCCATCTATGGCCTCCTCCTCGCCCCATGCTCCAGCCTCACCCCTGCCGCAGGCCTAGGACAAGACCTCGCTGGAGATGGGAGGGCCGAAAGATGGCGAGGGAGTGGGTGGTGGCGGAGATCTGCCGGAGATCTCGGGAGCATTGCCGGAGCGCGTGCGGCGAGGCTGTTGTGTCCCTGGCCCTTTGCCCGATGATAAGCTCATCGCCGGCGAGCTCCTCCCCTGACTACTGCTCTGCTTTGGAACTCCCTGGGCGCAAGGTCGAGCCCCCATGGTGAGGGCGGGGCGCACGACAGCGCATGACGAGATGCGTGCTGCGAGGCAGAACCACTGCGGCAGTTTTCATAGCGGTAGTTTTCATGGAAGAGGTGGAAAGAGATAAGGGGCGGCACAACGACTATTTCCATGGAAGGTGGGCCTCATGCGTAGTGAGGGAGCGAATACCCGGGGAATCCTATCGTACGATCCCCAGAGGATTTGTATCGTTTTCCTTAAAATATTGCTTAGGTCGTATGGGAAAAATAGGAAATGATGAGCTATTATCATGGTGAAGTTCTTTTTGTTCGAAGACAATGTTGCAGTTTGTGAACTAAAAGGTAGTATCAATAGCACTATTTTTTGGCCAAGATCATAAAGTTGACATGCTGTTGCTAGATTAATGAATTAAGAAAATGGACATGGTAGTTTTTGTGAGGTGGAACTAATCACAACCATGTAATATATTTAATTGTAGAGAAAATAAAGCATTTTATTCATTAGCTATTTAAATCTTTTAATTCCACCAAGGATCAAAACCTAAAAAGCATCCACCGATGCACATTCCCAGGATTTTCCGGACTTGGATCCTAGGTAAACCAATATTGTTGCTTGTGGCAAACCAATATCAAAACCTACAAAAGTGCTAAAAATTGGTACTACTGACATTGTACAATTACATATGTGAACTTTGCAAAACCTCAAGACTCTTACAATAATAATTATTATACACAAAAGATATGCTACAAAAGCGATTGGTCCATATACAATAATGAATAATATGCATGTTGTATCAATGTTCTAGAAAACTCATGGTCACTTGTAATTTTATAGGAGCTTTCTCTTTCTCCCTTGTCGTGGTGGTGGCACGGCAGATGCCATGGGTAGGCTAAAGTATGGGGCCAATGGGTGCTAGTGGGATCTGGGGAGGGAAGATGCAACTGATTCTACACTCAAGTGGTTAAGGTAAAGATCTTTATTTCTCTCCTTTTGGGTTACAAGTGCTCCTCGAGCTGTATACAGGGAGACCAGATGAATCTTACCAGCCTAACGGTACCGAAAAGAGTCGATGCCCTCCTCAGGGTCCAAGCGTCCCCTTATAAAGGAGTGCCTTGTGTGCCCTTAGGGCTGACGAGGCAAGCATATTCGAGGAATATGCTTGTCCCAAAATAGTAGTTCGGCGGCCTCATTTCCCTATCGCCCCTCTACCGACGGCAAGGCTCCAGAGGACCCCTCCTGCGTGCCTCGGGCTCCAGGACTGTCACCCTCGTGACCTCCTTCTGCCCCTCTGACGTCCTGCAGCTTTGTCTCTTGTGTTTGGCTTCGCTCTGATTCCTTCTAGCCTGCAGCTATAGTTTGACCTTGGGTTTCTCCTTCTCCTGCAAGCTTCGTATCACTCGGCCTTACCTTACCTTGCGTAACTCGGCTTGTCCTTTACCTGCATCGAGATCACTCGGGCTAACCCGGCCGACCCTCGCAGTAACTCGGCCGGGTAACTGCTTGATATACATACACGGGCTTCTCGCCTCCGTACCTCGGCCGACATATTCATGATTCGGCCAACCTAGACCGTAACTCGGAAACTAGATGGGGATTGTACCTCTATCTTTCCCCGTCTCTGACCTACCCGAGGTCAACCCCCCGACATTAGTCCCCGAAGCTGGTGTGGCCCCGTCGATAACTTCGGCCGGGTCGTATCAGCTTCATTGTATTCTTCAGTTTTGTTTCCGAGTTATATCTTCTTCATCCGAGGTTTCCTCGTTCCTTCCCTCATACGCCATGTCCTACGTGTCACCCCCTTCATCACTCTTCTAGTTTTTTGGTCCCTCTACAGTACTCACTGACAGGCTACAGTTATCTTTGTTCCTGCCGCGCCGCCGCTGTGATGCCTCGGGTGCCGTTCCCCTTGGGGATCGTAACGCTCTTTTTTCCTGTGTGGCCATTGGTGTGGCTCCACTTATCGTCATGCGTTCGTGCCGCACCCACGATCTACACAGTCAACCGCAACACCCACGATCCCACTACCTTGCTCGTGGCTCGATTATAAAGAGGGGGACGGCGTTTGGGGAATTCACTTTTCCCCTTCTCGCTCGTCTTCGTCCTCCCCCTTCCTTCCGCCGGCGCGTCCTCTCGCAGCTCTGCCGCCGCGCGCTTGTCGGAGCCTCCGCCGGTGAAGATTCCGCCGCGCCGTTCTGCCTGCCTTGCCTGCGCTCTGCGGCTTTGGCCCCGTCGCCGGTGAGTCCTCTCCGGTTGCATTGCTGGGATTTTTCCCTAGACTCATCTGTTTAGATTCCGTGTTCGTGCGACGGTTCCTCTGGTTCTTCGCCATTGTGCCCGTGCAAAATTCTGACGGGGCCTTGCAGCTCTACACTCCCCTCCGCCGCCAGTCTTTTCTCCGGCGATCTTTCCGGCGCACATATGTCTAGTTCGTTTAGCGGCGCTCTGGTTGAGGACGACGACGCTGGCTCCGGGCCCGAGCGAGGCTCGTGGCAGGGCTCTTCTGTCACACGCCGTGAGATCGAGTGGCTCATCCGGACTCGAAGAATTCCCGCCGAGGTTTCTTGCCGTTTACCCGGCAACGAATCCTCTCCGGACGTTAGGGAGGGCGAGTATGTGGTTTTCATGTCGCACTTCGCGCGTGGCTTCGGTCTCCCTCTTAGCGATTTCGCTAGAGAATTCCTCGACTACTTCGGCCTTCAGTCGCATCATCTTCCTGCGAACGCTGTCGCTTCTCTTTCTGCTTTCATCTCCGCATCGGAGGGATACTTCGGCCTATGTCCGTCAGTGCATGTCTAGTCGAAGTTCTTTCAGATTCGCTCCAACGTAGTTCCTGACAAATCTCTGCACCCTTCCGAGAAGCTGCTTACCCAATGTGGGTCAGCGTCTATTACACCTGGGAGGAAGTCCGTGTTTTCTCGTGTCACCGGGTTGGAGTCGTGCAAAAAGTGGCACAAATCATTCTTTTATGTCAAGAACAGAGGGGCAGAGGACAAGATTCGGCTCCCTGCATTCTCAATTGGCCCACCTTCTAAAGTGAACTGGCTCTACAATCTGAGGAAAACTCATGCCTTGGCCGAGGCCTTCGAGATTCGGCTTAAAGAGTTGATCCGAGCCGGGTTATGCGGCGAAGACCTGATGGCTACTTTCATTAGTAGCCGGATCTGTCCATTCCAGAAACGGACTCACAAGCTGTGCTACATGAATGGTCCCCTTGACCCTAATCGAGTCTCGACCGTGGAGCTGGACAACTACCTTATCTATAAGCGCGTCCGAGCTATCTTTAAGACAGAGATGCCTGAGGATTGGGCTTGGGGGTTAAAACCGTTCACCCGCGATCATCCGCCCCCCGAGGTGAGCTTGATTAACAACGCTCTGCTATTCCATCGTTTTTGTAACAGGTTTATCTAACTTTCTTTTTCCTTGTCTCGCAGAGGTTTGCAGAGCAGAAGAACGAGGACGCCGAAGTTCTGCTACTCCCTTGGCCCGCGGACAGGAGTACCCCGGATACTGGTGAGCCGGACTCCGAGGAGTTCGTCCCTAAGCCGGATCCTGCCCCGGCTCGAGCTCGCGGCAAAACTTCGGCGCACGAGGAGGAAGGTGATTCGGACGAGGTCCAAATTCTTGAGGTAGTTGCCGCCATGCCTATTTCTTATGCATTTCCGGCTTCTACCTTCCCAGCTAATCCGGCCGGTCAGGTTCATGACGCCGAGCCTATTGCTACTCGACCCCCTGTTACCTCGGGGAAACGCGGGGCTCCTGCTAGTGCCTCAGAGGCGGTTCCCAAGAAACGAATGAAGAAATCCGCTCCGAATCCTCCCAGGAGCAAGACTATGCCTAGGGTCGCCGGGTAAGTTCCTTTCGCTTATATTTCTTGTTTCTCTCTTTCTGTTTTTCATACTGACGATTCTTCTTTCTTATTTTTGCAGTGCTCCTCTTTCTATTAAACCCGGTGGTCCTAGTATGACTAGCCGCCCGATTCGGCCGCCGTCTCCTCCTCCCGCTGATGATACCAGGATTCCTAGTCCTATTCGTCATGCTTCTCCTCCAGCTCCGAATACGTCGCCTCTTCGTCGCGATGTGCCTGAGACCACTTCCATTGACCTGGATTCGAACCGGCCCTCCGAAGTTTTCGTCAAACCCGCCGCCCCTTCTATGGGCCCCAGCGCTGCTGCTGAGTCTCTATCTACCCCGGCAGTTTCTATAGCCATTCCGCCCTCGGCCGAAAAGGTTGTTATCTCGGCGCCCTCTGCGACCATAACCCCTGCTGCTCCTAAAGACGTCGTCCCCACCTCCGAGGCGTCACTTCCTGCTGATGCCTCCTCTAAGGCGAGAAAAACTGTTGCCGCCAAGACTTCCTCTTCTCAGAAAGGTCTTGTCGGCTCTTCTCAGCCGAGTATTGCCGACGTGCTGCGTAAGGGAGCTGCGCCTACTAAAGTCCCCGTTGCCTCGGCCGCCGGCACCCAGCTCGCTCTTCATAAGATCCCTGCGACCGCCGTGGTCGAACAGCCTGTCTGGGGTAAGGTCTTAACTCGGACAACCAGTGGGAACAGCCTCGGAGCGCTGGTGGAGTATGCCAATAACTGGAACGCTGCTGATCAGTTTGAGGGTAATCCTATGAATCAACCCTTTCAGCTTTCTGACATCAGCGGCCGTTTTGACCATGCTGCCAAGTTCATCGTTGATACCAACAAGATGAATGAGGTAATTACCGTTTCTCTGAGTTTTAAATTATTCCTCAGATGTTACTATATGCTCTAGTCCCCGAAACTTGCAAGGAAATAACTTGTTATATACTTGGAAGTTTTAATGATCTTTGACTTAATTTTATTTCTAGGGTTCGTTAATCCGGTCATCTAGATTCGAATTAAGTTTAGCTTGACTCGGATGTGCTGTAGTTTTGAATATCTAGCCACCTAGATCCGAACTAAGTTCTGCTTGATTCGGATCTAATTTAGCTTTGAATATCCAGCCACCTAGACATGAGTTAAGTCCTGCTTGACTCGGATCTGGTTTAGCTTTGAATATCCAGCCACCTAGAGCCGAATGAAGCCCTGCTTGATTCGGATCTAATTTAGCTTTGAATATCCAGTCACCTAGATCTGAGTTAAGTCCTGCTTTACTCGGATCTGGTTTAGCTTTGAATATCCAGCCACCTAGAGCCGAATGAAGCCCTGCTTGATTCGGATCTGGTTTAGCTTTGAATATCCAGTCACCTAGATCTGAGTTAAGTCCTGCTTTACTCGGATCTGGTTTAGCTTTGAATATCCAGCCACCTAGAGCCAAATGAAGCCCTGCTTGATTCGGATCTGGTTTAGCTTTTACTGTCGATTTATCGTTCTGCCTCATTGTTCAGGTTGCACACGACCGGCGGACCGCCGAATTCTAGAGGTTGCTTTTTTCGCACCGCAAGCTGGAAGAAAAGTACGAGAAAGTTCTTCCAGTGGCGAAGAAGGCTGGTATGTCGATAGCTCCTTTTCCTTATTTTCAACGTTCTCATGTATTTGTTCACGGAATGCCGGCTTACTTCTTGGTGAATAGGTAACATTAATAACCTCAATATTCGCCTTGAGAAGAAGGTCAAGCGCCTGGAAGGTTAGTTTCCTTTCTATCTTACACCTTCTCCCTTTTAATATATATGCTAAGTTTCCTTATTGCGTTTGGCTCTGGTAAAGCCGAGTTGCAAAATTTTGTAGTGTCACATCAAGACTGCGTGCCCATGCCTGACGTGATGCTGCATTTTTTAGAACAAAACGCTATTCAATCGGCGCAACTACAAGAAAAGGATGATGAAATAGTTCGCCTGCGATCCGAGGTGGATACCCTCAAGCTTTCTCAGAAATCCGAACTAGAAAAGGTCGATCAAGAATTTTCCGAGGAGAAGAATCGGCTGACTTTGGAGCTGCAGAAGAACAAAGAACTCCTCGAGGCTGCCGAACTGAAAACTCAGGGTTTGAGCGAGGAAATTGCTCGTTTTGAGAAGAGTAAGGTCGATTGGGCCAAAGACCTTCAGATAATGATGAGATTCATTCATCGTAAGATACTTGGCATGGCCGAATTATACTTTTCTTTTTTGTTCCCGTTACCATTTGACACGTTCATGTTTTACGCAGATCATTTCCCCGAGGCCAAAACCGTGAGTTCTAAAGCGGTTCTTGCAGCTCGCGTGCGCCGAGGTGAATCTGTTACCGTTGATTCGGAATATTCAATGGAGGATTACTTGGTCGTCGTTGGTGTCGCAGTTGGTCCGATGAAAATTATGGGCCGGGACTTGGTGCAAGCCGCTATCCGAGCTTACCATGTGCTCTGGCCGAATACCTCGGGGACTCCTGATATCGACGAAGTCAAGTTGTTGGTGAAAAGACTAATGGCATCTGAGAGGCAGTTGATTCTTTGGAGGGAATCTGCTGGGCGTGCTGGTGCCGATATGGCTCTCATTGTTATCATGTCATGGTATAAAGACATCTCTCTCGACATCCTGAGAAATTTGCGCACTGGTTCCCGCTGGGTTGAGGATCCTACCTTTGTTGCTCTTCGGCAAGCTCGGGCCTTCCAACTTGTCGAGTACGCCGACGTGCACACTTGGAATGAAGGGCCGAGTTTTCTTCCAGACCCGAATGAGGAGGTTGTAGCTGAGGATGCTTCGGATGATAATTCGGCTGAGCAGGGGGAGGGTGAAAATGATTCGGCCGCATCTGATAGCTCCAGCTCAAGCTCGGACAGCAACGGCGACGCGCGGTCCTCTTCCAAAGGTACCGGGCATTCTACCGCACAGACTGATGCTCCAGAGCAACCTCGGTCTTCCGCTGAAGTTGCACCTGGATCGGCAGAGGGCGAGGCAACTTCAGTCCAAGTTCCTCCTACCTCGGAGTGCCCCGCACCTGAGCAAGCTACTGCCTCCCCAACGAACAACGCCTAAGTTATTTCCGACCCCTGGCATGCCGGGCGTATGATGTAGGCGAAATATTTGTCAATTCTCTGTATGATTCAAACTTCTTTTGCTGTGTACTACTGTGACATTCGGTTAAGTGGGTGTTCGTCCGAATCCTTGCTTTGTTGGCCCTCAACTTCCTGATCTTTTAGGATTTATCTTTGCCTCTATTTTTTATGGTTTTATCCAGGCGTGAGCTCTGAATATCCTATAATGTTGATCTGTTCTGAACAAGGACTGACTGCTTCGTTGTGAAAATATATAGCAATCGCTGGATCATTGTTTATTGTGCGAAACTTCGATTTGTAAATCAAATTTCAGAGGTAGTATGAGACTAATACGGGTGCGCTCAGCATAAGATTGAGGTAGCATACGGTAGTCCCCGAGTCGCTGCTTCAGATGCCGAGGTTTAGTTATTAATATGAAATTGTTATATCATATGGCAGTCCCCGAGTTACTGCTCTGGGCGATGAGGTTCAGATACATAACATGAAGTTGATATAAGATACGGCAGTCCCCGAGTCACTGCTCTGGGCACCGAGGTTCAAATACATAACACGAAATAGATATAACATATGGCAGTCCCGAGTTATTGCTCCGGGCGCCGAGGTTCAAATACATAACATGAAATTGATATAAAATATGGCAGTCCCCGAGTCACTGCTCTGGGCGCCGAGGTTCAAATACATAACATGAAATTGATACAAAATATGGCAGTCCCCGAGTCACTGCTCTGGGCGCCGAGGTTCAGATACATCATTGGATCTTGACTTTGAGATATAATGCTACGAGTAGAATGGCCGAAGTAAAGCCACATTCCAGGGACGCTTCGTTTCTTCGCCAGCTTTGTCCGCCTTGTTCCCTCCGGGGGACTGAGCGTCGATTAGATAATAGGCATCATTGTGAAACGCTTTGCTCACAATAAATGGTCCTTCCCATGGGGGTGACAACTTGTGCATGCCGGCCGTGCGTTGCACGAGTCGGAGGACCAAATCTCCTTCTTTAAATACTCTTGGATTCACTTTCTTGCTATGATACCGCCGCAAGTTCTGTTGATAAATAGCCGATCGTGATAATGTCAACTCCCTGGCTTCTTCCATCAGGTCTACGGCATCTTGTCGAGCTATCTCATTTGTCTCTGAGGTTGTGTACTGAGAAACTCTTGGCGAGTCATATATTATGTCGGCTGGAAGTACGGCCTCTGCCCCGTACACCAGAAAGAATGGAGTATAGCCTGTTGATCTATTCGGAGTAGTCCGGAGGCTCCATAGTACGGCTGGCATTTCTTCGATCCAACATCCTGCCGACCTTTGCAACGGTTCGACAAGTCGTGGTTTTATTCCTGATAGCACCAGTCCATTGGACCTTTCCACTTGCCCATTGGATGCTGGGTGAGCCACAGAGGCAATATCTAGTCTTATGTGCTTCTCTCGGCAAAATCTAGCGAAAGCTCCTTCTGCAAAGTTTGTGCCATTGTCCGTAATAATACTGTGCGGGTACCCATATCTTAAGATGATATCCTTGAGAAATTTTACTGCTGTGTGCCCATCACACTTTTTAATTGGTTTTACTTCAATCCATTTTGTGAACTTGTCCACCATAACCAATATGTGGGTCATTCCTCCTCGCGCCGGCTTGAATGGTCCCACCATATCTAAACCCCATACAGAAAATGGCCAAGTGATGGGTATTGTTTTTAACTCGGCTGACGGCATATGTATCCTGGTTGCGTATCTCTGACATCCATTGCATTTCTTAACTAACTCTTTTGCTTCTTTCAATGCCGTTGGCCAATAAAATCCATGCCTGACTGCCTTGGCTACTAAGGCGCGAGATGAGGCATGGTGCCCACATTCTCCTTGGTGTATGTCTAGAAGGATTTCCTGACCTTCTGTCGAACTTACGCACTTCTGCAATACGTTTGTGACGCTTCTTTTATACAGCTCATTGTTTATGATTGTATAAGCTTTTGCTCTTCTTACGGTTTGTCTAGCTAATACCTCATTACTCGGCAAAGTCGCGTCTTTTAGGTAAGAAAATATGGGTTGCGCCCATATCGGTGTTACTTTTTCTGATGTGATCTCACTGTCTATCTCCATGTTCTTTGCTGACATATATATCTCGGCTTTCTCCATGATTGCGCTTTCCTCGGCTGTCCCCCTCTTTAGGGGTTCCGAAATATTCTGCGGATCTACCTCCATTGGCGTGTGATCTTCTGCAGAATTTGCTGGGATAAAGATAGATTCGAATTCTGGTGATGGGATTATGGATGGTTTCCTGAGATGCTCCAGGGCAATACCTGGAGGAATTGATTGCCGGGTTGATCCTAACTTTGACAATGTGTCGGCGGCGTCATTTTCTGCCCGAGGTATGTGGTGGAATTCACATCCTTCAAAGTATCCACTGATTTTTTGCACATGGAATCTATATAAAGCCATATTAGCATCTAATGCGTCCCAACTGCCTGATACTTGCTGTACTACTAGATCCGAGTCACCATAGCATAAGATTCGGCGTATACCAATTTCTTTTGCTACTTTCAATCCATGGACTAGCGCTTCATACTCGGCTACATTGTTGGACGCAGCAAAATGTATTTGCAATACATATTTCAATTGGTCTTTTTTAGGCGAGGTTAACACTATTCCTGCTCCCAAACCATTCCTTAGTTTGGAACCATCGAAATGCATTGTCCAGTAATTTGGATCTGGCAATGGTGGCTCATACTGCACCTCGGCCCAGTCTACGAGAAAGTCGGCGACAGCCTGAGATTTGATTGCATCTCTTCTATCAAACTGTGGAGCGTATGGTGATAATTCGATTGCCCATTTTGCTATTCGGCCACTTGCGTCTTTGTTGCTCAATATGTCGGCTATGGGTGCCTCACAGATTACTTTGATGGGATGCTCTTCGAAGTAATGTTTAAGCTTTTTTGCCGACATATATACTCCTTAAGCCATCTTTTGATAATGCGGGTAATTCTGCTTTGAAGTGGATAACACCTCACTTAGATAATAGACCGGCCTCTGAATCGACTTACCATCTTCAAGTCGTTCCACTACGACTACAATACTAACTACTCTATTGGTAGCCGCTACATAGAGTAACATAGGCTCTTTTGATAATGGAGACGCCAAAATGGGTGCCGTAACTAACATTTTTTTCAACTCACGAAATGCAAGGTTCGCCTGTGGAGTCCAAATGAATTTATCCGACTTTCTCATCAGCTGATAGAGCGGCAGTGCCTTCTCTCCTAGCCGACATACAAATCGACTAAGCGAAGCCAGGCAGCCCGTGAATTTTTGTACATCATTCACACATTTTGGCAATTCCATTCTTTCTACTGCTCTTATCTTTGTTGGATTAGCCTCGATACCTCGGCTAGATACAAGGAAACCGAGTAATTTTCCTACCGTCACGCCAAATGTGCACTTCTCTGGATTAAGCTTCATTCGGAACCTTCTCAGGTTCGCAAAAGTCTGCCGTATATCTTCTAATAATGTTTTGCTCTCTTTAGTTTTGACGACCACGTCATCCACATACACTTGTACATTTTTTCCTATCTGATCATGCAGGCATTTTTGCATGCATCTCTGATATGTTGCTCCTGCATTTCGCATGCCAAATGGCATTGTGCGATAATAATAAGCCCCGTACGGGGTAATAAATGCAGTCTTTATTTGATCGGCCGGATTTAACGGTATCTGGTGGAAACCAGAATACGCGTCTACAAATGATAACAGCTCACAACCAGCGGTCGAGTCAATGACTTGGTCTATTCTAAGCAATGGAAAAGGATCTTTCGGACATGCCTTGTTCAGGTTGGTGTAATCGATACACATTCGCCATACAATGGCTACATTTGGATCATCTTTCTTCTTTTCTACTAGCACCGGATTTGATAACCAATCCGGATATAGCACCTCCATGATAAACCCGGCTGCGAGGAGCCGAGCTATTTCATTTCATATTACTTTTCTCCTGTCTTCGGCGAAGCGGCGGAGAGGTTGCTTCACCGGCCTTGCTCCTGGCCTGACGTTCAAAGAGTTCTCAGCCAAGTCCCTCGGAACACCTTGCAGATCTTGAGTTGACCATGCAAATATGTCCCGATTCTCACGGAGGAAGTTGGTGAGCTCGCCTTCCTATTTAGCATCCAGGCCTGCACCAATAGTAACAGTACGCTCTGGGAATTGCTCATCAATCTGAAATTTCTTCGTCTCTTTAGTCGGCTGAAAAGAGACACTGCCATGAGGGTTGGCCAGCGCCGGCATGTTCAGTTGTGCCGACTGAGCGAGGGTTGCTACTTCTTGAATCCTTCTCTTTTCTCTTGCTATAACCAATGACTCGGCCAAGTTTGACCCGGCTGAAGCACACTCCATTGACTTCTTGTAATCCCCTGTAACTGTTATCACCCCCTGTGGTCCGGGTAGCTTCATCTTCAGATAATTTACATGACAGCTGCTCATGAATTTGGCCAGTGCAGGCCGTCCGAGTAGAGCATGATAACAACTTTCCAGATCCACCACTTCAAATTCTAAATTTTCTGCTCTGCAGTTATCTCTTGTACCGAATAACACGTCCACTCGGACTTTACCGATGGGCTCACATGAAAGCCATGGCACTATCCCATGGAAAGTGGTCCTCGTGGACTGCAGCATGTTCTGCGATATTCCGAGTTTGTGCATAGTATCTTTATACATGATGTTGATGCTGCTCCCATTGTCAATGAGGACTTTTGAAAACTTCACATTGATGCTTGGTCCAACGAATGTCGGATCCAACACTAGTGCATATGATCCTGGATTTGGCATTATTCTAGGGTGGTCCTTTATGCTCCAAGTTACTTCTTGATCTGACCATGGTACATATCTTGGTCCTGCCGGCATAACTGCATTTACTTCCATATGCCGGCGTTGCACACTCTGCTTATCTTGTTGTTCCGTCGTGAACACGCAATAAGACTGATGATGTTCTCTGTAATCGTTACGTCCGTTATTTGCTGGATTTGTCCTTCCATCCTGAACTTGGTTCATTACTTGATGCACCGCATCTCTCCGATCCGAGTTATCATACCTCGGGGGAGGAGGTGGTAACATCAGTTGCTGTGCATTTGATCTAGTCAATTGAGGTTGATGCTGCTGATGTACTTGATGTGGGGCCTGAATTCCTGCGGGGTTCCCCATTGCATTTTTCATCCATGCACATTGGCGGGTCGTATGATTTGCTGGTCTGGATGGGTTTGATGTGTGAAATTTGCATGGCTGATCTAACATGGATTCGAAAGTGTATTTCGGCCTCTCCTGCCAGTGCTTCTTTTGTTCTGGGGTCCATTGCCTTTTTCCTTCATTCCTTGGTGTCCACTGCTGAGGTCCATTCTTCTGCCGTTGAGTCGCTCCGTGACTCGGCTGATCTTGTGCTACTGCCGCCACCTAGGCCGAATTATATCTATAATCCGGCCTTTCTTCTCTTCTCCTTCCTCTGAAATCATTGCGCCTGGATGACCCGACCAAATCTCTTGCATAATGATCCTGTTGCTCGCGATGATCCGCCGACATTAATTCTGGTTGTGTTGGGTCCCCTAGTGCATAGGAGTCCGCTATTCTGATAGTTTCTGCCAGTGTGGTCGGCATATCTCTTTGCAGACGTTGCCACAGCACGCTGCCATAACGGCAGCCTTGCGCGAACCAAGCTATTGCTTGCGATTCTATAACCCCTTCGCATGAGTTTCTCAGGTTGCACCATCGAGTTAAGAACTCTCTGTCTGTTTCATTCGGCCTCTGTTTGCACATGGCTAATTGTTGCGGCCTGTTTGGCCTCTTGTAAGTGCTGGTAAAGTTGCTGACGAACATTTCTTCAAAATCTAACCAACAGTTGATACTGCCTGCTGGTAGATTATTCAACCATACCCTAGCTGGTCCTTCCAACATTTGTGGGACATACCGCACTGCCCATCGTAAGTTCCCACCCGCTATTTTCACAGCAGTGGCATAGTCAATCAACCAGTCTTGTGGCTTGGTGCTCCCATTGTATGTTTTTGTGCCTCTTGCTAGCTGAAAGTTCGGCACGGGTGGTTCACCCATGATCCGTGGTCCAAAGCAAGTCGGACCCGGTGGACCCTGCTCTTCCAACAACTCGGACCGGTATAGTCGATCTAGCTTCACTCTTGCATCATTTGATGGCAAATCTCTGTACAGAATTCTGTCTTGCATTGCATAATGGTTATTTCCACCATGGATCGCATATTCCATCTCGGAATAACCATCATTGTACCTTTCATTTAATTGATTATGGCGAGTTGGTCTCGCTTCTCTTTCCTGCCAGGGTTCATGCCTAGGTTGTGGGTTGAGCTGCTGCTCTCTCCTTACATCAGCCGGGGTATTGTTCTCATGATTGCCCCTTGGGGGTTCTCTTCTGCCGAGATCTCCGTTACCTCGGCTTTCGCCGTCTTTCTCCACATGGCGGTGGTTCCTCTCCCTACTATTACCTCGGCTTGCATTGCCTCCGTTCTCATTTGCCTTTCCAGCCATCACCGGGTCATACGGAACAATTTGCTTGTTCCTCTTTCCTGAGGTTACTGCTTTGTCTCTTCGCGCGTTGTTTCCGGGTGAAGAAGCTGCTGCCGCGGACAAAGCAGGTGCTGCTCCTGCTGAGTGAACCATTCGCGAGGCTCCTGGCCTTGCCGGGTTTGTTCTGAGTATTTCCTCATTTTGCTGGTTCGCGATGCGCACCAGCTCATTCACTCTTTCTTGTTGTTTCTGCCGGGCTTCCCCGGTCAACCCCTCTAATTCCAATGCCGCGACGTTTGCCGCTCTTAAGTTCTTCGCCGGGGTACTGTACCTCGGCAAACCCAAATCACCTGATACCGCTCTGTGAGCTTCATGCTCTCTGTTAATATCATCTATGAGGTTCTTTCCTCTTAATCTTAATTCGTCCACCCGCTCGGGTGCGGCATCAAGCTTATTAGCTTTGGCATATTCTCTCAGGGTCCTGTTCAAGGATTCCCGCAAGGCCGGTACTTTCTTTGCCTCTACCAGCACCTTTTGCCTGGTTTCCTCTAACTCAGCCTGAGCATTTGCCGGATCGAGTATCGGCGCTACAGGCGTAGTCAAGTTTTCTATGGTTACTTGAAGAATGTTCTCTGGCCTTTCTAGAGGCGGCCCTCTTACTCTTGGTGCCTTTGGTGTGTTGTCCTGCAGCTCGGTCGGGTGAGTCACTGGTGGGATTACCTCGGTGGGTTGAGGTGCGGTCTTCTTGGGCACGCCTTGCGCGCCTGCGGCGGGTTCTTTGCTTGGCCCGGCTCCTGCTGCTTCAGCCTGTGCTCCTGCAGCGACCATCACCTCGACGCTGCCTGCAAGACACGCTCTGGACGGACGGCTCGCGGCATTAAGAGGTGGCTCTCCTGCAACAACAACTTGGTGAGGATAAACGTCGGTGATGTCGACGCCGACGTAGACCTTGTGCTCGCCCAGGCTGATAAAAACACCATTGCACGGGGGAACTTTCCCCTTGAAGCTCCCTGCATTGTCACTGACGTAGTCACAGAGACCAAATCTCTGGACCAAACCAGAAACAACGCGCTCGCCTGTGTTGATGAAGTTTCCCGTCCGGATCATAACTCCAGCTAGCACCGCTGCTGGCCCCACGGTGGGCGCCAACTGTCGTGGTGGTGGCACGGCAGATGCCATGGGTAGGCTAAAGTATGGGGCCAATGGGTGCTAGTGGGATCTGGGGAGGGAAGATGCAACTGATTCTACACTCAAGTGGTTAAGGTAAAGATCTTTATTTCTCTCCTTTTGGGTTACAAGTGCTCCTCGAGCTGTATACAGGGAGACCAGATGAATCTTACCAGCCTAACGGTACCGAAAAGAGTCGACGCCCTCCTCAGGGTCCAAGCCTCCCCTTATAAAGGAGTGCCTTGTGTGCCCTTAGGGCTGACGAGGCAAGCATATTCGAGGAATATGCTTGTCCCAAAATAGTAGTTCGGCGGCCTCCTTTCCCTGTCGCCCCTCTACCGACGGCAAGGCTCCAGAGGACCCCTCCTGCGTGCCTCGGGCTCCAGGACTGTCACCCTCGTGACCTCCTTCTGCCCCTCTGACATCCTGCATCTTTGTCTCTTGTGCTTGGCTCCGCTCTGATTCCTTCTAGCCTGCAGCTATAGTTTGACCTTGGGTTTCTCCTTCTCCTGCAAGCTTCGTATCACTCGGCCTTACCTTACCTTGCGTAACTCGGCTTGTCCTTTACCTGCATCGAGATCACTCGGGCTAACCCGGCCGACCCTCGCAGTAACTCGGTCGGGTAACTGCTTGATATACATACACGGGCTTCTCGCCTCCGTACCTCGGCCGACATATTCATGATTCGGCCAACCTAGACCGTAACTCGGAAACTAGACGGGGATTGTACCTCTATCTTTCCCCGTCTCTGACCTACCCGAGGTCAACCCCCCGACATCCCTTGAATGGTTCTCCTTCCGAATCATTTTTATTGATACATGTGCGCAGCAGGAACACGAAGATCAAAATATAATCTAGCAATATGTATGCTCGGATTTCCATAGAAAGGAGCATCTGTTTGTTTTATAAGACAATACTATATCCTTAAGTTTCCCAAGAATATCTTTGAACTTTAATCCCAATTACATCGATGAGATAGATGAATACATCAGAACTGACATTGATACTCTCGAGCAGTTTTTTCAAAAGTTAACCTACAAGGCTCTAAAAAAGTTTAGAACCTGATAAAATAAAGAAAAAATAAATCAAGAAATGCAAGAGAAATAATGTCACATGTAAAAATATACTTCTCCAAGCATATATACAACAGAAAATTATATCACAATACTTCATATTTTTCTAACATTTACCTAGTTCTCCTTTCCTACAGATTTAGGGCTTTGAAGAACATGCAAAAGTATGTAGGATAAAATCATGCACTAAGATATGTTCTAAATTGAGATTTATTTTAGAGGGTAGTCTAATGAATTTGTTCTCGAAGAGTCTTGCAAGCTGGAATGTATTTGTCCCAAAATATACCACTGTCCCTGACGTGCGCATAGACTTGTAGTGTCCATATCCTCTCAACATATCCTCTCTCTGTCACTTGTAGTTTAACGAAATGCAGTCTAACTAAGACAATTGCTCAATGGTTTTCGGCTCATTGTTGTGATAAAACACTAACTGTAGTTGTTTCTTACAATGAACTCCGAAAATTTGAAGTAACTTTTTTGTACATTGGCTGCAAATTGTCAGAAAATGCTAACAATAGCATCTCATTTAGTTTCATTCTTTTTCCAATGGTCTATTAATCTGAAAGGAAAAGTGTTAGGCGGAATCATATCAGATTCCTAGTACAAATCGTATCACACTGAGGAAAATATATAAGCTTAAACTTGTGTGCATGCATATAGAAAAGAGACAGCAAGAAAACAACTTTGCTGAAAAAGAGAACTTCCTCCGGCTAAGACTCACTGCCAAGCTGGCTTGTCTTGCTTCCAATGTTCCAATTTATTAGTTGTCCAGCTCATCTGCAGGTCAAATACCAGATCTGAATCTAAGTGAAGCCACCCAATGTATAAAGAATTTTCAGGCTATCTGCACAAGCATAAAAACAGAGTTTATGTTATGCAGATTTTCTTGCGCATGAAGTAAAGCTGAGTTCATAAATTCTGAATAGTTTCCAGTGCAATATGTAAGTATCTATGCATGAGGATCTTGAGGAAGGCAAAAGATGGAGCAAAAATATCATTCTACGAGTTGGAGTTCTACGGATTCGGTAGAAGCAACAGCCACGAAGCTCAATTGCTTCCGATTTTGAAGCGTGTAGATGTACATTCTAATTAAATAGCTTTATTCCAATGGTGGAATTCCTTGGCAAAAGACACGCAGATACTATTTGTATCTTGACATGATATTCATAATCTGTATTCTGATTTTAAAGGCACATTCCATATCCTTACCCAGAACAGCAGGCACCAGGTTGTTTGACCTGGAATGTCTGCAATTTCTGTTTTCCATGCTCCAAAAAAATGAAAAAGCCAAGCTACGGACCAAAAAATTTGTGAGCTCATTTATTGAAATTAATAAGCTATACCTTTCTTCATTTGTCCTGGACTTTGGAGGGAATCAATGGACGATACAGGGGAATGGTATAAGATTGCTTTTGTCTCGAGCTATAGCATTGCACGTAGCAGGTCGCACCACCCAGAGGTGCTAAACTCCGGCCTCCACCCAGTAGGTTCAGATTGATGTCTCCGGTCACACATGTTTCACAGAAATTGCCCTACCAACAAAACATCCACTGACACCGTTGTCGCTATGAAATTTCTTTGTAGTCTCTGCTCTAGCATAATGAAACATACATTAAGAGGTATTTGGTCATAGGCTGACCCTTCTTCTCAATGCAGTGTTGCCAAACCCATTCTTCTCAATGCAGTGCTGCCAAACCCAGCTCCAAGTTTTTGAGGACCTGTTTGAGTTCGCGTTTGGAGATACAATATGCAGAAATAACAACTTTGCGAGAACTGAATACACCCCCTACCATTGGTTCTAGATGACACACAAACACAAAGCTTTAAAAATATCAAATAGGTGACATCAATATTTGGTTGGAAGTTACTGGAATGTAAAATATGTAATAAAGATAACAACAAGAAAAACAAGGGGCAAAAAAAATTGCTGATCAATCAGTTTGTGGAGTTTAAATGGACTCAAACCAAATTCCCAAGCCTCCACAACGAACATGAAGACTTTTTTCAGAAGTATCTGAACGGTAAATGAGATAATTCATGTTCAAAAAATAATTTGATGACCATTTTTGTATGACTACATGTCTACATTAAGCCACTATGAAATGTACTTCGCAGGTTCTTACAAAACTAAAAAACGAGGAACGTTATCGAATCTTTCAGTAGCAAATTTTTCTTCACCAAGGATGTAAAGAGTAACAAATTCCCCATCACCTCCAATGTACTCCATAGCGATGATTGTGATTTATGAATGAGTACGGATAATAAATAAAGAGGATAAATGGTTTATGTTGCAACCTACTGAACAACCAAAATCTAGTGCTTTTAAACTACATGAATGTGCCTGGAAATGATTGTAACACCCTCAGAATCGGCCCTATGCAAGTTTTAGCAAAACTCTCCAAACCCGCATAGAAACGATTCGAAGGTGCCCACCAGGCACTTTCGTGCGGGTGGAAATCAAAGTAATAACATTACACAACAGTCCTCGATGGGACCCACAGAACAGATATATATACAACAGCGACTCAAAGAGTCAAGAATACAAATATACGGTACGAAGATCCAAAACACCTTGAAAACGATGGGGCGTCCGACTACGGACAAGATGCAAATGGGGCTAAGAGCCCTGAAGAATAACCAATGGCGTCCATAACCCTGCCCAGGCCTAGCCGGAAGGGTAACCCTGCTAACGACGTCGATCTCAAACCTGCTTAAACAAAAGGGGTGCCGACAAAGGGCAAAGGAAAAAGAGGAGCGTCAGTACTGAGGCCAGTACACGGCGAGGCTAGAATTCGGCGGTCCTCGCCTACTTAGGTATGGTGGACTGAAGCGGCAGCGGCAGCATGCACTAAACAACCTATAGAGACTCGATACAACTGGCGGATATCAGAGAGGAATAAGAATGATCTAACCGGATCCAACCTGAAGCTATCACCAAACAAACCCATCCTGGTGTTTCCCCCTCGAGACCAAACGAGGAAGTCAACCGAGGAACTCACACAGTTGGCAGTTTTACTTATTCAGTTATAGTTGCGGCACTTTACTAGTCAGGTTTAGATAATCGTCCTGATAAAGTAAGCAGTGGGCACTTTTAATTAACCATTCCGTTATAGTGGCAACACTTACTAGTCAGATACAATTATCATGAGATAACCCCATAACCCAGCAGTTGTTGGTACTTTTACTTAGCCATTCCGTTGTAGTGAAACTGATTACTAGTCATATCGGATACAAGTCAATTAATAGCAATAAACTTTAGTTATAGTTGTCTATGATCAAGCAATGTGCTCCAAGTCGTCCATAACCGCGGACACGGCTTCTCGAAAATATTTAACCCTGCAGGGGTGCACCAAAGTATCCACACGCACCTCGACCCTTTTTGCCAGATCAGTTAACATACACCCATCGGTATGTCGGCGGGGCCTAAGTCATGACGTTTCCCAGACCCAAAGCAAGCACGGGGGGCCACCCCACTAAGTACACCCGCAACGAAGTCGGCCGGTCTCCGAGACGGACTCAGGGTTTGCGACAATGGCTGTAAACAACAGCAGATCCCCAAACGGGGACTGTCGATACCGCGAAAACATTCCGCTTCCAAAACAGTACAGTGTGCAGTACCTCGCACAATCGTAAATAAAGCAGTAAAGCATGGCATAAGTACAGGATAGTAATAAAGCCCCAAACTACTTGTGGCCCCCAGTACAATACTTTGAAATCAGGTACTAAATCGATGGGGGGCCCATATCTCCCCACATGTGGTTAGCGCGCTCGATCTCGGAACAGGTGTCAAGAACTCGGGGTCCTACGGGACACAAGTGGGCGGTCGGAAACCAAATCTTACCTATCACCCACCGATGCCTCTGCTTAATTCAATTTTAGTTGTTAAACAGGAATTAAAGTGAACAACAAGTAAACCATGATCATCTCCAACGTCAACATGCGGCAATCCTCCAACAATTGTGGTACTTGACGACAAGCAAAACTCTTGAGCAAGCGACTACGACATGCGGGTCCAACTATCTACCAAACAACAGGTAATAGGATGTGTCCAAGGCTATATATGGCTGCAAGGGATATCACGGGTACGAAACTAGAGCATCGCAACACAGATAGCAAAGAACAACAGGAGGGAATAAATACTAGAAAAGTAAGATAGGTAGAAAGGGGGAGATGCTCGCCTGAAAACATTGTCGAAGGTTCAACCGAAGATCGGGGCGAAGCTCACATCGACTCAACGGCCTTATCCGCGAAGAAACAAAACACTAGAAGAAACACCGGGTGCAAGATTTAAGATCGGCAGAAGATCGGCATGATGCATGTATGATGCATGACATGGCAAGGGTGCGATGCGATTAGGTCAATATTAAGCGGAACTGGGGTTCCGACAATTAATTATATGGTTCAAGTGAATTAGCTACCCCGCAATTTAAATGTTCTTTAGCAAAACAACAGATGGAACCGGTTCGCTACACATGTTTAAATGAGGCCAATATAAGGCTAGATTTGCCCGCATATGGGCCCCATATTTAATTATTAGGTGAATCGGCATAAGGCCCCCAAACCACATACAAGGATGCATGCAAGTATGACAATTAAATATGCAACAAGTTGTTATTATATTATAAAATAGGGTTCCGGGAAGGGGTTCACACATTGAGGGGTCTCGACGAACTTGAGGTTCCGGGGTTCGGGGTTCGGTCTCAGGGTCCAGGGTTCGACGGGATCGTTCTCGGACTCCAGGATCGTTCTCGGATGGCAGAGTAGATCTTGGCGTATCCGTGTCTTCGGGTCATGCTGACGGCCATGGCGTTCGGGATGAAGTACTTGTCGCAACCGGGAAGCAGGACTTGGTTGACGTCGGGGGCGCATCGGGTCCGCCCTGGTCGGTGCCGATCTTGTCATCGAAGGCGAACTTGAGTGGATCGGTTCCGGGGTTCGACACCTTCAGTTCCAAGTGGCCAGCTTTGGCATCCAGGAATTCCCCAGGTTCGTGATGTCGTCTGCGAAGGAGAACTTGGGAGTCCGGCCTCGGTTGTCAGAAGCGGACTTGGCTCCGGCGTCAGGACGGTTCATCGACTCGAATAGGAGAACTTAATGCCCTTCTCGCCGAACTTGTCCGACAGGTGGTATCTAAAGTAGACCGGTAGCCGAAGATAGCCTCACTCGAGAATGCTGCCCGGCACACTGTCGCCATACTCGTCAGATCAAAACCAACATGATACAGCCGTCGGTAAGTTTATAACCAAGGTAGTGCTAGCAGCAACAAATGCTTGTGCAAACATGCCCGCATGCGTGTGGAGTCACACGAGGCAGAACTTACACGTGCCCTTGGGTCACCTGGAGCTGGACCTGCCCACCGGAGAGAGCAGGACACGCGTGGAGGAGGGTGCCGACGAAGACCGGTGCTGACCGCGGGGGCCCGCGGGAAGCGGAGGACGCGGCACAGCGGCACCACAGCTCGGTGATGCGGCTCGCACGGGGAGGCGACGGGAGGAGGGTCGCGGGGCTGCAGAGGAGCGCTGGCGGGCTCGGGCGGCTCCTGCCTGAGGGGACGGCGACCGAGGTGGCTGGCGGGGCACCGGCTGCAGGGGCGAGCTCGAGCCCGGGAAGGAGGAAGCCGAGGGGGAGAGGGAGGGACACCGGCGAGGGGACGCGGCGGCGGGCGAGGCCCAGGAGAGGGGCGACGACAGAGGTTGACGGGGAGGCGAGAGGGCGAACGGCGGTGAGGGGCGCCGGCTGGGGTCGGGCTCGCGGGTTGGGGCAGAGGATGGACGCGGAAGGAGAGGGCGGCTCGGCGAGCGTCGGTCGGAGGCCGGAGGTCGCAGGCGGCGGACGCGGCCGGACGCCGGAGGGCGGAGGAGGCGCGGAGGGGCGGCGAGGTGGGGGTGAGGCGAGAGGGAGCTTGCAGGGAGAGGAGGCCGCTCGAGCGGGCGGGGCGATGGGGAGAGGGATGCGGTGCCGGGGAGGGAGGAGGCAGGCGGCAGAGCGAGCTTGAGGGGGGAAGGGCGAGCAGGAGGTCGCCGGCGGCGGCGCGGTCCGCTGGCGGGGCGGCCGGAGCACGGGGAGGGAAGGCGCGCGGGTCGGCCGTGGGGAAGAGAAGAGGTTGGGGAACGGTGCGGGCAGGGGCGCGTCGGGCAGAGGTGGGGGTCGGGTCCCGCGGGTGGCCCGCGTGGCAGAGGGAGTGGGATGAGCTGCGGCTGCTGTGCGGGTGTGGGATGGGTGTGGTGTGGCCTGGTGTGTGGCTTGGGTTGTGTGTGGTGGATGAGTGGGGGTGGAGGGGTGGTGATGTGGCGGTGTGGGATTGGGTAGAGGGAGAGGAGCGGGTGAGGTGGCAGCAGGTCATTGGTGGGGGTGAGGTGGCCAAAGGGGTGTGGGTTTGTTTGTTGGTAGCTGTAGGAATTAGGTGGACCGTTTTGAAAAATGGGGGTGGTCGTTCGGGTCGAGTTGGCCCGTTCGACTGCCCCCGCTAAAACAATTAAATTTTTTATTTGTCTTAAACGGGCCGGGCGCAAACCGATAGCGGCCAAAATAAAATATTCCGGGGGCCCGGTTTTGATGTTTGAATAAGGAGGGGCGTTTTAGAAAACAAAACGGGCTTGCGAACATAGTTTTAATGCAAACAATGCATGATGATGACGACGCAATGCACAAATTCAACGCGATTTTCTAATAGTGGTTTTGCGGGATGCCACAATGATTTATAGAAGGGAGCATAGATTAAAGTTTCATCTTTGTTGGCTCTCCTCTTATGTTGACAGTGGCAGATTTCATGTTCTTTGTTGTTATTACCAGATATGTTGTTGTATGTTCAGTTCTGACTTTGAATTTTTAGTAAATGTATGTTAATGTCTAAGGAAGTTATAAATATTGATGTTCAGCAGACAATAGTTATATAGAAAATGTATGTTCCATTAGACATGCCTAATCATGGAAACATGCCTAAGCAGGAAATTTCACTTAAACATTAAATTTTCACTTTTACAATTTGACACATATCAGCAGTGTTTATATGCAATGGAAAAGGTTGTCTCTGAATCTTAAAGCAATATACTAAAGAAAATAAGAAATATATGAGTAGGAACAATCCAGTACCTATTCTAGTGTAGGGAATACTGAGCGAGCTCTCTATAAGACTAATCTGTATACTTTAAATCATCCAAACTTGCATAAGCATTATCCCATTCCTTTGGACCTGGGAGAATGGAGATCTAAGCAATTACTACTAATACACAAGAAACTACGTAACTAAGTAATTGAATATGCAGTCCAAATTTTCTCCACAAAACTGCACTGCATGGCAAACCATCAACGAAACCTCCTAAGGATTGTGAAAACAGCGGCATCTCAGATTTAATATTTGAGGGCAATGATAGTCGGGGATTAGGCTTAATCATTGGTGTGGTTGGCATGTTTCCATTCCTGGACAGGATATGCAGGGAACTTCAGAACATCCATGTGTTCCTGGACATGGACAACAACCTTGACTATCGGCAGCCAAAGGCAGGATATACTGGAAAGCAACAGCTCCTGGAAGAAACAAAATCATGGAGAAAATAAGATAGCTACATGCGCATCATTCTAAAACCATCTTGGTCTCTCTATCGCTAACTTTTAGATTGCACATGCAATCAACCATCTAACATGCTCAGCTTCAGTGGATCAACTGGTAAGTCGGTATGTTGTTGGGCAGGATAAAAACATGTAATGCAACATATTTCTAACTCAGATGGAAAAGAGGCAAGCGTCTTGTTACCTGCGTGAGCTCCAAGTCTATCAGCAACAGAGCTGAGTATAGAGTGCTCGCCAATGCTTCAGGAGATGTTTGCGCAAGCTTTTTATACTCTATACAATTTGTTCAGACAATTCATCAAACACTTGGTGTGCACTGATATGGAACCTTAATTGATACATACAGTAAAACTCTCTAGTAATCAAATTTCCAATCTGCACGTCACCTAACTTGATGTGTAAGAGAGTGAATTCTTGATGTTTGTTATTAGAAGATAAAAAACAATAGTTAATTGATAGGCCTTTATAGAGCTCCAACACGTTGCAAGCCATTGACAGGATTGGATTGGATTGACATGAGTAGGACGTTGGCTTTCTTGATGAAATTAGCGATGAGAAAAGACACATCTCACCTGGATTGACGCATAGTCCTGGCCCCTGACCTCGCTGGTCCGCCACCGCCGCCGCACGTTACCATATGCGCGGCCTTCTACGTCCCTCTAGCTCAGCACGAGAACGTCCCCAGTTCTCCGCTAGTTGCTGCTATGTGCCACCGCGAAAACGCTGCATCCAAAGGCACCTCACCAGCTCTCCTCCTCCACCCCGCGCCCTGCCCCATGGATTATTCTGACTGCTCCCCTCCTTCTTCATGGATCCATATCCAGACCTCCAATACAATCAGCGCTAGCAGCACGCTCAGCCTGGAATCGGCGCCGGCTGCATAGGGGATTTAGGGGAGGAGGTGTTGGCTGGGATGAGCATGGAGACGCCGCAGCCCGCAGATGCTTGAAGGAGCACATGGCGGTGTGAGGGGGTCTTCGGGCGGTGGAGAATCAGCACCAGCACGGTGAGCGGCCGACGATCGGCACCGACGGTGCGGGGGTTTTGGTGAAGGAGAACAGACTCAGCGATGGGAGTCGCGGGTGGATTGTTTGGGATACAGTTTAGCTCGTGGGTGCGACTACTAATGAATGCTCGGTTTTGGTTTTTGGAAGATAAGGTTGTTATGAAATTTGTTAGGATAAGATAAGTTTGTTGGGGCTGCTGTAGCATGTCGAAAGATTTTTGGAATGAGGATTGCGGTGGCATATTCATTGTAATTTCTCTAAAGATCTATCACTGCACACTTGAGAATAAAGTGTGACACCAGACATTCGCATCTGCTTTGGAAATAATAGTAAAGATCCCTGCATTGTCTCTGCATGCGTGCGCCTAAATACCATTTCGTTGAGCAAACCCTGCACGTATTACCGAACGGCTGTGGCTCACGGTTTTGACTACGGCAGGCAGGCTCGTGGGGGTGAGGCGTTGGTGATCGTCGATCGGCTATTCGGTCTTATCGAAGCCAAAATGAAGCCGGAGGTAGGCCTGCCCTGCCTGGCCCTCCCTCCCATTGTGGTACGTGCAGGTGCAGCCGGTGAAGATTACTGCTAGCTCACGCCCGATTCGGCGGTGCCGACGGCGACGCGGCACGACGGGAAGAACCGAAAAGTCTTCTCGCTCGCCGACAGCTGCCTGCCTCTTCATGTCACAGGGATGGCTGGCCCTTGTGGGGGAGGTTCTCGTCTACAGGGAGGAGTACTAGTTTTTCTTCCACACGATTATTCCGTGCCGTCCAACCAGGCCTGGATGCCAGGTGCTCGATCGATTCCGTTTGCAAATTCCTGGTGCCTGGAATATATTTTCTTCCAATAGGTCCTCTCTAGTATTCTATGCACGAAAAGCCTTTACTCGGTTTTGCTTGAGCTCCTGAACTTATTAGACCAGCATATATATATATATATATGGAACAAAATTTTATAGTGGACATGCCTAGCTCTCGGTTGATCGAGAGTTACCTTAACTCTCGATCGATGGATTTTCGGCTCTTGGGCTCTGATATTCCACATGTAACTAAAAGCCCAATAACAAGAAAAAACAATAACCAGCCAGCTACAAATTAAATATGAAAAAACTCAAATATTGGATGCGGCGGTTGGCTAAGAATTTATCCAATTCTTGGACGATTGGCCCGACTGGTACATCTACTTTCTTATGTGGACTTTTAACTAGGCTTTTTTACTATGCTTTTTAACTACATAATTGCAAGAGAATAAAAAATTGTAATTACACAAAAAAAATTGCACACTTACATGCAATTGTGTGTCCACAAGCAAAAAAAAAAACAGTACGTCTTTCTGGTGCATAAAAATGCACGTACATGTGAAAGACACATTCAAATTGCATGCATTTATGCAATTGCACTCATATGTGTAATTGAATATATGTGCAAACTTTCCGCAAAAAAAAATATATGTGCAAACACATATATAAAATAGCAAGAGTTTTTAATTGCACACATATACGCAATTGGGGATATATATGCAATTGCACGTAAATAGCATTGGTTTCCAAATTACACACATATATGCAATTGCGCAATTTTGTGCAATTACACATATATGTACAAACCGCACATAAAAATACGAGGGTTCTCAATTGCACATATATGCGCAATTGCACACATTAAATAACAATTACATATATGTTGTTACACGACTATATACAATTACATACAAAATTAATTGAAAATACTTAAGAGATAAAAAGCCCACCGTTAACAACAAAAAAGCAGGAAAAAGGCTAATAGTCAATAACAAGAAGGCCTACAAGTCCACGCAAGATAACAGGCCACCAAAAGGAAAAAGAGACAAAGGCAGTCACGTGCAAATCTCTCTACGGCAAAGTTAGACCGAACGTGAGCTACAATCGATCCAGAGCTAACTTATTTCTCGGTTAGCCGAGAGTTAGCAAAAACGAACTTTATAACGGTTCTGTGGGGATGTGGGCTTGCAAACTTTTTTTTTGTGTCAGAGCATCTTTGATAGACACCGTAAAACGACGAAACTATAAAAATAACCGTCAGTTTTTGGTCCGCGAGATAAAAGTGGACAGAACAGACGCTCCAAAATAGACTGAATCGAAAAACAATTTAGGGCCCTCGAGAAAACACCCCCGCGAAATCAGAAAAACCTAGATTTCAAGCCCGACCTAAACGCCAACCATATCATGCGTTTCCGTTGGCGGGAGTGAATTGTCATCCCATCCCCCCTTCGCCCACTCAGCCGTGCGCGTCGTCGTAGGCGGGAGAGAATTTTCAGCTCGTTCCCATATTTTTCTAGGGTGTGTTCGGATCTGGAATTTGGAGAAATGGAATGGGTCCGTTCTACACCTAGCACCCGTTCCTGTGTTCGGCTGGATGGAAGGAACGGAACCGAGTGGTTCCTCAGAACGGAATATACCCTGAAGATGCGGAATGCACCCGTACAGCCAATTCCGTCGAATCTGGAGGATCGGGCAGGCTAACCATCGTCGCCGCATTAAAAAACTAATCCTATGCTTACCCCGACCCCTAATCATTGGGGCCAGGCACGCAGGCACGCAGCAGCAGCGGCCGGACACATGCGACGGCAGATTTTGCTTGGATTTTGGTTTCTATCCTCTGAATTTGATTTCTATACTCTGATTTTGTCCTATCTTGTAGCCGTTAGTTAATTATGATTTAAGAAGAAGATTTGTTTAAGCTCAAATTAATAGAATATTTGGTAGTGTTTTGGTTCTATGTTCTGCTCTTCGATTCCTTCAACCGACAGAAAATGGAACCATTCCTTTCCTTGATATTTTCCGAACCGAACACAGGGTCGGAACCGACGTTGGAATGAAACCATTCCGTTCTATCCCCTCTGGTTCTAGAAGTGAACACACCCCTAGATAATGGTGCGCATATCCCCCTAAATGATGGTGCGCATATCCTGCGCTTAAATCGTGGCGGTGCACCGTTTGAAAAGGTCTTTGTGTAACGTTACAACCGGTGCAAGATGACAAAGTTCAGAACATAGCATACAAGAGATCAATGCATATGTTTTTATGGTTAAAACAAGTGATGAGAAACGAGTTCATTTCTCAAGTCCTCTCTTCACCTTCAAGTCCTAGAGGAGAAGTGAAATACTAACCTCGTTGTTGCCAAAAAAAACGAGAGAAACATGTTAACCCCATTATTGGGAAGAGAAAACATGCATGTTAACCTCATGAGGACCATCACGCGCAGTCAGTCATGCGAAGGCTCCAAAACCAAATTCATCCACGCAACCTTCCGTTAAAAAAAGAATCCATGCAACCTGGCGGTCAAGGAAAGAAACATACGTAGTAGTCACTGCTTGTCAAATTAGGCTATTTTTCAGGTTGGCCGCAGAAGGCAGAATTGTGCAGTAGCATCCCCATTTCCATTTTCTGAAGAGAAACAAAGCGCCGCCTCGGCTAGGTAGATCCGCCGGGTCGTGAAGCCGCAGCGTGACGTCGCCACCCCCAGTAGTCCCAAGCCCGCACCGTTTCGATTGGCTGATCTTGTCCGTTGGCCCACGCCCACCGAAACTAGCCGAGCTAGCGGAAGTGGGGGAGAGTAGAACAGTAGGCGAAAATACCGCCTCTGCGTTGCCCAAAAGAAACCAGACAACTCACGGACGGGAGGCAAACCAACATGTGGTTGGATGGTTATGAAAAGTGGTTGTATCCCAGTCCATCAGAGTTTAAACCCCAGGTTTAACACCGTGTGTTCTATAAAAGGCAGAATATTCTTTTAGTTTGAGACGACGTTCTCGTCAACAGCGAGGCGTCCGTGGGGACTTCGTCAATCTCAAGACCCAATCCGCCGGCTCAGTTTTTCGGAGGTGCTCATAGGGGTAGGATGTGGGTGTTTACGTTCATAGGGATGGGTGCATGTACGTGTTGTGAGCGTTTTCGATTGTACTGTGTTTCTCAAAAAGACTGTGCAAGCGGGAGATGCCGCGGGACACGGGAAAACGCAGCCGCGCGGCCAGGCGTCAGGGTTTTTCCCGCAGCCGCGACACGTGTGCAATGGGTGTCTGACTGTCAGTCAGTCGGGGCTATTGGTTAACGCTGACGTCCGAGCGCCAGAGGTTTCGTACGGTCGACGGCGGCGCAGCGGGGAGACGGGATTGGGCGCTGCCCACCGTGTGTGTCCGCGCGTGACCGGGCCTGGTCTGGGGCTCGCTCGCTCGGGTCAATGGTGTACGTGGTTGTCACGTGTTCAGTCACGCCCTGCCTCGCGGTAGCGTGCTGGTCCTCCGCTGCGTGGTGTGTGTGTCCTCCGCGTCGGCACCAGTCGCGCGGGCTCATTTACGCTAAACGACCCTCTTCTCAGAGCATCTCCACTCGCCTACCCAGGTGGCCGATCCGGATGCCGAAATCGGTTCAGACAAATTGGCCCAGTCGCGTACTTAGGGACCTGTTTTCGGCCGGATTTGGGCAAATTTGGTCCGGACTACCCAGACCAAACCCAGGTTTCCGGGTACGCCCTGGAGAGGCGGGACGCAGCGAACTCGGCGAAAAAAAACTAAACGGCGCGTGGACCCTTCGAGTTAGCGATGGAAGCCGAGTCGTCGTCATCCTCGGAACCACGCGGCGACCGTCGAACATTAACTTGTTGGAGATATGTCCTAGAGGCAATAATAAATATAGTTATTATTATATCTTTGTGTTTATGATAAATATTTACATTCATGCTATAATAGTATTAACAAGAAAACATTAATACTTGTGTGATTTGTAAACTTAAATTGAAGTCCCTTGTAAAGCCTCTATATATAATACTAGCTTGTTGGTTAATAAATGATTGTGGTTTCCCTATCATGAGCATTGAGATGTTATTAACAACAAGATCATATCGTTAGAAGAATGATATGATGGACATACTCCTATAAATAAGCGTAGCATAAAGATCAAGTCATTTTAATAGTTCAGTTGCTATATGCTTTCTGATATATAGTAACCTAATTCCTTCGACCATGAGATCATGAATATCACCTTTGAATGTCTCGCCACTGCATTGTCTCTGCATGCGTGCGCCTAAGCTTGATTCAGCTTCGCTAGATACTAGTTCGTTGAGCAAACACTGCACATATAGTGTGGCTCACGGTTTTGACCACGGCAGGAAGGCTCAGGCTGAGGCTCAGGCTCGTAATAATCAATTACCAGTGCTTTTCCACGCTAACTTTAAAAAAACTCGTGGGGGTGAGGCGTTGGTCATCGTCGATCGGCTATTCGGTCTTATCGGAGCCCAAATTAAGCCGGAGGTTGGCCTGCCTGGCCCTCCCTCCCATTGCGGTACGTGCGGCGGTGCCGACGGCGACCCGGCACGACCGGAAGAATCGAAAACTCTTCTCACTCGCCGACAGCTGCCTGCCTCTTCCGACAGGGATGGCTGGTCCTTTCTTGTGGGGGGGGGAGGTTCTCGATCGTCTACAGGGAAGAGTACTGTACCTTTTCTTCCAGACGATATGATTCCGTGCCGTCCAACCAGGCCTGGATATGCCACGTGCTCGATCGATTCCTTTTGCAAATTCTAGTTCCCTGGAATATAAGGGTTTGTTTGATTTATAGGAATTGCATAAAAATTGTGTATGATTTAAATTTTATGGGAATTTTTTCTATGTTAGTGTTTGATTCATAGGAACGTATCCTATAGGAATTAATCCTATAGAAATCTTGTAGTGCAATTCTTATAGGAAAACAACATTAGGTCACACATCATGGAAAAATTCCTTTGCCACATCAAACAAGATCCCCCTTTCTATAGGATTCACATTGGCATAACATATCAATCCTATGGTTTTCCTATTCCTATACTTTTTCTAAACTATGAATCAAACAAGCCCTAAGAGTGTGTTCGGATACGGTCCAGCTTCGTAAAAATCCGTCGATCCAGCTTCCTGGTGCGACTCCAGCGTCTCGGATGGAGCACGAAACGTTCGGCTGAGCTCCTCACTAGAGAACGGTGGTTACGGCTGGATGGGCCAGTATTTGCGTGGGCTTTCCGCTAGCTGGGCTGGTCCGTGTGGTGGAAGGGTGCCTGTTGCTTTTTTTTCCGCGATTTTGGTTCCCGATACGGGAAGAATTGCAGCTGGAGGAGGCTAGTTCCGCGAGAGTAGCGTCTGGACATGGCCGAGGACGCCCGTCGATCTAGATGCGGGCGGAGGCATGCTCGGGAGCTCGAGATGGCTGCCCCCGAGGCGCGGTCGAGTGAGCTTCTCCGCGCGATGCCGGAAGAAGTACGGCGGCGGCGGCGGGGTGCCGCGGGGAAGGCAAGCTATTGGCGGCAGCGAGTGTTGGTCGATTGGCTCAGGAACCTGGCGACATTGGCAGGAGGCGAGCGAACGAAGGGGAATAGAAAACGACATCGAACCTTTCTCACTTAGCGGTGGCAACTGGCTGTAAATAGAAGGTGCTCCGCCGTTTGCTGATCCGGGGATTGCAAAACTGGTGCTCCGAGTTTTGTACATGAAATCGGTCTGGCTCCACGGATCTAGCTTCTTGGAACTAGGACGTTCGGCAGCACTCCACCGGGAATTTTAAGGAAGCTGGAAGCCAGACGACCCCCGAACACGCCCTAAGTTTCCTCCAACAGGTCCTCTATAAGTTACTAGTATTCTATGCACGAAAAGGCTTTCTCGGTTTTGCTTAAATTTTGAACTTGTTAGAACCAGCTAACATAATTTTATAGCGGATCTGGTAATCTGGAGGATATATATCGGCTTGCAAACCTAATCCAAAATTAAACGTTTCATTGCGTAGTATTATTGGATTATTAGGCATAATTTCTACGATTAATTTAAAAATATAAATCATGACAACAACAACTACAATCACATGAACCTCTAACATACTAGATGTATTGATCAACATGAAGGCGTCGCCAACTGGCCGCATGCGTCTCCGCCGTCCCAAGACAGAAGACTCGGCGTCGGCTGAAGAAGCCGCCTTGAAGATGGCGCTGGAGCAGTCGCTCCACGACACGGCGCCGCAGCCGCAGCCGGTCGAGCCCTCGTCGCCGGACATCCTGGAATGGTCCAGGAAGGACTAGGAGAAGGTGGAGCGGCAGCGCATCCTCGGCCTGCAGCAGCAGGCCGAGGAGCAGGCCGCCCGACGACGGATGTTGGTCGGGCGTGAGCTCGCGTACCAGGGCGCCCCACTCTACGTCCTCGACGATGACGAGGAAGGCTCGTCCTACCAGCCCTGGAGGTTTGACGACCCAGGCCAGGGAGCTCCCGCCAGAACTAGCCGCCGAGCGACGACGACGGCGGTGGCGGCGGCGAGGATGACGACTACGGCGGCGGCGACGAGGATGACGGCCGCGCCGACCCCGGCTACACGGCGTTCTACAGAAACTTCGGCCTGTAGAACGCGAAGTCACCGGTGGAGGCCACGACGGGCCTTTTATTTTAAGTTTATTATTATGTAGTAGTTTAGTTTAAATTTGATGTAATCCGCCTATATTCGCCCAACTTAATGAAATTCGCCCATTTTTAATGAATTCTAGCCGAACTTAGAAACTCAGCCTAGATACGCGAGTTGGAAAATGGACGTAGCCAGGCCGAAATTTAGTTCCATCCGACCAAAAAACGGTCCGATTTTCTGTGTGGGTTCGGCCAACGAGCGAAGATACTCTCAGCTTACACCGTCTGCAATTCTTCATGCTGTTAGTGTTAGCTCAGCAACTGATCTGCACTTACCAAATCGACGCCAGGACCAGTCCACGGTTGATGTCGACGGATCCAGCACACTCCAGAAGGAATAGTACTCTACGACTCCGTATTATTATCAAGTAATGGTAGCTTCCATCACTAATTTTGTCCTCGGCTTCGCGGTTACGATCTACACACGGCACTTTTCTAAAAATATATTACTACTCCGTATTTGACATCAGTAGCACTGATCGCGTGATCGGTGACTGACCGTTCGATCTTATCAGGGGCAAAATTAGACCATGGCAGATTGCCCCCACTGGTCGTACTGGAGACAAAAAAAAATGTTGTTGCCAGCCAAAGATCTCCAAACCTGCGCTAATCTTTCAAGCCGTACTGATAAATGATATAACAAGAGATTTACAGATCGTTACTGGACTTAAATGTTATAGTATTCTTCTGGCTTGACAAATTGCCCGTGCAAACAAAATGCGTCAGGTGGATGTTGGAGCTTAAAATCGCAGCTTCAGCTATTATTACCACTGAAGTAATATAGTGTAGTGCTACTTTTTTTTCTCTCTCTTTCTCAGTTTGAAGTACTCCGTATTTCATTCTCCACGGGAAAAGAATGTTAATCCGTTTCTCGGTCAATATTCAATGTTGCTTCATCGAGAATATTGACAACCAGAGTGCACCTAGTGACCTAATCCTTGTCATTTTCCAGTCCTGCAATTGCAGCAAGACAACGAGAGTTTTTCTGTCCCATAGGCGACGAAGAGCTCAGCCTCGGAGGATCTCTTTGCAAAAGAACTTAGTGACCTTCTCGTCATTTTTGGAGGCGGCTATTCCTGGATCTGGCAGAAAGATTGCTTGTCTCGTATTCGGAAAGAATTCGGATAGCAAAATCAAGAAGTTGAAGAAGTATCTTAGAAGCATAAGAAATAGAAATGGCACCCCAAAAAAGGCCTCCCCAGCTGCTTGATGGATGGGTCTCATTTTTGGGGTTGTCGTGTCTGTGATCATTGTCCACGTGTTTCGGTGGGTGTTTTTATGTCACGCGTGGACTGTGCCGCGTGACGAGACCTGGTCAGGGACTCAGGGTACTCAGTCTATCGGGGCCAGTCGGACCCGCTGGCAGGCGGTGTTCCTTCGCTTCCTGCCTGTTATTACTGCCAGGTACCGTGTGGTGTGGGGCTGGATGGCTGCTGCCGTACCGTACGTGCCCTGCCCTCCTTTGAATGTCTCGCCACAGAGAGAAGAGAATGCTTTTACTATACTGTATAGTCTCTGCATGCGTGCGTGTAAAATAATCTCTGCTTGATTCAGCTTCGCTAAATACCAGTTCGTTGAGCAAACACTGCACATATAGTGTAGTGTGGCTCACGGTTTTGACTACGGCAGGCAGGCTCAGGCTCAGGCTCGTAATAATCAATTGCCAGTGGCGTCACACACTAGCAGGGTTAACTCGTGGGGGTGAGGCGTTGGTCATCGTCGATCGGCTATTCGGTCTTATGGGAGCCCAAATTAAGCCGGAGGTAGGCCTGCCCTGCCTGGCCCTCCCTCCCATTGCGGTACGTGGCGGCGGTGCCGACGGCGACGCGGCACGACCAACCAGGCCTGGATATGCCACGTGCTCGATCGATTCCTTTTGCAAATTCTAGTTCCCTGGAATATAAGTTTCCTCCAACAGGTCCTCTATCAGTTACTACTAGTATTCTACTACCTCCGTTTCAGGGTTTAAGACGCACACGCTTTTTAAAGCAAAGTTTGATCGAAAGAATTGAATAACAAAATCTTGATTATATTGTACATAATTAGTACCGTTGGATTCGTATTAAAAAACACTTTTCAGTGGTACTAGTTTTATACCCAAACTTTTTACGTATTTAGAGTAATTCTTGGTTAAAGAAAAAATACGCAAAACGAGAACGTCTTAAGCCTTTGAAACGGAGGAAGTATGCACGAAAAGGCTTTCTCGGTTTTGCTTAAATTTTGAACTTGTTAGAACCAGCTAACATAATTTTATAGCGGATCTGGTAATCTGGAGGATATATATCGGCTTGCAAACCTAATCCAAAATTAAACGTTTCATTGCGTAGTATTATTGGATTATTAGGCATAATTTTTACGATTAATTTAAAAATATAAATCATGACAACAGCAACTACAATCACATGAACCTCTAACATACTAGATGTATTGATCAACATGAAGAGTAGCACATTATACGCACTAACAGCCATAGTAAAACAACAGATCTGTTGGCGATGTACGTACTGATCAGTTGTCGATGTAGTCGCCGTTGGTGCAGTAGACTGACGAAGAAGTCAGTGTTGAAGACGACGCGCACGAGGTCCGGCTTGACGACCGGGAAGACGCGCCGTGATGACAAACTTGAGCAGTCGCGCGGAGCGCTTTCCAAAAACCTTATTCGCCCTCTCCCGTACAGGATCGCAAAGACGAGTGGTTTCGGAGACCTGCTCTTCTGACCGCCGGTGCACGCCGGCAAGCGGGGTGGAGTAGATTATGGTGGCGGCGCAAGCAGAGAGGATGGCAAAATCCTAGATTGGTTTGGTGTCGTCCGTTGTGGAAGCAGCACAGGCGTTTATATAAAGCAGCTCGGAAATCCCGTACAGGACACGAAGTGGACCAAGCCCACGTCGCGCACGTTCGGGTCGGTTACAGATAACCCACGATCCGGGAGAGACCCGAATCCGCTAACTGTTGACACGTCTGTCTAACCGCACACATTTTCTTGAGCAGCAAAATAAAGCTCGGCTCGGCGAGATTTCAGCAACCCGCGGCGCGCACGCGCGCGTCGTGACATGACGAGGCGTGCGTGCGTGCGAGCGACGGCGTCGTCGTCGGAGGAGCGCGCGCGTATCTCTCTTATTGTGACTCACTTACAAAGTGGTACAACACTCCACCTTATAAGGTGGTGCAACTCTCCTTCAACTTTTCATGTGGGACTAAACTTTAGCTCACACAGCTCTTGCCACGCACACATGTGAGCTGCCACCAACTTGGGCCAAATCATATATGAGCTTCCACATACATGGGCTTTTGAGGTTTAGGGAAAATCTGAAATCACACATGGGTCTAATGATTTAGCCCATTATTTCTAATAATCTTCCACCAGATCTCAAATGCCCATTTGAAGATTAGCCAATCCTCGCTACTTGTTTATATACCAGTGTTTCAGCAGAGACTGTTAAGTTGAACTTCCGTCTAGAATCTTGAACTACGTCTATCAACAACTTGAACAATGGACGAACGTTGAATTGCAAGTTTGGTGCCAATAGATTTCACTCAAAATCATAACTAGTACCTGGCTGCCAGTAGACTACCCCGCGGGTTGGAGCATATGTGTCATACTCCCTGGTCTCTTCATGAGTTTACTAGAGATCACCCAAGTCTCATAGACCACGACGTTTACAGTCGAGCTCATATAACTGTGTTCTTTCAAGAATGCCATGTAGGACGACATCTTTGCTAGTTAAAGCCAACATAAACACATTAAGACGTGTTGCCAACCTGTCTTACAGATTATGAGAGTTATGCATCTTCACATAGAGAGGGTTACAAAATACTCTCCTCAGTCCACCCACTAGCTTGTTCTTCCTAGGTCCTAATTCACGGGATCTCCGATCACATAGGTTGGGTTACCACTAGGTGTGACATCCATGGGTCTCAACCCCATCTCCCTCGATGCACTTTCTATCACATTTCGTGATAGTCCCTTTGTAAAGGGATCTGCCAGGTTTTTGTCTGTTTGAATATACGTAATAGTTATTACTTCGGAGTTTCTCAAATTTCCTGACAGACTTCAAAAGTCTCTTCACGTGTCTTGATGACTTCGCGTTATCCTTAGAATTGTTCACTTTGACAATCACAGTTTGGTTGTCACAATTCAAAAGGATTGCCGGCACAAGTTTCTCAACTATAGGCAAGTCCATCAAGAGCTTACGCAGCCATTCTGACTCAACAGTGGTTGTGTCTAAAGAAGTAAACTCTGCTTCCATAGTTGACCTCGTCAATATGGTCTGTCTACGGGATCTCCATGACACTGCACCACCTCCAAGGGTAAACACATACCCGCTCGTGGCGTAGAATTCATCAACGTCAGAGATCCAGTTCGAATCACTATATCCTTCAAGCACAGCAGGGTGCCCTGAATAGTGAATCCCATAGCTCATTGTACCACATAGATAGCGCATGACCCTTTCAAGTGCATGCCAATGATCAATACCCGGGTTAGACATGAACCTACTCAACTTGCTCACATCAAAAGAGATATCAGGTCTTGTAGCGCTTGCTAAGTACATGAGAGAACCAACAACTTGTGAATATTTCAGCTGATCTGTTGGTTCCTTCTTATTCTTCCGTAATGTCAAACTGGGATCATAAGGTGTTGGAGAAGTCTTGCCATCAGCAAAGCCAAATCGGCTCAAGACCTTCTCAACATAATGAGATTGTGTTAAAGTAATCCCATTCTCGTTCTTAATAAGCTTGATGTTCAGAATCACATCAGCCTCTCCCAGATCTTTCATATCAAAACTCTTTGACATGAAAGACTTGACTTCGTTTATCACTTTCATGTTTGTACCAAAGATAAGAATATCATCCATGTACAAACATAATATAACTCTATCGCCCCCACCATGGCGATAGTAAACACACATATCAGCCTCATTAATGACAAAGGCAGCAGAAAGTAGAGTTATGTCAAACTTCTTATGCCATTGCTTAGGTGCTTGTTTCAGGCCATATAAAGATTTTAATAACTTGCACACCCTTGTCTCTTCACCTTTTACCACAAACCCATCCGCTGATCCATGTAGATCTCCTCTTCCAACTTTCCATTAAGGAAAGCTGTCTTCACATCCATTTGATGAACGAGAAGACCATAAGAGACAGCCAGGGACAGTAGTACTCGAATGGTGGTCAGTCCAGCGACAGGTGAATATGTGTCAAAGTAATCTTCGCCTTCTTTCTGTGTGTAGCCCTTAGCTACAAGTCGTGCCTTGTACTTCTCAATAGTACCATCAGGCCTTAGCTTCTTCTTAAACACCCACTTGCAGCCCACAGGTTTGCAGCCATAGGGTCGTTCTGATAATTCCCAAGTTCCATTACAAAGAATCGAGTCCATCTCATTTTGGACAGCTTCTTTCCAATCATATGCATCAGGAGATGCATAAGCCTCTGCAATAAATCTAGGAGTATCGTCCACAAGGTACACGATGAAATCATTACCAACGGATTTTGCAATCCTCTGTCTCTTACTCCTCATGAGAGGTTCATCGTCATCCTTCTCAAGGACTTCCTCATGTGGTTGTTCAGAATTCTCAATAGATGCACTAGATTCAGGAAGTATTTCAGAAGAAATTCTACCAATGATATGCATATATTTCATAGGAAAAATATTCTCAAAGAATGTTGCATTACGAGATTCATTATAGTATCAACACGCATATCAAGTTCCTCAGATTTAACCACTAGAAATCTATAGCCTATACTCCGTGGAGCATATCCTAGAAAGACACAATCCACTGTCTTAGGTCCCAGCTTGCGTTTCTTGGAAATCGATATGTTGACCTTTGCCAAACACCCCCAAGTGCGCAAATACGAAAGTGATGGCTTTCTCCCAGCCCACTCCTCATAAGGGGTCTTTTCTTTATTCTTGTTAGGAACTCTATTCAGGACATGACATGAAGTCAACAAAGCCTCCCCCCACCATGCCTTTGATAAACCAACAGTGGCTAACATGGAATTCACCAAGTCAATTAGCGTGTGGTTTTTCCTCTCGGCAACCCCGTTAGATTGGGGCTAGTAGGGAGGCGTCCTCTCATGAATAATATCGTGTTCCTGACAAAATCCGTCAAATATTTTGGAAAAATACTCACCACCACGATCTGACCTAAGATGCTTGATCTTTCTCTCTAGTTGATTTTCAACTTTGGCCTTATAGATTTTAAAGTAGTCTAAAGCCTCATCTTTAGTTTGCAACAAGTAAACATAGCAGAATTTAGTAGCTCATCTATCAACGTCATGAAATATCTCTTTTCACCTTTTGTCAACACACCATTCATCTCGCATAGATCAGAATGTATGAGTTCTAGAGGTGCCAAGTTTCTCTCCTCGGCAGCCTTGTGAGGCTTTCGAGGTTGCTTTGATTGCACACAACTATGGCACTTAAAACCTTTGGCAATAGTGAAATTCGGAATTAAACTCATACTGGACATCCGAGACATCAAACCAAAATTAATGTGACATAAACGAGAATGCCAAACACTGGTATCATCATTAACATCACCACAAATATGATTCACGGATTTTTTACAAAAATCTGAAAGTGAAAATCGGAACAAGCCTCTGAACTCATAACCTTTACCAATAAATTGTCCATGTTTCGAAACAATGACTTTATTGGACTCTAAGACAACCTTAAACCCATCTCTACATAGAAGGGAGCCACTAATGAGATTCTTGTTCATAGTAGGGACATGTTGCACGTTCCTCAGTTGCACGATCTTTCTGGAAGTAAACTTCAGATCCACCGTGCCAACACCACGAACAGAAGCATGTGATCCATTTCCCATTAGGACGGCTGAATCCCGAGCGACCTGATAAGAAGTGAACATAGAGATGTCAGCGCACACATGAACATTAGCACCCGTATCAATCCACCAACATAGTGATTGAAATACTGAAAGAACAATAAATAAATTACCGTACCCATCAGTGTTGCTAGCGGTCACGACGTTGACAATCTTCCCACCTTTTCCTCTGCGATCTGCATGATTTGGGCAGTCCTTGGAAAAGTGGCCGAGCTCTCCACATGAATAACAATATAGCTCGGCCTTGTTCGGCTTCTTGCCCGGCCTCCGACTCCGCCCCTTCTCCTATATCTTCCCTTCGGAACCCTAAGGCTCGGGAGGCGACCACATATAGATTTCCGCCGCCTCTGGGGACGGAAAACACCGAGAGATAAAGATCTCTCCCGTAGATAGATTTCTGTTGGGGGAATTCCTTCCCGGAGAGGGGAGACCGTCGCCATCAACACCGTCATCAAGCTAGGCTTCATCGGGATCATCATCATCATCATCCACACCATCATCTCCACCATCACCATCATCACCACTCCGCCCCTCTGTAACAATTGTGTTGGATATTGCTTTAGTTTATTAGGAGAAACTTTCCCGGTGTTGATTACTATTGTAGTTGATGCTTGTGAGTGGAACCATTGGATTATTGTTTATGTTCAGATTGTTATCCATTATCATATCACCTTTGATCTTGATCCATATGATGTCTTGTGAGTAGTTCGTTTAGTTCTTGAGGACATGGGAGAAGTCATGTTGTTAGTAGTGAATTTGTGATGAGTTATTATTCAGTGGTTTAGTATTTAAGTTGTGGTGCTATTCTTCTAGTGGTGTCATGTGAACGTCGACTACATGACACTTCACCATTTATGGGCCTAGGGTGATGCATTGTGTATTTGGCTACTAATTGTGGGCTTGCCGGAGTGACAGAAACCTGAACCCCCGTTAGGACACCTTTGCGCAAGGGAGCGTAGGATCTCAGAGTTTAAGGCTGTGGCTAGATTTATATCTTAATTACTTTCCTATAGTTACGGATGTTTGCAGGGGGTTTAATCACAAGTATGTATTAGTCCTAGGAAGGGCGGTATGTTAGCATAGGTTCACCCACACAACACTTACGAATACCAAAGAAGAGACTCAACTATTGGAAGCGAAAGCACTTGACAGAATTCCCATGTGTCCTCGAGAACGTTTGGTCCTTATAAGTATTTCCACCGGCTTGTCCTTTGCTAAGAAAGGATTGGGCCACTTGCTCCGTTTGTTCGTTACTTCTGTTACTTGCTCCTTGTTTTGTTGTCTTGTCAGAAAACCACTAAAAATTCGTTTGGTAAGTATTCACAGGGATTTCCTGCTCCATACCACTATTCAGCACCTTCTGCTCCTCGTTTGGATCGACACTCCTATTTATCGAAAGTACTAGGATACACCCTCTATACTTGTGGGTCATCAAAACTATTTTCTGGCGCTGTTGTCGGGGAGTGAAGCGCTATTAAAGAGTGGAAATGGTAAGGGAAACTTTCACTGTGAGTATTGCTCTTGTTACTGCTAGTTACTTTGTTTCCAATATGGATAACCCACTTGGTTTTCTGTTTGGGAAAACTACTACCACTTCTAGGGTAGTAAATGAACCACCACCTGTTGAGATAGATCCTTTTAAGATACCTAAAAGTATTGTTAATCGTGTTATGGATAATTATTATTTAGGGGATGTAACAGTCCATCGTGGTGATCACTTGCTTTTTATCCATGAATTACGCGGGTTGTTTAAGTGTGCAGGTATCACAACTGAACAAGTGAAGAAGAAGTTACTCTTCATATCCTTGAAAGGGAGAGCTGAAGAATGGTATAAGCTGCTAAAGAATGGACAATCTATCGAATGGGAGGAGATGTCATCTCTCTTTTATTCTAAATTTTATCCTCCCAGTGAGATTCATAAGGATATAAATATTATGTATAACTTTTGGCCTCTTGATGGAGAAAGTACAACTCAAGCTCGTGGGAGATTGAAGTTACTAATGCTTAAATGTCCTATTCACGAACTCCCTAACAATATTATTCTCAATAACTTTTATGCTAGGCTTTCTCTTCATGATAAAGATTTACTAGATGCTTCTTGTGCCAGATCATTCACACATATGAAGGAAGAAGCTAAATGGGATCTCTTAGACCGTATTCAAGAAAACACTAAAGCTTGGGAGAATGACAAAGGACGAAATTCAGGTATAAACTATGATTATGAATGCATCAAATCTTTTATGGGAACTGATAGCTTCTGTGATATTAGCAATGAGTTTGGTCTTGATCCTCAAGTTCTTGCGAAATGTTTTAATAACTTTGCTTCTTATATTGAGATTCCCAAGAAAGAGTGGGACAGGTACCATGCTCCTTATAAAGACATTGTTACCCATGTTCCTGCCAGTGTAGAGGTTTGTACTGTTGATCCTATTTTGCCTGAACCTTATGTTGAAAAGATCACTTTTCCCTCCAAGGTAAGAGACACTATTATGGCTAATGTGGTTAGCAAAAGCGCAAAGAAAACTATAGGGTCCGATGAGCTTATTGATATCGAGCATGTGGTAGCTATTGTGAAAGATCTTGTCACTAGAAATATAGAGGATGGGCATATTGTCTTCTGTGAGGATGCTACTAATATTGTTTCTCATCCTAAGAAAGTTAGAAAAGCTAGTGTCCCTGTGCTTTCTGTTAAAATTGGTAGTCATAGCTATTATGGTTTATGTGATATTGGTGCTAGTTCTAGTGCTATTCCTTATGAGATTTACAGGGAAATTATGCATGAGATTGGTCCTTGTGATCTTGAGGACATTGATGTGGTCATTCACCTTGCTAATAGAGAGCAAGTTTGCCCCATTGGAATTGTAAGAGATGTGGAGGTCCTTTGTGGTAAGATTAAATATCATGTTGACTTTCTAGTACTTGGTAAAGAAGCTAGTAAAACCTATCCTATTATCTTTGGTAGACCCTTTCTGAACACTTGTGGGGCTATCATAGATTGTAGGAAGGAAACAGTTTTGACTAAGTTTGCTAGAGAGTCTTATGAGTTTAATTTATCCAAATTTGCCAAAACTCCTTATGAAACTGAACTGCCTGATGAGGATTTCAGGGTTGAAAAACTTTCTGCTATTTCTCTTGCTCCTAACAATGCCTTGCAACAGTTCATGGAAGATCATGAAAGTGATGCCTTCATGAAGGAAAGAAATGAGATTGATGAGGTTTTCCTTTGTCAGCCTGAGTTACTTAAGCATAATTTACCTGTGGAGGATTTGGGTACCACACTACCACCTATAGGGGACCCTGTTTTCGAATTAAAACCTTTACCTGATGATCTTAAATATGCTTATCTTGATGACAAGAAAACATATCCTGTTATTATCAGTTCTAAACTTTCAGGAAAGGAAGAAGAAAGGTTATTGGAGATATTGAAGAAACACCGAGGAGCTATGGGCTATACTCTTGATGATTTAAAGGGGATTTCTCCTACTATATGTCAGCATGCTATTAATATAGAGCCTGATGCAAAACCAGTTGTTAAGCACCAACATCGTCTAAATCCTAAGATGAAGGATGTGGTAAGAAATGAGGTATTAAAACTCCTTGATGCTGGTATTATTTATCCTATTGCTGATAGTAAATGGGTTAGCCCTGTTCATTGTGTTTCCAAGAAAGGGGGAATAACTGTTGTTCCTAATGAGGATAATGAGCTTATACCCCAAAGAGTAATAGTTGGGTATAGAATGTGCATTGATTTTAGAAAGATTAATAAAGTTACTAAGAAAGATCATTATCATTTGCCCTTTATTGATAAAATGCTTGAGAGGTTGTCCAAAAAGACTCACTTTTGCTTTCTTGATGGTTATTCTGGGTTTTCTCAAATTGCTGTGAAAGCACAGGACCAAGAAAAAACCACTTTCACTTGCCCTTATGGTACTTATGCTTATAGGCGTATGCCTTTTGGTTTATGTAATGCTCCTGCTACCTTTCAGAGATGTATGTCTGCTAGCTTTCATGGTTTTTGTGAAGAAATTGTGGAGGTTTTCATGGACAATTTTTCTGTCTATGGAACTTCTTTTAATAACTGTTTGCACAACCTTGATAAAGTTTTGTAGAGATGTGAAGAAACCAACCTTGTTCTTAGTGGGAGAAATGTCATTTCATGGTTAATGAAGGAATTGTTCTTGGACACAAGATCTCTAAAAGAGGCATTGAAGTTGACAGAGCCAAAATTGAAGCAATTAAGAAGATGCCTTGTCCTAGAGATATCAAAGGTATTCGTAGTATCCTTGGTCATGCTGGTTTCTATAGGAGGTTTATTAAAGATTTTTCCAAAATTTTAAAGCCCCTTACTAATCTTCTTCAAAAAGATGTACTTGTTTTTGATGATGATTGTAAGGAAGCTTTTGAAACTTTGAAGAAAGCTTTGACAACTGCTCCTATAGTCGAACCACCTGATTGGAGTTTATCTTTTGAAATTATGTGCGATGCTAGTGACTTTGCTGTGGGTGCTGTCCTTGGAAAACATGTTGACAAGAAGTTGAATGTTATTCATTATGCTAGCAAGACTCTGGATGCTGCTCAAAAGAATTATGCTACTACTGAAAAGGAGTTCTTAGCTGTAATCTTTTCTTGTGATAAGTTTAGGCCTTATATTGTTGATTCCAAGGTTACTATTCATATTAATCATGCAGCTATTAAGTACCTTATGACGAAGAAGGACGCTAAGCCTAGGCTTATAAGGTGGGTGTTGCTTTTGCAAGAGTTTGATCTGCATATTGTGGATAGAGAAGGTGCTAATAATCCTGTTACTGATAATTTATCTCGTCTGGAAAACATTTGTTTTGACCCTTTGCCTGTTAATGATAGTTTTCCAAATGAGCAGTTAGCTGGAATAAGGGTAAGTCCACATGAGAGTACTTGGTATGTTGATTATGCTAACTTTATTGTTTCCAAGTATTTGCCTCCAACCTTTACAGCCCAACAAAGAAGGAAATTATTTTATGATCTAAGGCATTACTTTTGGGATGACCCACACTTATATAAAGAAGGAGTAGATGGTATTATGCGAAGATGTGTTCCAGAATTTGAGCAGCAAGAGATATTGAGAAAATGTCATGGCAGTGCTTAGGTAGGACATCGTGCTGGGGATAGGACTGCACAAAAAGTTTTACAATCTGGATTTTATTGGCCTGCCCTTTTTAAAGATGCATGGAAGTTTGTCTTATCATGTGATGAATGCCAACGAGTAGGTAACATCTCTATACGCAATGAAATGCCTATGAATTATTCCCTTGTTATTGAACCTTTTGATTGTTGGGGGTTTGACTTTATGAGAACTTTTCCTCCTTCAAAAGGGTATACTCATATTCTTGTTGCTGTTGAGTATGTTACAAAGTGGGTGGAAGCCATACCTACAAGTAGTGTTGATGGTAAGACCTCTTTTAAAATGCTTAAAGATGTCATTTTTCCTAAGTTTGGTGTGCCTAGATATCTCATGACTGATGAAGGCTCTCATTTTATTCATGGGGGTTTTAGAAAAACTCTCGCTAAGTATGATGTAAACCACATAATTGCTTCAATTTATGACCCCCAAACTAGTGTGCAAGTACAATTTTCCAATAGGGAAATTAAGTCTATCTTGCAAAAGACTGTCAATAGATCTAGAAAAAATTGGGCTAAAAAGTTGAATGATGCTTTGTGGGCTTATAGAACTGCTTACAAAAATCCTATGGGGATGTCTCCTTACAAAATGGTCTATGGTAAAGCTTGTCACTTGCCTTTAGAATTAGAACACAAAGCTTATTGGGCAGTGAAAGAGTTGAATAGAGATTTTAGACTTGCTGGTGAGAAAAGACTGCTAGACTTAAGTAATCTAGATGAGTGGAGAGGCGAAGCTGATGAAAATGCTAGGCTCTTTAAGGAAAAAGTAAAAAGATGGCATGATAGGAGAATTCTAAAAAGGGAATTCCATGTTGGTGAGAAGGTTCTTTTGTATAGGTCTCGTCTTAGATTTTTTGCAGGAAAATTACTCTCAAAATGGGAAAGACCTTTCATTATCAAGGAAGTATACCGCTCAGGTGCCATAAAAATCTCTTCTCTGAAGTATGACACAACACAGGTGGTGAATGGTCAAAGACTAAAACATTTTATTTCTGGAGATTCTTATAATGAAGATGTTGATGTTATTCAAATGATAACTCCAGAAGAATTTATCAGAAGCCAAACACCAGAAACTGTAGAGTTCGTCCTTGAATAGGTAAAAGTGATGAAAACAGAAGGTTTGTGAAACCCCAATCTTTTTATATTTTTGATGTTTTTAATACACAAGGGAAGTTACGAGACGAAACAGAAGAGGAAACGGTGCCCAGGGTGTACAAACCCACCCCAGGCGCGGGCCCAGCCTGGCCGCGCCTGAGGAGGGTGTTCCACCCCCGAGCTCCAACTCCGCCTCGTTTCCGTGTCAAAACCTTCCTTATGCATTAAATCTTCGTAATATATAACCCCTCGGGTTCCCCGAGGTTCTTGCATTGTGTTCTCGTCGTGTTTTCATTTCGATCTGCTTCTGTCAGGAAAAATCTCAGATTTGGAGCCTCAATGTCTTCCCCTGGATCACCCACGGAGGATTCCTCTGCGGACGTCCTCAACCCATACATGTATGAGTTGAGGATTCATCCCAAAGAGTTGATCCTCAAAGAGGGAAAGGTATAGATGAAAGAAGTTCAAGGCCCTAGAGGAGAAGGCAGTCTGGAAGACAGGATGGAAGCGTTGGAACAAGAAGTTTTCATGTACAAGAAGATGGCAGAACGCGAAGTGGATGTTATTCACAAGATAAGTTCAGAACTCATCACCAAGCACGAGGGAGAAGTTGCTGAGTTCCGAGAAGAGATCTTCTCACTCCGTCAGACCACCAATCAATTGCAAGCACAACTCTATGACATATAGAATCAAAACTGTGAGTATGAGGCTAGATTTGATCGCATAAGCTATGCTGCTAGTTTCAGGATTGCAGAGACAAGGACATCCTTTCTTGATGGGGAACCATTGCCTTGGAAGTCCTATGATGACGAGATAACACCACCACCACCGAAGGATTAATTCGTCATCAGTTTTGGCATCCCCTTGGATTGTTCCAAGCTTGGGGGAGTGCCGCGGTATCACACCATTATCTTTCATTAACCTTTTTAGTGGATTCATATATGTGGTAGAAAAGTTATCTTATAGTTTGGTTTGCATGTGGAAGTATCTCTCCTTTAGTTGATTATCGATGTATCCCTTGGTGTGAGTGCCTTTATTGAATATTAATGAGAAGTCCCATCTTTTACTTTTTGCACTTCTTATTTTAGTTTGCAATCTCTCTTATATGATGGATCTTGTTGTTCAGTATTGGCACCACTTTGGGATCATCAAGTGGATCTAAATTGGTTTTGGCAAACCGAGTTCTAGTCAGTGGCTTTAGTTTGAAAGAAAATGAAAGATAAAGAAAAAAGCTTACAGGTATTTGGTATCATTTGTTTTCTTTCTTGTTGGATCATAAGCTTAGTATTATTTATTTAAGATTCTTTTGTGTCTTCAAGGAAGATTGCATGTTTGGCTTTATTACTTGTATGTTTGCTTGTTTCTTTCAACTCTCTTGCTTGCTACCCAGCCTTGCTAGCCAAAAACCTGTTTTGAGAAGGCATGCTTCTCATGTTTCCAAATCCCTTTGAACCAAAACTTTTGCCACTTGTGTACAGCATATCTACCTAGTAGCTATTGCTATTCCAAGCAAATTCTCAAGCTTCATCTACCTTTCAAATTAAAAAGTATTTTGTTATGTGAAAACTAGTTAGTAAAGCTCTCACGAACTTGATGGCACACCTTATTTACTTGCCCCTAATAGACTTGAACCATTATGAACATCGAAGTTGTATATGCTTGCATCTATACGTTGGAATTAGTAGAACCGTGCTATAACGGGGAACGTTTTCAACATTGCACTTGTACTCTGTGCATAGTTGATATCGTGCTCTTTTGTCTATGGATGTCAACGGTGTGAAATAAAGAAGGAACTTGTAAGTCCGTGGAGTCTGTATTCTGTGTTAGAGAAACGCCTGGGCCGCTAGCCTAAGCCATGCTTAATCATTGTGGAAACTTGCAGCATCACCATAGTGAGTCATCTATGAAGCATCCTCAATAAAAAGCTATGCATATAGTAAATAAAAAGATTGCTGGGATGCTCATTTGCCTTGTCATTTTGGTTATGGGAAAGCTCCTGTACCATGTGCAAGGGGTACCCCATTGGCGGTTCTCAATGATATGCAAATACTTACAATGACAAGAACTTACCTGGACCCAAAGTTGAGTATGCATGAGGAGTGACCCTCATATTGAAGGCACATGAGATTGCCAACTTATATTTTGTCAAGCATATACTCCATCTTTGTTCACTCTAACCTTAATCATCTCAAGATGCTTATGATAGGGGAAATGAGGGCTCAAAGCTAGTAAGTACCATAATATTTTGGAAGCTCTTTATGACTTGTAATCCCTGCTACCCTCTAAGAAGGGACCTTTCTCCTAGTTACCAAGTTGAGTCAGTAAACCTACTTCCTCTCTATCTCCAGCAAGCTTTTGAGTTGTTGTGTTTTGAGCATTCATATGGTGATTTATTCAATCATGTTATTCATCTTCCTTGTTTGCACAAAACTCTTATTTATTAAGTATTACTTTGAAAGCCTTCACTTGTGAAAAACCTTTTTGAGCGAAGAGTGCTCCTGTTTTGAAACTTCTACAAAAAGCTTTTGTGAAACTGTTTCCAGTTGTTCTCTGACCAAGAACAAGTTTGCCAATTCCAATTATGATTTATCTTTATGCATCTCTATTGTGACTACTGTACTTGGTTGCAAGATAAGTTATATAATGGTGAGTTGCTTTCTTCTATGAGTTGTGCAATGGTAAGTGTGATGCTTCTTGTTCGTCTTCTTGTATCGACACTTCACTCCATAAACCTGTGGACATGTTTACTGAGCTTAGTATTCTCTTGGGGACAAGCGAAGTCTAAGCTTGGTGGAGTTGATACGCCCAATTTGCATCACCATTCTATATCATAATTTACATTTATTCATTGATATTTGTCTTATTATGAGGTGTTACTTATGGGTTTTCATCTGTTTATGCATGTTGGATAATTCTTGGAGGATGGACTGCCGGAGTCTGGATTCTGATGGAAAAGAAGGCGTTCCGGCGCAATTTCGCGAAGATCCAAAAAATACCAGAAAAATATGGAAACATATTATTTTACCAGAGGATGAAGGATGCCAGAAGGAGGGACGAAGTGGGGCCTCAGGGGGACCACACCCCTAGGCGCGGGCCCACCTAACACCGCACCTAGGGCAGGTGTGGCCCACCTGCCCGACCTCCGAGTCCGCCCCTTTGCCTATATCTTTCCTTCGGAACCCTAAGGCTCGGAGGCAACCACAGATAGATTTCCGCCGCCTCTAGGGTGCGAAAAACACCGAGAGAGAAAGATCTCTCCCGCAGATAGATTTTTGCCTAGGGAATTCCTTCCCGGAGAGGGGAGACCGTCGCCATCAACACCATCATCAAGCTAGGCTTCATCGGGATCATCATCATTATCCACATCTCCACCAGCACCATCATCACCACTCCGTCCCGCTGTAACAATTGTGTTGGATATTGCTTTAGTTCATTAGGGGAAGCTTTTCCGGTGTTGATTACTATTGTAGTTGATGCTTGTGAGTGGAACCATTGGATTATTGTTTATGTTCAGATTGTTATCCATTATCATATCACCTTTGATCTTGATCCATATGATGTCTTGTGAGTAGTTCGTTTAGTTCTTGAGGACATGGGAGAAGTCATGTTGTTAGTAGTGAATTTGTGGTGAGTTATTATTCAATGGTTTAGTATTTAAGTTGTGGTTCTATTCTTCTAGTGGTGTCATGTGAACGTCGACTACATGACACTTCACCATTTATGGGCTATGGGGATGCATCGTGTATTTGGCTACTAATTGTGGGGTTGCCGGAGTGATAGAAACCTGAACCTCCGTTAGGACACCTTTGCGCAAGGGAGTGTAGGATCTCAGAGTTTAAGGATATGGTTAGATTTATATCTTAATTACTTTCCTATAGTTACAGATGTTTGCAGGGGGTTTAATCACAAGTATGTATTAGTCCTAGGAAGGGCGGTATGTTAGCACAGGTTCACCCACACAACACTTACGAACACCAAAGAAGAGTACTCAGCTATTTGAAGCGAAAGCACTTGACAGAATTGCCATGTGTCCTCGAGAACGTTTGTTCCTTATAAGTATTTCCACCGGCTTGTCCTTTGCTAATAAAGGATTGGGCCACTTGCCCCGTTGTTCGTTACTTCTATTACTTGCTCCTTGTTTTGTTGCCTTGTCAGAAAACCACTAAAAATTTGTTTGCTAAGTATTCACAAGGATTTCCTGCTCTATACAACTGTTCAGCATCTTCTGCTCCTCGTTGGGATCGACACTCCTATTTATCGAAAGTACTACGATACACCCCCTGTACTTGTGGCTCATCAATCCTTGTACTTGGATGGTGACGATGAGGACGATGGGCTTGATTACGATTTGGGTGTACGATGTCGGGTCTTCTGGGCAGGCCCGGGCCCACAGTGGTGTCAACTATGCCAACAGCACAGGGCCCACGATTTTGAGGGGCCCAAAAAAAATTATATGTATACGTATACAGCCTTGCAGGCCTTGTATATCTAGGTAGCTACCGCACTACTATATCTCGCGCGGCGGCGCGCGCCGGTCCGTCTGCTGGACGACAAACCAACGAGTCATGGAGTCCGTCTGCTGGACGACAAACCAACGAGTCATGATCGATCGATATAATCCCTGTGTCCCACGTTGCCAACACACGCACAGAACGCAAGCGGGGACAGGAACAAGAACGGACGAGGCGAATCGGTGTCTTAGCTACACCACGACACGTAATTCAATCGATTGAGTGACCAAGACGAATCGGCAACGAGAGACACGGTGACATGTGACCCACTGGCCGCGATTTATTCTCGCCTCAATTCTCATCGGCCGATCACGAAAATAAATAATCTCTTCGATCCAAATTAGTTGACTCATATTTATCTAGATTTAGATGTATTTAGACTAAAACATGTCTAGATATATCCGAATCTAGACAAATCTAAGTCAATTAATTTGGATCGGAGGGAGTACTTCTAATTTTCTGAACATATCCATACTTTAATTTTATTCTTCTGTTTCAATAATACAGCTTCGACATGGGGAAACATCAGTCTGGTTCACAAAAATGTAAGAGAAAAGAAAAAGAACAGAATTTCACTAAATCTCATAAAGGTGCTATGGAGAAGTTTATTATAAAAGAAGCATCAGAAGTGTCATCTGGTAATCAGTCTACTGATCCTTCTACCCTTGCACTTGCAATTGTTCCTTACAAACATTCTCGAGATAGCCAGACAGAGACCAAGAATATTAAGGTAGAGGAAGAACAGATTGATGTTAATTTGAATAATTCACTTGGCACGGATGTTGATGATTCTTTTCAATTTGATATATTTGATCCAAGAAATTGGGATTCTCTTGATTCTAAATAGATTGACATTTTAGCCCAAAAGGGTCCAAGAAGAGACTTAACAATTAAGAAAGGTTCTAAGGATATATATCGTAAAAGGTTTACTGCAAAGTTCTATACTAGATCTCTGTCAAATGGGGAGCATTTTGATAGGGATTGGCTTGTCTATTCTAAGGAACTTGATAAAGTCTTTTGCTTTGGTTGTAAATTATTTACAAGAGGTCATCGGAAAGGTCAGTTGGCAAATGAGGGCTCTAATGATTGGTCACATATGAAAAATAAACCGCAAGATCATGAGACGAGTGTGGATCATGTTTCAAGTATGACCAATTGGTATGAGTTGCGTAGCAGATTGGCAAAACATCAAACTATTGATAAAATTGCTCAACGACAACTTGAGAAAGAGAAGAAACATTGGAGAAAGGTATTATTCAGAATTGTTTGCATTATAGAATTTCTTGCGAGGCATAATCTAGCCTTTCGTGGTACTAATGGCAAGCTGAAGATAGCAATGGTAATTTCTTGGGTTTTGTAGAGATGTTGGCTGAATCTGACCCCGTTATTCAGGAGCATGTGCGTCGCATCACAAATGAAGAAACTCGTGCTCATTATCTTGATCATAAGATCCAGAATGAATTGCTACACTTGCTTGCTTCTGCTATTAGGTCCGAAATTCTTAAAAAGATAAAGAGTTCAAAGTATTTCTCTGTCATACTTGATTGTACCCCTGATGCGAGTCACCAAGAGCAAATGTCTTTAATTATAAGATATGTGGATTCATCTTCAGGTGATATTTGCATAGAAGAATCCTTTATAGGATTTCTAGATGTAAATGATACGACTGGTCAAGGACTTTTTGATGTGCTAGAGAATGAGATAAAGCTTCTTGATCTTGACATAAATGACGTGAGAGGACAAGGTTATGATAACGGATCCAATATGAAAGGAAAGCATCAAGGGGTACAGAAGAAACTTTTGGATATAAATCCTAGAGCTTTCTATTCTGCGTGTGGTTTCCATAGTCTTAATTTAACACTTTGTGATATGGCCAAGACAGATGGTAGATCTAAAGACTCCTTTGGAATCATCTAGCGCATCTATACAATTTTTGCTAATTCTACTAAGAAGTGGCAAATTTTGAAAGAGAACATATCAGGGTGGACTCTCAAGTCTATGTCAGCTACGCGTTGGGAGAGTCGTGTTGAAAGTGTTAAAGCTATTAGATTTCAATGTTCAGACATTCGGGAGGCTCTAATTCAGGTAACCAATATGTTCATATTTATAATTATGTAATTCCGTTATACTTTGGCTATATCCAACTATAACATTTATGAATTTTCTTTTAATTTCAGGTATTCGAAACTCATAATGATCCAAAGACAAGCAGTGAGGCTCTGGGTTTGGCAAAAAATGAACTTGGAGAGTATGAATTTATAGTGGCAATAGTCATTTGGTATGAGGTACTGTCTGCTATTAATTTAGTAAGCAAAAGTTTGCAAACAAAGGATATGCTTATAGATGTTCTATTGAGAAAGTGCAAGGGCTTATATCTTTCTTCGAGGGATACAGAGAAACTGGTTTTTTAGAAGCATTGGAGATAGCCAAAGGAATTACAATTGAGATGGATATTGGTACAACATTTCGTACAAGAAGAGAAACTAAAAGAAAGAGACAGTTTGATGAGAATCCAGATGACACAAATGTTACCAGACAGTCTGTAGAATTATTATTTAGAATTAGCTATTTTATACCTCTTGTGGATCAAGCAATTTCGTCACTCAAAAGAAGATTTGATCAATATAAGGGTTACCAGAAATTTTTTTGTTTCTTATTTACCTCAGAAACATTGCGCTCATTGGATTATGATAGGTTGAAGTCTTCTTGTGATCATCTTGAGGCTGCCCTTAAAAAGGACAAAAAATCCGATATTGATGCCAATGATCTATTTGTTAAGCTGAAGTTTCTTCAAAAATTCATGCCAAAAGAAAATATTGGGCCTGTTGAAGTTTTGAAGTTTATAAAGCGGCATGATTGTTTTCCAAATGCAAGCATTGCATATAGAGTTTTGTTGACCATTCCCGTGACGGTTGCGTCGGCGGAACGAAGCTTTTCTAAGTTAAAGCTATTGAAGTCCTATATGCGTACTACAATGACACAACAAAGACTCAACGATCTGGCTACGATAGCACTTGAGGGCGAAGTGTTCGAAAAGATTGATTATAAGGATATCATTGAGCATTTTATTTCAAAGAACACAAAAAGAATGATAATGTTCAAATAAACGTTATGAACTTCGATTTATGTAGGTATGATTCTCAATATATGCAATTGTCACGCGAATATATTATGTAGTATACATTAGAATTATTTATTTGTTTAAACTTTTGTGTGAGATAGGGCCCTATTTTAGATTTTCGCACGAGGCCTCGGATTTTGCCGGCCCGGCGCTGCTTCTGGGTCCATATTGTATTTGTCCTTTTTTGTGGTGTCGTTTGTAATCGGTTCCACTATTACTGAACTCCATCAGTTGTTATCTTAAAAAAAAAGATTACCCCATGGGTGCCCGGCCGCTAGTTGCATTGTACATTGTCTTTAAATTTGAATTTACATACATATATCCCTGCAGGTATATATACGTACTATATTTTTTACAGGGAAATACACATGTCCTCATATTATTGAATTTTTCCGTAGCAAACTCTAGCGCAAATGTGCTAGCTGTTTGAAGAGAAAACATGCAAGCACCACAGAGTCAAATGAAAAAAAAAACATGCATGCAGATGGTCGTGTTTATCCGTCGACCGGGCTCCTCTAACGACCTGAATTAAAACAGTCACGTACACATCTATGCTCACATTCACACAGGTCAGAAAAGAAACAAGGGAAGACCATACTGTGGGTGTGGGCAGGTGATTCGTCATTAATGCCAATCCATGCTGCAACGATATTCCTTTTCCGTCCTACTACTATACAGATAAACAGCTCTATTCAAATACTACCGCACTCCGCCAACTGGAGTACCTGAAATTGTGGAGATATGTATATGGGCTTGGGCAAAACGACCGAGAGAAAAAAAAGAAAATCACAGATCCCATCGTTTCTCAGTACTCCATCCCAAATACCGTCAATATTTGGGTACGTATATGACACTCTTTTCCTGGAAACTCAAAGCGCCATATGGCATATGTGGCTGGCTAGTAGACCGTCAGTCCGCCCACTCGTCCAAGTGGGCCACGCCGCAGCGAGTACTACTGGTACCGTATTCACCGAGGGGACAGTTGAAGAAAATGGATGTCGAGAGGGAAAACAACGGGGGCGAGAGACACGCGAAACACGCAGCCGTGCGCGACAGAGAGTTTTGGAAGCCGTGTGGCGACGTTGTTAAGGCATCTCCCAATCCAAAGGGTACGCCCTAAATAGTTTGTTTTTATCCATTTGTGTCACGGTTGACATGCATAGGCGGTTCCTTATGTGTATGATCTGGTAGATCAACTCGAACGGTCACAATGTTAATGTGAATTTTTTTCCAAATTTCGATGATTTCGTGTGCTCCGCATGCGCTACGGGAAAATTGATCATTAGACCGTCCTCTCTAAAGGTGAAGGATGAACTCCCCGCGTTCTTGGAACGCATTCAAGGGGATATATGTGGTCCAATTCAGCCCCTCTCAGAGCCGTTTCGGTACTTCATAGTGCTCATCGACGCTTCCTCTAAATGGTCCAATGTTTGCCTACTGTCAACAAGGAACCATGCTTTTGCAAAGTTGATCTCCCAGATCATACAAATAAGGAATAAATTCCCTGATTATCGTTTAAAGTCTATTCGAATAGACAATACCGGAGAATTTACTTCAAAGGCATTCGATGATTATTGCATGGCAACTGGAATCAAACTTGAGCACTCCGTACCGCATGTCCACACCAAAAATGGACTTGCGGAGGCATTGATTAAAAGGATTAAATTCATTGCCAGACCATTCCTTCAGGATTGTAATTTACCAACTATATGTTGGGGACACGCGGTGTTACACGCCGCTAATCTCATCAACTTTCGACCATCGGCGTACAACATCCACTCTCCCATCCAACTTGCGCAAGGGTCGGCACCGAAAATTTCCCACCTACGTAGGTTCGGCTGCCAGGTATATGTACCTATACCACCACCCCAGCGATCAGCAATGGGACCGCTCCGTAAGTCGGGGATATACGTTGGTCATGAGACTCTGTCCACAATCAGGTTTTTGGACCCCTTGACAGGTGACTGTCACACGACCCGTTTTGCTGACTGCATTTTTGACGAGGATCTTTTTCCGACTTTGGGGGAAGGTAATCAACCCCTGGATGACAAAAGTCGATAAATCACGTGGAAAGCCACGGGGATCCACGCTCATGACCCGCGCACTGTTGAGACTAATAGAGAAGTCCAAAAGATACTAGATTTGCACTCCTAGCGAATCAACTGCCCTATCATTTTAGTAATTTAAAGACTGTGACAAAGTCGCATGTGTATGCACGCAATGCACCAGAAAGGGTTGAAATACCAAAGAAAAATGATGGTATACCCGCTCCTGCTCCAAGGCCTAAGAGGACGCGGATTCCGGTTTCTCAAATCCCAAGTACCCGGGGACGCCCGAAGAAAAAGGATAAGAGAGATTTATTACAGTCTGCCCCTGTTGAGGGGAGCCAGTTGAGACCTGGCACAAGTACGGATATTTCAGTGCACGAAATTACGGACTTGAACTTTCCTATATCGGAAATACCCAGCGAAGTTGTGTGCGCACACATCGGAGCGGGAAAGCTAAAGGACCTAGCTCCTGGATTGGGAAATCCGGTCGAGCAAGAGGATGTGCCTGATGCACTCCATGATGAAATGGCCATTAACTATGTTAATTCGGGCGAGTCATACAATCGATCCATGGCAAATGTCGACGTTAATTTTGCCAAGAAAATTGCCTCAATCATAGATCTTGACCCTGAGCCTAAAACGCTCGCTGATTGCAAGAAAAGGTCGGATTGGAAAGATTGGCAGAAGGCAATTACTGCTGAATTATTATCGTTAAACAAAATAGAGGTATTTGGACCTGTTTGTCTAACTCCTCCCCACATTCGCCCTGTTGGCCATAAGTGGGTTTTTGTTCGAAAGAGAAACGAGAATAGTGAAGTAGTAAGGTACAAAGCAAGGCTCGTTGCTCAAGGTTTCACTCAGCGACCAGGTGTCGACTTTGAGGAAACTTACTCTCCAGTCATGGATAGAATTACCTTTAGATACTTGATCTCAATGGCAGTAAACATGGACTTAAAAATGAAACTAATGGATGTTGTCACCGCTTACCTATATGGTAACTTGGATTCAGACATATACATGAAAGTACCAGAAGGTATCCCTGTCCCGAACCAGGATAGAGCAAACATGAGCTTATACAGTGTTCAGCTTAAAAAGTCATTGTATGGACTAAAACAGTCAGGTGGGATGTGGTATAATTGTTTAAGCGATTTTCTTCATCAGAAGGGCTACGCGAGCAATGAAGATTGCCCATGTGTTTTTATAAGGAGATCCCAGGATGGTTTCTGTATTATCTCGGTGTACGTGGACGATTTGAATATAATCGGTACACCTGACGATATTGAGGAATCGAGTTCCTACCTGATGTCGGAATTCGAGATGAAAGACTTAGGCAAAACCAAGTTCTGCCTCGGTTTGCAACTTGAGTATTCCCCTGCTGGGATTCTAGTTCACCAGTCGGCCTACACCCAGAAGGTGTTGGAACGATTTGGCTTTGAAAAGGCATATCCTTCTAAGACCCTGATGGTCGGAAGATCTTTGCAGCAAGACAAGGATCCGTTCAGGCCTAAAGAAGAGGGGGAGGAAATTCTGGGACCGGAATTCCCCTACTTAAGTGCAGTTGGCGCACTTATGTACCTCGCAAATTGTACACGGCCGGATATTGCATTCGCTGTCAATTTGCTTGCAAGGTACAGTTCTGAGCCTACCAAGAGGCATTGTAAAGGCGTTAAGGACATCTTTAAGTACATACAAGGGACAAAGGACCTTGGCTTGTTTTACCAAAAGAACCAAGACCTATATGTTGTAGGCTATGCAGATGCTGGGTACCTTTCGGACCCGCATACATCCAAGTCGCAGACTGGATATGTTTTCCTTTGTGGTGGAACGACAATTTCCTGGAAATCGTCTAAGCAAACTCTTGTGTCAACTTCGACGAACTATTCGGAAATCATAGCATTATATGAAGCATCACGAGAATGTGTATGGCTTTGATGAGTAGTCAGCCACATCCAGATGTCATGTGGACTGAACATCGTACAAACCCCAACAATTATCTATGAAGATAATGCCGCTTGTGTTGCACAAGTTCAGACGGGTTATGTGAAGAACAATCTCACAAAGCATATAAACCCCAAGTTCTTCTATGCACATGAACTGCAAAAGATGAACGAAGTGAAAGTCTTGCATACTAAGTCGTGTGAAAATCTCGCTGATTTGTTCACTAAATCATTGCCAGCATCTTCTTTCGAGAGATGTGTCCGTGGGATCGGCATGATGAGACTTAGGGAGATGCAAGGTTCAGGGGGAGAATCTTCACAAACTCATCGCTGAAATCTTGATCCCGATGATTGAGTGCTTAACTTTATAGTTAAGTGAATTGTACTCTTTTTTCCTTAGTGATTTTTTATGAAGTTTCTCACATGAGGTTTTTAACGAGGCAATTGGTGCAACATAGCAAGAAGTATACCGTGTGCATTTCTCCATATATTTCCCACTGGGTTTTTTGGAGTTTTAAGCCATGGTTATACAGATAAGATACCCAGGGGGAGTGTTGGGAAACTGTGCCGGTAGAGGCCCACTCGGTGTGGCCTCTACCAGGCTAGGGTTGGCCCATGTGGGTATCGTATCCCCCTTAGTCTATAAATAGAGGACCAATCTTTTTTACTTGAGCTTACCGAGAAAAGTTACTAAAAGTTCCCCTTTGTTCCCTGTGTCATCTACTTGTGTAATCTGTGTGCTTTCTACTAGTCTACTTCTCGGGTGTGGAACAGCCTCGGGACCGGCTAGTCGGCAAGGGGTGTTCCAACTCGTTATCAGCACGTGTCTCTTCGTCGAGCCTCCGTCAAGCCACCGTCGAGCCTACATCACACAGGCTTTCGTTAAAGGTAACACAAATCTGACCGCAAAAATGGATTCGCCTCGCAATTTCCTTTCAAGATATGCGTTCAGATCTTAGATCAGATTCCATCTAAGGTGCGGATTTTTCTTCCCGGAAGTCGAGCTGACCTGTTGTCGCCGACCAATGTCGATCTAATCACTGCCGGATTATAATTTTATTGACTGTATCGTCGATGCGTGCACCCGCTGTGCCGATCTGTTTTTTTATTAATAGATCGGATTCGTTCTACAACAATCTTTTCATGCATTTTTTTTGCAACCGCACGTGTACGTGCTTGCTTCATCCGCCGGCCATGGTTGCTAACAGCGAGCACGCGCGCCGCCCCGCGCCATGCGGCCCCGCTGGCCGCCGCCGAGTGCGCCGCCGCCGCGTGCCCATCGCGCCGCCGCGATGGCCGCGTCCGCCGCCTGCACCGCCTGCTACGCCGCCGCGCTGTTGGCCCCGCGCCGCACGCCCTGGCCGAGCTCGCCGCTGGCCCCGCTGGCCGGGCCGACACTGCACGCTGCCGCGAGCCGCGCGAGCGCTGCGGCGAGCTGCCCCCCCCTCCCCCCCGCGTCGCGTCGCCGCGCTGGCCGCGTCCCCCGCTGTCACATCCCAAGATTTTTCAAATCTTGTAATGTGAAAATAAATGAATGAAATAAAACTTTGTTTGATTTTCAGGTCCAGAAGAAAGTTTTTGAATTCAATTGGAACTTCAAACCTATTTGAATTAAATAAATCCTAAAGGGATTTATAAGGATAAACATTTATAAAAGGAAAATAAAATATTTTGGAATTACTATTTTGGATCTTTTAATAAAAAAAAATTTAGTTTTCAAAAGAAAAGGTGGATTCACAAATAAAGATTATTTTATAAATCCAAATTAAACCTTGGCCAAGCTTTGGAATTAAAACATTTTGTTTTGAATAAAAATAGCAAAGGTTTATTTAAATAAATTAATAAGGATTTAATATCCAATTTTCTTATCTAAATAAAAGGTTTTACCATTTTAAATGAAACATCAAAACTTATTAAATTATTTTAAATAAGTTTTCCAAATATTTTATATTCTCAAATAAAACCTACTGAAGTGTTTTGGCTTTATTTTAGATTTCAAAATAAATATTTTAAATAAAATAAATCCTAGTTGATTTTATAATGAAGGTCTATTGTATTTAATTATTAATGGACCCTAAAATAAAAGGTTATTTTGTTTTAAACAAGTTTCCAAGTATTCTTTATTTCCAAATAAAACCTACTGATTTGGTTTTGAAAATATTTGGATTTCAAATGGAGATTTTGTTAATTAAATCAAACACTATTTTATTAAATAACTAAAGATCCATTTTATTTAATTAAAGAATGGATCCTAAAAAGAATAAAAATTATTATTTTATTGTGGGATTTGGTTTATGTTGATAAACATAACCAAATTCAAAGTTACAAAGTTTAGTGATTGTTTGAATTAAATTGAATGTTTGAATTGTTGTTTGAAATTCAAAACAGAAATTAGAATTGGAAAAAGAAAAAGCAAACAGAAAGGGAAAAAAATAGAATCTGGCCGACCCAACTAGACCTGGCCCAGGAAGCCCACCAACCAGCCAGCTTCTTTTCCCCGAAGAAAACGTTTGGCACCAACTTACTAACCCGCGCAGACAATGACCAGTGGACCCCTTTCCCTTTTCCTCTCTCTCACTGCCCGTGGACCCCACCGACAGCTGTTCATCGTCTTCAACCGCGCTAACTCCTCCTCGCCGTTTCCTGCTCATTATGTCGACGATCAATTCGCGCTGTTAACGGCCATTACTCCCCCAGCGACCACGCTCCCTTAAAAGCCTCTCCCTCCTCGTCATTTTCCCCCAGACAACTCCTCCTCTCTGCCCCTAGGCTGTCGCCAATCTCTTCTGCACCGCCGCCGTCTCCGACAAGCTTATCTCTCGATTCCGGCCATACCCTGCCTCCCCTTGCCTCATTGACCAAGCACACACACTCCCCATCCCCTGGCGCTTCTGTCCGTGCCCTCCGTTCAACCGCGGGTGCCCCAGAACCTCGACTCCGATAAGCTCCGAGCGCCGCCGCGTCTGCAACTATCTCCGGCGACGTTTCCTGGTAAGAACTGACCACCCCGAGCCCTCTCTTTCACGCGAGAAGCCTCGCCTTGATCTTGCGCGACTAACTGCGTCTTCATTTTCCCTCGGGGCGAACCACAACTCCACCCTCGACGAGCTCCAGGACCATCTGACGCCGACCACGTCTCCGGCGAGCAATTAACCGCAACCTTGCGCGCCCCTCGTCGAACCATCAACACGTTGAGCATCGCCGTCACCCCTGAGCCCGGTGAGCATCTCCCCTTTCTCCCTCACCTCCTGTAGCATCGGCACCGTCGTCGACCGACAGCTCCACCGCCAGTAGCCACCGCAGCGCCGCCCATCTGTGGCTGGTGTGCCTAGCACCGTTAGATCGTAATCGTATGGCCACGATAGAACTTAACTGAAGCGGTAAGTAGCCTCTGCGCGCTGCACGATTTAACTTAAATCCAACGGCTGTCGTCGCGTGATCCAACCGAAACGGTACCGACGAATAGGAATTCGCCGCGTGTCCAGCTGATGATTTAAAAACAGAGTGAAAACAGATTTGTTTGCAGATTTGAAAACCCTATAACTTTTGATCCACACGTCCAAATTTTGCAAACTTTATATCAATGGAATCAGTGGAACAAACCTTAGCCAACCATGCCTTTAGTTTAGCAAATAGTATCTGTTAGTTTGCTTGTTTTTGCAGATACTTTTGTGTGCTTGTTTAGATTAGAAAAATTGTTTAAAAATGTTTTTAGGGTTAAAACCTTTGCAAAATGGCTTGTTGTAAACTCACTGACCCTAGGAACCAACCCATGGAGTTAAAAATGAATTTGGTGAAATTTAGGATAGATTAAATAATTTGGTCCTGTTCTAGCCAAATAAAAATAAAGATTTTTTTTGTTACGAAAATGTTTTTGTAAAGAAAACTTTGAGAAAATGGTTTAGACCAAACCTACTGACAAAAACACCAAGTTTTGCAATAGCAACTCATTTGGTGAAAAACATAAAGTTTTGCCTTGATAGAAATATCTTCCACCACATAAAATGATGATTAGTTCTAAAAATGGGTTATGGACCAAAACCCTTTTTGCAAATGACTTTGCCACTTTGGAAAATGACCACTTTGGACCTTACCAAGTTTAGGAGCCTAGTGGAGACCATATTTGCAAAAAGGACCATCTCTTGCATGCTTACATGCATGATTTAGGTCCCATTGTTTTATGTGTGTGAAATGTTGTTTGATTATTGGTTTGGAATACTACTAGATACTATGCTTGCTTGATTGATTGTAGTGAAGTTAGAAAAGTGTGAGACTAGTAAGATCAAGGAGTGAACCATCATTCCCTACCAAAAAGGCAAGTGACACTATCATCTAAAGTCCTACTATCTTCATTATACTTAGTGGATTTTGAAACATGCATGAAAATACATTTTGTACTTATGCTATGATAAAATCCTAATAGGATTCCCTATACATACGTTAGAGAAAACAATGTAGTTGTTACATGCTTAGCCATGCTATATTTTGAAAAGAGATACATGTTGAGATTTTACAAAGGTTGAGAAAAGGACTTGTGTTTTACATAATAAAACAAGGACTCAATGAACTACCTAGGTGGAGGATACTTTAAGTTTTTGAGAGGGTGGCAACAAAAGGAACCATGTCTATGGGAATCACTTTGTGTTGTGCTCCAAAAGAAAACCACCTAGGAAACTTAGAGATTGAACATGTTTCTCCAATTGTGGCTTTCGTGTGCAACCACATGCTATTATGGCTCTGGCTTAGTCAACTACATTGGGAAGACTCATGCACTGTCCTCAGTTAACTGGACATGGGGACCTGGAATCCTACATGGGTGCTGAAGGCAAGCTAGCAATGGTGTATGGGAGGACCCTTTGGAAAGACTTCGTCACATTCTCAATCTGCCAGTACTCCATCTTGGTGAGCACTAATCCAGTAGGCCACTGGTGGCAAAAGGATGGGATTGTGACATGTGGGTAAAGTGTACTCCTTCTGCAGAAGATAATAAAATCTAAGTAGTTAGCCGTGTCCCCGGTTATGGACAATACTGAGAAACTAAAGTTTGAAGCTATGGGAGATCTCGACATTCTAATTTATAAAAGAAAACTTTTAAGGACTTGAGGTACTTGGGGTTACCAAGGAGCTCAAGAGACTTTGACAAAACTTGATGTACTTGGGGTTACCAAGGAACTCAAGAGATTTTGTTGAAAACATGAACACTTGGGGTTACCAAGGAACTCATGAGGATTTGATAAAACTTGTTGCACTTGGGGTTACCAAGTAGCTCAAGGGAATTTTGACAAGGACTTGAACACTTGAGTTTCTACCAAGGAGTTCAAGGAACTTGGAAAAGGAGATTTGACAAAGGACCAAAACCATTTTGAAAAGATAGGATAAATTATTGCTTTAAGCAAATGAGCCTAAAACTCTACTTAGCCAAATATGCATGTATTGCTAGGATCCACTCATATTATACATAGTAGTGAAGCTTGCCAATACAATTCAAATGTATTGACCCTTGTGGCTGTAACTTGTAATGTTGCAGGTTTGATTGATTTTAGTGAAGATTGTTTGATTAGGATTACAAAGTCTACAACCAACATCTGCCTGTGGCACTTTGAAGATGAAGGACCCCATGGCTATAGTTATTCCGCTGCAATGTAATGTAATAGCCAAATGAGCTATGTATGATGTAATAAAATTATGTTATTCCTGGTTATAAAGTTATGTTATGACCTTTGTATCTTGATATTACATCTTAACTGTGGATGCTAGCTATTTATCTAGGGACTAGCATTGTAAACACAGGGGATACCACCTTATATTGTGTAAAGGTTGGGACACTCCCTCTACACCCGCCTGGGCCGCCTGCTGCGCTGCCGTGCCATCGGCCCTGCTGGCCCCGCACCACGCCTGCCAGCCGCCGCGCCCGCGTGCCGCGCATGCTGGCCGCGCGCCGCTGGCCGCCGCGCCCGCGAGCTGCGCTGCTGGCCACGCGCCTACCGGCCGCCGCGCCCGCGCGTCGAGCTGCCGCTGGCTGGCCACGCGCCCGCGCCGGGCCGCTGCGTGCTCGCCGTCGCCGCTGCGCGCTGTGCTGGCCGCCACGCGCCGCTGCCGCCCGGCCCCGCTGGTCGCGATCGTCGCGTCGGCTGCTGCCGCCGCCGCCCCCGTGCGCTGCTGGCCGCGCGCCTGCCGGCCATCGCGCCCGGGCGTCGTGCTGCCGCTGGCCGCGCCGGGCCGCTGCGTGCTTGCCGCCGCCGCTGCGCGCTGCGCCTACGTCTGCCGCGCGCCGCTGCCGCCCGCTGCGCAGGCTGTCGCACTGGCGCGCCTGCCGCTGCGCTGGCCGCTGCGCCCGCGCGCGGGCCGTCGCCGCCCCTCCCCACCTCGCCGCCGGTCCGGCCTGCTGCCACCGCCGCCCCAGTCGGGAGCTAGCTCTGCTATCTCCGTTCCCCTGCTTAGCGGGCCGGGATGGTCTGGAGCGGACCGTCCGCGCAGAGGCAAGGGTAGCTGGGCCGTTTGGTAGCACGCGATCGCGGACGGTTGGACCGATTTGGCTCTGCCTTTCGGTCCGATTTTACACAAGTTTTTAAACTATGTTTTACTATAGTTATTAATTAACGCATGTTTTTAATACTTTGTATCTCATAGATAGCTTGTACCATTTTTACATTAAATTTTGGAACGCCGTCATATTTGAATTATTGTATCGATTATCGCATTTATGCAACCGATTACCTGCTGTAATCTTACACACTTTGCATAAATTGCATATGACCGGAATCGTCAGCCGCGAGTTCCCGGAGTTGACCCAGGATGGGCTTAACTACCTGACTTGGGCCTCGGACGTTGAGATCGTCCTCGAGGGCCGATGCATCAAGGATGCGTTGATTGAGGGGACCCCGACGGCCCCCATCAAAACCATCCCGGCGGATAACGCCAAAGCCCTGCACTTCCTCCGCCATCACATGTGTGAGACTCTCAAGAACGAGTACATGGCAGAACGGAGTGCTTCTGCCCTCTGGACTGCCCTCAACAAGCGGTTCTTTAGGCTGAAGTACACCATTCAGCCATAGGCGGAGGCAGATTGGATTCGTCTGAGGTTTGCGGACTTCAAGACGGTGGGAGAGTACAACTCCAGGTTGCACCGGATTTGTACCATTCTTTAGCTGTGTGGGACCAGTACCACCGATCAGCAGAAGATACAAAACCCTCTTCACATTCCATCCGGACAACATCCAGTCCTCGCGAAACTTTCGCCAGGAAGGATTCACGGAATATGCAGCGCTTATTGATGCTCTCCAGGTGGCCGAGGCGCATGATAATGTTTTGAAAAAGAACTTCTCCGCGCAACCCTTCGCGGGGGGCCCAAGTCATGAGGCTATTGTCGGTGCCTACAAGGTGCGCAAGCCCATCCACAAGAAGAGAGGCAAGAAGGGCCCCAACTCCTCCAACCCGACCAAGCATCGCAAGGCGGGCAAGGGGGAGGCAAGGCCCCAGGACTGCTTCGCTGTGGCTCCAAGACTCACTTCTCCAGGCAGTGTTTGGCCCCTAAACACGTCGTGGACGCGTTCAAGGCCAACAAGAAGGCGCGCGAGGCGCACCTTGTCCAGGTTGAGGCACCACTGGCGCCCGGAGCGGCGCCTGTGCAGAACATCGCGCCCATAGTGGCGTAGGAAGTAGCACAAGTGGCAGCACCCTCGGCGGTTCGCACGAACGCCACTGTGCCCATGGAGGTTGAGCACGTTGTGCCCCCCGCCTCAGCTCGACATGTCTGCTGCCTCGATGATGATAGCCAACGAAGAGAAGCTCACTGACCTTGAGATACAGGTTGAGCTTGATGGTTTCTTTGCAGAATCCACCTGAGCTCCTTTTTGTTGTGATGATTTCTTTTCCGCAATAATCAGATACAATTTTTCGATATGGTTGTAATCTCTATGAGAGCATAACATTTATTTGTTTTCGGCGATTGGATGACATTTATTCATTTATTCCATTATTTGGTTGTGTGATGTTCTCAAATGTTTATGTGTTTTACTTACTTGATGTAGCATCTTCCTCGCTCCATTATATTAATTAGGCACTATATTTTAGAACGCGTGTGGCGCCCAAATGGAGGAAACATGCCTTGATGATAGCGGCACCACAAATACCATCTTGAGAGAAACAAAGTATTTTGAGTCCATTACCAAAAACCCCGGTAACATAATGACGATCGTCGGCTGCGGTCCAAATGTAGTTGGCTACGGAAGAGCAACTATCATACTCCCTAATGGAACAACTCTGATCATTGAAGAGGCATTGTTGTATCCGGAGTCGACTCGTACTCTCTTGAGTTTTAGAGACATCCGCGCCAATGGTTTCCATGTAGAAACCGATGATGATGAGAATGAAAATGAGTTCCTACTCATTACCAAGCACGACGAAAATGTTAAACATGTTGTCGAAAGACTCCCTTCATTAGCTACTGGGCTGTACTACACTAAGATAGTAGCACCACCTATTTACACTACCCTTAATACTGTCTTTAGAAGCTCCGAACTATTCTGCCTTTGGCATGATAGGTTATGCCACCCCGGTCTTAAGATGATGAGAAATATAATTAACAACTCGAATGGTCATAATGTTAATGTGAAAAATTTCCCGAATCCCGATGATTTCGTGTGCTCCGCATGCGCTACGGGGAAATTGATCATTAGACCGTCCCCCCTAAGGGTGAAGGACGAACTCCCCGCGTTCTTGGAACGTATTCAAGGGGATATATGTGGTCCAATTCAGCCCCTCTCAGGGCCGTTTCGATACTTCATGGTGCTCATCGATGCTTCCTCTAAATGGTCCAATGTTTGCCTGATGTCAACAAGGAACCATGCTTTTGCAAAGTTGATCTCCCAGATCATACAAATAAGGAATAAATTCCCTGATTATCGTTTAAAGTCTATTCGAATGGAAAATGCCGGATAATTTACTTCAAAGGCATTCGATGATTATTGCATGGCAACTGAAATCAAACTTGAGCACTCCGTACCGCATGTCCACACTCAAAATGGAATTGCGGAGGCATTGATTAAAAGGATTAAATTCATTTCCAGACCACTCCTTCAGGGTTGTAATTTACCAACTACATGTTGGGGTCACGCGGTGTTACACGCCGCTAATCTCATCAACTTTCGACCATCGGCCTACAACATCCACTCTCCCAGCCAACTTGCGCAAGGGTCGGCACCGAAAATTTCCCACCTACGTAGGTTCGGCTGCCAGGTATATGTACCTATACCACCACCCCTGCAATTAGCAATGGGACCGCTCCGTAAGTCGGGGATATACGTTGGTTAAGACTGTGTCCATAATCAGGTTCTTGGACCCCTTGACAGGTGACTATCACATGGCCCGTTTTGCTGACTGTATTTTTGACGAGGATCTTTTTCCGACTTTGGGGGGAGGTAATCAACCCCTGGATGACAAAAGTCGAGAAATCACGTGTAAAGCCACGGGGATCCACGCTCATGACCCGCGCACTGTTGAGACTAATAGAGAAGTCCAAAAGATACTAGATTTGCACTCCCTAGCGAATCAACTGCCCGATCATTTTAGTGATTTAAAAACTGTGACAAAGTCGCATGTGCATGCACGCAATGCACCGGAAAGGGTTGAAATACCAAAGAAAAATGATGGTATACCCACTCCTGCTCCAAGGCCTAAGAGGACGCGGATTCCGGTTTCTCAAATCCCAAGTACCCGGGGACGCCCGGAGAAAAAGGATAAGAGAGATTTATTACAGTCTGCCCCTGTTGAGGGGAGCCAGTTGAGACCTGGCACAAGTACGGATATTTCAGTGCACGAAATTCCGGACTTGAACTTTCCTATATCGGAAATACCTAGCGAAGTTGTGTGCGCACACATCAGAGCGGGAAAGCTAAAGGACCTAGCTCCTGGATTGGGAAATCCGGTGGAGCAAGAGGATGTGCCTGATGCACTCCATGATGAAATGGCCATTAACTATGTTAATTCGGGCGAGTCATACAACCGATCCATGGAAAATGTCGACGTTAATTTTGCCAAGAAAATTGCCTCAATCATAGATCTTGACCCTGAGCCTAAAACGCTCGCTGATTGCAAGAAAAGGTCGGATTGGAAAGATTGGCAGAAGGCAATTACTGCTGAATTATTATCGTTAAACAAAAGAGAGGTATTTGGACCTGTTTGTCTAACTCCTCCCCACATTCGCCCCCTTGGCCATACGTGGGTTTTTGTTTGAAAGAGAAACGAGAATAATGAAGTAGTAAGGTACAAAGCAAGGCTCGTTGCTCAAGGTTTCACCCAGCGACCAGGTGTAGACTTTGAGGAAACTTACTCCCCAGTCATGGATGGAATTACCTTTAGATACTTGATCTCAATGGCAGTAAACATGGACTTAAAAATGAAACTAATGGATGTTGTCACCGCCTACCTATATGGTCACTTGGATTCGGACATATACATGAAATTACCAGAAGGTATCCCTGTCCCGAACCAGGATAGAGCAAACAGGAGCTTATACAGTGTTCAGCTTAAGAAGTCATTGTATGGACTAAAACAGTCAGGTAGGATGTGGTATAATCGTTTAAGCGATTTCCTTCATCAGAAGGGCTACGCGAGCAATGAAGATTGCCCATGTGTTTTTATACGGAGATCCCAGGATGATTTCTGTATTATCTCGGTGTACGTGGACGATTTGAATATAATCGGTACACCTGACGATATTGAGGAAGAGAGTTCCTACCTGATGTCAGAATTCGAGATGAAAGACTTAGGCAAAACCAAGTTCTGCCTCGGTCTGCAACTTGAGCATTCCCCTGCTGGGATTCTAGTTCACCAGTCGGCCTACACCCAGAAGGTGTTGGAATGATTTGGGTTTGAAAAGGCATATCCTTCTAAGACCCCGATGGTCGGAAGATCTTTGCAGCAAGACAAGGACCCGTTCAGGCCTAAAGAAGAGGGGGAGGAAATTCTGGGACCGGAATTCCCCTACTTAAGTGCAGTTGGCGCACTTATGTACCTCGAAAATTGTACACGGCCGGATATTGCATTTGCCGTCAATTTGCTTGCGAGGTACAGTTCTGAGCCTACCAAGAGGCATTGGAAAGGCGTTAAGGACATCTTTAGGTACATACAAGGGACAAAGGACCTTGGCTTGTTTTACCAAAAGAACCAAGACCTATCTGTTGTAGGCTATGCAGATGCTGGGTACCTTTCGGACCCGCATACATCCAAGTCGCAGACTGGATATGTTTTCCTTTGTGGTGGAAAGGCAATTTCCTAGAAATCGTCTAAGCAAACTCTTGTGTCAACTTCGACGAACCACTCGGAAATCATAGCATTATATGAAGCATCACGAGAATGTGTGTGGCTTCGACGAGTAGTCAGCCACATCGAGATGTCATGTGGACTGAACACCGTACAAACCCCAACAATTATCTATGAAGATAATGCCGCTTGTGTTGCACAAGTCCAGACGGTAATGCCGCTAGAGCAATCTCACAAAGCATATAAACCCTAAGTTCTTCTATGCACATGAACTGCAAAAGATGAACGAAGTGAAAGTCTTGCATACTAAGTCGTGTGAAAATCTCGATGATTTGTTCACTAAATCATTTCCAGCATCTTCTTTCGAGAGATGTGCTCGTGGGATCGGCATGATGAGACTTAGGGGGATGCAAGGTTCAGGGGGAGAATCTTCAGAAACTCATCGCTGAAATCTTGATCTTGATGATTGAGTGCTTAACTTTATAGTTAAGTGAATTATACTCTTTTTCCCTTAGTGAGTTTGTATGAAGTTTCTCACATGAGGTTTTTAACGAGGCAATTCGTGCAACATAGCAAGAAGTATACCGTGTGCATTTCTCCATATTTTTCCCACTGGGTTTTTCGGAGTTTTAAGCCATGATTATACAGATAAGATACCCAGGGGGAGTGTTGGGAAACTAGGCCGGTAGAGGCCCACTCGGTGTGGCCTCTACCAGGCTAGGGTTGGCCCATGTGGGTATCGTATCCCCCTTAGTCTATAAATAGAGGAACAATCTTTGTACGTGAGCTTACCGAGAGAAAGTTAATAAAAGTTCCCCTTTGTTCCCTGTGTCATCTACTTGTGTAATCTGTGTGCCTTCTACTAGTCTTCTTCTCGGGTGTGGAACAGCCTTGGGTCCGGCCAGTCGGCAGGGGGTGTTCCAACAAAAACAAAGGGGGCGAGAGACACGCGAAACACGCAGACGTGCGCGAGAGAGAGTTTTGGAAGCCGTGTGGCGGCGTTGTTAAGGCATCTCCACCGGACACATCAAAACGGTCACCCTAAATATCCGTTTTTGTCTATTTCGATCATGTCACGGTTGATATGGGTAGGCGGTGGCCAGCTACGTGACCCACTTTGACGGGCGTTGGCGCTATTGCTGGACAAGGATGCAAATCAGTTGTAAATGGCGTTATCGCTAGTCAAACACACACATCGATTACTGGCAAATAATATGACATGTGTGCGCCATCGCGCTTTAGGCATCGCCAACAAGTAGTCATTGGACCTAAACTGTGGAAAAGGGGGCAATATCATACACAATGTCCAAAAGATAGCAGCTTCTCTGCCCCAAAAGTTGCAACTATCGTCGCCATTGTCGTTCAGGCATCGCGAGCCTTGATGGCCTGCTGCCTCTTCGCAACCCAAGCCCTGCGATCGGGGTCGGTGATGCTATCCAGGTCGGTGAGCATGATGACGTTCTCATCAGCCATGATATTGGCTTCGGCCTTCACCACCCTAGACCTGGCATCTGCCTCCTTAGCATTGGCTTCGGCCTCCATCGACTACGTCTTGGCCTCGATCTCCATTAGCCTGGCCTTGGCGTTGACCTCCTTCGCCTCAATGGATCTCGTATGCAGCTCGACAAAGGCCTTGGCAGCGGTCTCTTTCTCTTTGCGCTGCCGCTCCTCCTCTCAGTGATGGACTCTTCCTTCTTCTCCAGGATCTGCTTCAAGGTCTCCTGGAATGCCAAGGAAAACCGACCTGGCGGGCGAGGTCGGCCTTCGTGGCCTTGTGGCCACTAGGGCGGCGGGCACGACCGACAGTCCCGTCGCCTGTAGATGGGACGAAGCCTTCGTCATTGTCGGCTTCTAGGCCGACGACACCACCTGTCGAAGCACAGGCCTTCCCCTTTTCTTGTTCGTTTCTCTCCAAAGGGCATAGCTAGCGTTCCATTTTTTGGTGTCCTTGAGCACCGTCCAACAATGTCACAACGAGAAGGATTTTATCGTTCACCGTCTTGAAATGATCCATTTCTTTCATGACCTACACATGTGGATGCCAACAATGGCTCAATGCAAATACAAGACATCAACAAAGAGAGAAAGAGGTTTTACCATGTCAAGCGGCTGCAAGCTGCTTATTTTCCTTTTCTTCACCATCTCGTAGGAGCCTTGGAACTTGCTACACTCGACATGGATGGTGCCCCAACGCTTGGAGAGAGAGATCATTTCGATTGCTAAGAAAGACGGCCTTCCCAAATTTCCTATGCTAATGGAAGAACCTGCCCACCTTCTTCCAATAGGCAAAGCCCTTTTGCTCGGCGCCGCATAGTGGATATTGTGAAATCTCTATCCATGCCTTGCATAGGAGCTTGTCCTCGGCGGGGGTGTAGCCCCCGGTTCGTTGGCTCACCTTCTTGCCATCGACAATTGAGGCCGCAAGTGAAGCGGCCAAGGACGCCCTCGCCCATGGAAGTGTCATCGTTTCCATCATTTTCGAACAATGCCTCATCCGCAATGTTGTATGCATCTTGATGGGTCTCTTGCCGCGTCTCCGTCTCGGCCTCGCCGTCATCAGCATAGCCCTGGCCACCCTCGTTGATCATGTCGTTCATGACGTCCTCGTCATCGTTTCCCATGAAATCCTACACGACAATTGTCCATCATAAAGTGGCGCGAGAAGTGCACTGGCAATGACGAAGAAATGTGTCAATCATACCATGTCGTCGGCGGCCGGGCGCTCGGCGCGCATTTCACCGAACAGGTTGACTTGCATCAAAATGTTCGCGCAGAGATGGTCCGCCGCTTTGTCGACACCTCCGGGGTTGCATCTGTGGTGTTTGGAGTGCGGCTCAGGTCGATGGCGGGCTCTCCCGCCTCCGAGACGCCGCGCGGGGATGGTTGAACCGGGACAACTGGTGGCCTCCAAGTGAAGACGTGTTCGGCCCTGTCGTCCTGTGCTGAGCTAGAGGCCGGCCGGTAGGCGTGGAGATGGCGGAGCTGGTAGAGGACGTGCCGGCCGTGATCAGGCCGGGAAGAGAGACGGGGCCGCCGAAAATGGTGTCGAACGCCTCCTGCTTGATCATGTTGAGGGCTTGCTTGGCGGAATTCACTGCCACCTCGTTGGCGTCGACCCTGTTCTTGGTGACGAGGAGGCAGTCCTCCTCGTCTCGACGCTCTGTCTCAAGCCTAGCAGCGACGCGTCGATCTCTCATCGCCACCCGCCGGCCTTTGCGCTTGTTCGACTCGATCTTCTGCTCCTCCGGTGTCTGGTCCTTTGCGGGATTCCTCAGCCGGCCGCGCTTCTTAGCGTCGAAGGGCAACATCAACCATGGCAGCGGGATCCATCGTCTTCCCTTCCGCTCCCGCTAGTGAAAAATTTGGAAGAGATTTTTTGGAGGAAGAAGTGGTGTGGTTTCTGTGTCACTGGCACGAGGAACCGCCAATGATAAAAGGAGGACGTGCTCGGACAAGCGCGCATCCGGGCCAACGCAACCGAGCCTCGGATTAGATACATGGATGGGTCGAGGCCGAACAAGTTTCGCCTGATGAATCGGCCCGTTAAGGCGACGCGCACACTTCACGCGTCCTCGGAAACAGTTTTAGATAACACAAACAGTTTAGATCAGTCCGGTGAAAATGCTCTTAGCCAGCCGGGGCTGGGATCGACGAAGAATTCACCATGGCCCACGTGCCCGATCCTGAACATGGCGTGCAGGGGAGCTCCGAACACCTCTGCCGTAGCTATCCCTGCCATACACTGACTTTTGGTCACTGACATGTGGGTCCCAGTTGTGGCTGACCCCACCTATCAGTGACTCAGTGGCAAGAGAGGGCATGTCAGGGGATCCTCTTCCGCTCCGAACTCGCGGGCAGAAGTTTCCTACTACGCTGTGCTCGCGTGGCTGGCGGGTGGGAGCCACCACCAGACCGAGCGTGAGTGGAGCCGCAAATGTCAGATGGGACTGCCAGTGGCAGCCTAGTAGCAGGCGTGGACTGTCCCCGCGCGATAATCCTAGACCTACGGATGGTTTTGTAAAAGCAAATTGGTGAATGAATCAACTGTCTTTATTCCATTAATTAATCGAGTATTTATACAAGGCAGATATTGAACCGACAATAGAGATCGTGAGGCGGTTCGGGAGGAGCGTCGGTTGCATATTGCAAACCGTAAGTGGGAACACAAGTAAGGATTATTCCTTATTTACATAAATAAATAAATAAATCCTAACACTCCCCCTAATCCTTGCTTGTCCTTCTGACTGATCATCATGTGAATAACCTCCTCCAAAAACCCTGTGGGAAAAATAAATGAGAAAGATACAATATGCCATGAAAAACTCCTTCCAAAAACCCTGTTGGAAAATAAGGAGAAAATGACATATGTCATCCATGCTTATACTGATATTGTCTCATTAAAAACCTTACGTGAGAAATTATTAGGAAAAACTCACAAAGGAAAAGAGTGCAATACCGAAGATCTGATGATCTTCAACAGTTCTTAACCTGGGAGATTTCTCCCCCTGAACTTTGCAAGTCACGAAGTCTTCTCATACCAATTACATGTACATATTTGTGAAACAACGAACTTGGTAAGGACTTGGTAAACAAATCAGCGAGGTTATCACATGTGGCATCCCGCAAAACCACTACTAGAAAATCGCGTTGTTTTTGTGCATTGCATCATCATGACCGCATGCTCATGTCATCATGCCACATTGCATTTGAGCATCGTCATCATTTTGCATTTGCTTGCATAAAACTATCTGCGGAAAACCTGTTTTTGTTTTCTAAACGGCCCGTCTTTATTCAAACGCAAAACCCGGGTCTTCGGATTATTTTGTTTTGTCTGATATCGATTTGCAGCAGCCTTGTTTTAAACAAATAAAATATTAAATTATTTTAGTGGGGCAGTCGAACGGGCCGATTCGACCCGAACGACCACCCCCAAAAATAAACGGTTCGCCCGAAATCCCTAGTCTACCCAACCTATTCTACCCACCCCTTCAGCCACCTCACCCCACCCTATAGCAACTCGCCAAGTCACCCTGCCCCAACCCCCAGCCAACCATGCTCTGACACCTCATTCCCACCCCCTCTCTCTCCCCACAGCCCCTCTCAACTCACCCCACAGCGCACACACGCACGCTGCAGCCCCTCCCCTGCCCCCTGGTCCCACCGACAGCCGGCCCCACTCCCCCTGGCCCACCCAGACCCACGCGCCCCAGGCCCCAACGCGTCCCCTCCGCGTGCCCCGCTCCCACCAACCCCGAGCCCTCTTTCTCTCCCACCTCCAGTCGCGCGCCTCCCGCCCCGCCTCTCCTCTGTCCTCTCCCTCCCCGACCACCACCGCCGCCCAGGAACCCTTCTTCCCCGTCGCCGGCCTTCCCTCGTCCGCAACCCCGCGTCTCCGAGCTCCGGCCGCCGCCCTTCCTCCTCCCTCCGGCGCCGCCGCCCCGCGTCGTCGCCTCTCCGGCCGGCCCCTTCACCGCCTCGCTCGGCCTCGGCCCCCACCAGCAGCCACCCTCCGCCGCCAGGGCCCGTGGCCGCGCTCGCCCCGTGCCCTCCCGCGACCTCTCCGCCGCCGCTGCGTCCTCCGCCGGCCCCTGCTCTCGCCGTGCCCGCCGTCCCCGACGACCTGCCGCCTCCCCGTCGCTCGCCTCCGACCGCCCTGCGCCGCCACCGTCGACCCCCACCTCTCCTCCGAGCGGGCCGTCTCACGCCGCCGGACCCCGTCACCGACGCGGCGCCTCCCCTCCCCGCCGTGCTCCCCAAGACCCCCCCAGCTGTCGAGCTCCGTCCAGGCCCGAGCCCCTCCTCTACCCCGCGCCTCTCCTCAGCTCCGCCCCGACCCCGCGCGGGTCTCCCTCTCCGCAGCACCAAGCCGCCTCTGGGCGCATCCTTGGCGTCGTCCTCTGCCTCGCTGCGTCCCGAGCCCTCCGACGCCTCTTTCCTCTGCAGGTCGCGTCGTCGCCCTGGCCGCCTTGCATCGCTGCAACCTCCCGGCCCTGTGACCCCACGCCAGTGCCTCTCCGAGGCCCTATGTGTTACCTGTAGTGTCTTTGGATGTGGAGAAGTGTGGTGTGGAAGTGGTGATGATGTTAAGCTGTGGCTCGATGTCGTGCCGTGTTGATGTTGCGAAGGCATGAGGAGATTCTTGCACAAGGTCATCAAGACTCCGATAAGATGGGAGTACCTAGATGCCCAAGATCGCCACCGACAATGGTCGGAACCCAAGCGCTCCGTCCCGGAATCTGGAGACCGAACCCGATAACCGCCAAGATCGTCGACACGGTTACGACATGAACTTCCGCTCGGCAACGCCAAGTGCTCCTTCCCGGACCCGAAGACCATCGGTCAAGTTCACCACCGACAAAATACGGACTACAAGTTCTACTTCACGGATGCCAAGCGACAAGATCTACTACCCTGATCCGAAGACCCTAACCCCGGAGTCCGAGAACGATCCCGTCGAGACCGATCCCGTCGAACCCCGAACCCCAGATCCGGACCCCGAGACCCGACCCCGAACCCCGTCGAACCCTAACCAAGATCGACGAACCCTAAAGTGTGAACCCCTTCCCGAAACCCTATTTTATAATATAATAGTTGATGTGAGCTTCGCCTCGATCTTCGGTTGAACCTTCGGCAATGTTTTCAGGCGAGCATCTCCCCTTTCTACCTATCTTATTTTTATAGTCTTTATTCACTTCTGTTGATCTATTGCTATCTGTGTTGCGATGCTCTAGTTTTCCGTACCCGTGAAATCCCTTGCAGCCACATATTGCCTTGGACACATCCTATTACATGTTGATTGGTAGATAGTTGGACTTGCGTGTCGTAGTCGCTCGCTCAAGTGCTGTGGCGTGTCGTCAAGTACCATAGTTGTTGGAGTCTTGCCGCATGTTCAATGTTGGAGATGCTCATGGTTTACTTATTGTTCACTTTAATTACTGTTTAACAACTAAAATTGAAGTAGGTAAGCAGAGGCACCGGTGGGTGATAGATAATATCTGGTTTCCGACCGCCCATTTGTGTCCCGTAGGACCCCGAGTTCTTGACACCTGTTCCGAGATCGAGCGCGCTAACCACAGGTGGGGAGATATGGGCCCCCCATTGATTAGTACCTGATTTCAAAGTATTGTACTGGGGGCCACAACTAGTTTGAGGTTTTATTTACTATCCTGTACCTATGCCATGCTTTACTGCTTTATTTACGATTGTGTGAGGAGCACGCTGTACTGTTTAGGAAGCGGAGTGTTTTCGCGGTATCGACAGTCCCAGTTTTGGGATTTGCTGTCGTTTACAGCCACTGTCGCAAACCCTGAGTCCGTTTCGAAGACCGGCCGACTTCGTTGCGGGTGTACTTAGTGGGGTGGCCCCCCGTGCTTGCTTTGGGTCTGGGAACGTCGTGACTTAGGCCCCGCCGACATACCGATGGGTGTATGTTAACTGATCTGGCAAAAAGGGTCGAAGTGCTTGTGGATACTTTGGTGCACCCCTGCAGGGTTAAATCTTTTCGAGAAGCCGTGTCCGCGGTTATGGACTACTTGGAGCACAGGTCTTGATCATAGACAACTATAACTAAAGTTTACTGTTATAATTTGACTTGTATCCGATGTGACTAGTAATCAGCTTCACCACAACGGAATGGCTAATTAAAAGTACCAACAACTGCTGGGTTTTGGGATATCTCATGCTATTTGTATCTGACTAGTAAGTGTCGCAACTACAACGGAATGGTTAACTAAAACGGCCCACTGCTTATTTTATCAGGATGATTATCTATACTTGACTAGTAATTACTGCAACGATAACCGAATAAATAAAACTGCCAACTGTGTGAGTTCCTCGGTTAACTTTCTCGATTGGTATCGAGGGGGAATACCAGGATGGGTTTGTTTGGTGTTGTATTCAGGTTGGATCCGAATAGGTCTCTCTTACCCCTCTCTGATAGCCGCCAGTTGTATCGAGTCTCTATAGGTTGTTTAGTGCATGCTGCCGCTGCCGCTCAGTCCACCATACCTATGTAGGCGAGGACCGCCGAATTCTAGTCTCGCCGTGTACTGGCCTCAGTACTGACGCTCCTCTTTTTCCTTTGCCCTTTGTCGGCACCCCTTTTGTTTAAGCAGGTTTTGAGATCGACGTCGTTAGCAGGGTTACCCTTCCGGCTTGGCCTGGGCAGGGTTATGGACGCCATTGGTTATTCTTCAGGGCTCTTAGCCCCATTTGCATCTTGTCCGTAGTCGGACGCTCCATCTTTTCAAGGTGATTTGGATCTTTGTACCATATATCTGTATTCTTGACTCTTTGAGTCGCTGTTGTATATATCTGTTTTGTGGGTCCCATCGAGGACTGTTGTGTAATGTTATTACTTCGTTTTCCACCCGCACGAAAGTGCCTGGTGGGCACCTTTGAATCGTTTCTATGCGGGTTTGGCGGGTTTCGCTAAAACTTGCATAGGGCCGATTCTGAGGGTGTTACATCACATGACTTCGTTTGCAAAATATTTATTTACCCACTCTTTTGTAGCTCATGGGGATAAAATAGCTTAGGAGCAATATGCTTTGTAATATTGCTCTTAATATAACATGTCTGTATCTGTACAATACAAGCAGCATTATCTTCATAGATAATGGTAGGCGATTCTAGCGAACCAATCCCACTTGAACCTTGGACAAAGTTCATCATTCTGCGAAGCCATACACATTCCCGTGATGCTTCATACAAAGCAATTATCTCAGAATGATTAGTGGATGTAGCCACCAATGTTTGCTTTGTAGACTTCCAAGAGAAGGCTGTACCTCCATGTAAGAAGACAAATCCAGTCTGTGATCTCGCATTATGGGGATCTGACAAGTATCCAGCATCACAATACCCCACCATGGTTCTCTCTTGATTTTTCTGATAGAACAAACCAAGATCTTTGGTGCCCTGAAGATATCTTAGAATATTCTTCACACCAACCCAATGCCTTTTCGTTGGCGATGCGCTGTATCTAGCTAAGAGATTAACTACAAACGATATATCAGGTCTCGTGCAGTTTGCTAGATACATTAGTGCACCAATTGCACTAAGATATGGAAACTCAGGTCCCAATATCTCTTCATCGTCATCCTTAAGTCTAAAAGGGTCTTTATCTCTATCAAGATACCTAACAACCATAGGTGTTTTAGACGGGTATGATTTATCCATATTGAACTTCTCCAATATCTTTTGGATGTACGCAGATTGGTGAACTAATATTCCTGAAGAAATATGTTCAAGTTGCAAATCGAGACAAAATTTGGTCTTACCCAAATCTTTCATCTCAAATTCCGTCTTCAGATGATTACTAGCCTCATTTATCTCTTGTGTAGTACCAATGATATTCAAATCATCCACATACACAGAGATTATACAAAATCCATCAGTAGATTTCTTGATGAACACACATGGACAATCATCATCGTTTAAGTACCCTTTTTGTAAAAGGAACTCACTTAGTTGGTTGTACCACATTCTACCCGACTGCTTCAAGCCGTATAACGACCTCTGTAGCTTTACGCAATACATTTTGCGATTAGCCTTTGGATCTGGAATCTTCATTCCCTCAGGGACTTTTATGTATATATCCGTATCCAGCGACCCATATAAATATGCGGTCATCATATTCATCAATTGGATATACAAATTCATTTGCACTGCTAACGATATCAAGTATCGGAACGTGATTCCACTCATCACAGGAGAATATGTTTCATCGTAATCAATGCCAGGTTTCTGTGTAAATCCTTGTGCTACAAGCCTCGCCTCATATCTCACCACCTCATTGTTTTCGTTCCTCTTTCGAACAAAAACACATTTCGCCCCTACAGGGAAAACGTGTTGAGGAGTAGGTATCACTTTAGTAAATACCCCTCTCTTGGTAAGCGAGCGCGATTCATCCTCAATTGCAACCATCCATTTGGACCAGTCCGAGCGTTTCATACACTCTGCCATGGTCTTAGGTTCACGGTCCAATGCCAGGTCATCTGCAATCTTCGAGGAGAAGAATATGTCGACATTTGTAGACTTTTTGTTGAACGATTCTCCTGATTCAACATAGTTTGTGGAAATCTCTTTAATACCTTCAGACTCATCGTGATTTCCCTCAACGATTGAATCGATGTGTTCCAATGTCCTAGCACCTATATTTGTGTGCGCATTTGTGCTAGGCCCTGGATGATAAACATCCTTTAGGTGTATTTCTTCAACACTTGGTTGAATGTCAACCCGTGGTTGACCTACATTTACTGTTTGAGAGATCCTCATTCCCCGCGGACGCTTCTGAGAAGCCTTGTCCTTTTTGTCCATATTTCTCCCCCTCTTGGGCAGTTGAGTGGTCTTTGCTATCTCAACTCTCTCTGGGACATTCATAGCAGGAATATGAGATTTAGTGACACCTTTATAGTCAGTAAATGCATCTGGCAAATTATTTGCAATATTTTGCAAATTTATGATCCTCTGAACCTCCAGTTCAGATTCATTCGTGTGTAGATCTAAAGACTGAATGCCTTCAACATTCCAATCTATTTCCCGACATTCTTTATGGTCCTTTTCTCCCCCTAATTCCGGAAAATTATCCTCATCGAAGATGCAATCAGCGTACCGGGCTGTGAAGAGATCCCCTGTTAGAGGCTCCAGGTACTTTATAATCGACGGAGAAGTGTACCCCACATAAATACCCATCTTTCTATGTGGACCCATCGATGTACGTTGAGGTGGCGATATCGGCATGTACACAGCGCAACCGAATCTTCGAAGGTGGGAAATACTTGGTTGATTTCCACGTACTAACTGCAACGGGGAGGCCATATGATATGCAGTTGGTCAAATTTGTATCAATTCCGCGGCATGTAACACCGCATGTCCCCAACATGAAGTTGGAAGATTACAATTCTTTAGGAGCGGTCTTGCTATTAACTTGATCCTCTTGATAAGTGATTCCGCAAGTGTACATACGGTACAGAATGCTCCACAGTTATGCCCAAAGCTAAGCAGTAATCATTGAATGCTCGTGAACTAAATTCAGCAGCATTATCCATTCTGATGGATTTTATCCTATGTTCAGGATGATTAGCTCTCAATTTTATGATTTGAGTAATCAGCTTTGCGAATGCATGGTTCCTTGTCGATATGAGACACACATTTGACCATCTTGTAGATGCATTAATGAGTACCATAAAATATCTGAATGGTCCCGATAATGGTTGAATTGGACCACATATATCTCCTTGAATGCGTTCAAGAAAATTTAGTGGTTCATTCTTGACCTTCAGGTATGAGGGTCTAGTGATTAATTTCCCAGTTGCACATGCGGTGCAAACAAAATCCGAGGATTGAGGGAAATTAGCAACCGTTATGTTGTGTCCAATAGAACCATCAATAATTTTCCTCATCATCCCAACACCAGGATGACCCAGGCGATCATGCCATATCTTGAATTTATTAAGATTTTGGAAAATTATTTTATACGCCAAATGTGGCTCTGGCTTTATGTATGTATAATATAATCCATAAGATAGAGCAGGAAGTTTCTCAAGGGTCTTCCTTTCGGAACCCTTTTTCTGAGTTATGGGTAGGCTTTCAACCTCACCATCTTCATGAGTTTCGATGTGGTAGCCATTACTCCGGATGTCCTTAAAACTCAGCAATGTACGAGTTGAATACGGATACAATAATTCCTCCTGGATCATAAGCTTCGTACCATTCGGGAGTGTAAATGTGGCCTGAACAGAACCAACAATGACGATGTCGCGACCACCAATAGTCATGACAGTCCCCTTACTCTTTTTTAGAGTTTGGAAGTATTTAACCTCCCGTAATATTGTGTTAGAGGCACCACTGTCCGCTAAGCAAATTTCCTCCTCCATTGGATTTTCAGAAGATGTCTATAGAGTAAAAAGACTAAAATTTAGTATTTTATCCAAACTCATATAGAATATACACATACAATACAATATATACTATGTATGTCTGCTCACGTATTACAATACATTATGTTCGACTACATAATTATTACAATACCATATGTCTTATGACACAAATATTTTACAACACACAATATATATATATATAAGGACATCATCACAATACTTATGACACTACATGAATTTTAAAGTTGATCTCCATATATGTCACTTGTAGAAGTGAAATCCACTAGCATGTCTTCAGCATGAAGTGTTGGTCCTTTCTTTTGCTGAGGTTGATCATGGTTCTCCATGTTCTTTTGAACACTGTTCTGTTGAACACCTTGGGAACTCTTGACCATCGGTCCAGTGAAGTGAGCTTCCTACTGGTGCCCTTGGGCCTTCTTGCCTTTGATTGATTGTTGATACAGCGACACCAAATGCTTAGAAGTTGTACACTTTTTTGCAATATGAGTGTTACAACCACATCCATAACAACCTTGAGAATTGTTACCCCTATCATTTCTCTTGAAATGTAAAAGTAAAGTGGTGAATAAATCAACTGTCTTTATTCCATTGATGAATCGAGTATTTATACAAGGCAGACATTGAACCGACAATAAAGATCATGAGGCGGTTCGGGAGGAGCGTCGGTTGCATATTGCAAACCGTACATGGAAACACAAGTAAGAATTATTTCTTATTTACATAAATAAATAAATAAATCCTAACAGGTTTGGCTTACGGGGACTTCTACGGACTGACGTGTGGTGACCTGATTGTCTGATTTTTGATCCTCTCCTTAAAAAATGGACCACGTTCTGATTTTGTGCCTGGTTTGGTGCGGTCGGTAAAAAAAATCTGTAGAAATTTTCCGTAACTGTAGCATTGTCCCCGCGCGGGTGACATGGCCTGGTCAGGGACAGGGACTCGGGGTACTCCATCTATCGGGGTCTATGGGACCCGGTGGCAGCGGTGTTCCTTCGCTTCCTGGCTGCCAACGTACACCGTCCTGATAGGTACCGTGTGGGGCCGGACGGGTGCTGCCGGATCGTACGTGTCCTGCCCTGTTTGAATGTCTCGCCAGAGAGAGATTGCTTTTAAATTAAATCACTGTTGGGAGCGGCCACTGCATAGTCTCTGCATGCGTGCGCCGTAAAACAATCTCTGCTTGATTCAGCTCCGTTAAACACCAGTTCGCACATGCTCTCTTCGTTTCAAAATATAAGGTGGATATATCTACTTAACAAATCTAAAATATTTTATATTTTAAAACAGAGAAAATATTAGGGAATAGACAGCCAATGTCATCGCCGACGCCGACGGCTCTAGCCTCTAGCTCACGGCTTTTGACTCCGGCAGCCAGGCTCGTAATAATGAAATTACGAGTGCTTTCCACTCTGACTTAAAAAAAAGTGTGTCTGTAAGTGTCGCCGTCAAGCGCTACCATACTCGTGCGAGTGAGGCGTTGCCGATCGTCGATCGACTGTTCGGTCCTATCGGAGCCAAAATTAAGCCACTGGTAGGCCCTGGCCCTCCCGTTGCGGTACGTGCAGCTTCCCCGATTCGGCGGTGCGGACGGCGACGCGGCACGACGGGAAGAATCGAGAAGTCTTCTCTCGCCGACAGCTGCCTGCCTCTTCCTGTCACAGGGATGGCTAGCCCTTGTGGGGGAGGTTCTCGTCTACAGGGAGGGAGGGGGTACTAGTTTTTGTTCGACACGATAATTCCGTGCCTGGATGCCATGGTGCTCGTTTCCACTTGCTTAAACTTTTGAACTTATTACACCAGCATCTGCAACATAATTTTACAAGGGGATGTCGGCTTGCAAACTTACTCCAGAAATTTTACAAGGAGTAGTATGTTTTTTTTTTTTTTTGTGTAGCACTACAAAACAAGTGTCGGACCTTTTGACAAGGAGCGACTTCACCAAATTTGAGATTTTTTCCATGGTTATCTTGACGATTCGTGGATCGTAGCGAGTGGATATTGGCTCAGCTTCAAGGAAAGCGATGGACGTCGACGGCCACCTGTTTGCGTCGCGCGTACGTGCTCCGACGGCGCTCCGTCGTGCTTGCGTGCTGCCTATATCCGTTATCCTTACTTCTCACCGGTAGCACTTTCACTCTCCTTTTCTTCCCCCGACACTTAGCTGTTTTATTACTCTTTTGTTTGATTATGTGCTGTCAGTTGCAGAGTAGTAAGACGAGACGTGTTATTAGGTCTCTGCTTTCGCCAAAAATATCTCTTTAGTGGTAGCGGGTATAGTATAAAGATTAGCTTTTGGTACAAGGAACTGGAATAAATTTTTGGTCAAGGGAACTGGATTCAACTCCTAGCTGGCCCGGGCACCGGAACCAGCCAACGGGCCGAATGCTTTCGCGTCTCTGGCTTAGGTACTTTTATTTGGGTTCATTGTTTGAGAAAATAAACTTATCTTTGGGTTCAACTGGATTCTCCTGGATCACATCAAAACCAGGCCGGATATTTTTAAGGTTTCGCCCGGTCGCGGCCCACGGATATCAATGAAATCGGCAGTCAAAGCTAGACAAAGAATTTATTAGAGCTATAAACACGGTAACACTCCCTATACTTAGGCCGGCTCGAATTAATCCCCATACTTAAAATTTGCTGAATTTTGTCTATATACTTATGATTTGGGTTTGATTTAGTCTAGTTTAATTTTTGTCGTTGAATTTGAGTTGACGCGGACGACAAGTGGACTAAAATCTTGCAACAACACCCTCCCACATCTGAGAAAATTGCAAAAATCGATGGCAAATGTTAAAGAAAATACAAGATTAGTCCCTGTACTTGTCTGGATGACCCGATTTAGTTCTGATATTTATCAGCTAGACTCGATTTAGCCCAAACGCATGTTTGTTGTCGAATTTGATGTGATGTGAACGACATGTGAATGCAAGCCCCACTTACGGGAAACTAAAAATTTGCAGAGACTTTCTCAATGTATATTTTCGCTCTCGAATATTTGCATGTACCGACTCTCCATATAATCAATAACACAACACTACACACAGTTATAATAGCCCTTCAATTCAAGACTGTTTTATTTAAGAGGGAGTCGATGGAGAGGGAGAAGACGATGGCGACGATCACTAGACCAGAACATGTAACATTATTTTATAGAGAGGAGATGACGTCGAAGCGACACCTGCTGCCGCGGAAATATATGTTCTAGTTGTGGGTTTTTTGGTCTTATCTCTAGGGACACCTATCCCACAACAAAAAAGATCATCTCTTACCTAAAAGCACTACTAGGAAACTAGCTATAGATAGACAGACCTTCTGTGGCGCATGGACAGAACCATGCGCCACAAAAGTTGTCCAGCGGCGTATTTCATCAAATGCGCCACAGAAGTCTTTCAACTTCTGTGGCGCATATAGGAAAAATGCGCCATAGAAGTTGGAACTTCTGTGGTGCATATGGACATATGCGCCACAGAAAGCTCGGGTGGACCCTACCACAGAATTCATTGACTGTACTCTGACCAACATTATGTGACGCATATGACCATGTGCGCCACGGAAGTTTATCTTCTGTGGCGCATATAGAGGCATGCGCCACAGAAGTTTCTGTAGGAAAAACAGATTCTACCCCCCCCCCCCCGGATCGTCGTTTTAGCCTTGTAAAAAATAATAGAAAATGAAAAATACTTCAAAAAATAAAATCCTTTCACATAGTGATAGGTAATATGGTCTAGTTTGTAGGAAAATTAACAAACATGCATTTTGACTTGGGGCAGCAGGAGGTGGCCGGCGACTTGGGGCTAGGGTTTAGGTGTGAGGGGTAGGGGGGCGCCCTACCCCTCCTTATATAGGTGGGAGGGGGCGACTTGGGAGGAGGGAGTCCTCCTCCTACTCCCCTTCATGGCCGGCGGGTGGTGGAAGTGGGACTTCCTCCCCAAGTAGGTTTCCTACTCTCCCTCCACCAAACAAACTTCAGATTTGACTTTTCAAATTGGCGTTTGACTTTCAAATTTCGATTTGATTTCTCTCTTTATATTGCCCAGCAAAGTGACCTAGTACATGATGCAATCATTCCACATTGTCATGACACATTCATGTGCCCTTCCCCTCCGGAGTGCCGGACCTTCCGGACCCTTCTAGAACATTCCTGGTGAAAACACCGGAATCATTCCCGAACTCCGAAATAGGACTTTCCTTATATGAATATTATTCTCCGGACCATTCCGGATCTCCTCGTGATATTCCGGATCCCATCCGAGACTCAGAACAACATTCAGTTTCTTACTCATCATTCCATAACTACTCAACAACATCGAATCCTTAAGTGTGTCTCCCTACGGTTCGTGAATTATGCGGACATGACCGAGACACTTCTCTGATCAATTGTGGCATCCCGCAAAACCACTACTAGAAAATCGCGTTGTTTTTGTGCATTATATCGTCATCAACATGCATTGTTTGTCTGAAACTATTTTCGAAACGCCTAGTTTTGTTTCTAAGTAGCCCAGTCTTATTTCAAATTAAAACATCGGTCCGTTCCGGTCTTTTATTTGTCTAAAACTAGTTGCAAAATTTATCTTAAATAAAAAGGAAACCCTAGTCTAAATTTCTAGTCCTAAATTCACCCAATCCTATTCTACCCACCTATCCTAGCCTGCGACCTCCCTCTCCCTCTACCTCATCTAACCCGCTGCCACCTCACCAATCCTCTTCCTTTTTCCTCCACTCCCTCTCTCACCCACAGCTTCCCTACCCCCCTCTCCCTGTTCCCTGGCCCCACCCGCAGCAGCCCCACCCGCGCCTGGCCACACGCCACCTCCCCTCCACCTCACCCGTCGGACCCACCCCCACCACAGCACGCACGCACGCACACCACCCGCCAGACCCGCTCCCCCGTAGCCCCCACCTCTCCCTGGCCCACCCCGCAGGCCCCACCGCCCACCAACTCTCCGTCCCTCTCCCCACGTCTCTCTCTTCCTCCCTCAACCCCGTCGCCGCCCTCCTCTGTTTCCCCATCCCGCTGCCGCACCACGCTCGACCACGCTCCGGCCATGGCGGCACCGCCCGCGGCCGCTCCCCCTCGCTCGCTCCCGTCCTCGCCTCGCGCTCCCTCTCTCTCCCTGCAAACCACCCAGCGCCAAGACCCAACCCACCTCGCGCCGCTCGCCTTCTTCCTCGTCACCGGCAACCTCCGCCGCCGGCCTCATCCTTCTCCGCCTCCCCGACGAGCCACGGCGCCACCTCGGCCTCCCGACGCCACCGCCTGCAATCTCCCGTCCCCGTCCGCCGCCTGGACCCCGCCTCCTTCCGGCACGCCCGCTGCTCCTCCGGCGCCGGCCACCACCCTCACCTCCGGCCGCCTGCGCCCCCTTTTCTCCGCGCCTCACCGCGGCCACCGCCACGCCTCCTCGCCTCGTCTGCGGCCGCCCGCCGGCCTCTGCCTCCGCCGCCAAGCCTCCCTCTCCTTCCTCCGACCGCCAGGCTCCCCTCCGACCCGCCGCCGCCACCGAGCCGTCCTCATCCATCGCCGCCTCCCGCGAGCTCCGCAGCACACCCTCCTCCTCTCCTCCTCCCTCTCCCTCCGCGGACGCCCTTGCCACCCGAGCCGGCCCCGCGCCCCCCCCCCCCCGTCGCCTCGCCGGCCGCCTGCGAGCGCCCCGCCGGTCACCCTCCTTCCTCCCCCACTCGGCCGCGCCTCCCCGCCTCCGGCGAGCCGCCGTCCGCCGCCGTCGCGCTCGCCCAAGACCCGCTCGCCTTGGCCGCTCGACGCTGCCGCTCGGCCTCGCCCCTCTGCCCGACGCCGTCCCGCTGGAGCCCTGCGTCAGCGCCGCTGCGGCCCCCTGTTCCGGCTCGCGCCCGCCCGTGGAGTTCTGCCACCACCGCCAAGTCCGTTGTCGTCGGCCTCGCCCTGTCCCGCGACCCCGCCATGCTAGGGTGCCTCCTCCACCCCCGTGATGTTTAGGTGATAAAAGATAACAAGAAGACCGTGGCCGAGAACATTGACCCCTGAAGGCCATGGACACCGAAGCCAAGTTCTCCGTCGTAGGGCACCAATATCGGCCTCCTGGGGACCTCAAGATCTTCCGAAGGCCGGCACGTCCAAGTTATCCTCGTCACAAGATCTCCTTCCCAGAACGCCAAGATTCTCGACCCGATGGTCGAGACCCCGAAGCCCCGACGCCCCGGACCCCGAAGACCGATCCCCGAGACCGAACCCTCGGCACGCCAAGATCTTCGTCTCGGATGCCAAGAACTCCGGCATGAACATCAAGACCACCTTCTCAGATGCGAAGCCCGATCCCGGCATGCCCGAACCCCGTCGAACACCAAGACCCTCGTGCTCGCCAAGTTCTCCTTCACGGACCCAAAGACCACGAATGCGACAAGATCGACACCGGCCAGAGCGGATCCGATGCGCCCCGACGCCGAACCAAGTCCTTTCTCGCAAAACGACAAGATCTACCTCAGTTATCCGAGACCGATCCCGTCGAACCCTGAACCCTGAGAATCGACCCCGAACCCCGGAACCCCAAGATCTGCCGAACCCTATGTGTGACCCTTTCTCCCGAACCCCTATTTTATAAATGCTAAATATAAAACTTGTTGCATATTAAATTGTCATACTCGCATGCATATTGTGTGGTTTGGGGGCCTTATGCCGATTCACCTTATAATTAAATATGGGGCCCATATGCGGGCAAATCTAGTCTCAAATTGGCCTCATTTAAATTTGTGTAACGAACCGGTAACTTATCTTGCCCTGTTATTATAACATTTAAATTTGCGGGGGTAGATAAACAACTTGAACCATCTAACTAATTGTCGGGACCCCGGTTCCGCTTAATATGGCCCAATTGCATCGCACCTTGCCATGCCATCCATCATACATGCGCCATGCCCGATCTTTTGTGTAGTATTAAATAGTGCATCCGGTGTTTATTCTAGTGTTTTGCTTCTTCGCGGATAAGGCCGTTGAGTTGATGCGAGAGTCGACCCGATCTTCGGTTGAACCTTCGACAAAGTTTTTCAGGCGAGCATCTCCCCCTTTCTACCTATCTTACTTTTATAGTATTTATTCCCTCCTGTTGATCTATTGCTATCTGTGTTGCGACGCTCTAGTTTTCGTACCCGTGATAACCCTTGCAGCCTTATATTGCCTTGGACACCTCCTATTACCTGTTGTTTGGTAGATAGTTGGACCTGCGCGTCGTAGTCGCTTGCTCAAGTGGTGTTGCGTGTCGTCGAGTACCACAGTTTTTGGAGTATTGCCGCACGTTGAATGTTGGAGATGATCATGGCTTTAATTACTGTTCATTTTAATTACTGTTTAACAACTAAAATTGAAGTAAGTAAGCAGAGGCACAGGTGGGAAATAGATGTTATTTGGTTGTTAACCGTCCACTTGTGTCCCGTAGGACCCTGAGTACTTGATACTTGTTCCTTGAATATTCGCGCTATCCACATCCGGGAGGATTATGGGACCCCCCTGAGCCAGAGCTTGATTCATTCTTATTTCTTGGGGCCACAAACTAGTTTGAGGTTTTATTTACGATCCTGTACTTATGCCATGCTTTACTGCTTTATTTACGATTGTGCGAGGAGCACCTGTACTGTTTAGGATCGTGGCACGATTTCGCGGTGTCGACAAGCCCAGTTTTGGGTTCTCAGTCGTTCACAGCCGTCCCCACAACCTTGAGTCCGTCTCGGAGCCGGCCGGCTTTGTTGCGGGTCTACTTTAAGGGGTAGCCCCCTGAAATATTTCTGAATCCAGTGATTGCTTTGTCGTGAAGGCCTCGTTGGGTTTTGATTTGGTTTTTCCGAGGTTGATCGAGTGTGTGTTGCTATTTGTGCACCCCGGCCGGGTAAAACTTTCTGAAAGCCGTGTCCGCGGTTATGGACGACTTGGAGCACAGTATCTCGATCATAGACAACTATAACTAAAGTAGTGCTATAAATTTGACTTTATAATGACTAGTAATCAGCTTCACTATAATGGAATGGCTAAATAAAACTGCCAACAATTGCTTGTTTGGGTTGTCTCGTGCGACCATTGTATCTGACTAGTAAGTATTGCAACTATAACGGAATGGCTAAATAAAAGTACCAACAACTGCTGGGTTTTGGGTTATCTCATGCTAATTGTATTTGACTAGTAAGTGTCGCAACTACAAGAGAATGGTTAACTAAAAGTGCCCACTGCTTATTTTATCAGGATGATTATCTATACTTGACTAGTAATTGCTGCAACGATAACTGAATAAATAAAACTGCCAACGGTGTGAGTTCCTCGGTTGACTTCCTCGAATTAGGTCTCGAGGGGGAAATACCAGGATGGGTTTGTTTGGCGTTAGAATCAGGTTGGTTCCGAATAGGTCTTTCTTATCCCTCTTTGATAGCCGCCAGTTGTCTCGAGTCTCTATAGGTTATTTAGTGCATGCTGCCGCTGCCGCTTCAGTCCACCATACCTATGTAGGCGAAGACCGCCGAATTCTAGTCTCGCCATGTACTGGCCTCAGTACCGACGCTCCTCTTTTTCCTTTGCCCTTTGTCGGCACCCCTTTTGTTTAAGCAGGTTTTGAGATCGACGTCGTTAGCAGGGTTACCCTTCCGGCTTGGCCTGGGCAGGGTTATGGACGCCATTGGTTATTCTTCAGGGCTCTTAGCCCCATTTGCATCTTGTCCGTAGCTGGACGCTCTATCGTTTTCAAGGTGATTTGGATCTTTGTTTTGTATATCTGTATTCTTGACTCATGGAGTCGTGTTGTATATATATCTGTTCTGTCGGTCCCATCGAGGACTGTTGTGTAATGTTATTACTTCGTTTTCCACCCGCACGAAAGTGCCTGGTGGGCACCTTTGAATCGTTTCTATGCGGGTTTGGCGGGAAGCGCTGAAACTTGCATAGGGTCGATTCTGAGGGTGTTACATCAATAACCAATAGAGGAATTTGGAAATTCATATGGCTCCCACATATTTCTACGATTACTTTGCGATCGAATGAACCACTTACATACGATACCAATTTCCCTTTGTCTCACGATAGTTTACTTATCCGAGGTTTTGATCGTCGGTATCTCTGCATACCTAGTTCAACCTCGTTACTGATAAGTACTCTTTTCTCGTTCCCGCGGTATGTGTGATCCCTTGTGATCCAGTCACATGCTTGCAAGCTAATCGGATGACATTCCATCGAGAGGGCCCAGAGTATATCTATCTGTCATATGGATGGACAAATCCCACTCTTTCTCCATGTGCCTCAACCCATTCTTTCCGAACACTCAATGCCACCTTTATAGCCACCCAATTACGGTGTGGTGTTTGATGTCATCAAAGCATCCTTCCGGTGATGGTGATTAACACGATCTCATGGTCGAAGGAATTAGGTTACTATGTATCAGAAAGCTTATAGCAAATGAACTATATTAAATGACTTGATCTTTATGTTATGCTTAACTATAGGAGTATGTCCATCACATCATTCTCCTAATGATATGACCATGTTGTTAATAACATCTCTATGTTCATGATCAGGAAACCATGATCATATATCAACCAACAAGTTAGGTTAACAAGAGGCTTTACTAGGGACTCTTTTATGTTTACAAATCACACAAGTATTAATGTTTCCGGTTAATACAATTATAGCATGGTATGTAAACATTTATCATAAGCATGAACATATGATAATAACCACTTTATTATTGCCTCTTGGGCATATCTCCAACAGTCTCCCACTTGCACTAGAGTCAATAATCTAGTTTCAAACCTTTGTGTATTCAACACCTATGGCTTTCTGATGTCGTATGTACACGATTGCTAGTGGTCAACTGATCTCCGGATCTGATACTTCCAGGTCTGTGTGTAATTGCATGTCTTTGCGTCTCTACGCATCACTCATTCTCTAATGAGATGGCTTTGTACAAATTTGGTCCTTTAGTGTGACCTTTAGTCCTCTGGGGTTAAAACATGTTGATAATATTGTCGTACAATATATCTTCATAGCATTATCCCTGCTGTGAACTACACCTAGTTTGATAACAAACTACTTGACACAAATGCCCTCTTTTGCTGCTATAATAGCAGTTATATACTTAGACCTTTTGTTGTAGTATCTGTCATAATGTCTTAACTTTGGAACTCATCCAAATTCATTATGGAACTCACATTCCATCATATTGTGCCACCCTTAGTTTAGATTGAGATAAACTTAATGTGTACTTTGTGACAAAACTAGTATCAATGTAATTCATTTACAATGAACTAACCATCTATTTGTCACTTGTACAAAATAATATATTCTTAGTTCTTTTACAAGATCATAAGAATATCTTTTCTATCGTAAAATAATCATCTTATAAATCATTCTGGTATATGCTCATAACATTTAGAGCATAGGACATATCTGGATTTGTACACATCACAGCATGATTGATAAAATACTCTTTGAAATTGTATCTATCAAGTATAAAAAATACTTAAATCTTTATTCAATCCTTCCTGTGCAACAAGAACTTTTCTTGTAGTTTCTATATTGAACTCATTCAATATCTCATCTATGTACTTCTGGCACAACCATATTGGCGTCACAATTTATCCATAGAGACATTGATGCCAAATATTCGGGTTCTGCCTAAGCCTTTCATCGAGATGAAATTCTTATCCCGTGTTAATAAAAAGATACATCATTTCCAATCAATAATATGTCTTCCACAAAATGTATTAGAAACATTTCTTAGCGCTCCCACTTAATTTCTTGCAAATGCAAACATCTTCATCGTCTCCGATGAAATTAAACTCTTTTAACAGTTTCATCATAGTGAAGATTCCAACTCCACGATACTTACTTCAACCATTGAAGTTTGCATATGCTTTTAGCGTCCTTTGAATTAACAAAACCCTTTGGACCGTGTCATGCACACGTCTTAGGTAACCATTCTATTAGAAGAACTTGTTTTGTTTATTCAACTATCATATAACAAAATTATATGTAGTGGTTCCTACATTAATCCGTCTAGACTAAATATCGCTTAATGAAAGATCAGATCTTGTCATAGTCAACTCTTTGAACATTGTCGTGAACTCTTTTCCGACATGTCAATAATTTCATAGACGTGAAACATCCATGTCTATATCTTTATAGATCCAAATATGACTGTAAGGTCTTGTACCTTTTCAGAGGGTCTTTCAAGTTCAAAGCTTGATCTCTCGTATATGGAACTATCACGGATTTTATGGCTTCAAGCCATTTGACGGAGTCAGGGCCCATCATCGCTTCTTTGCATATAGTCGGATCATTATTGTCAAATAATGATTTAACTCTCAAATCTTGGTATTTGACTGTTTACCCGACCTACTTGTTTCAATAGGAACTTAGATCTCCGTGACCACAACCTTTGAGGCACGTGAGCCATGAGCATTGTTGCTGCCTCCGGAACACTTTTCGGCGCTGCACAACTTTGCACATATAGCTAAGGTTCTTTTAACCTTATCAAAGTTCTATTGTCCTCCCACTTAACTTTTCACAGAAAATTTCTTTCTCAAAGAAACTTGGCGTTCTAAGCGACAAACATTTTTGTCTTTGGTGTTATGGAGGAATACTAAACGATTATTCAAAATTAACATACAAAGATATGTTCATCCGATTTTGGTTGCAAACATCTTTCTTATGCATAGCATACCAATATTTTAAGAAAGGACAACTTGGGTTTTATCCCAAACCATAACTTTATATGGTGTCAATTCAACGGATTATGATGGAGCTCTTTTCAGTGGAAAAACGGTAGTCTCTAAAGCTTTTAATCTTTATAATATGATGCCTATTTCATGAGTTACACCTTTGATCTTACCATGTCAAACAAGGTTTAATTACATATCTCGAACGCTCCATACTCTTATGGTGTTTCGGGAAATGCAAATCCACGGAACGATTCCTTAAATCTTAGGTATTATGCTAAACTTGTAACTCAAATATCTTCCTTTATGATCTTATCATAAACTATTTATATTCTTGTTACAATGATTTTGCACTTCATCTTAAAAATCTTTGAACTTTTCAAATGTTTCATACTTCATCCTTATTAAGTAAATATTCATATATTCACTCGAATTTTAGGAGAAAGCATATGAAGTTGAAATCCATCGCTCTTGACTACACATAATGGACTTCATACAACAATATGTACAAGTTCCAATAAGCTAGTCATTCGTTCCCTTTTGGCCTATGAACGAAGTTTTAATTATCTCTACGAAAGTTTCACAAGCGTCATTTGATCAAAAATCAAAAAGACTCCAAAATTCCATCCACATGGAGTTTCTTCATGTTTTCTTTCCAATATAATTTAAACGACGATGTCACTTCCTAAGTGATCTTTCAATCATTTTGTCTTTCGACATTTTTAGCACTAGTTTTATGGATGTGATTTCTCCAACGAGATTTGTGAATCATCCATATTTTATGGATTACAGAAATTATTTGAACAACCCTTTTGTTCTCATAATACCTGATAAAACAAATCTTAAAGGCAAGCTTTGATGTTTAACAAGAAGCACAATAACCCTTTATTTGTTCTCGATGAACATCATCACATATTCTTTTGCCAGTTACTTAGGCCATTGTAGTTCACGAATTGTGTTGTTTAGTATGACGATTCACACCAACAAATTCAGTATCAAATACTTAAGAACCACATTGTTTAATAAGCAAAGAATATAGCCAAACATGTATATCATCTATATACTTAAGCTGAACAATTCTAGTCTTTTCTTTTCTGTCATATATTTATGAGATTCTCTTTTAGTATTCCTTTTTCTGTTTGAAAGAATCTATCAACATCAATAGTGGAGCCATATACATGACACATAGTCCAAAGCATGTATAGTAAAATACCAATGTCTTTGGACTTGCACTTTGAAGTAGATCACCATCATCAAATGTTTGGTGTTCTTTCAAATTCCTTTCTTTAGTAATCTCTTGGTGTAGTAAACATTTTACCTACATCAAATATTCACCCTTATGATGGAATTATCCATTATCAAGCTACTTTTAGCTTATAACGGTGAATCGTGAGTATAATGTTGTTCTCCAAAACCTTTTGGAGGATTAGGACAACTAGTGTCTACAACCTTTTGCAAATTCTCATAAAATATGAGAACATGACTTTTGCCATATTATACTTTATCATGTTGCAAGCAAAAATTCGTTTCAGATATCACAATATCTTCCACACATCATGTGAAAGAACATGTTGGGCCCCATGTGTGATTTTGCTAATTAATGACAATCTTTATGGACTAATGTGTGTATTAAGTTATACTTGTAGGATTTGTCCATTAGCATCGCTTGGAGCATGTGTTGGATTCAAGGTCGATGAAATGAGAAGAAGATGTGATGTGCAAGCTCAAAATGCGCCATCTATAGAAGATCTCATGTTTGAGGCTTGCCATCCTCGGTGATCATGGATCGATGATGAAGAATCAAGAAAGGCGTTCCATCTTGAGAAGGGCAAGATCGTCTACATCGAGATCAAGTGGAATGCTCAAGGCAAAGTTATAATCTTGATAGGTTTACCTTTTGCTGGTCTCACGTTGTGTGTGTGAGACCGGGTTTAGGATAGATAACCGTACTATTAAGAGGGGCTCTCATATGAGTAATTCGGTCACATCGTTCGGAGAGAGCTCAAACCTTTGCATATTTGCATCATCATATTTGATTGTTATTTGGTCTTATCCATGTGAGGATATAGAGCTTGTGGTAATCTCCATAACAAGCTCTTGTTCATCAAAATCGTATCTTCCGTTTGTATCTTGTTGCGATTTTGATCTTGGCAGCTTTTCGGTTTCTCACCAAGTAAGGTATCTCACATTATTATACATGATACATTCTCACTTGGTGATAACCAATATTTTCACCTTTCATAGGGTAGCCCATGTCGTCCTTTTTCCAACGCAATTGGAATCGGGTCGATCGGAGTTACCGATCAAAAGTTATAGAGGTTTGAATTTTTCTAGGTACCAAAATACGGTAGTACCACATTTTAGTACCTGGCGCGGCAGTAGGTTTTGGCAAGTTGCCAAATGCCACTGCCCTCCTAGGTACCAAAATGCGGTAGTACAGCATTTTAGTACCTAGCACGGCAGAAGGTTTTTGATAAGTTTCCAAAAGCCACTGTCGGGCTAGGTACCGAAAAGCGGTAGTACCGCATTTTAGTACCTAGCGCGGCAGAAGGTTTTTTACTTAATCATTTGGATCTATCCTCCATTTCTGGACTATGATGTTTCTTTGCATGATCTTTTAGAGGTTGTTGTCCTCTTCGAAACGAGCCCAGGATCATCGAAATCGGAGTCCGGATGCAAAAGTTATGGCTGTTTTCGTTCTGTGATGACCGGTAGTACCGGACCAGGATCCGGTAGTACCGGGGTCCGGTAGTACCGCATTTTGGTACCGGGGAGCGCAGAGAAAAAATATGTTTGGAGCCCCAGTAACCCCAGGAAATGTCCGGTAGTGCCGGGAAAGTCCGGTAGTACCGGGAAAAAGTCCGGTAGTACCGGGAATCGCGTTTTTGGGCTGCAACGGTTAGATTTTGGAGGGACCTATATAAGGGTCCTTCTTCCCCAATGGTTCCTCAACCATTCTTGCAAGTTTTCCCCTCCATTGTTGACCTTCTTGAGCTTGCTTTCTCTCAATCCCTCCGATGATTCTTGCATATTCTTGAGGGATTTGAAAGAGGAGATCTAGATCTACAATCCCACCAATCAATCTCTCCTCTAAGTGAGGGGAACATATTGGGATATAGATCTTGGAGTCTTTTGTGGATTTCCTCCATTGTTCTTCCTCTCTTATTCCCCCATAAGCTTTTGTAGATTTGGTGGAATTAGGGAGAGAAGTATTTGAACACCTTTGAGGTGTTCTTGCCATTTGTATTTGGTGCATCGGTTTGTGTTCTCCTCGGAGGATTTGGTTTGAGTTACTATTTGGAGCTTGTCCCTCTTGGGTTCTTGGAACCCTAGACGGTTTTGTGGCCTTGGTGACATTGTGGCCTTGGTGGAATTTGTTGAGGCCGTTTGTGGCGTTTGTTGGGAGCCTCCAATTAAGTTGTGGAGAAGTGCCCCAACCTTGTGAGAGGTTCCGGTTGCCACCGACAAGTGCACCGATAGTGGAAGCGTCGATCAATCCCGTTGGGGTGAGATTCATCGGAGAATAAGGGAGGCCTTTTGTGGCATTGGTGTTTTGATACCACCCCCTCTCCAAATGAGACGTACTCCATGTTGGGAGGAACTCGATAAAATATCGGTGTCCCCACGTGCCTCGGTTATCTCTATACCCGAGCTCTTTACTTATGCACTTTACATTGTGATAGCCTTCATGCTTGAAGTAATATATATCTTGCTATCACTTTGTTGCTTGTATTGCTTAGCATAAGTTGTTGGTGCACATCGGTGAAACTTAGTTGTTCTAGGTTGTGCTTAACAAAGTAAACACTAGTTGTATTCCGCCTTTGTTGAGCTACTCTAGGAAAAGTTTTAATCGCCTATTCACCCCCCCTCTAGGCGACATCTGTATCCTTTCAATTGGTATCAGAGCCCGGTCTCTCATTTTAGGCTTCACCGCCTTGAGAGTAAAGATGTCGGCTAGGGGATTAGTGCACAAGGACATGCTCACATTCGATGGCACAAATTATGATGTTTGGAAAATTCGCATGCTTAATTTATTTCAGGAAATTCACCCAATTATCGAGGGATATCTATATGTGGGTTTATTTTCTCCCGTGGATACCCAAAACGAATCTTTAGAGGAGAAGTTGAACTCTCATATAGATGCTCTAGCTACTAAAATTCTTTTGCATGTTGTGAGCAATGTAGTTCTTTCTTCTATCATGCCTTATTCAAGCGCTCGTGAGATATGGACCAAGCTTCAAGATAAATATAGCAAGTCCAACATTATTGAGGATGATTGTGTTGCTTCCACTTCCGATCGAGATGAGTTCTCATCGTCTACCACTTCACCAACATGTGATTTTTCACAAGGTAATGATACGGTGAGTGGTGATAGAAATTGCAATGAGGATAGTGTGCTTACTATTTGTAATCCTTCATCCCTATCTAGTTGCTATGATCTATCTTCGGACTTTAACACTTCTAGCACTCACAAATCCTTACATGCTAGTGTTGATAGTCCTTGCATATCATGTAGTAATAGCTTGAATGAATCTCATGATGATATGCTTGTGTTGTCTTGTTGCCATGATAAAAATGCTTTTATTTCCTCTAGTGCTTGTGTTGCTAACCATGTTGAGGAAAATGAAGATTCTATGGGCCAATACAAGGTCTTGAATAGAGCTACAGGTGCAATCTCATCGTCACCTTCCTCCGGGTCTCACATATGCCTTATGGCTAAGGGAACAAAGGTAACCTCTTTGGATCCCATTGTATCTCATGATGATGATGATGATGATGAGGTTGAGAATCATAATGATGATTATCGAGGTAAGTATGATATTACCTCTATTAAGAAAATGGGAGAGGTTGTCTATAGTGCTCTCTACAAAAATAAAATTGCTTCCTCCAACCTTCTTGAAATCTTGAATTATGCTATAGAAGGCAATGATCTTATTGAGGAGCAAGAAAATATAATTGATGAAAAGTTTGCACTTGAGCGTGAGTATGCTAATGAACTTGCTCAACTAAAGGACTCCCTTGAATAAGAACAAACCACCAAAGAATCTCTTGAGGAGACTTTTACTCTAGAATTATCTAGAGTAAAGGAATACCATGATAGAGAACTTGCGGTGGCTAACTCCTTCAAGATTAAAAACGATAAACTTGAAGTTGATTATGCTAAACTTGTTGAGGATTTTAAGCACCTCGAAAATGGCTCTCGGGTCGTTAAGAGCGAGCTCATCAAACTCACCGAGTCACATGAGCAACTTAAAGCTTCATATTTAAAAGAGCTTGACAAGTTGCCCTCACCTCTTGCTAATAATAATGATGCTTGTGCTACTAACTCTATTTCTTGTGAAGCATCTATTTTGAAGGAGAATGTTGAGCTAAAGGCTCAACTTGCTTTGCTAACTAGCAACTATGGGAAATTAGAAGAAAGTCATGTTAAGTTCTCGAGCTCGCATGAGGATCTTCTAGTCTCCCATGGTAGGCTAAAGTTAGCTCATGAGGCCATCGTGTCAAAGGTAACATCTAGTGGGCCTCATGTGGACATTAGCACTACATCTACTCCAAATGTTATATTGCCATGTGCTAGTCCTTGTAGTTCATCCTCTCACAACCATGATATATCTCGTGATGAATTACATTCCGTGTCTTGTTGCTCTAACAATGTAGCATCTACTTCCTCTAGTGTTTTTGTTGAAACTAACCATGTAGAGGAAATCAAAAGGCTCAAGGCTCAAGTCACTTCTTTGAAGAATGACTTGAAAAAGGGTCATCAAGGGAAGGTCACACTCAACAAAATCTTGAGTGTGCAAAAATCCCCCAATAACAAGAGTGGGCTTGGATTCAACTCCAATATCAAGAACAAGTCCACTATCAAGTTGAAGCACAAGGACAACAAGAAGAATGACCAAGATCAAGTCAAGAATCCGGCCAACATTGTTTGCTTCATGTGCAAGGAAGAAGGGCACCATGTTAGATCTTGCCCATAGAAGAAAAAGCCTCTTAGTGTGAAGCAACAAGGGAAGCGGCCTCAAGCTCCATCTCAAGTCATTAATGGGTCTCTTCCTAAGAGGACTACTCGAGATCTTCCTCGAGTTGTGGCTTCACCTAAGAAGAAAGATGGCAAGAGTAGAACTTGCTACATATGCCGTGAGAAGGGGCATATTTCTTCCTCACGCACTATCGGTATCTCCTCATCCAACCCTATCGTTATTGATGATGCTTATTCTCTTTGTAAGGATGAGGTTGGCAATGTGTTTGCCAAATTTGTTGGTGCCCAATGTGGTGTCAAGAAAAGATCCATTTGGGTTGCCAAGCCTGTTGTGACTAACTTCTTAGGACCCAACTTGGTTGGGGACCAACAAGCCAAAACTTGATCAATAGGTGTGTTTTGGAGGGCATTTGAGCCTTGGCTACATTATGAAGAATTGAGGGATCTTCATCAATTATTATTGTCAAGCCAAGCCATTTGGATTATCATGATTATATTATATTTCCAATGTTCCTCCTTGCGGTAACATATGCTAAACTCTTTACATTGAAAGTTACTCGCCCCCTTGTGCATGTGTTGGTTTTGTATCTTCCATGCTTTTGTACATGTTATGTTATCCACTTAATTATCTTGAGGTATCAAGCATATTTGTGTATGATTAGGTGGCACACCATGTATGTGTGTTTATTATGTTTGAGCCTTGCTTGGTTATATTTGGTATCTTATTTGGCTCTTGTGAGAAATTAATGGATTATCCCATTTTGGGGGAGTGTTATGCTTGGGCATTTCACAATCCTAAAATTGTGTGTACATGAGGAATACCACCTAGTATTTATATTGGATTATTGTCTAGTCTCTATGTGGTACAATTATCATGATAAATTTAAGTTTTATAATGTCCATTAATTATCTCTATTTGTATTATTTTTCCCCGTGTTGATTTTATGGTAGTATCACATTATGGGGGAGTCATATGCTTAGTGCATATTACAATCCTATAAAATGTGAATTTTCGAGGTTGTGTCACTTAGAATTGATATTGATAATTATCTAGATCCTATGTGACACATTTGCTCATACAATTTCCAATTTGCTTGAATGGCTTTATTGATCTTATTTTGGATCTTGTATATGAGAGTGTTTCTTGCTATGTGTTTCCTCATATTTATATATATATCCTCATGGAAACCATTTGCTTCAAGTTACTCTAATCACTAGTGATTGTGTGACTATTGGAAGCTACCAAGAATCTTGTTCGAAGTATCATGCTTAACTCTTATCTTTTGTTATATGGGTCTTGTTGTGACTATGATCTTGGATATCCATGCTAGATACCTTGGGAAAATTATTCCCAATATTTCTTGTCCTTGGACAATGAGTACCCAACTTATGGTAGAATTTTTTGATCTTATTCACTTTGGCCCTTACTTAATTTTATCCTATCTTTGGCCAAGAAAATGTTTTGTGTTGTCTCCCAAGCCTTCCTTGCTTCTTGTGGATCTTTTTATTTTTATTGGTATCCTCTTGTGCTTTATTTAATGTAGGTAGTAGTGATGATATCATTTGTGTGCATTTTGCATTAAAAAGGAAAATCCTACATAATGCACTATCTATGAGGGAGCTCTCCTATATTATTTAGAACACTTATATTTATGCTTCTTTGTTTGGTCCATATCGGGTTTTATGTGCTTGGAAGTTTAATCTTTTCGTTTTGGTATTTTGTGCCATCATGAAAAGTTTGGAGAGGTTGGTTTACTTGTTGGAACCTTACTCTTTGTGGGATTTGGTTTTGTCTCATTCCTTGTTTCACATTTTTACCATTTTAGAATGAGATAAATCCTTGAGCATTTGTATTTTTATATATATTTTGCTCCTTGGCTTTTGCCTAGTTCATTTGTTGAACTTGTGATCTTTCATGTGTTGAATTGGTTCTTTGATATAATTTGGACATCGTTTGTCATGTCACACTCTTGTGTGTGCAATCTCAATTTACTTGGTGTTTTTGTTCAAATTGTATCTCCTTTTTGGTTCTTGAAAGCTTTATGCATGCATATTTACTATATGTTTATATTATGGCATGCTTGCTTTCTTTGATCCAATATATAGGGGAAACTCCACCAAATCCCATCGGCTAAGTTGTGCATGAAATTCAATTTCATATTAATATGCACATATTTATGTGTATTCTCTCCTATGTATTGTAGTTGCACTAACTACTTTGGACCCAATAAGGTTGGGGACCATTTTTTACTTAAATGTGTTTAGGTACATTGGAGATATATTGGATGCTTGTCTCTCAAATCTTGAAGAAGTGGTTCATTAATGAAAATTGGAGGCAAGCTATAGGATGATGAATGAATTCATATCCTCTACATCCTACCAATTATATCTCGGTAACAAGTATCTCTTTCTCATGCATATTTATCTTGCTTCCAACCTTTTGTAGGTTGCATCTTGGCATGAATTGTTGTATTTGTATTTGTGTGGTTCTAGCCTTGATTTTAAGAGAACTCTCTATTGTAAATGTGTATAAGTTGAGATGAGTGCATTTATTTGGAACTATACAAAATCATGCATATGATCCACCAATCCCAAATATGTCAATCTATCAATTTTATTGCCCATCCTTTCCTCAACTTCTCTCATGTGCAATAGTGAGATGTTGCTAGTTTTAGTGATACTTGTTGCCTTTCTCCATATATTCCAACTTTCTCCTTTTCCCTTGGTGATAGTTGTAATATATGTAGTGTGTTGGTTTTTGAAGCTCATTAATGTACAATAAGATATATATGAGCCTTTTGCCATGCTTTGAAGCAAAAATCTTATTAGTATATGTTGTGACTTTATTTTTGCTTCCATGTGCTCTATTGTATATCTTCCTTGTATGTGCTTGTTTCTTTATGGGCATATGTCTTTGTGATGTCATCCACTTAGAGACATATACACATATGAGAAGATAATTTTAGTTGATTTTTAAATTCTTGGAGACCACCTTTATATTCCTTTTGATTCTTCGGTGGCTTCCAAATTTAATTGCCTATTAGTGCTTGTTCCACTTGTTTGCATCTTTGGGCACTCATATTTATTCTCTCATGCCTTGTATTGTTAAATGAACTTGGATGAGTGAGGATTCCATGATTATGCACCTTGATCCCAAATACAATTATCATAATTGGTGCATTATCTTTGGGGAGCTCATCTAATTCATCTAATAATGCACATTTGTCTTCTTTCTCATTTGTTGTGTTTTAAATACTTATGGGGGAGCGAGGATTCCATAGTTGTGCAATATGTATTCTAATGCATTTATTTTTAATTATGCATAAATCTCGGGGAGCTTCTCTATTTGTTATTTAAAGCACTATTTTGCTCATTTCATAATATCTCGTAGTTTCCATTTGAACTCATTTGTTGTTTTCAATTGATTTGTCGGATCTTGTGATTGCTTGCGTCATTTTATTTTATTCCTTTGGCAATCTCCGGGTCCTCGATATAGTCCTACTCCCTCCCAAGTATTCATCATTGGATATGTGCGAAGGCACATCTTTGGAGGAATTATTACTATATTTGCCTTCTAGAACTTGTCACCCATTTCGGCAATCAATGCCAATGGGGGAGAAGTTTTAGAGGGTTTAAGGGAAATGGTTTATGCTTTGAGTTTGTTTCTAAGCGTTTGCCTTTCATGCTCTTGCATCTTTGTTGTTGCTTAGCATGTGGTATATATAGAGGAAACTCCACCAGTGATAATGATTGGCAATATATGCAATGAAATTCAAGTTCATCACACATGCATAGATTGTGGGGGAGTTTGCTCTATATATGGTGGTGGTACCAATATAACATACTTATGTAGTATTTGATATTGGTGTTACCATGTCGTTCATTAAGATTCCTTATATAAACCCTCTTAAAGGGATTGTCATCAATTACCAAAATGGGGGAGATTGAAAGAACATGTTGGGCCCCATGTGTGGTTTTGGTAATTGATGACAATCTTTATGGACTAATGTGTGTATTAAGTTATACTTGTAGGATTTGTCCATTAGCATCGCTTGGAGCATGTGTTGGCTTCAAGGTCGATGAAATGAGAAGAAGATGTGATGTGCAAGCTCAAAATGCGCCATCTATAGAAGATCTCATGTTTGAGGCTTGCCATCCTCGGTGATCATGGATCGATGATGAGGAATCAAGAAAGGCGTTCCATCTTGAGAAGGGCAAGATCGTCTACATCGAGCTCAAGTGGAATGCTCAAGGCAAAGGTATAATCTTGATAGGTTTTCCCTTTTGCCGGTCTCACGTTGTGTGTGTGAGACCGGGTTTAGGATAGATAACCGTACTATTAAGAGGGGCTCTCGTATGAGTAATTCGGTCACATCGTTCGGAGAGAGCTCAAACCTTTGCATATTTGCATCATCATATTTGATTGTTATTTGGTCTTATCCATGTGAGGATATAAAGCTTGTGGTAATCTCCATAACAAGCTCTTGTTCATCAAAATCGTATCTTCCGTTTGTATCTTGTTGCGATTTTGATCTTGGCAGCTTTTCGGATTCTCACCAAGTGAGGTATCTCACATTATTATACATGATACATTCTCACTTTGTGATAACCAATATTTTCACCTTTCATAGGGTAGCCCATGTCGTCCTTTTTTCAACGCAATTGGAATCGGGTCGATCGGAGTTACCAATCAAAAGTTATAGAGGTTTGAATTTTCCTAGGTACCAAAATGCGGTAGTACCGCATTGTAGTACCTGACGCGGCAGTAGGTTTTGTCAAGTTGCCAAATGCCACTTCCCTCCTAGGTACTAAAATGCGGTACCTAGCACGGCAGAAAGTTTTTGACAAGTTTCCAAAAGCCACTACCGGGCTAGGTACCGAAAAGCGGTAGTACCGCATTTTAGTACCTAGCGCGGCAGAAGGTTTTTTACTTCATCATTTGGATCTATCCTCCCTTGCTGGACTATGATATTTCTTTGCATGATCTTGTAGAGGTTGTTGTCCTCTTCTAAACGAGCCCAAGATCATCGAAATCAGAGTCCGGATGAAAAAGTTATGGCTGTTTTCGTTCTGTGATGACCGGTAGTACCGGACCAGGATCCGGTAGTACCGGGGTCCGGTAGTACCGCATTTTGGTACCGGGGAGCGCAGATAAAAAATGCGTTTGGAGCCCCAGGAACCCTAGGAAATGTCTGGTAGTGCCGGGAAAGTCCGATAGTACCGGGAAAAAGTCTGGTAGTACCGGGAATCGCGTTTTTGGGCTGCAACGGTTAGATTTTGGAGGGACCTATATAAGGGGCCTTCTTCCCCAATGGTTCCTCAACCATTCTTGCAAGTTTTCCCCTCCATTGTTGACCTTCTTGAGCTTTCTTTCTCTCAATCCCTCCGATGATTCTTGCATATTCTTGAGGGATTTGAAAGAGGAGATCTAGATCTACAATCCCACCAATCAATCTCTCCTCTAAGTGAGGGGAACATATTGGGATCTAGATATTGGAGTCTTTTGTGGATTTCCTCCATTGTTCTTCCTCTCTTATTCCCCCATAAGCTTTTGTAGCTTTTGTGGAATTTGGGAGAGAAGTATTTGAACACCTTTGTGGTGTTCTTGCCATTTGCATTTGGTGCATCGGTTTGTGTTCTCCTCGGAGGATTTGGTTTGAGTTACTCTTTGGAGCTTGTCCCTCTTGGGTTCTTGAACCCTAGACGGTTTTGTGGCCTTTGTGGCATTGTGGCCTTGGTGGCATTTGTTGAGGCCATTTGTGGCGTTTGTTGGGAGCCTCCAAAAGTTGTGGAGAAGTGCCCCAACCTTGTGAGAGCTTCCGGTTGCCACCGACAAGTGCACCGATAGTGGAAGCGTGGATCGATCCCGTTGGGGTGAGATTCACCGGAGAATAAGGGAGGCCTTTTGTGGCGTTGGTGGTTTGATACCACCCCCTCTCCAAATGAGACGTACTCCATGTTGGGAGGAACTCGGTAAAATATCGGTGTCCTCGCGTGCCTCGGTTATCTCTATACCCGAGCTCTTTACTTATGCACTTTACATTGTGATAGCCTTCGTGCTTGAAGTAATATATATCTTGCTATCACTTTGTTGCTTGTATTGCTTAGCATAAGTTGTTGGTGCACATAGGTGAACCTTAGTTGTTCAAGGTTGTGCTTAACAAAGTAAACACTAGTTTTATTCCGCCTTTGTTGAGCCACTATAGGAAAAGTTTTAATCGCCTATTCACCCCCCTCTATCATCTCAATTATCACTAAGCGCAAGGTGGTAAACGGATGCCAATGACTACAACAATTATGCAAATTCACTTTGATTTAATTTATGATAAATAGTGTTCAACTTTTAATCATATTGCCGTTGAACTCCCACTCAAAACAATATCCCTCACATTGTTTTAGTGATCACACGAACCAAATCCACCACATCAAAACCGATCATCACGAGAGTTGATGTAGCTTCAATGGCGAACAATCAACATGTTCATCATATATACTATATGACTCATGCTTTACCTTTCGGTGATCCGTGTTCGAGACCATGTCTGTACATGCTAGGCTCATCAAGATCAAACCTTAGCTTCCGCATGAGCAAATCTGGCTTGCTCACGCTGTATACACTCGCAGAATCTAACACACCCGTGTAGGGGTTCGTAGCATGGAAAACAAAAAAATTCTATCGCATACAAACAAACAAGCCAAGATCTATCTACTAGATTGTAGCAACGAGTCGATGGAATAACTTACCCTCGAAGATTCCAAAGCGGTTAACGAGAGCAGATTCTCATGGGTGATGTAGTCGTACTATTTCCGATCTCAAGATCGCGTAGACGATCCTTCCGGCGCTGCGTTCCGGCAGCGCTCCCGCAGTCAGTCACACGTTCGGTACTCGACGAAGACCTTCCTCTCCCTTGTTCCAGTAGGCAGCGGAGGTTGTAGCACTCTCCTCGCGATTCCGGCAGCACAACGGCGTGGTACCGGAAGTTGAGGGGAGATCCCGCAGGGCTTCGCCTTAAGCCGGTGCGAGTATGGTGGAGTATGAGAGAGGCTATTAGTGGTCTAGTAATTAGACACACCAATTAGAAGGCTCTAAACCAATTAGAAGGCTCTAAACCGAAGGCTAAAGCAATTAGAAGCTCTAAACCGAAACGGCTCTAAACCGGAGGTAGAAGATAGGAACTTGTGTGTACTAGGAGGGGAGCCCTGCCCCTCCTTATATAGATGGGAGGGGCCGGCGGCCAAGGGGAGGAGTCCCTCCCCAAGTCGGCCTTGGGAGGCGCGCCGGCCAAGGGGACTCCTCCCCCAAGTCGGCCTCCACCAATCCTCCTTCTCCTCTTTCCGAAAACTGGCAGTTTGACTTTTCAAACTAGCCGTTTGACTTTTCAAACTAGGATTTGAATTAACCCTTTATTTCGGACAGCGATGACACTTAGTACATGATGCAATCATACCAACTTTGATATAACACATTCATGTACCCTCCCCCCCGGAGTGCCGGACATTCCGGAACCTTCTAGAACATTCCTGATGAAAACACCGGAATCATTCCGCAACTCCGAAACGGGACTTTCCTTATATGAATCTTATTCTCCGGACCATTCCGGATCACCTCGTGATATCCCGGATCCCATCTGAGACTCCGAACAACATTCGGTCTCTTTCTCATAATACCATAACTACTCAAACAACGTCGAATCCTTAAGTGTGTCTCCCTACGGTTCGTGAATTATGCGGACATGATCGAGACACTTCTCCGAACAATAAGAAATAGAGGAATCTGGAAATTCATATGGCTCCCACATATTTCTACGATTACTTTGCGATCGAATGAACCACTTACATACGATACCAATTTCCCTTTGTCTCACAATAGTTTACTTATCCGAGGTTATGATCATCGGTATCTCTGCATACCTAGTTCAACCTCGTTACTGATAAGTACTCTTTTCTCGTTCCCGTGATATGTGATCCCTTGTGAGCCAGTCACATGCTTGCAAGCTAATTGGATGACATTTCACCGAGAGGGCCCAGAGTATATCTATCCGTCATATGGATGGACAAATCCCACTCTTGATCCATGTGTCTCAACCAATACTTTCCGAACACTCAATGCCACCTTTATAGCCACCCAGTTACGGTGTGGTGTTTGATGTTATCAAAGCATCCATCCGGCAAAGGTGATATGCATGATCTCATGGTCGAAGGAATTAGGTTACTATGTATCAGAAAGCATATAGCAATTGAACTATTTAAAATGACTTGATCTTTATGCTACGCTTATCTATAGGAGTATGTCCATCACATCATTCTCCTAATGATATGACCCTGTTGTTAATAACATCTCTATGTTCATGATCAGGAAACCATGATCATATATTAACCAACAAGCTAGTTTAACAAGAGGCTTTACTAGGGACTCTTTTATGTTTACAAATCACACAAGCATTAATGTTTCCTGTTAGTACAATTATAGCATGGTATGTAAACATTTATCATAAGTATGAAGATATGATAATAACCCACTTTATTATTGCCTCTTGGGCATATCTCCAATAGTCTCCCACTTGCACTAGAGTCAATAATCTAGTTTTAAACCTTTGTGTATTCAACACCTATGGCTTTCCGGTGTTGTAAGTACACGTTCGCTAGTGGTCAACTGATCTCCGGATCTGACACTTCCAGGTCCGTGCGTAATTGCATGTCTTTGCGTCTCTACGCATCACTCATTCTCTAATGAGATGGCTTTGTATAAATTTGGTCTTTCGGTGTGACCTTTAGCTCTTTGGGGTTAAAACATGTTGATAATATTGTCGCACAATATATCTTCATAGTATTATCCCACTGTGAACTACACCTAGTTTGATAACAAACTACTTGACACAAATGCCCTCTTTTGCTGCTAAAATAGCAGTCATATACTTAGCCTTTTGTTGTAGTATCTATCACAATGTCTTAACTTTGGAACTCATCCAAATCCATTATGGAACTCACTTTCCATTATATTGTGCCACCCTTAGTTTAGATTGAGATAAACTAAATTTGTACTTTGTGACAAAACTAGTATCAATGTAGTACTTTTACAATGAACTAACCATCTATTTGTCACTTCTAAAAATATTATACTCTTAGTTCTTCCAAAAGATCATAAGAATATCCTTACTATTGTCCAATGATCATCTTACGAATCATTCTGGTATATGCTCACAACTTTTAGAGCATAGGACATATCTGGATTTGTACATATCACAGTATGATTGATATAAATACCCTTTGTGATTTCATACATCAAGTATCAATCTATACTTGATTATTTGTTTCACTTTACCAAATGTCAATACACTTGAATATATCATCAACATTGAACTCATTCAATCCTTTCTGTGTGACAAGAACCTTTCTTGTAGTTTCTATATTGAACTCCTTCAATATCTTATCTATGTACTTCTGGCACAACCATATTAGCGTCTATTGATGCCTAATATTTGGGTTTTGCCTAAGTCTTTCATCGAGATGAAATTCTTATCTTGTGTTAATAAAAAGATACATCACTTCCAATCAACAATATGTCTCCTACATAATGTATTAGAAATATGTCTTTAGCGCTCCCACTTAATTTCTTGCAAATGCAAGCATCTTAATTGTCTCTGATGAATTCAAACTCTTTTAACAATTTCATCATTGTGAAGATTCCAACTCCGCGATGCTCACTTCAACCATTGAAGTTTGCATATGTTTTTAGCATCCTTTGAATTAACAAAACCCTATGGACCGTGTTATGCACATGTCCTAGGTAACGATTCTATTAGAAGAACTTGTTTTGTTTATTCAACTACCATATAACAAATTATATGTAGTGGTTGCTACATTAATCCGTCTAGACTAAATATCACTATGAAAGATCAAATCTTGTCATAGTCAACCTTTGAACATTTTGTAAACTCTTTCCCAACATGTCGACTATTTCATAGATGTAAAACATCCATGTCTATTTCTTTATAGATCCAGACACAACTGTAAGGTCTTACACCTTTCTCGAGGGTCCTTCAAGTTCAAAACTTGATTTCTCGTGTATGGAACTATCACGGATTTTATGGCTTCAAGCCATTTTACGGAGTCAGGGCTCATCATCGCTTCTTTGCATGTAGTACGTTCATTATTCTCAAATAATGATTCAACCCTCAAATCTTGGTATTTGATTGTTTACTTGACCTACTTGTTTCAATAGGAACTTAGATCTCCGTGACCACAACCTTTGAGGCACGTGAGCCATGAGCATTGTTGCTGCCTCCGGAACACTTTTCGGTGCTGCGCAACTCTGCACATATAGCTAAGGTTCTTTTAACCTTATCAAAGTTCTATTGTCCTCCCACTTAACTTTTCACGAAAAAATTCCTTCTCAAATAAACTTGACGTTCTAAGTGACAAACACTTTTGTCTCTGGTGTTATGGAGGAATATTTTAACAAAGACAGTTTTATCCGACTTTGGTTGCAAACATCTTTCTTATGCATAGCATACCAATGTTTAAGAAAGGACAACTTGGGTTTTATCCCAAACTATGGTGTCATTTCAACGGATTATGATGGAGCTATTTTCAGTGGAAAAACGGTAATCTCTAAAGCTTTTAATCTTTAAAATACAATGGCAGTTTTATGAATTACACCTTCGATCTTACCATGTCAAACAAGGTTTAATTACATATCTCGAACGCTCCATACTCTTATGGTGTTTCGGGAAAATGCAAATCCACGGAACGATTCCATAAATCTTAGGTATTATGCTAAACTTTGTAACTCAAATATTTTCCTTTATGATCTTTATCATAAACTATTTATATTCTTGTTACAATGATTTTGCACTTCATCTTGAAAGTCTTTGAACTTTTCAAATGTTTCTTACTTCATCCTTATTAAGTAAATATTCATATATTCACTCAAATTTTTCGGAGAAAGCATATGAAGTTGAAAACCATCGCTCTTGACTACACATAATGGACTTTGTACAACAATATGTACAAATTCCAATAAGCTAGTCTTTCGTTCCCTTTTGGCCTATGAACGAAGTTTCAATTATCTCTAGGAAAGCTTCACAAGCGTCATTTGATCAAAATCAAAAGACTCCAAAATTCGATACACATGGAGTTTCTTCATGTTTTTTTTCAAATATAATTTAAACGGCGATGTCACTTCCTAAGTGATCTTTCAATCAATTTGTCTTTCGACATTTTTAGCACTAGTTTTATGGATGTGATTTCTCCAACGAGATTTGTGAATCATCCATCTTTTATGGATTACGGCAATTATTTGAACAACCCTTTTGTTCTCATAATACCTGATAAAACAAATCTTGAAGGCAAGCTTTGATGTTTAACAAGCAACACAATAACCCTTTATTTGTTCTCGATGAACATCATCACATATTCTTTTGCTAATTACTTAGGCCACTGTAGTTCATGAATTGTGTTGTTTCGTATGACGATTCACACCAACAAATTCAGTATCAAATACTTAAGAACCACATTGTTTAACAAGCAAAGAATATAGCCATAACATGTATATCATCTATATACTTAAACTGAACAATTCTAGTCTTTTCTTTTCTGCCATATATTTATGAGATTCTCTTTCAGTATTTCCTTTTCTGTTTGAAAGAATCTATCAAGATCAATAGTGGAGTCATACATATGACACATACTCCAAAACGTGTATAGTTAAATACCAATGTCTTTGGACTTGCACTTTGAAGTAGATCACCATCATCAAATGTTTGGTGTTCTTTCAAATTCCTTTCTTTAGTAATCTCTTGGTGTAGTAAACATTTTACCTACATCAAATATTCATCCTTATCATGGAATCGTCCATGATCAAACTACCTTTAGCTTATAACGATGAATTACGAGTATAATGTTGCTATCCAAAACCTTTTGGATGATTAGGACAACAAGTGTCTCCAACCTTTTGCAAATTCTAATCAAAATATGAGAACCTGAACTTTGCCATATTATACTCAATCATGTTGTAACCAAAACTTCGTTTCAGATATCACAATATCTTCCACACATCATGGTTTCTGAAACAACTCTTTCAGATCCTAGATAACCTTGATATTAAGATAATCTTTTGAATATTAAGAATCATGGAGACAAACATGATACTCATATACTAACACTTTGGAATTGTCACTCTTGTTTTAATACCAATTATTAAACTTCATGGAGTAACCGTAACTTACTGAAAGTTTGCAATAGGACTTTTAAACTTTAGATTAACACTTCAAAACAATACGATACCAGTTCGTAAAGTAACTAACCAGAATTCTATAGTTTATCATCTCAATTATAACTAAGCGTAAGGTGGTAAACGGATGCCAATGACTACAACAACTATGCAAATTCACTTTGATTTAATTTATGATAAATTGAGTTCTAATTAATAATTAAATTAATCTAGGTGAACTCCCACTCAAAACAATAACCCTCACATTGTTTTAGTGATCACACGAACCAAATCCACCACATTAAAACCGATCATCACGAGAGTTGATGTAGCTTCAATGGCGAACAATCAACATGTTCATCATATCTACTATATGACTCATGCTTTACCTTTCGGTTATCCGTGTTCCGAGACCATGTCTGTACATGATAGGCTCGTCAAGATCAAACCTTAGCTTCCGCATGAGCAAATCTGGCTTGCCCACGTTGTATACACTTGCGGAATCTAACACACCCGATCATCACGTGGTGCTTCGAAACAACAAGCTTTAGCAACGGTGCTAACTAAGGGTGGACACTTTATGACTTGAAATTTATGTGCATGAGGGATCATCTTATAATGCTACCGTCGTCTACTAAGCAATACAAGATGCATAAAGGATTAACATCACATGCAATTCATAATATGTGATATGATATGGCCTTTCTTCTTTGTGCTTCCGATCTCCATCTTCAAGCACGAACATGATCTCCATCATCACCGACATTGCATCAAGGTCAATGATGCTTATCCATGATTGTCGTCCACCGGCTTCAACTATTACAACTACTTTGAATAGACACGCGGGTCTTAACAAAAATTAAAGACAACCATATGGCTCCTGCCGGTTGCCAACTTACAATAAGGAACATTGCATACATCAAATATAATCACAATCATGGCCATATCACATCACTGCACACCCCTGCAAAACAAAGTTAGACGTTTCTACTTTCTTTGCATATTTTACGTGGTTTGGGGCTTTCTATAAGTGTCGTTCTAACTTACGAACAAGAACCACAACATTGATACTAGCATTGTCAATCACCCGTTGTAAATTGGATCTTAACTATGCTAGGAGAGACAGGCACCCGCAAAGCCACTTATGCAATACAAGTTGCATGTCAAGCGTGGAGCAAGTCTCATGAACGATGTCATGTAAGGTTAGCCCGGGCCGCTTCATCCCAACATACCGCAAGATGCAAAGTACACAAGAAGCAATCGACAATAAAAGCATCAACGCCCACAATGACCATTGTGTTCTACTCGTGCAACAGATCTACATATAGACACGGCTCTGATACCACTGTAGGGGTTCGTAGCATGGAAAACAAAAATTTTCTATCGCATACAAACAAACAAGCCAAGATCTATCTACTAGATTGTAGCAACGAGTCGATGGAATAACTTACCCTCGAAGATTCCAAAGCGGTTAACGAGAGCAGATTCTCGTGGGTGATGTAGTCGTACTCTTTCCGATCTCAAGATCGCGTAGACGATCCTTCCGGCGCTGCGTTCCGGCAGCGCTCCCGCAGTCGGTCACACGTTCGGTACTCGACGAAGACCTTCCTCTCCCTTGTTCCAGCAGGCAGCGGAGGTTGTAGCACTCTCCTCGCGATTCCGGCAGCACAACGGCGTGGTACCGGAAGTAGAGGGGAGATCCCGCAGGGCTTCGCCTTAAGCCGGTGCGAGTATGGTGGAGTATGAGAGAGGCTATTAGTGGTCTAGTAATTAGACACACCAATTAGAAGGCTCTAAACCGAAGGCTAAAGCAATTAGAAGCTCTAAACCGAAACGACTCTAAACCGGAGGTAGAAGATAGGAACTTGTGTGTACTAGGAGGGGAGCCCTGCCCCTCCTTATATAGATGGGAGGGGCCGGCGGCCAAGGGGAGTAGTCCCTCCCCAAGTCGGCCTTGGGAGGCGCGCCGGCCAAGGGTACTCCTCCCCCAAGTCGGCCTCCACCAATCCTCCTTCTCCTCTTTCCGAAAACTGGCAGTTTGACTTTTCAAACTAGCCGTTTGACTTTTCAAACTAGGATTTGAATTAACCCTTTATTTCGGACAGCGATGACACTTAGTACATGATGCAATCATACCAACTTTGATATAACACATTCATGTACCCTCCCCCCCGGAGTGCCGGACATTCCGGAACCTTCTAGAACATTCCCGATGAAAACACCGGAATCATTCCGCAACTCCGAAACGGGACTTTCCTTATATGAATCTTATTCTCCGGACCATTCCGGATCACCTCGTGATATCCCGGATCCCATCCGAGACTCCGAACAACATTCGGTCTCTTTCTCATAATACCATAACTACTCAAACAACGTCGAATCCTTAAGTGTGTCTCCCTACGGTTCGTGAATTATGCGGACATGATCGAGACACTTCTCCGAACAATAACCAATAGAGGAATCTGGAAATTCATATGGATCCCACATATTTCTACGATTACTTTTCGATCGAATGAACCACTTACATACGATACCAATTTCCCTTTGTCTCACGATAGTTTACTTATCCGAGGTTATGATCATCGGTATCTCTGCATACCTAGTTCAACCTCGTTACTGATAAGTACTCTTTTCTCGTTCCCGTGATATGTGATCCCTTGTGAGCCAGTCACATGCTTGCAAGCTAATTGGATGACATTTCACCGAGAGGGCCCAGAGTATATCTATCCGTCATATGGATGGACAAATCCCACTCTTGATCCATGTGTCTCAACCAATACTTTCCGAACACTCAATGCCACATTTATAGCCACCCAGTTACGGTGTGGTGTTTGATGTTATCAAAGCATCCATCCGGCAAAGGTGATATGCATGATCTCATGGTCGAAGGAATTAGGTTACTATGTATCTGAAAGCATATAGCAATTGAACTATTTAAAATGACTTGATCTTTATGCTACGCTTATCTATAGGAGTATGTCCATCACATCATTCTCCTAATGATATGACCCTGTTGTTAATAACATCTCTATGTTCATGATCAGGAAACCATGATCATATATTAACCAACAAGCTAGTTTAACAAGAGGCTTTACTAGGGACTCTTTTATGTTTACAAATCACACAAGTATTAATGTTTCCTGTTAATACAATTATAGCATGGTATGTAAACATTTATCATAAGTATGAAGATATGATAATAACCCACTTTATTATTGCCTCTTGGGCATATCTCCAACAACCCGATCATCACGTGGTGCTTCAAAACAACGAGCTTTAGCAACGGTGCTTACTAAGGATGAACACTTTAAAACTTGAAATTATGTGCTTGAGGGATCATCTTATAATGCTACCGTCGTGAAGTAAGCAATACAAGATTCATAAGAGGATTAACATCACATGCAATTCATAATATGTGATATGATATGGCCTTTCTTCTTGTGCTTCCGATCTCCATCTTCAAGCACGAACATGATCTCCATCATCACCGGTGTGGCGTCAAGGTCAATGGAGCTTCATGGTTGTCGTCCACTAGCATCAACTATTACAACTTCTTTGAATAGACATGCAGGTCTTAACGGAATTTAAAAGACAACCATATGGCTCCTGCCGGTTGCCAACTTACAATAAGGGACATTGCATACATCATATATAATCACAATCATCGCCATATCACATCACAGCACACCCTTGCAAAACAAAGTTAGACGCCTCTATTTTTTTTTGCATGTTTTACGTGGTTTCGGGCTTTCAATAAGTGTCATTCTAACTTACGAACAAGAACCACAACATTGATACTAGTATTGTCAATCACCCGTTGTAAATTGAATCTTAACTATGTTGGGAGAAACAGGCATCCGCAAAGCCACTTATGCAATACAAGTTGCATGTCAAGCGTGGAGCAAGTCTCATGAACGATGTCATGTAAGGTTAGCCCGGGCCGCTTCATCCCACCATCCCACAAGATGCAAAGTACACATGAAGCAATCGACAACAAAAGCATCAACTCCCACAATGACCATTGTGTTCTACTCGTGCAACAGATCTTTTGGAGATATGCCCAAGAGGAAATAATAAAGTGGTTATTATCATATCTTCATGCTTATGATAAATGTTTACATACCATGCTATAATTGTATTAACCGGAAACATTAATACTTGTGTGATTTGTGAACATAAAAGAGTCCCTAGTAAAGCCTCTTGTTAAACTAGCTTGTTGGTTAATATATGATCATGGTTTCCTGATCATGAACATAGAGATGTTATTAACAACAGGGTTATATCATTAGGAGAATGATATGATGGACATACTCCTATAGATAAGCGTAGCATAAAGATCAAGTCATTTAATATAGTTCATTTGCTATATGCTTTGTGATACATAGTAACCTAATTCCTTCGAGCATGAGATCATGCTAATCACCATCACCGGAAGGATGCTTTGATGACATCAAACACCACACCGTAACTGGGTGGCTATAAAGGTGGCATTGAGTGTTCGGAAAGTATGTGTTGAGGCACATGGATCAAGAGTGGGATTTGTCCATCCATATGACAGATAGATATACTTTGGGCCCTCTCGGTGGAATGTCATCCAATTAGCTTGCAATCATGTGACTGGCTCACAAGGGATCACATATCACGGGAACGAGAAAAGAGTACTTATCGGTAACGAGGTTGAACTAGGTATGCAGAGATACCGACGATCAAAACCTCGGATAAGTAAACTATCGTGAGACAAAGGGAAATTGGTATCATATGTAAGTGGTTCATTCGATCGCAAAGTAATCGTAGAAATATGTGGGAGCCATATGAATTTCCAGATTCCTCTATTGGTTATTGATCGGAGAAGTGTCTCGGTCATGTCCGCATAATTCACGAACCGTAGGGAGACACACTTAAGGATTCGATGTTGTTGAGTAGTTATGGAATGATGAGTAAGAGACCGAATGTTGTTCGGAGTCTCAGATGGCATCCGGGATATCACGAGGAGATCCGGAATGGTCCGGAGAATAAGATTCATATAAGGAAAGTCCTGTTTCGGAGTTCGGAAATGATTCCGGTGTTTTCACCAGGAATGTTCTAGAAGGGTCTGGAAGGTCCGGCACTCCAGAGGGGAAGGGTACATGAACGTGTCATGACAATGTGGAATGGTTGCATCATGTACTAGGTCACTTGGCTGGGCAAAATAAAGGGAGAAATCAAATCCTAGTTTGAAAGTCAAACGTCAATTTGAAAAAGTCAAACGGCAAGTTTGCTTGGTGGAGGGAGAGTAGGAAACCTACTTGGGGAGGAAGTCCCACTCCCTCCACCCGCCGGCCAAGGAGGAGGAGTTGGAGGAGGACTCCCTCCTCCTAGCCGCCTCCCTCCCACCTATAAAAGAAGGGGTAGGGCGCCCCCCTACCCTCACACCCAAACCCTAGCCTCTAAGTCGCCGACCACCTCCAAGCCGCCACCTAGGGCCTCCTCTAACTCAGTGAGTTAGGGTTTCCCCAAACCCTAGCCACCGGCCAAGCCCTCCCCTTGATGCTTCTAAACCCTAGATCTCCAAGGCACCTCTCTTGCTCCACCATACTCTCTCCGGCTTAAGGCGAAGCCCTGCGAGATCTCCCCTCTACTTCCGACACAACGCCGTCGTGCTGCCGGAATCACGAGGAGAGTGCTACAACCTCCGCTGCCTGCTGGAACAAGGGAGAGGAAGGTCTTCATCGAGTACCGAACGTGTGGCCGACTGCAGAAGCGTTGCTGAAACGCAGCGCCGGAAGGATCGTCTACGCTATCTTGAGATCGGCAAGTGTACGACTACATCACCCACGAGAATCTGCTCTCGTTAACCGCTTTGGATCTCCAAGGGTTAGTATTCTGTCGACTCGTTGCTACAATCTAGTAGATAGATCTTGGCTTGATCATAGATTAGATCTTGATTGTGTGTTCATTCGGTAGAATTTTTTTGTTTTCCATGCTACGAACCCCTACAGTGGTATCAGAGCTGTGTCAATATGTAGATCTGTTGCACGAGTAGAACACAATGGTCATTGTGGGCGTTGATGTTTTTGATGTCAATTGCTTCTTGTGTACTTTGCATCTTGCGGGATGGTGGGATGAAGCGGCCCGGGCTAACCTTACATGACATCGTTCATGAGACTTGCTCGACGCTTGGCATGCAACTTGTATTGCATAAGTGGCTTTGCGGGTGTCTGTTTCTCCCAAAATAGTTAAGATTCAATATACAATGGGTGATTGACAATACTAGTATCAATGTTGTGGTTCTTGTTTGTAAGTTAGAACGACGCTTATTGAAAGTCCCAAACCAAGTAAAACATGCAAAGAAAATTAGAGGCGTCTAACTTTGTTTTGCAGGGGTGTGCTGTGATGTGATATGGCCATGATTGTGATTATATATGATGTATGCAATGTTCCATATTGTAAGTTGGCAACCGGCAGGAGCCATATGGTTGTTTCCATTAAGTCCCGCGTGTCTATTATTCAAAGTAGTTGTAATAGTTGATGCTGGTGGAAGACAACCATGAAGCGGCGCCATTGACCTTGACGCCACACCGGTGATGATGGAGATCATGTTCGTGCTTGAAGATGGAGATCGGAAGCACAAGAAGAAAGGCCATATCATATCACATATTATGAATTGCATGTGATGTTAATCCTTTTATGCATCTTGTATTTCTTAGTTCACGACGGTAGCATTATGAGATGATCCCTCAAGCACACAATTTCAAGTTTTAAAGTGTTCATCCTTAGTAAGCATCGTTGCTAAAGCTCGTTGTTTCGAAGCATCACGTGATGATCGGGTGTGTTAGATTCTACGAGTGTATACAACATGAGCAAGCCAGATTTGCTCATGCGGAAGCTAAGGTTTGATCTTGACGAGCCTAGCATGTACAGACATGGTCTCGGAACACAGATCACCAAAAGGTAAAGCATGAGTCATATAGTAGATATGATGAACATGTTGATTGTTCGCCATTGAAGCTACATCAACTCTCGTGATGATCGGTTTTGATGTGGTGGATTTGGTTCGTGTGATCACTAAAACAATGTGAGGGATATTGTTTTGAGTGGGAGTTCAACGGCAATATGATTAAAAGTTGAACACTATTTATCATAAATTAAATCAAAGTGAATTTGCATAATTGTTGTAGTCATTGGCATCCGTTTACCACCTTGCGCTTAGTTATAATTGAGATGATAGAACTATAGAATTCTGGTTAGTTACTTTACGAACTGGTATCGTATTGTTTTGAAGTGTTGATCTAAAGTTTAAAATTCCTATTGCAAACTTTCAGTAAGTTCTGGTTACTCCATGAAGTTTAATAATTGGTATTAAATCAAAGAGTGACAATTCCAAGTGTTAGTTTATGAGTATCATGTTTGTCTCCATGATTCTTGATATTCAAAGGATTGTCTTAATATCAAGGTTATGTAGGATCTGAAAGAGTTGTTTCAGAAACCATGATGTGTGGAAGATATTGTGATATCTGAAATGAAGTTTTGGTTGCAACATGATAGAGTATAATATGGCAAAAGTCATGTTTTCATATTTGATGAGAATTTGCAAAAGGTTGGAGACACTAGTTGTCCTAATCCTCCAAAAGGTTTTGGAGAGCAACATTATACTCGCGATTCATCGTTATAAGCTAAAAGTAGCTTGATCATGGATAATTCCATGATAAGGGTGAATATTTGATGTAGGTAAAATGTTTACTACACCAAGAGATTACTAAAGAAAGGAATTTGAAAGAACACCAAGCATTTGATGATGGTGATCTACTTCAAAGTGCAAGTCCAAAGACATTGGTATTTAACTATACACGCTTTGGACTATGTGTCATGTATATGGCTCCACTATTGATGTTGATAGATTCTTTCAAACAGAAAAGGAAATACTGAAAGAGAATCTCATAAATATATGGCAGAAAAGAAAAGACTAGAATTGTTCAGCTTAAGTATATAGATGATATACATGTTATGGCTATATTCTTTGGTTATTAAACAATGTGGTTCTTAAGTATTTGATATTGAATTTGTTGGTGTTTATCGTCATACGAAACAACACAATTCATGAACTATAATGGCCTAAGTAACTAGCAAAAGAATACGTGATGATGTTCATCGAGAACAAATAAAGGGTTATTGTGCTGCTTGTTAAACATCAAAGCTTGCCTTAAAGATTTGTTTTATCAGGTGTTGTGAGAACAAAAGGGTTATTCAAATAATTGCCGTAATCCATAAAAGATGGATGATTTACAAATCTCGTTGGAGAAATCACATCCATAAAACTAGTGCTAAAAATATCGAAAGACAAATCGATTGAAAGATCACTTAGGAAGTGACATCGCCGTTTAAATTATATTGGAAAGAAAACATGAAGAAACTCCATGTGGATGGAATTTTGGAGTCTTTTTTGATTTTTGATCAAATGACGCTTGTGAAACTTTCCTAGAGATAATTAAAACTTCGTTCATAGGCAAAAGGGAACGAAGGACTAGCTTATTGGAACTTGTACATATTGTTGTATGAAATCCATTATGTGTAGTCAAGAGCGATGGATTTCAAATTCATATGCTTTCTCCGAAAATTTGAGTGAATATATGAATATTTACTTAATAAGGATGAAGTATGAAACATTTGAAAAGTTCAAAGTTTTTCAAGATGAAGTGCAAAATCATTGTAACAAGAATATAAATAGTTTATGATAAGATCATAAAGGAAGATATTTGAGTTACAAGTTTAGCATAATACCTAAGATTTAAGGAATCGTTCCGTGGATTTGCATTTCCCGAAACACCATAAGAGTATGGAGCGTTCGAGATATGTAATTAAACCTTGTTTGACATGGTAAGATCAAAGGTGCAATTCATAAAACTGTCATTATATTTTAAAGATTAAAAGCTTTAGAGACTACCGTTTTTCCACTAAAAAGAGCTCATCATAATCCGTTGAAATGACACCATATAAAGTTATGGTTTGGGATAAAACCCAAGTTGTCCTTTCTTAAACATTGGTATGCTATGCATAAGAAAGATGTTTGCAACCAAAGTTGGATAAACCTGTCTTTGTATGTTATTTCGAATAACTATTCCTCCATAACATCGGAGACAAATGTGTTTGTCGCTTAGAACGTCATGTTTCTTTGAGAAGGAATTTTTCGTGAAAAGATAAGTGGGAGGACAATAGAACTTTGATAAGGTTAAAAGAACCTTAGCTATATGTGCAAAGTTGCGCAGCGCCGAAAAGTGTTTCGGAGGCAGCAACAATGCTCATGGCTCACGTGCCTCAAAGGTTGTGGTCACAAAGATCTAAGTTCCTATTGAAACAAGTAGATCGGGTAAACAATCAAATACCAAGATTTGAGAGTTAAATCATTATTTGACAATAATGATCCGACTACATGCAAAGAAGCGATGATGGGCCCTGACATCGTCAAATGTCTTGAAGCCATAAAATCCGTGATAGTTCCATATGCTAGAGATCAAGCTTTGAACTTGAAAGACCCTCTGGAAAGGTACAAGACCTTACAATCGTGTTCGGATCTATAAAGAAATAGACATGGATGTTTCACATCTATGAAATAGTCGACATGTTGGAAAAGAGTTCACAACAATGTTCAAAGGTTGTATATGACAAGATTTGATCTTTCATAGCAATATTTAGTCTAGACGGATTAATGTAGCAATCACTACATATAATTTTGTTATGTGGTAGTTGAATAAACAAAACAAGTTCTTCTAATAGAATTGTTACCTAGGACGTGTGCATAACACGGTCCATAGGGTTTTGTTAATTCAAAGGATACTAAAAACGTATGCAAACTACAATGGTTGAAGTGAGCATCACAGAGTTGGAATCTTCACTATGATGAAACTGTTAAAGGAGTTTAAATTCGTCGGAGACGATGAAGATGCTTGCATTTGCAAGAAATTAAGTGGGAGCGCTAAGAAATATTTCTAATACACTATGTGGAATAAATATTGTTGATTGGAAATGATGTATCTTTTATTAACACATATTAAGAATTTCATCCCGATGAAAGACTTAGGCAAAACCCAAATATTTGGCATCAATAGACGCTAATATGGTTGTGCAGAAAGTACATAGATGATATATTGAATGAGTTCAATATAGAAACTACAAGAAAGGTTCTTGTCACACAGAAAGGATTGAATGAGTTCAATATTGATGATATATTCAAGTGTATTGACACTTGGTAAGTGAAACAAAGATTCAGGTATAGATTGATACTTGATGTATGAAATCACAAATAGTATTTATATCAATCATATTGTGATATGTACAAATCCAGATATGTCCTACGCTCTAAATGTTATGAGCATATACCAGAATGATTCATAAGATGATCATTGGACAATAGTAAGGATATTATTATGATCTTTTGGAAGAACTAAGAGTATATTATTTTGTAGAAGTGGCAAATAGATGGTTAGTTCATTGTAAAAGTATTACATTGATACTAGTTTTGTCACAAAGTACAAATTAAGTTTATCTCAATCTAAACTAAGGGTGGCACAATATGATGGAATATGAGTTCCATAATGAATTTGGATGAGTTCCAAAGTTAAGACATTGTGACAGATACTACAACAGAAGGGCTAAGTATATAACTGCTATTATAGCAGCAAAAGAGGGCATTTGTGTCAAGTAGTTTGTTATCAAACTAGGTTTAGTTCACAGCAGGGATAATGCTATGAAGATATATTGTACGACAATATTATCAACATGTTTTAACCCCAGAGAACTAAAGGTCACACTAAAGGACCAAATTTGTACAAAGCCATCTCATTAGAGAATGAGTGATGCGTAGAGACGCAAAGACATGCAATTACACACAGACCTGGAAGTGTCAGATCCGGAGATCAGTTGACCACTAGCAATCGTGTACATACGACATCAGAAAGCCATAGGTGTTGAATACACAAAGGTTTGAAACTAGATTATTGACTCTAGTGCAAGTGGGAGACTGTTGGAGATATGCCCAAGAGGCAATAATAAAGTGGTTATTATCATATGTTCATGCTTATGATAAATGTTTACATACCATGCTATAATTGTATTAACCGGAAACATTAATACTTGTGTGATTTGTAAACATAAAAGAGTCCCTAGTAAAGCCTCTTGTTAAACTAGCTTGTTGGTTAATATATGACCATGGTTTCCTGATCATGAACATAGAGATGTTATTAACAACAGGGTCATATCATTAGGAGAATGATATGATTGACATACTCCTATAGATAAGCGTAGCATAAAGATCAAGTCATTTAATATAGTTCATTTGCTATATGCTTTCTGATACATAGTAACCTAATTCCTTCGACCATGAGATCATGCTAATCACCATCACCGAAAGGATGCTTTGATGACATCAAACACCACACCGTAACTGGGTGGCTATAAAGGTGGCATTGAGTGTTTGGAAAGTATGTGTTGAGTCACATGGATCAAGAGTGGGATTTGTCCATCCATATGACGGATAGATATACTCTGGGTCCTCTCGGTGGAATGTCATCCAATTAGCTTGCAAGCATGTGACTGGCTCACAAGGGATCACATATCACGGGAACGAGAAAAGAGTACTTATCGGTAACGAGGTTGAACTAGGTATGCAGAGATACCGACGATCAAAACCTCGAATAAGTAAACTATCGTGAGACAAAGGGAAATTGGTATCGTATGTAAGTGGTTCATTCGATCGCAAAGTAATCGTAGAAATATGTGGGAGCCATATGAATTTCCAGATTCCTCTATTGGTTATTGATCGGAGAAGTGTCTTGGTCATGTCCGCATAATTCACGAACCGTAGGGAGACACACTTAAGGATTCGATGTTGTTGAGTAGTTATGGAATGATGAGTAAGAGACCGAATGTTGTTCGGAGTCTCATATGGCATCCGGGATATCACGAGGATATCCGGAATGGTCCGGAGAATAAGATTCATATAAGGAAAGTCCTGTTTCGGAGTTCGGAAATGATTCTGGTGTTTTCACCAGGAATGTTCTAGAAGGGTCTGGAAGGTCCGACACTCCAGAGGGGAAGGGTACATGAACGTGTCATGACAATGTGGAATGGTTGCATCATGTACTAGGTCACTTGGCTGGGCAAAATAAAGGGAGAAATCAAATCCTAGTTTGAAAGTCAAACGTCAATTTGAAAAATTCAAACGGCAAGTTTGCTTGGTGGAGGGAGAGTAGGAAACCTACTTGGGGGGGAAGTCCCACTCCCTCCACCCGCCGGCCAAGGAGGAGGAGTTTGAGGAGGACTCTCTCCTCCTAGCCGCCTCCCTCCCACCTATAAAAGAAGGGGTAGGGCGCCCCCTACCCTCACACCCAAACCCTAGCCTCTAAGTCGCCAGCCACCTCCAAGCCGCCGCCTAGGGCCTCCTCTAACTCGGCGAGTTAGGGTTTCCCCAAACCCTAGCCACCGTCCAAGCCCTCCCCTTGGTGATCTAGGGTTTAGAGGGCACCAAGGGGAGGGCTTGGACGGCGGCTAGGGTTTGGGGAAACCCTAACTCGCCGAGTTAGAGGAGGCCCTAGGCGGCGGCAGCAGGAGGTGGCCGGCGACTTGGGGCTAGGGTTTAGGTGTGAGAGGTAGGGGGCGCCCTACCCCTCCTTATATAGGTGGGAGGGAGGCGGCTAGGAGGAGGGAGTCCTCCTCCAACTCCTCCTCCTTGGCCGACGGGTGGAGGGAGTGGGACTTCCTCCCCAAGTAGGTTTCCTACTCTCCCTCCACCAAGCAAACTTGCCGTTTGACTTTTTCAAATTGACGTTTGACTTCCAAACTAGGATTTGATTTCTCCCTTTATTTTGCCCAGCCAAGTGACCTAGTACATGATGCAACCATTCCACATTGTCATGACACGTTCATGTACCCTTCCCCTCTGGAGTGCTGGACCTTCCAGACCCTTCTAGAACATTCCTGGTGAAAACACCGGAATCATTTCCGAACTCCGAAACAGGACTTTCCTTATATGAATCTTATTCTCCGGACCATTTCGGATCTCCTCATGATATCCCGGATCCCATCCGAGACTCCGAACAACATTCGGTCTCTTACTCATCATTCCATAACTACTCAACAACATCGAATCCTTAAGTGTGTCTCCCTACGATTCGTGAATTATGCGGACATGACCGAGACACTTCTCCGATCAATAACCAATAGAGGGATCTGGAAATTCATATGGCTCCCACATATTTCTATGACTACTTTGCGATCGAATGAACCACTTACATACGATACCAATTTCCCTTTGTCTCACGATAGTTTACTTACCCGAGGTTTTGATCGTCGGTATCTCTGCATACCTAGTTCAACCTCGTTACCGATAAGTACTCTTTTCTCGTTCCCGTGATATGTGATCCCTTGTGATCCAGTCACATGCTTGCAAGCTAATTGGATGACATTCCACCGAGAGGGCCCAGAGTATATCTATCCGTCATATGGATGGACAAATCCCACTCTTGATCCATGTGCCTCAACCCATACTTTCCGAACACTCAATGCCACCTTTATAGCCACCCAGTTACGATGTGGTGTTTGATGTCATCAAAGCATACTTCCGGTGATGGTGATTAGCATGATCTCATGGTCGAAGGAATTAGGTTACTATGTATCAGAAAGCTTATAGCAAATGAACTATATTAAATGACTTGATCTTTATGCTATGCTTAACTATAGGAGTATGTCCATCACATCATTCTCCTAATGATATGACCCTGTTGTTAAGAACATCTCTATGTTCATGATCAGGAAACCATGGTCATATATTAACCAACAAGTTAGTTTAACAAGAGGCTTTACTAGGGACTCTTTTATGTTTACAAATCACACAAGTATTAATGTTTCCGGTTAATACAATTATAGCATGGTATGTAAACATTTATCATAAGTATGAAGATATGACAATAACCACTTTATTATTGCCTCTTGGGCATATCCCCAACAAGTTTTGGGAGGGATAAGAATTTTGAATCCCTCCCCCTTCTCCCTCTCTTATACTCTTCCACTCCTCCATCCTTCTTCTCCTCCACTTCTTCTCTCATTCTCCTCACCTTCTCCTCCTCCTCCTTCTCCTCCACCCCGGTGAGCTTCTCCTCCACCACCACCCCGGTGAGCTCCTCCTCCTCCTCCCACCTTCCTCCTACTCCACACCGGCGAGCTCCTCCTCCTCCCACCTCCCTCCTCCACCCCGGCGAGCTCCTCCTCCGGCGACCTTCTCCTCCTCCTCCTCCGGCGGCCTCCTCCTCCTCCGGTGGCCTCCTCCTCTCCTCCACCGGCGACCTCCACCTAATCCACCAGCGACCTCCTTCTCTCCTCCATCGGTGACCCCCACCTCCGGCGAGCACCACCTCCGGCCAGATCTGGCCGGCGTTTTTTTTGAAATTTGAAAAAAAAATTGTGGCGCATATTGGCCAAATGCGCCACAGAAGTTTGAGATCTGGTTTGGGACTTCTGTGGCGCATTTTGGCCATATGCACCACAGAAGTTTTCAGACTTCTGTGGCGCATTTCAATATGCGCCACAGAACTGAACTTTAGTGGCGAGATAACAGTGGCGTATCCCATATGACACAGAAGTCCCAAAATGGTGCGCCACTGATGGGCCTTTTCCTAGTAGTGAAGAAGGCAAACATTTTTTCTCTCTCCTCCAACTCAGAAATCATCCTGCATGGCATGGCTAAGATAAAACCGTTGTGCGTGTCCTTACCGTCTCACATGTTTATTTCCCACAACTACATAACACCGAGATCGATCGCACCGGTTCTTACTATCCTCTACACCGGGAGGCTCACCGATCGGTTTCTTATGGACCTCGCTATTGTGAGGGCGAGGCGCTACTGCTACAAGGGCGCACCAGCTTTGCTACCAGCAGGCACCGGCGTTCGTACATGGCCTCCATCAAGTTGTTGTGAGGCCACTGCAGAGGGCAGCCGTTGCTACCCGCGGTGATGGTCACCGATATTGCTACAAGTGGTCACCAGTGTTGCTACCTACGGGCACGAGCATTGGTACGAGGCTGCTGTTGCTGGTCGCCGCTGCTAAAAGCAGCCATCGATGTTGCTACAAGCAGGCACCTACGGTGCTACAAGCAGGCCTACGGCATTGCTCCGAGGCCTTTGTCATTGGACTACCGCAACTACAAGAGCTCAGGGCACGACTACAAGCGGGCATAGACGCTGCTAGAAATGGTCAGCGACGTTGCTCCAGGGCCGCTATCGTCAAGCTGCATAATTTCTACAAGTGCTCATCAGCATTGCTACAAGCAGGGACCGGCGCTACTACAAGAAGACATCAGCGCTGCTACAATTGGTTACCGGCGTTGCTGCAAGCGACAACGACGGTACTGTCATGAGAGGCGGCAAGGCTTCGAGCAAGGTGCTTCCTATGGGAATGGTGGTGATGCTGCCAAGGGACGTCGCCCCCGGCGGAGCCGGGCGAGGTCAGGGACTTCCTGTGCATAGAGAGGGAGGACACAGGGATAGCCCTTGCCTTTTCTGGAAGCGTGGGGTTGTGGGGGATGTTCCGTTCATTTTTTCGTGTTTGTGGGCCTAGGTGACACATGTCGAGTGCTTGAGGTGACACATGTGTGGGGTTGCCTTTTCTTTCTTTTGACAATCAATACCAAGTTATATTAATAGAAGCAAATAATACATGATAGAGATATGTAAGCCGACTCTAATGATTATAAAATAAAGTCTAAAATAAACTAGCAAATCTTAGAGGTCTTCCTATTCTCGGTGCTTCTCCAACGATTACATGGGGTTGCCTTTTCTAGAAGCATGGTATCGGTGCTACTAATCCTGAGGACGACGCTCAACACAATCCAAACGAGTACTCTCAAAAAAAGAGCGGGGCCATGAGATTTTTACATACACGGTAAACAACGACTTCAAGTAAAAAGCCGTCGAGCTTCTCCCCCAGAACCAATAGAGGAGAACAAAAAAAGGACCCGTCCGCGTCGCCCCCCCCCCCCCCCCCCCGCTCGGGCGACCGGCGGGCAAACCCTACCCCCGCCACCGCGCCCCCAACCTCTCTCCCCCTTCCCCGCCATCGCCGGCGGCCGCCGCAGGGCAAAGCCCCTACGATGTCGATGGCGGCGGGCCCCTCTACAACGACGCGACCTCGATTTGGCGGGAGATCAGGCGGCGGTGGCGGGATTCTCGGTGGCGTGGGCTCGATTGGGGACGGCTGGGCGCTGGTGGCGGTGGTCTTCAACGGCGCCGGCGTGCACCACCCCAGCGTGTCGCGGTGAGGGCGCTCCCCCCATCGGTGCTGGCCGGCGCGGGGATGTGCGATGGCGGCGGCGCGGCATGGGACCTGGCGGCAGAGCACGGCTTGGGTCAGTGGGAGCTAGGCGAGGGCAAGGCCGACGCCGACTGTGCTGACCAGCGGCAGCACCCTGGTCGTAGCAGTGCTGCGGTGGGGGTGGTCTGGCCCGATATGGACCGGATCTGGGCCTGCTGGGCCTACGGGTTGATCTAGACCGGATCTAGGTTGACCGGCCCTGCTGTGACACCCGGTCAGCGACCACCTCAGGGTGGATGGGGGTTGTCCCTCCTACTGGGCTGCTACGCGCCTGGTGTGGCTATAGTCTGGTGTGCTTGCCTCCTCGACCATTCCGGTGGTCCTGCCATATGAGGCTTGTCGGGGCTTGGGCTCGAGTGCGGGGATGCCGGGGCGGCGGCCCTGGAAGGTGGTTTTCTCAGGCGCACCTCCGGCGGTGGTGGCTCCGGGAGGTGGCGTGCGCTGTCGTGTTTTTCTTGCGGCAGTGTTCTTCAGCAGGCGGCGTCCCGGTGGTGATCTGGATGGCGGCGGGGCAAGGGCGCTGCTGATTGGTGGCGGTGGTGACAGAGACGAGCTTGGCTGGCGGCTCCAAACCCTAGCTCTGGACCCATTGGGTCCAGCGTGGGTCTGGGCGGGCTAGCTCGCCCTCAGGTCACCGCCATGGTTGGTGAGGGGAATGCTTCGGGACAGGGGGAGCGATGATGCCAATGTGTCTGCTGCAGCGCGACGGTGGGGGCTTCACGAGCCCATCCTGGGCTCGGCCGGGCCTAGTTGGCCTGGTATGCTCCTGCTGTTGCGTCCGGTCTGCTACCGCCTTAGCGGTGAAGGTCGATCCCTCCCACGCGGCAGCGGCTCCGCTACCCCTGCCCTCGGTGGGTTTCTCGAGTCGGCCAACCTCGTGGTGTTTGCCATGGTGAGACCCCAATGAAGACAGCAAGAACGTTTGGGCGCATGTTGGCGGACGACGAGTTGGTGGAGTGCCGGGATTGGTTGGGGTTTGGGCCGTTGGGGGGTCGGGAGAAATCTTGGTCGGCATGGCTGGCGCCGGCGCGGCGACATCTGCGGGTGCCGCCTTCCTTCTTGAAGGGCTCCGAATGTACCCTCTTCTCTCTCCCCTGCGTGTACCGGGAGAAATCCTAGGAGAAATTCGGGCAGCAGCGTCGTCAGCGTCGTTCCCCTTCTTGAAGGTGTTGCTTGGTACACGGCAATCCGGAGGCATAGGATAGTGGTGGGACTGCTTCGGTGGGCACGGCGGTTGTGTGTCCTTGTCGGTGGTCGATCCAATGTTGTCGTGCATTTTTTTCTCTTTCTTTCTTTTGTATTTTCTCTTGGGCTTTTGCTTGTGTTGTTCAGCCCCAGCAGTGTTCAGTCTTCCTTTGGGCGATGTGCTGTTTGGCCCAGCAGCGGTCTCACGTGTGTGCTTTATTTATAAAGCGGGACAAAAACCTGATTCGAGAGAGAGAGTAAATAACCGTCGATATAGACCGAATTTTGCGGATATCAACTGTGTGCATTTCTATTGACGGCCTTCTTTCTCATCCCTCTCCCTTCCACCTCACACTCTCTCTGTTCCAAATTATAAAATGTTTTAGAGTTTTTTAAAGTGTACGTGTCTCGATATCTTTTTAATGTGTAGGTTCGGATCAAAACAGATGAACCTACACACTAAAAAACTAGATACACGTATTTTAGAAAAAGCTACTAAAAACACTAGATACATGTATTTCGAAAAAACTAAAATATTTTATATTTTAAAACAGAAGGGATATGTCACTGGTTTTACATACAGCTGATTTGTACTGCCGTAGGAAACCACCCCGATAGATACACGTGCGTGAGATGTACTGTCGTCTCTTTTATATACAGCAGCGCCATGGTAAGTAACCCCATTTGTACACCCACTTGATCAGCACAAGCGACTAAAAATATCAAGAGTCAAATATCAACCCCACTCCCCATCTCGGCAGCTCCGGCCTGTTCCCCCACAAACTAGCAAGCAGCAACGCCACAGGCCGTCGAGTATGGTCACGAGCGGGATAGGATCATCGCTTGCTTTCCCATGGGAGGACCAGCAGCTGGCGCTCTACGCGGTCGCCGGCGCCGCCCTGGCGTGGTGCGCCGTGAGGGCGGTGGAGTGGGCGTGGTGGAGGCCCCGGCGGCTGGAGCGGGCGCTGCGGTCGCAGGGCCTCCGGGGCACGGCGTACCGCTCCCTGGCCGGCGACGCGCCGCTGCTGGTGCGGCTCAACAAGGAGGCCCGGTCCCGGACCTTGCCGCTGGGCTGCCACGACGTCGTGCCGCGAGCGTTGCCGCTCTTCCACCAGGCCATGAAGGAGCACGGTGCGTCTTCTACCTCACTTCGCTTTCTTTCTCTTCCTTGACCGCGACCCGTCCGTGATGTTCGCTAGCTGCATTAGTTTTAGTTTACCCTCGGCGAACGGTCAAAAAACACGTGCACACGAAAAGATACTCACTTTTAATAATTATTAATGGTGGCCTGGAGTATCATTTTCTGAATAATTGGATAACCCTGTCATCATGACAGAGTGCAGTTTTGTTGTTAATTTAAGATAAGCTATAAGAGGATATAACTGGACAATAGAAGATCATCCTTCTATTACTCTGGATATAACGGACACTGCTAATATGATGATGACTAGCCCTGCTTAGATATCACTATTCCTTTTTAATGGATGCGTCAGGTTTGGTGGTAGTACACGCTAATTAACTGCCTATGAAATCTAATGATCTAGCAACATCTTTGGTATAGTAGTCCCCCACACTCGACAAACCGAACGATATACTCCCACTCACACTTAACAATGCTCAACTTAGATAAATGATCCCAACGTTCTTATTTTCAGTTAGTCTGACAATTGTTCCACATAGATTTTCTTTTGAATGGTTACTCTACATAGGTAAATCGACTAACTGAAAATGGAAACTCAAACGTGTGCATTTACAAACTAAAGAAGTGCCAACAAGCTTCAACCTACATGGCAAAATCGGCTGACAGGTAAAATGTCCATCACTTGGTTTGTGCCGGTGCATAGAGTGACCATCACAAAGCCTGAACTGGTTCAAGAAGTTCTGTCCAATAAGCATTATTTTACCCTCGGCGAAAGGTCAAAAACATGTGCCCACGAATGGATTCCCTTTTAATTATTTCTGGTGGAGGATTATCTTGCTTGGATGACCCTGTCACGAGGGAGGCAGTTTTGTTGTTTATTTATATAAGAGGACAATAGAAAAGCATCTCTCCGTTGCTCTGTGACTTGCGACGTAAGCTAAATTTTATCCGCACGAGGCTTAAAATGTCATGGTCGAATGGCTTACAAAAGTCAAGAAGTGCGCGGTTGGGTGTGCTAAATATTACATTTGCAAGATGCTTAAAGTGTCAAGGTCGAACGGCTTACAAAAGTCAAGAAATTCTCGGTCGGATGTGCAGTTTAGAGTATACCTTTGTCGGGGCAATTAGATCGTCGGCATTTCGATGCTTTATATTATGTGTTTGAAAACAGAATGGATGTTCCACTGACAAGTAGGTTCATACGATGATCTCTTATTTTGCTAAATGTTATTCGAATGATGCTTAAAGTGTCAAGGTCGAATGGGCTTAGAAAAAACAAGAGATGTGTGGTCGGATGTGCAGTTTATTAGAGTATAGATTTGTCTGGGCAATTTGGTCGTCAGCAATTAAATGATTTATTATTTGTTGTAAAAAAAAAAGTTTCACTGACAAGTAGGTTCATATGATGATGTCTTTGCTACCCAAAATTTGGATGCCATTTGTTCCGCACATCACTACTCCATCGTAGGAGTAGATAAGAACAATAATGATGTTGACAAGAAAATTCGATGCTGCATGATTGAATCCAACGCCTTACTCCTATTGGCTATGCTAGTAGACAGCATCCTCCCACATGAGAACGACCAACTGTGTGCTTCGCTGTTTTCCCCTTCCTTCTAAAGTTAAGAAATTGAAAACACAAAGACGACCAGGATTAACAATAGCCTTTTGGTTTGGGGGATGTTTGGAGGGCACGAAAGGGTATCGGCTAATTTTGGCCGTCCTTGTATTTTCAGTTTCTTATGTTTGTGAGGAGGGGGAAGACTCTGAAGTAAAATTCTTTACCTAGATAGTTGATCCCAACGTTTTTATTTTACTGACAGTCCATTAGCTATCATTGAAATCGAATGTTCTAGCATTGTAAGATAAAAATAAATTGACTAATTGACGATGAAAACTCAAGCGTGTGCATTTACGAACTAAAGAACCGCGAACAAGCTTCGGCGTAATCTGCAAAATGGCTTTGACAGGTAAAACGTCGATCACTTGGTTCGGACCTGTGCCTAGAGTGACCATCACAAAGCCTGAACTGGTTCAAGAAGTTCTGTCCAACAAGTTCGGCCACTTCGAGAAGCTCACGTTTGGCCGGCTTCAGAGGATGCTGCACAACGGCCTGGGTAGCCACGAGGGACAGAAATGGGCCAAGCACAGGAGGATCATCAACCCTGCCTTCCATCTGGACAAGCTCAAGGTCATATGTATTTCTGCTCTGTTGTCGACAGGACGAACTGGCTATGGTTGGCCGTGGTCTCTTAGCTAGACCATTGCTCGGACTTCAGACTAACAAAATGTGTGTTCCATTTTCAGCGCATGTTGCCGGCTTTCGCCGAATGTTGCACGGAGCTGGTGCACCGATGGGAAGGTCTAGCCGCCGGCGATGCGCCGTGCGAGGTCGATGTGTGGCCTGATATGCAGAACCTGACAGGGGATGTCATCTCCCGCGCCGCATTCGGCAGCAGCTACAACGAGGGCAGGAGGATATTTGAGCTTCAGGGGGAGCAGGTCAAGCTCGTTGTGATGGCCATGAACACCATACATATCCCTGGTTACATGTGAGTTCTTTGTTACTCTCCTTCTGCGTTTAAATACTCTGTCTGGCAAATCAATAATACTAGTAGTTTGTATGGCTCGAAGATTGTACTGCTGATGCACCCTTTTTCATGTGCAGGTTCTTGCCAACCAAAGCCAACCGGAGGATGAAGCAGATTGCTGCGGAGATCGAGGCGATCCTGAAAGGCATCATCGCCAAAAGAGAGAACGCCATGAAATCCGGCGAAGCTACGAGCGACGACCTTCTTGGGATGCTGCTGGAGTCGAACATGGAAAACTGCAGGGGAGATGGCGGCTCGAACGCCGGGATCACGACGGACGAGCTGATCGGAGAGTGCAAGATGTTCTACTTCGCCGGCGCGGAGACCACGTCGGTGCTGCTCACGTGGACCATGGTCCTGCTCTGCATGCACCCGGAGTGGCAGGACCGTGCCAGGGAGGAGCTCGTGCTTGTCTTCGGCGCCAGCACGCCAGATTACGACGGCCTAAGCCGCCTGAAAATCGTAAGAAGAAAACACCATGAATGAATCTAAGGTCGAATGTTACGTCATGTACTAACTGTAAACCCCGTTTTCAGGTGACCATGGTGTTGTACGAGGTGCTGCGGCTGTACACGCCGCTGACGGTGCTCCACCGCAAGACGTACAAGCCGATGGAGCTAGGCGGCGTCAGGTACCCGGCGGGCGTGGTGCTCGCGCTGCCATTGCTGTGCGTACACCACGACAAGGATCTCTGGGGCGCGGACGCTAGCGAGTTCAGGCCGGAGAGGTTCGCCCAGGGGATCTCCAAGGCGTCCGCCGACGTGCCGGCGTTTTTCCCCTTCAGCTGGGGCCCGCGGGTCTGCGTCGGCCAGAACTTCGCGCTGCTCGAGGCCAAGATGGGGCTCGCCATGATTCTGCAGCGGTTCTCCTTCGAGCTCTCGCCGTCCTACAGACACGCGCCGTTCCCCGTCGGCATGCTGCAGCCAGAGCACGGCGCGCAGGTCAGGCTCAGGAGGCTTCCGTGAGCTGCATATCGCAAAATCAGTTGCCAGCTTGAACTGCATGTGTGCGAGGTTAACTTTGTAGTATGGAGTATATTTGTGTAAGAATAAGTGGTTCGCTCTATTAATTAATTAGCAAAGTGGTAGACAACATATTTTAATGTCTGTATAATTATTTCTAGAAACATTTGGTTAAACGAAATGAAATCTAGTAATGTACTAGAAGAGAAGTCCATCTGTAACATACAGTACACACTTTGTTTGTTTTAATAGTTAACAACCCATGCAATCTACAAATGGGTGTGCAACATAGTCTACGAATACATACTAATATAGTCAATCGATACATAATAATTCCAATCATTTCAAATAGAATCTTATCTATTTAGAGGGATTACAGATGCGCAATGCAAGCTAGCTACCTCCTCCAATTCCAATCAACATTCCTCATTTGCACTAAAACTCAGTCTTCGGACGAGAGACGAGAGAATTCGAAACCACCCACATGTACTCACATGTTTCTCCCCTGAAACTGTGTGTGTCATCACGAAACGGTGGCGGTCATGTGTAATCGGTCCTTCCGGGCCAATCCTTGTGTAACATCCCAAAAATATGAAACAATGATCATCAAACTCTAATCACTAAAGTTAGGGTTAACAAAAACTTTGATTAAACAAAAACAAAATGAATGCATGTGTGTATATGATGATTTGATGAATGCATGAATGGACTTGTGTGATTAACCTAAATAGTAAGGAATGGTTCAAAGATGAATATAACATCATATAAAACATTTTTAAGCAGAAACAAATCAAGAGAAAATCACAAACAATTCAAATAAGGCAAATGGTCATGTTTGCCAATCTTGCTCACTAGGTCACTTTGAGTGTTTCTAGTCCAAGATTTTAAACAGAAACTTTTCCAATTCTTTTGACCCCTTGCAGGACCAAACAAAAGTGAATCAAAGCCACCTTTTAAACTTGCAGAAACATTAAGCAACCCCATTCAAATGACAATTCAAAATTGAATTTTTAACATACGTGAAGATCACACCTTTTCAAAACCTAACCAAACCAGTGCACCTTAACAAATCCAACTAACCAGATAATCCCTAATATGTGCCTAGTAAACCCATCAAGTTTGAATCCAAAATTCAAATTTGAATTTCGTCAAACACTTTGCCGGCAGCAAACAAACAAACACAAAACACTATAGTGAGCAGTGATCAATGCCTAACTTGCTCCCTCTATAGCTTACTCTACACTCCCAGTAGATGATCAAAGTGATCTAACTAGCTTTAGCACCACTATGAGCAAGCCTAGCCATTAATGGTGAGCATGTCGAGAGCACCATTGTCACCCCCATGTCGCCAGCGAGCTAGAGGAAGAACTAGCCTCGCCAACCTTGTTTGGGACACGCCACACCGTCCACCGCCACTCGCTGTCCAGGCCCCGAGCACAGCCAGCCACTGGACCACCCAGAACGCGCGCGACCATTCTCTCTGCGACTATGTCGGGAGCGCGCCAGAGCGTCGCGCTCGACACGCTCGCACAAACCACTCGCCGCCCTCGCCGCTTGCAGACGTGATCACTAGCACCCCAGCACCCCGCCAGACATCCTCGTTCGCCGCCGCGCGGACCACGCACGCTATACGCCATTTAAATCACCGTCGGACCCGCCCAGAGCGCCGCAACATTCCGACCGTTCAGCACCGCCCCACGCCGCAAGACCACTCTGTTGAGCTTCGTCAGGGAGCACAACACCGCCCCTACTGTCGCCCATGCCGTTAGCTCGCTGTGCAGCCGACCCCAATGAGCTCAGCCCGCACCCTTCGGTCCCCCTCAACCACTATAAAGGAGACCTCCCCCGCTCGTTTTCTTCACACCAGTTCACTCCTCACCTCTCACTGATCACACCCACTCACCCCCGGAGCAAGGCGAGCACCAGATGGCCGGAATTTCACCGAAGTTCGCACTGCAAAGGAGGAGAGGCGCCGTCGATTGGAGCCGCCCCAGGAGAAGCTGACGGTACCAGGAGAATCGTCGTCGTCGACTTCGTCGTTCGCCCCGGTCGCCGACCATCGCCTGAGCCCCGGTGAGCCTCCCATGACCCCCACCTGCCGCGCTAGGGTTCTGTCTCGTCGGCGCTGCCCGACGTGGACGATGAACCAGAGCCGTTCGATTAGAGTTAGATCCTATGATCCTAATCGTCCCATACCGCTTCGCCACTCGTTGTCTCACTGACGAGTGGGGTCGCTCACTTAACCATCCCGCGCGTGTGCTGTGCGTAGTGGGCCAGCCCAGTTAAACATCCCGCGCGACCCACTAATTCAAATTTAGTTTTATTCATTTTATTTCAAACCCAGTTGTGTCCCAAGATTTAAAAATCAACCTAGCTCGATTTACTGAACCAAAATGCATGAAACCAATTTTGTTAGAAAGGTACTGGAATGCTTAATCAAAGACCGCTGGATTCAAATCATTTTGAATTGTAGATCACCCATGGTAAAAATAACAAGACAAAAGCTTTTCTGCATTCAACCATTTTTAAAAATTTAACCATAAGAGATTTTGAGTTGATTCCAACTCTCAAAAATCATATTTAACCATACCTTTCAGAATATATAAAAATATATATGTTTACTTACAGAAATAATGATCAAGTAATAAAAGAATGCCACATAGGCATTTCTAGTCACTTTAATTAATTAAAATAAAAAGGTTAAACCTTATTAAATTGTGACACCACTTTAAATCATATTCCCATGTACTGAAATATATGGTGATGACATGTGTCAACATGATCCCATGTTTGAGTTGGAGAATATTAAATCTTAAGTAGTTTTTCAATGAGTAGAAATTACTTTTCTCAAATAAAATAAATGGGACAAGTGCTTTAATCTTGTAATGTTAGTGATGATGCTAGATCATCTAGTGTGAACCTTTGTGTGATGATTAGAAATAGTTAAGCAATGTTTGGTGATTGTGTACCTCATATTTATTTATAGACACTAGTACCGACCAAGGATACGAGGAGGAAGGAGGATACTACAAGGAAGAAGCCGAGGAGAACTTCAACCACTGCTCTGCACAAGGCAAGCTAACACTTGCAAGATACCCTACTTATGCAAGCTACTGCTTGCTTGTTACTATGCCAACTATATGCCTTAAGCATATGTGATCATACCCACTTGACACACCATCCTAGTTTTACTTGCAAGCTTAGTATTTTATTTTCTTTATTAAAAGCTTTCTATCATAAGTTTACTTCGTGACTTATAGATTCTAGAAAGATATTTGAAGGTAGCATAAAGAACATAAAATTTGGCCTAAGTTAGAAAATCTTGATGTCATCCTAAGGCATAAGATTGAACTCAGTTAATCCCCACTGGTTTATTACCCCTCATTAGTATTTACCCCCACCTGTATATGCTAGTGCTAAGCATAAAATTTGATCAACTTTAGATGGGAATACTTGGTGAAAATGGTTATGAAAACCTTAGAATGATGAGTCATTCTACTGAAATGTTTTGACATGTGTTTCCGAACGCCAAATGATTTTGATGATGAAAATGTTAAGGCATGAGCCTTACCCCTTTATAAAACTGATGGTTGTCTGGATACGATATCATTCCAATTTTACCGTACAACCACAATACCCGAAATTTGGGTAGGGCTTGACTGAAAATTTATATACCATAGTATGGGTTCCCTTGCGGCCAAGGTCTGAGCTGAGGCTACCTTGTGAAGATTGTCCACCTGTGCAGTACCCAAGATGACAGTGAGTCATGGTTGGGAGACCAAACTCATAGGAGAGGTGCCTATACTAGGGCATGTAAATAAAAAGGTTAGGATTGATTATCCGCATACTGAGTATGGTGAATTCAGGATTGTTCCTGACGGATGTATCGAATGTTATGGTGAAAGTGTACAATCTCTGCGGAGTATCAAACTATTCGAATAGTCGCGTCCGCATTTATGAACAGTTGGAGTGGCCATATTGTTCCCCCGTCAGATGTTTTCAAAAGGACTTATGAAATGATTTGTGACTTTGACTTGACCACAACAAAGTTGTGATATGAAATTCAAGTTCCTACTTAGGTGTTATAAAATTTTCAACTAGCTTTCTTTGCTTCTGAACTTAGTAGAGGTAAATTTGACTTTTTGTAAAACAACCCTAGAGCTTAGTATCCTACTACAAGAACCCCTTCACTTGTTAGTATTATTTTGCGAGTACTTAAAGAGTACTCATGGCTTTGTCCCTGGCTATTCCCGTAGCCAGACTATGAAGAGGAGTATCAGGAGGACGGACAGCAGGAAGGTTACGACAACTAGGATCATCTCCCATTGTTAGCATTGCCTGTGACCCTGAAGATGGAGCTTCACCTACGCTATAGTTACTATTACGTTTTTCCGCTGCTTGAATTGTATTAAGAACTGGATCATGAGATCCTTATTTGTGTAAGACCTTATGTATGGTTTGTAGTGGATGATGTACTCTGATATCCAATCTGTTATGTCTCGCAAAAATGGTAATCATGGGATTGTGATGTATGTCATAACAGGCATCTGTGATTAAAAATCCGGGTGTTGACAAGTCGAGATGACAAGGTTGCTTTCTACTCGTCTCGTCGAGCTCCTGAATTCCAGGGACGATGTCTAGAACATCCTCTAGGTGGATGATGACCTGGTACTTGCACGTCATCTGTCACTTTACCTTTCTGGTAACCTTCACCTCGTACATCTTTAGAACAGAATCTGCATCTTTCATCCACGTCTTTACCTCGCTAATCCATCTGTCGCTCGGTGGCACAATCTCCACCAACTTGACGCCAAGGCTATTAACAACCTGCTTGAGGGCCCCTGGTACCCACACATCCAAAGGGAGCAAGTCAAATCCGAGTTTTGAGAGGAAACAAAGCTGCCCCAAGCGATCATCCCACTCACAGGTGCGATGACAACAGAGGAAGCTCATTCTCTCCAACACCCAAATGAACGAGAAGAATGCAAAACATGCTCATAGTGTGAGCTAGACTCAACCCTAACAAATAAATTGAAGGGATGCGTGCATACCTCAATCTTCACTGCCTAACGTCTGATCCGAAACTGAGATCTTAAGGACAAAAGTAAGCCCGCCGACGACATGGCAGGCCATATCGACAACTCGGTGGTTATGAGAGCGTTGGTCGTCGAACTCTTCTGTTAGGGCTACCATTCCTAGGGTGTGAGCCAGAACGCGGTTGCCTGAGGCCGTTCGCAGCTCCGGTTCTCCTGGCGGGTCGTGCTCCTCCATGGGAGAGGGGCCAACCAAGGGGGAGCGGTAGGGCGGTGACGCCGAGATCTTATCTAACGAGCGGGACAACAAAGGCGACAACAAGCTCTGATTAGGTGTGTGGGAGAGCGACTGCCCGTGTCGGAGAGCCACGACGAGTTCCGATCTGGAGAGGTGCAGTCGTAGCTGAGCTTGGGATTTTGGGAAGGAGGTAAGAGGAGAGAAGATGACTGGTACAGACGGCGGTCAACTAGTCCACAACGACATAAAGTAACAGCAAAATAGTGACAGAGTGAGCCAAAAAAGAGATAATGGGAGCTACTCACGGTCGTAATTAAATTTAACCATGTTCAAACCTTTTCCTTCTAGACCAAGTGCTTGCATTTATGTTTAATTGTTTTATCTCGATTTAGCCCCTCTCGATAATTTTCACAACTCTTTGATCCCGCATGTACAATTACATGCAACCCGTCCCTTAGAGCACATGTTCTTCGGTCATGCTTCTCCCACAAAGAAACAGAGGCGTCGGTCTAGGGTTCTACACTAGCCGCCGCCACCATCTGCATGCTCCTTGCCGTCTACGACCGGAATCGACGGTCACCGCCTCCTCTGCTTGCCTTCTCAACGGTGGGAGGGGGTGGGGACCTCGGACCTGCACTCGGCGTTGTTGAAGGGTCCCTAAAGTTAGAGTTTGGTCAACCGGCATCGGCACTATGGTGGCTATGGCAGCGTCGTGTGAGACAAGAATAAGTTATACCCGCCTCCTCTTCCACCTCGCCGACAACGATCTTGCCGCTGGCGTTGAGGAGGGCAGAGAATCGTCTGGTTGCTGCTTCCGTGGATTGGTGGATCTCGTCCAGTCTACGTGTGTTCTAGGTTTGATGCTAGAAGTTTCAGGTCAATTCAAGGGTTTAATGGCGACAACTTCAGCTCAGGGGTGCTGATCCTTACAACTTATTTGGTTGAGGGGAATTGAACCAAGGGAATGGGAGTTTGAGGTAAAAGTACTTCTCATCCGCTGATTGTTTCGAGGGAATGGAAGTTAAGGAGGGAATTGAAAAGGAATTCACCTAGTAAAACACCCACAAATCTCATATCTGGAGAGGACGGGTAATTAAGACGGGGAAAGGGAATTAGCCTTAAATTCCCATTCCTCTTTCCTACACTTGCCAAACACGCGGTTAGGGGCACGTGCGCGAAGACTTGCCGACTGTCATCACGTGCCGGATCCGATAAGCGGCGCGTCGGCAGCTCGCTCTAGCAACAGTAGTGGTCGTTAGGTGATGCAAGTATCTCGATATAATTTTTATTATGTTTAGGACCCTTTGTACTTATTGTAAACTCATAAAATAGATCAGATCTTTTTCATGAAAAAAAAAACTTCATGAGCTTAAAAGTGAATCGCTCTTTTCAGAGACGTGAGTTCCGTGTCATTTTTTTTCTGAGTGAAAGTTTTGGGTCATTTTTTTGGGATATAATCCGTGTCATCTGCTGGACTTAACACTGGGAACAAGTCGGTGGAGGCACTGGAAACAGAAAACGGGCCGAGTATCTCTTTCTTTTTTCCCAGACTACTGGGCTAACCTATCTTTGGGTCCCTGATCACAACCGACAAGCAAAAAGACATCCACAGCCACGGTCCACAGCCGACATTTTTCATTTCGAGCCACGGTCCACAGCCATCACTTAAATCGACAAGCAAAAAGACATCCGAATGATGAATTTAATCACTTCACTTGGACACTCGGTGAAGCACATGCACATGGCAGCCGTTGTCCGCTGCGCGCTCTTTTTGTCATCGTGTCCTTGGTTTTGATCGAGTCGTTAGATTGATAAATTGATTCTGGGATGAGTATGTAGGAAGGACCCCAAAGTAACGAAACCGCTGCTGTACAACTTTCTCCAAAAGCTTTTAATCTGGGCCGTCCAATGAGATCTGGGCATTTCCGACTCGCAACGGCAATGTATGTAGTAGTCTCAGTAGTTTTTCTTGTTCTTGGTCCGGCCCTAGCTGAAACGAACAAGCTGGCAGCGTTGTTGCGAAGCTAGCTAGCAGAATGTGGTACACTACATTATACTATTAAGGAGAACAAAATCTCTATGGATCTCAAGCGTGCAATAATGCTTGTTATGATGGCCCTGGCCGCACCTAGTAGGCTAGTAGGCACGAGACAAATCCGGTATCGTCTCATCATCTCCTGCTCCTTTTTCAGCCTCGCGCGAGCGTGATGGCAGGCATGATGAAAAAGATTGCTTGCTAATTGTTTAACTCGAGCAGTTAACATGACTATACCTAGGCTAGTGTGCGTGGTTCATTCATGGTGTCTGAGTGACTAGACTCAGTAATCAACACGCTCGAATTTGTATAAGGTTTAGTGCAACTAAAGGTTGCTGGCTAAGTTGGTAGGTGGTAGGTACGCATGGCATGTTCCTGCTATCTTGTACACACATACATGGCCTTGCTTCTTCTTGGCTCGGCGAGTGTCGGCCTGTCGCTACATGTTGGTTCAATGGTTCCCCTTATTCTAGGGAAATGGCCGCCAAAGTCAAAATGAGCACATGCACGCATGTTAAATCAAAATCAGCAAATAATTGGATATCCTCTCTCACTTGCGGTTTCGGACACCATAGTTTCACATAAGACGGTTCAGCCCTCCTTAAAATATTATTCTTCATGCTCCATCGTCTTCCAACCTCATTTGTGCTGATTTTTTTTTACAAATATACCTCTCTGCACACCTTCAATGTCAAAAACACATCCTCACAAAAGATATTATCAAAACTGAGCATACGTTCAGCCATGCAGACTCGCGGGAGGTTCTTCCCGCCATTTGGACCGACGGAAGGTGCATTCAGTTACATGTAAGGCCAACATACATTAGAATTTACTCAGGTCATGCATGTAAAAGTAGAGCCCATACCAGCGTGGAGCAACGGAGCGCCTCGAACCAAGACGCGAGCCCGCAAGCATGCACCTCCCGCCACCTGACAACGTCCAGGCCCACCACATTACGCCAAACCCTGTGGCGGGAAGGGCCCTCCGCCTGTCCACATGGCGGTATGTGCCTTCTGTAAATTTGATTGACTTGCATAATATTATTGTTTGAGGGGTATAGAGTATATATGAGGGTACAAAACTTGCCGGCCAAGATTACTTAAACCGACTCTAAAACAAACTCTAACAAATCAAAACCGACTCAACATTGTCTAGTCTAACATCACCCCGCAGTCTCATCGGCGAGCTCAACGACGTTGAGACTGGATCGTATGTCAATGAATGGTGCAGTAGCAAGCCCCTTGGTGAAGATGTCAGCAAATTGCGTCGTGGTTGGAACATGAAGAACACGAACTTGTCCAAGAGCAACCTTCTCGCGAACAAAATGTATGTCGATTTCAATATGTTTCGTCCTCCGATGTTGAACTGGGTTGCCCGTCATATAAACTGCAGAGATATTATCACAATACACAATGGTAGCCTGCTGAATTGAGCGATGAAGCTCGGCAAGAAGTTGACGCAACCATACTGTTTCTGCAACCACATGTGCAACAAAGCGGTACTCAGCCTCAGTAGACGAACGAGAAATCGTTAGCTGACGCTTAGAAGACCAAGAAATCAAATTATTGCCAAGAAAAACGCAGTAACCAGATGTGGGCCGACGAGTCTCAATACATCCAGCCCAGTCTGCATCGGAATATGCTGTCAAAGTTGTTGGGGAAGAAGAATTAATATGAAGGCAATGATCAAGAGTTTCTTTGAGATATCGAAGAATTCTTTTGACTAGATTATAATGAGGAAGGCGTGGATCATGCATGAAAAGGCATGCTTGTTGAACAGCATAGGAAATTTCAGGATGTGTAAGAGTGAGATATTGAAGTGCTCCTGCGAGACTTCGATATAGAGTGGGATCATAGAATGATTCGCCGGTAGAAGAAAATTTAGAAGTGGTGTCGATGGGGGTGCGGGATGGTTGGCAGTCCGACATGCCGGCACGAGAGAGAAGATCGAGAGTATATTGCCGTTGAGAGAGAAAAAGGCCAGAAGAATCACGAGTTGCAACAATGCCTAGAAAATGATGAAGCACACCGAGATCAGTCATAGAGAATTCGTGTTGAAGACTAGAGATGATAGAGTTGAGAAAAGTTGGGGTGGAGGTTGTTAGAATAATGTCATCAACGTAAAGGAGGAGATAGGTGTAACATCCCAGCATTAGATCCTAGATATAAGCTGAACCCAGATGTGTGCATTGCATTCATGCATAGAAAATCCGAATAATTTTCGCGCTTTTAAAACAAAACTTGTCAAAGTGATAAGCGCTTTTAAAACAAAACTTCTCTTAACTTGATGGAATTGAAGTAGATCATCAAGTTAACTGTGATAAGTTCTAATATGAATTTTGCTAAAACTTTATTTGGTTAAACATGAATAGGCCTAAGGGTAGACCAGATATAATAAATGTCACTCATAATACTTTGCTTAAATAATTCATATATGATCCTTAAGGGATCATCCATACTATTCATCATACCAACCTATGAATACTAAGTTAAGATGACCACTAGAATAATAAAATGTAATGTTTAGTGCTGACCTAACTTAATATCTGTTGTTCATCAATGTTTAGGAATCAACTATTGATGCATCCATTCTTAACCTATCAAGTATTTGATCATAACACAACTTACAAATAAGTGTCTACAAAGAAACAACTAAGAAGAGGTAAATAGTGATGCTAGTTTTATATGTCATTTAGTTGATAAGAATGATTGAAAAGAATCCAATCAATGAGATAGTTGATGGAACTAAATCCTTCCTTGATAGAAAAGAAGATTGCAAGGATTAAGTCTGAAGATAGTTACTAGGAGTAATCCTATTGGATCAAGTAGGTATAGTTAATAAATTATATCTCTTAATCCAATAGAGCTAAACAGAAGATAATTTCAAAAAAACTATGAGGTTGTATTGATAATGGCCTTGATTAGCCAACTGGAAACCTAAGCCATGATGATCAAAGGATTCTAATGATCATGTCTTATTCACCAAGACTAAATGCTTATATCATGTATAAGTGACCCTGGTGGATAGAATATTATTGAACCCTAGTAAAGATATACTATCTTAGGTTAACCATTACAAATCACAATAATATTATGTAAGATTGGTGTATTAGTTGCTAGAATAAAAATAGTACCATATGATTAAATTCAAACAAATATAGTATGGAGTTATAGAAGTAGTGTTATTCATATTAAAGGATAGTTAACTTTAGAGAAAGGTGGTTGGATGCATACAACTAATAGAGATACATTATTAATAAATGATTAAGGAAGAGTATGAGTGGAGTTTGAAGGAACTATATGATGGATGGAAGGCTATCAATAGTAGAATAGTAGATGCAATCATGCATGGATATGAATAAGTTATGAACTATTTTAGTATCAAATCCATTGGATTCATTCTTGAGTTTAGAAGAATGATATATGAATAATAAGATTTAAATGACTAAAGCTCATCATGTTAATCATGATGATGGATAGGAAAAAGTACTATATCTAGGAAAGGAATTCCTTAATTAGAGATCCAAGATTGTGAAATATAGTTATATGTTATAAATCATTTTCCTATTTAATCTCGGTAAGCAATCAACTCTAAATCTCAACTCAAACATAATATCCATCTTATACCATTGATCCATCATCTGATGCCTATAACACTTTATAGAAATATTTCCCTATAACAAATTACATAAGCATATCTCTGTTAATTTCAACCATCATAACTACATGTGCCTAAGTATATTTTTATAAGTCACTTCTACAAAATCCTCTAATTATAAATTTCTATTAAAAGGGAGATTTCATCCAATACTATATACATAAGGCAATATGCTTAGTTATTAAATCTTAACTATTAAAAGAAATCTAAGGTAATTGAAAACCCTAAAGCCAAGGGTAGTACTTATAATTAAAAACCTTAAACTTCTTTGTTTATCATAATAGAATATATACAGTGCCATTTTCCAAATTAATGGGAGTAATAATCACCATATCAATGTCTTTACATTTCATGCATCAAATAATGGTATAGAATCATTATACATATATAAAGTTTCTATTCAAACTATGAGCTCACTAAAGTTGAGTTATAAGCAAATAAGAATATATTACTCAAGAAATCCCTAACTAAAATAAGGAGAGAAAAAATAACAAGAAAAGTTTATATAAAATATTAACAAGGGGGATCACATTAAGTAAATACAAGAAATACAAAAAGAGGATATAATAAGAATTTACAAATGAGACTAGGTATATTTTTGTATTGTTGTAAATGTCTAGGAAACAAGTTATAAAAAGAAAGATTCAAAATATAAATCAAATTCAAATCTGAATAAGAAAACAGAAAATAGAAAAAGAATAAAACAAATAAAAACCAAACCTGGCCGCAACCCAACAACTCTACACCTATCTGACGCCCTGTGCAGCCCACAACAGCCCAGTAACCAGCCCAAGTCCTTTTTCATCTGTGACTAACAAGTGGGGTCAGGTGAGGACCGCGGGTTGAGCTAAAGAAATCATTAGGGGGTTATCCGTAAAACGGTCATCGTCGTCACCGTCACGCACACAGGCAGCTCGCTGGCGTAGCTCGCCGCCGCCCGATGCCGTCATCGTCGTCCTTGCGCCAAGATACTCGACGTCGTTACCAGGAGGGGATAAGAAGGCCACCGCGACGCATTGCTTCCATCCCTATCTCCAATCCCTCCTTATCCTCTCAGATACGAACGAGACCGAACCCTAGCTCACCGGAGCCACTCCTCGCCGTCGAACCACGCCTCCCCACACTATTCTGAGCCGTCATGGAGAAGCGCCGTCCTCCGTAGATCCTCTAGGTAGAAGCTTGTATCAAGGGGAGCACTGGAGCGGGTGAATTTGGCCATTTCTCTTCGCAGCAGTTCGTCGGAATCCTCGTCGGGGAGCTCGATTCCGACCGCGCCTGTCCTCGCCGACCACTCAATCATCATCAGGGTGAGTTCCTAAACTTCCCAGTAACGTTTAATCGTCGGATCTCGTTGTTAATCATCATTTCATCACATGCCACCATCGGCCACCGTCGGAGCTTGTCAGAGCTGAAGTTCCGATGACCATTTCCGAGCGGCGCTGCCACTATTCGGTTCAGTAGGTTACGCTGATTTGAACTAGATCTATTTCGCTTGCGGGGATGCAGTAGATCGTCACCGGCGACCAACCTCTGACGGCGGTGGTGGTGCTGACGCCATCATTGCGTCATGATCGCACCACGTCAGCTAGTTTGACTGGTCTTTGCTAACGTGGCAGGTGACGTGGCCTAGGGCCCATATGTCATTGAATGGGGTAGATAACCAATCGGTAACAAATGTAATTCTTTTAACCTGAGAGCTGAGGTGGACAATGGCCCACATGTCAGTGACTGGGGCTAGCTCTTAGCGTGGTGTAAAAAGTAATTCTCAGTTTAGAAATAAACAAATTGTTATAAATCAATTAATAATATTCCAGAAATCAAATAAATAATTAAATCTTGTTTAATTAATAACTTTTGATTTATAATTCAGAAAAATATGTATAATATATGAAAATTTTCAAAAAAATAAAATCTACAACTTAAAACTATTATTAAATATTATTATGATGATTATTTAAATAAATGTTATTTAATAAAGGTTTTATAAGTAATAAAACTTTGATAATTCATATTTTTAAAATGATAAATGTTAATAATATAAATAAAATACCAAAAATCTTAGAAAAATAAGAATTCTAATTTAAAACTATAATCATGTATTATTATTTCACTTAATTAAATATTTATTATTTATTAAGTAATTATAAAATAATAAGAAATATAAAAAATCATATCCTATTATTTATTAATCACAAAAATAAATGTGGTATACCAAAATGATCATAAAAATAATATCTACATGATAAAAATCTAATATTATACTTTTCAATTAAATAAAAATTCAAATATTTTAATAACTCAAATTTAAACCTATTTACTTCATTAATAATTCATATAAGGATAAATAACATTTATTAATATCCTTAAAATGAGTAAAATAAGTTTAATATATAGTACAAATCTTAAATATTAATGAAATGAAACTCTAATGGTTTAGAAACATTATAAACATCTTTGTATTAAACTATCTTCAACTCTGAGTGAAGATTATATTCTCAAAGGAATCCAATACATGATAAAAACCTTAAAGAACATCTTGTGAATAAATCAGATCCTTTCCATTTACTTTAAATTATCAAATTACAACAATTACCACAACACTATAGAAAGTTCAAAGGTAGTTAAGTGACAATATATATGGAACTATAAACTCTACTCACTTATCTATAAAAGGTAAATGATACTACTCTATCATAGAATTAAGAAACCATTATCACAAGTAACAGAATAAACATTCTTAAGTAACTTAAAGGACACACTTCAGATATACAAGATACCAATGTATAAGTATTATACTTTCAAAACTATCTATATTTTAAAGTTCACTTTAGTCTCCAAGAGTCTAAATATAATACCATACACATTACTACATGTTTTATAGTTAACTTTGGTCTGAATTAGTTCATCTATAAAGCAACTCAAGCCAAACCATTTGATCAAAATAAATAACATCAACCAACACTCTCTAACCCCAAGGTTTGTTTAGACCTTGTGAAAGAACATTTTATAATCCCTAGTGTTTTGTGTGTTAGATAACAATATCAAGGATTATTTGATGTGTGTTGAAGTGTTGCAGATCTCTTTGAGAAAAAGGGAGAAGGATTCTGCCTTTGGAGTGGTCCCTAGCAGGCGCAAGCCCTAGAAGGGGGCGGAGTTTTGGCCGGATTTTCCGCCCCCGCCGGATAATCCGCCCCTCGGGGGGGCCGGATTGTCCGCCCCCTTGCTCACCGCCAAGGTGCAAGCCCCAGAGAGGGGGCGGAGTGTTGGCCGGACTTTCTGGCCTGGCCGGATAATCCGCCCCCCCCCCCCCAAGATCTTCACCAAGTCACGCAGGCGCCAGCCCCAGAGAGGGGGCGGAGTTTCCCCCGGAAAATCCGCCCTTGGGGCGGAGTTTCCCCAAGGGGGCGGATAATCCGCCCCCAAAGTTGTTCAACGGCCAGATCTGGGGAGGGGGTATTTAAGCCAGTCTTCCCCCTCCTGCCAGACTCCTTGATTCATTGGAAAAAGACGAGATCTGATCTGCAACCTTCATCCAAGAGAGCTCCACCTAGATCCACTCAAAGGCCCCGTACCTTGGGGAATCGAAGGAGGAGAACTCGATCTTCATCATCAGCAATCAAGCGCTTCATCTCCTCTCCATTCATTTGTAGAACCACCGATCTAGTATTTCTTGCAAATACCTAGATCCGTGTTTTTGTTTATATTGATAAACCTTGTTCTTGTGGCAGCTTGTTGTCATCTAGGGAGCCCCCAATTTGGTTGTGGGTGTGTGCCCCGATAGTGTTGTAAAAGGCATCGGTTCCCGCCTCGAAGGGATCCAATAGTGGAGAAGGTGGATCAGGCCTCTCGTGGCGAGATCCATCGGAGAATAGGGTGAGGCATATTGTGGCGTGGTGGTCTTAGAACCGCCCACCCCTCCAACGCAGATGTACTTCCCTTAACAAGGAAGGAACTGCGGTAAAACAAATCCCTGTGTCTCCGCGTGCTCCACTACGGTTTCCTCGCTCCTCACTTTACGTGCTTAGTAGTTAGGGTTGCATATAGGGAAATTCTCGTAGTTGCATATCTAGATAATTTACTTTGTGTCAAGCCTAAAATTGAAAAAGTATTAAAAATTGGTTAGCACCTATTCACCCCCCCTCTAGGTGTCCATACGATCCATTTCACCTTGGAAGAGAAACCTTTTCTTCGAAGGTTATCCTTTTTGCCACTTAAAAAAACTCTTGTATAAGTAATCCTAACTAGTATGTCATAAGTATGTATACTTTACTCCTACATATGTGTTGTCTACAACCACTCATAAACTCTAATAAAAGTACAACTATGAAACTTATCTAAAAGGACCACACATTCCAAAGTAACCACTTTCGGAATCCAAACCCTAGAACAACGTTATTCCCAGGATTTGCGCTTAGAACATGCATCACATTACTTATGTATAAAAGCATATTGCTTCTTTAAACATTAGTCCTTACCGGACCAATGATGCTGATTTCAGATTTTGGATCTTATACTGACTCGAAGACCGTGAGTGCATAATCTTGCAATCACAAAAGACAAGTTCACACTTGCTCATCTCCTTTGTTTATTTTCTGTAAAGTATTTTACAAATCCAGTGTTGTCTTCACCTGCATTTGAAAAAGGTCCGAAAACACTATTTTCAATAATAATGAGGACTATTAATTACTGATCCAGGGTGATCAATTAATCTATTAAGTCTGACAGTTGGAATACCACTGTTCAGAACTATATCACCTAGGACTTAACAACCAATATCGCCAGTGATTCTTGCGCCGTATATTACGTGTTGACCATGAGATTTGGAATGGGACAGAGAAGTCAGCTGTATCTTCTTCCTCGCGCATGAAGCCGGATGTGCAGGTCGTGGCTGTTATCCTCGTAGTGTGCATATTAATTTGGTAATTCGTAGAGGATATGCAGCATATGGGTGGGAACCCTCATCGTCCCATGATAGTTCTGGCATCTAACGGTTTGTACAGACCATTGTCGTAATCCTTTATGTGGGCATGGTGTACACCAAGGAGGCATGCGAGGTCGCTAAGGGGGCAGTGATTGGCTTGGATCATCTTCTGGGCCGCACATCATGGAATTGTGGACGGGAATAAGCTCCCCGGTTGTGCAACAAAGAGTTGATCTCTCATGGGTAAAGTAACGCACCTCTGCAGAGTGTAAGAACTGTAACTTGTTACTCCCTGTTCTAGGAAGGAGCTGCGAACGCGGCGGGAAAGGAACTCCATGAAAGTTCTGGTAAACCCGTGAAGGCTGACGGACATAGCTTTTCAGAATAAAAGCAACCTTTAAAGAAATATTTATGAAAAATTGCATTGCCTATGACCTACGGTCTGTGGCTGTAGTTATAGTGCATCAAACACTCCTTTTCTAGTGAATTTGCTGAGTATGCTCGTACTCAAAGTATCTTCTTAACCCTTGCTAGATTCTGAAGCCATTAAAACGATGTCTTCATCAAGTTATGTTCCAGGAATTAGCAAAACCAGCTAAAGCGCTTCAATGAGGACCAGGAAGACAACAGATAATGATGGGGGTATGCCTACTGGGGTATACCCAGCAGGGCGTTTCCGACTGGCCCGTGAGCTGGCGAGTGGGCCTGCAGAACGGCGAGTGGATTGAAGCCCAACAAGGTACCGAGCGACTGGAAGCTGAAGGCCCAGGCGAGTAGATAGGCCCAGTCGGACTAGGTTAAACGACTACTGAAGCCTTAACCGAATCGGTTGAGATATGTAAACCCTAGGGGAGGTGAGCCTATATAAACCTCCCTACAGGGTGAGTAGAGACACGTTCCCTCATACACCCAAGCGACTCGCCGCCAAGCCACCGAGCTCGCCCATTGTAACACCTCCATAATACAATCTAGCAGGAGTAGGTCTTTACCCTCCGGGGGACCGAACCTGGGTAAAACCATGTGTCTTTTCCCTAATCTCACACCGCAGATGGCTAGCCGCCCTTGCCCCTCATTCTACTACTCGCTGCCGATTGCAGCATCTGCCGTGACCATTCCCACGACAGTGGCGCCCACCGTGGGGCCTGGCTGGTCTGGCCGGTGTTCTGCGGCGAGATTCAATCTGCCCATCAATGAGACGGTCGCCACCGGCCGCATGATAGCGATCGACGAGATGCTCCAGATCTTGCCGAGCAGCTACGTCCCATCGGCGCGACCCGTCACGCACAGCGTGATCCTGCCTATCGGCACGATCAGCCTCTTCGTCGGCCTCACCGACGTCATCGTCTCGGAGGACTCGGCTCGCATCCGCGAGTCGCCGCCACGCGATCGGCTCTCCGAGAGCCAGATCCGCACGATCCACCGCCTCGCCTCCGAGTACAACTCGGCCCACAGTAACGTGGCCGGGAATCCAGCGGCCGCAGAGGATGCGGCCCTCACCGACGACGCCGACTCGGCGACCCCGGCGTCACTCGCTGGATCCATCACCGCAGCCTCGTTGTGGCATCCCGCAAAAACCACTACTAGAAAATCGCGTTGAATTTGTGCATTGCATCGTCATCATCATGCATTGTTTGCTTAAAACTATTTTTGCAAAGCCCGATTTGTTTTCCAAACGCCTCGTCTTTATTCAAACGCCAAAATCCGGGTCGCCGGAATATTTTGTTTTGCCCGGTATCGGTTTGCAAAAGCCTTGTTTGAAATAAATAAAAATATTTATTATTTTAGCGGGGCAGTCGAACGGGCCGATTGACCCGAACGACCGCCCCAGAAATTAAATCGGTCCAACCAGTCCCACCCCTTATTACTAAACCTACCAACTAATCTACCCCAACCCAGCTTCCACATCACCCCACCCAATCCCACGCTGCCACCTCCCCCTCTCTCCCCATCTAACCAATAGCAACCTGCCACCTACCCCCACTCCCTCACCTGTACACACACCCCACCCCACACAACCACACAACGCCACACAGCACGCACACCGCGCACCCTGATCCCCACCTGGAACCGTCCCCGCGCGGGCCCGCCCCCAGCCTTCAACCCGCTGCCACCTGAACCACCGCGGGACCCACCCCTACCTGCCCTGTCCCCCGGCCCACATCCCTTTCTCTCTCCCCCGGCAACCTCCTCCCGTGCGTCTTCTTCCTCTGCACCCCGCGGCCCTCCCCATCCTCTCTCCCTTCTCCCTCTTCTCCACCGCCTCCTTCCACCACCCTCCGCCGCACCTCTCCGGCCCGAGCCGCCGCGCCCCCACCCCTCTCTGAGCCTCCCTCAACCACCGCGTTCGCCCCGCCTCGCCTGCGCCGGCGCCGCGCCTCCGCAACCTCGTCTCCTCCCCAGCAGACCCCGCCGCCAAGCTCGGCCGCCCGGTGCCCTCCTCTGCCGCCGCGCCTAGCCGGCCGCGCCGCCGCAGGGCGCCCTCCCGCCAGCGAGCCCTTCGCCCCGCTCCCGCGGCTCTCCTGCCGGCGCCGCCCTCGCCCGCGTCTGCTCCGGCCGCGCGCAGCGCCCTCCTCGCCTCCGCCCGGCCGTCCTCCTCCCGCGTCCGCCTCGCCGCTCCCAGCCTCTCCGCCTCCTTCCGCCGGCCGCGCCGCCGCCTGCAAGCCGCCAGCACGCGCCGCCCCGTCCACCCGCAACGCGGCCGCTCGGCTCCGCCGCCCCAGGCCCGAGCGCCGCCCCGTTCCGGTTGCTCCACCGCCTCCCTGCCTCGCCGGTCCCCGCCGCCTGGGCCGCTCCCCTCGTCCCTCTCCGTCGAGCCCTCCCCAGGCCACCTCCTCGTCGCCCTGCAGGCCGCCGGCCGCCGCGGCCTCGTGCGTCGCCGACCCCGTCGCCGGCCCCGCAGCCGCCCGTCGGGCTATCGCCTCGCCGTTCCCCGTGCGCGTCGCGTTCGCCTCCGGCCAGCGCCGTGCCGCCTCAAGCCTCCCCAAGCCCGGCCTCCGCGTCCCTGGGGCCCACCTCTTCGCAGGCGTCAGTGGAGTCGCAGCAGCCCAAGCCTGCAAGCAAGTCCGCCACAAGCTACCCGAGAAGCTCCTTCGAGGGTGTGCCGACGCTCGTGAATGGGGAACATGGAACATGATGGATCCAGGTAGCAAAAGAGCGACGGCATCGAGAACCCCCCCCCCCCCCCCCCCCCCCCCGTACCCGAAAACCTTCGACAGGGAACCGACAAGAACGACATCGACCAGAGAGAACCCGGTGCACTCCCGGACACCGAGACCCCGGTGCGACAAGTGCTTCATCCCGAACAACAAGAACGACCCCAGTAATCCGAGAACGCTTCCGTCGAGACCGTTCCGTCGAACCCTGGACCCCGAGACCAACCCCGAACCCCGGAAACCCCAAGTTCGTCGAGACCCCCTAATGTGTGAACCCCTTCCCGCAAACCCTATTTTATAAATGAAATATAACCTTGTCGCATATTAAATTGTCATACTTGCATGCATATCATTGGTTTGGGGGCCTTATGCCGATTCACCTAACAATTAAATATGGGGCCATATGCGAGCAAATCTAGCCTTATATTGGCCTCATTTAAACTTGTGTAGCGAACCGGTACCATATCTTGCCATGTTAAACAACATTTAATTGCGGGGGTTCTAAACAACTTGAACCATTTAATTAATTGTCGGGACCCCGGTTCCGCTCAATATGACCTAATTGCATCGCACCTTGCCATGTCATCCGTCATACATGCATCATGCCGATCTTCTGCCGTGTATTAAATATTGCATCCGGTGTTTCTTCTAGTGTTTTGCTTCTTCGCGGATAAGGCCGTTGAGTTGATGTGAGCTTCGCCCCGATCTTCGGTTGAACCTTCGACAATGTTTTCAGGCGAGCATCTCCCCCTTTCTACCTATCTTACTTTTATAGTATTTATTCCCCCCTGTTGATCTATTGCTACCTGTGTTGCGTTGCTCTAGTTTCGTACCCGTGATATCCCTTGCAGCCCTATATTGCCATGGCCACCTCCTATTACCTGTTGTTTGGTAGATAGCTGGACTTGCGCGTCGTAGTCGCTTGCTCAAGTGCTGTTGCGTGTCGTCAAGTGCCACAGTTGTTGATGTATTGCCGCATGTTGATGTTGGATATGATCATGGCTTTACTTATTATGCACTTTAATTCCTGTTTAACAACTAAAATTGAAGTAAGTAAGCAGAGGCATCGGTGGGTGATAGAAAATATTTGGTTTCCGAACGCCCACTTGTGTCCCGTAGGACCCCGAGTACTTGATACCTGTTCCTTGATTTATCGCGCTATCCACATATGGGGAGTATGGGCCCCCCTTAGCCAGAGCTTGATTCCGTCATATTTCTTGGGGCCACAAACTAGTTTGAGGTTTTATTTACTATCCTGTACTTATGCCATGCTACTGCTTTATTTAAATTGTGCGACAGATAGCACACTGTACTGTTTAGGATCGGGACACGTTTTCGCGGTGTCGACAAGCCCCGTTTGGGGTTCCCAGTCGCTCACAGCCGTCCACCCAAACCTCGGGTCCGTCTTGGAGCTAGCTTACTTCGTTGCGGGTGTACTCCAAGGGGTGGCCCCCTGAAATATTTCTGAATCTTGTGATTGCTCTGTCGTGAAGACCTCGTTGGGTTTTGATTTGGTTTTTCCGAGGTTGATCGTGTGTGTGTTGCTATTTGTGCACCCCGGCCGGGTTAAAGCTTTCTGAAAGCCGTGTCCGCGGTTATGGACGACTTGGAGCACAGTATCTCGACCATAGACAAGCATAACTAAAGTTTACTGTTATAAATTTGACTTTATAATGACTAGTAATCAGCTTCACTATAATGGAATGGCTAATTAATACTGCCCACAATTGCTTGTTTGGAGTGTCGCTTGCGACAGTTGTATCTGACTAGTAAGTATTGCAACTACAACGGAATGGCTGAATAAAAGTACCAACAACTGCTGGGTTTTGGGTTATCTCATGCTAAATGTATCTGATTAGAAAGTGTCGCAACTACAACGGATTGGTTAATTAAAAGTGCTCACTGCTTACTTTATCAGGACGATTATCTAAACCTGACTAGTAAAGTGCCCGCAACTATAACTGAATAAGTAAAACTGCCAACTGTGTGAGTTCCTCGGTTGACTTCCTCGTTGGTCTCGAGGGGGAAACGCCAGGATGGGTTTGTTTGATGATAGCATCAGGTTGGTTCCGAATAGGTCTTTCTCACCCCTCTCTGATTGCCGCCAGTTGTATCGAGTCTCTATAGGGTGTTTAGTGCATGCTGCCGCTGCCGCTTCAGTCCACCATACCTATGTAGGCGAGGACCGCCGAATTCTAGCCTCGCCGTGTACTGGCCTCAGTACTGACGCTCCTTCTTTTTCCTTTGCCCTTTGTCGGCCCCCTTTTGTTAAGCAGGTTTTGAGATCGACGTCGTTAGCAGGGTTACCCTTCTGGCTTGGCCTGGGCAGGGTTATGGACGCCATTGGTTATTCTTCAGGGCTCTTAGCCCCATTTGCTTCTTTTCCGTAGTCGGACGCTCTACCGTTTTCAAGGTGATTTGGATCTTTGTATATTATATCTGTATTCTTGACTCTTTGAGTCGCTGTTATATAAATATGTTCTGTGGGTCCCATCCAGGACTGTTGTGTAATGTTATTACTTCGTTTTCCACCCGCACGAAAGTGCCTGGTGGGCACCTTTGAATCGTTTCTATGTGGGTTTGGCGAGTTTCGCTAAAACTTGCATAGGGTCGATTTTGAGGGTGTTACACTCGTCCGCGGGCTCCATCGCCCAGGTCTCCAACGCGGGAGACTTCGAGGACCCCTCCATCCTCGGGATCTTCGAATTCGACTCTGGGTCGGAGAACTCCGCCGACCTCCGCGACGGAACCGGTCGCCACGCCGCGACCTACATGGCCACCGGCGCCGATCCGCCGGAGGATCCTTTCTCCACCCCAATCCCTCCTAACGCCACGGCAACGGAGGTCGAGGAACTCCGCCTGAAACTGGCGGAGGCGGTGCGCAAGGAGCAAGCCGAGCGCGAAAAATTTCGCCTCGAGCAGGTGACGGCGTAGGAGCTATCACGCTACCACCACCAGCGGATCAGGTCACGCCTGAACCCCACCGTTCAAGGGCGTGCCCTGAACTTCGACGACGAAAACGACCCGGCCCGCGTGGCCGAACGCGCGATCTGCGAGAACGCGCCACTAGGAGGAAGCGCCTGGCCCCCGCCAGGATCAACGGCGAGGGGCGCCCCACCACCACCCAACCGCACCCCTCCCAGGGACCAGCCGGGGATAGTAGTCTCCTCACGGGAGCGAGACGCAAACGGCCTCCCACTGTTCTCCACCCCAATGGACAACCTCGTGGCAGGACGAGTAGCAGCCGACAGCATCACAGCCACAGGCGACGGCGCCCTGCAGATCGAATATGCCAGGGCCCTGCTCGCGAAGGCCGTCGAGCAGCAAAGAGCGGGCGCCGACTCGGCAGGTCGAGTATACTTGCGTTCCTCGGGAAGCAGAGCGGCCTCCAGCGGCCGCCCAGCGGCGGCAAACACCCTCAACTGCCCGCCACCAGAGCCGCTGCAGCTCCAACACCGACCCGCGAACGCGGCACTCTCCACCAACGACCCCAGGCTGGCAACCAACCTTGTCGCCGCCAACGGGCAACCCATCGACGCCCGCACCCACATCATCAACAACCAAAGCTGGCGCGCACGCCAGCCCGACGACCTGCGACATACCCTAACCAACCGCCGCGACGGCGAGCCCATGGGGTCGCTCAGCCGACTCGGGCCAAAGTGCTTCGGACCAATGATCCGAGGCGAGAAGTATCCGCCAAACTTCAAGGCACCAAAAGAAATAGAAAAGTACGACTCCTCGTAAGACCCCGCCGTATGGCTCGACACATACCTCATGGCGATGGGGATCGCGGGTCACACTGACCTGCTCGCCGCCCGTTACCTCCCCCTGATGATGGAGGGGATGTGCAGGCAGTGGATCAACACTCTCCCCCAGGACAGCATCGACTCCTGGGAGGAAATGCGCGACGCCTTCGTCAGGCACTTCGAGTGCTCCTACACCCGCGCCACCACTATCGAGGACCTGGAACGGTGCGTCCAGGGACCCCGCGAGTCGACCCGCAACTGGTCCAACGGTGGCAAGAGCTTTGGTACAACGCGGTCGGCATCCACCCGGACACCGCGATCCATTGCTTCAAGACCTCGTGCCGCTACGAGCCCCTAGTCGCCAAGCTCAAGCGACACTCCCGCACACTCCACAACATCCCCGACCTCCTCGAGATCGCCAAACGGTACGCCGAGGAAGACCCAAACCAGGAAACTGACGACGAGTCAGGAGGTCAACGCCGCGCGGGCGGCAACGACGGCGGACGCCGAACCGACCTACGCTACAGCGGCACTCGCCTCACTGGCAAGTGCCGCAGTGACGGGCCAGTCGATTCGTCGCCAACACCGGGCACGCACAGCGCGAGCCCAAGAGCTTTCGCCGCGATGGAGGGCAACGCCGCGACGGCGGCAACTACAAGAACAAGCCAAGGTTCGATCCCGCGGCCCTCCTTAACCAACCATGTGCGTTCCATAGCAGGGAAGGGAAGCCCGCAACGCACACCACCGCCGACTGCCACACCCTCAGGGAAATCGAGAAGGCACGGCGAGCGCGGGAGGACCCCGACAACGACCCGCCAAACGGCGGAAAATTCGGCAAAGTAGCCGGCTCGCTCCACACCTTCACAGGCTTCAACACGAAGCGCGAGAAGAAGGTCATCGCCCACGCTGTCGCCGTCAACGCGGTGGCCCAGATAGACGTCCCCCAGTTCCTAAACTGGTCGGAGCAGCCCATCACCTAGAGCCGCCAAGACCACTCGCCGCGCATCGAGTACCCAGGACGAGTCGCCTTGGTGGTCAAGCCCAAGGTTGGCGACTACTGGCTCCCCAAGACACTGATGGACGGCGGTAGCTCCATCAACATCCTCTACCTCGACACCTTCAGGCAGCTGCGGCTCCCGCAGTCGATGATCGAGACGACCCACACCACGTTCCACGGCATCGTCCCCGGTCGGAAGGCGTACCCGATCGGCAAGGTCACGCTGCCAGTCACCTTCGGCACACCAGCAAACTTCCGCACCGAGCGGATCGTCTTCGAACTGGTGCCCTTCGACAGCCCCTACCACTGCGTCCTGGGGCGCCAGGCGTTCGCTAAATTCATGGCAGCGCCCCACTACGCGTACAACGCGATGAAGCTCCCCGGGCCGTGCGGCGTCATCACCATCAACGGCGACCCCGACATGGCCGCCGAGTGCGAGGCCAAAGGAGCCGAGCTCGCCGACGCCGTCATCGCGGCGGAAACTAATCACACCGATGAGCTCGCCAAGTACGCGAGCGGGGTCAACAATGACGACCCCACCATACTCAAGAAGCCCAACTCAGAGGGCGCAAACACCTCAACCTTTGAGGCCACGACGCACACTCGCACCGTCGAGCTGGTCCCAGGCGACTCCAGCCAGACGGTGACGATCGGGACGGGCATGAGCCCAGCATAGGAAGGCGCTCTCATCGAGTTCCTCCGTGAGAACAGGGACATCTTCGCATGGAAACCCTCCGACATGCCCGGTGTCCCTAGGGAGCTCGCTGAGCACAAGCTGAACGCCGACCCCAAAGTGCGACCTGTCAAGCAGTCGCTACGGCCCTTCAATGAAGAACGCCGTCGAGCAATCGCCGAGGAAGTGCAGCGTCTACTCGCTGCCGGCTTCATCCGGCCAATCAAGTACTCCAAGTGGCTGGCAAACCCAGTCCTGGTCGAGAAGAAAAACGGGACCTGGAAAATGTGTATCGACTACACAAACCTGAACAGCGCCTGCCCAAAGGAGCAGTTCGTCCTCCCGCGGATTGACCAGATAATCGATTCAACCGCGGGCTCGGAGTCGCTATCTTTCCTCGACGCCTACTCTGGGTATAACCAGATCAAAATGGCTGTTGAAGACGAGGAGAAGACGGCGTTCATCACGCTATTCGGAGCCTTCTGCTACACCGCCATGACCTTCGGCCTCAAGAACGCCGGGGCGACCTACCAGCGGTGCATGCAAGAATGCCTCGCGAGCCAAATTGGCCGCAACATCCACGTCTACATCGATGACGTGGTCGTGAAGTCCGCTCGCCAAGGCGACCTACTCGCCGACCTGGCGGAAACCTTCGCCAACCTGCGAAGATACAAGATAAAGCTCAACCCAGGCAAGTGCACCTTCGGTGTACCCGCCGGACAACTACTGGGGTACGTCGTCTCCAAACGAGGATCGAGGCAAACCCCACAAAGATCGACACGATCGCCCGGCTCGGCAAACCCGAGTGCCTGCGCGACGTCCAGAAGCTGGCCGGGCGAGTAGCGGCTCTCAGTCGCTTCATCCCCCGCCTGGGCGAAAAGGCGATGCCCCTATACCGCCTGATGCGCAAGAACCCCACCTTCCAGTGGGACAAGGAGGCGGACGACGCGCTCCGCGACCTCAAAAAGGTGCTACTCGCCGCACCACTACTCGCTGCCCCCGCCGACAAAGAACCCATGCTGGTTTACGTCGCGGCGACCGAGCGCGTCGTCAGCGCCGTGATGGTCGTCGAGCGACCAGAGGAAGGAAAGGAGCGCCCGGTTCAGCGGCCGTTGTACTACATCAGCGAGGTCCTCACTGAGTCGCGCCAGCGGTACCCACAGTACCAAAAGCTAGTATACGCGGTCTTCAGGGCTCAGCGGCGCCTGCCGCACTACTTCCGGGAGCACCCGATCACGGTCGTCTCCTCAGCACCACTGAAAGACATCATCCGCAATCGCGAGGCGACCGGGCGGGTCGCCAAGTGGGCCGTCGAGATCGGCGTCCACAACATCAAATACAAGCCATGAAAGGCGATCAAGTCACAGGCACTGGCAGACTTCATCGCCGACTGGGAGGAGGCCCAGCAGCCAGAGAAGCTGTCGTACCTCCACTACTGGAGCCTGCACTTCGACGGCTCCAAGAACGCGGACGGCGCAGGCGCAGGGATAGTGTTGACTTCACCAAAGGGCGACAAGCTTCGCTACATTCTCTGCCTCGACTTCACGCCCTGCACCAACAACATGGCTGAATACGAGGCCCTACTCCACGGCATGCGAGCCGCCAAGGAGATGAACGTCAATCGCCTCCGCTGCTACGGAGATTCCGACCTTGTCGCGGGGCAAGTCGCCGGTACCTGCGACACCGTCTCCCCTACCATGGCGGCGTACCGCCAAGCGGTGGACAAGCTGGGCGGCCACTTCACCGGCTACTCTGTCAAGTGGATCGACAGGCGGAAAAACGAGGAGGCCGACGCCCTCTCTCGCATCGGGTCGGCTCGACTCGCACCACCCGCCGGCGTGTTCCTCGACACGATCTCCAAGCCATCAGTCTCTCCCCCGAGGGAGATCGACATCGGAGTCCCACTCCAACCAGAGGCAGCCTTGGTCGCACTCGTCAACGAGCCAGACGACTGGACCAAGCCCTACATCGCCTACCTGGAAGCCGGCACCCTGCCAGCAGACGAGACAGACGCTCGAATGATCGCTCGTCGATGCAAGTCCTACACCATCATCGACGGCGAGCTCCACAAGCGCAGCGTCACCGACGTGTTCCAACGCTGCGTCCAACCAGCTGAAGGACACAAAATCCTCCACGACATTCACTCAGGTGACTGCGGCCACCACGCCGCCGCTCGCTCCCTGGTCGCCAAGGCTATGCGACACGGCTTCTACTGGCCCACCGCACACGCCGACGCTGTTGACATCGTCCAGCGATGCGCCGGGTGCCAGAAGTACGCCAATCAGACGCACGTACCGAGCTCGGCGCTCAAAACAATCCCCATCACCTGGCTATTCGCCGTGTGGGGCATGGACATGGTAGGCCCCTTCAAGAAGGCCCCTTCCGGCTACACCCACCTGCTAGTCGCCGTCGACAAATTCACGAAGTGGGTGGAGGCCAAGCCAGTCCGGAAATGCGACGGGAAGACCGCCACTAAATTCCTACGCGAGCTCATATATCGCTACGGGTTCCCCAACAGCATCATCACGGACAACGGCACCAACTTCGCCAAAGGAGCCATGGCCGAATTCTGCAAAGAGCACCATATCCGGCTCGACCTCGCGTCAGTAGCCCACACGGAATCCAACGGCCAGGCGGAACGGGCCAACCAAAGCATCCTCCACGGCCTGAAGCCGCGACTCCAAGTACCACTCGAGCGCACCTCCGGGTGCTGGGTCGAGGAGTTGCCCTCTGTCATCTGGGGGATCCGCACCTCAGTCAACAAATCAATGGGATTCACTCCCTTCTTCATGGTCTACGGTGCCGAAGCAGTCATGCCCACCGACCTCGAACACGACTCGCCGCGAGTCGTCCACTATACGGAGGCTGCAAACGAGCTGGCCCACCAAGATGGGGTCGACCAGCTCGATGAAGCACGCGACCTCGCTCGGTCACGCACCGCCATCTACCAGCAAGGACTCCGCCGCTACCACAGCCGGCGGGTGAAAGCTCGCACCTTCCAGGAAGGCGACCTGGTGTTACGCCTCATCCAGGACAAGAAGGGCATGCACAAGCTCTCCCCTCCGTGGGAAGGCCCATTCGCTATCGGGCGCGTACTCGACAACGACGCCTACTACCTCATCGACGTCCGCGGGGACGGCGAACTCGACGTTAAGCGACCATGGAATGTAAACCTCCTCCGGAAGTTCTACTCCTAGAACCCCACACATGTATTCTCCAGTCGCTATGAAATAAAAAAGAAAAGGTTACCGCAAATTACGCCTACTCTCCATGACTTGTGCCACTCGCACTCGTAAAAACAGCGTTATGCTAAATGCAGAAGTCAACCTCTGGTACAGCGATCGGCACGGCTAAGTAGTGCGGTGTAAGAGCACTGAATAACCTCAGGTCTTGCATCGTCCACGAAAAACACCCACCCGGAGCCCCATTGGAGTCGCCTAGCTCGACTGGTTCTTCGAGCCAAGACAACTGCCCTCGCTTCTCACAGTGACCTCGGTCCTCCGCATCCTCGACATAGCGACTCGAACGGCTAAGTACCACGCTCGGGGACTGAGAACCAGTTTGTCGCGAGCGGTCCGGGAAAACGCCAAGTAAGAGAGCATGCCCAGGACTCGCCACGCGACTGAGCCCACGGGCCAGGCAGGAGTGACGCCCTCACACCAACGCGCTAAGTCCTCAACCACCCTCGAGTCGCGCCTAGAAATACCAAGTACCACGCTCGGGGACTCGGCCACCCGACCTCGTTCGCGCACGGGAAAACGGTAAAGTACAGAGCACTCAAGGGAGTCGCCTAGCGACTGGCTCTTCAAGCTCGGGCGAGTCGACTAAAACATCAAAACACATAACAACAACACATACATCATACACGAGGTAAACCCCATAAAAGGGCGGACGCGCTCGGGGACTCGTTCAACATCAATCAAAAGAACATAAACAAATACCAAAATAGACAAGACGTCTCATTCAATCGCATGTTGCATTGTTTTATGTTACAAAATATGCCCGCATGGCAGAACTGCCGCTAACGCCACAAGGCAAACTACCCTACTCTGCAGGCTTCGATGACGACTCGCCAGCATCCCGGCGATTGCGGATGAACGCCGTGTATGGGTTTGATGGATACGTCGTCAGTTCACCCGCCATCGCCGCGCGAAAAGGCTGCTCGACCTTGAAGTCACGATGCGGCGGCTCGGGGTCGTTCGGCGCGACAACCGTCTCCTGGTACGGCAGGAGGTCGCCCATTGCCCAGACATGTTCCGAGTACGTGGCGGCACGTTCTTGCAACTTGAGGACCTCGGACAGCTCCACCGCGCCAGTCGACGATGGATATCCACTCGTCACATCGTCGATGTCAAAATCTTCGGGGAAGTGGGCGAGTCCAAGGCTCAGGGTCGTCGATGCTCCACGCCGAAACGCCGATCGCGTCATGAATTCAACGACCGCGGGTGCCTTCTCCATATACTTCCACACCTCAACGAGGTCGCTGGGAATCACCTCCGTGGGCGATATTTCTTGGAGGTAGGCGCGGATGCACGTCGCCGACAGCGTCGCCGAGTCGACGAGCATGCTTACGCACTGCCTCGCGTCGAGCGAGCTCGCCTCTTCTTCGCTATCAATGATGCGACCTGCGAAGAAGAAGACAATGATGAGTACGACGGACACCACAAAAACCACAACTATAATAAAGGGAAGATGCACTCACCAAGCAACGGGCGGGCGAGTCCCGTGATGAAGCACTGAAGCGACGCGTGGTCGTCCTGAAGCCCAGCAATAAGGACTTCCGACACCTTGCGATCCCCCTCAGCAGCCGCAATGGCGGCCTTAGCTCGCCCGTCCGCCGAGCTCGCTTCTTCTCTCGCCTCCCGCAGTTCGTGCTCGAGGTCGGCGATCCGCTGTTCAGCGGCATCCAGAGCAGATCGTGTCGCCACCAACTCACCAGCGGGGACAAATCCCTGGCGAGCTTCCTCTGCCTTCGCAGCAACAGCCTGAAGCCCTTTGTTCGCCTCCTGGACGATGGCCAGCTCCTTCTCTGCGCGCTGTTTCGCGGCCAATCGGTCCGCCGACTCAAGCTGCAGACCCTGCACATCACCGAAAAAGTTAGTTAAAACGAAATTCCTAAGTGCCCACCCGCTGAAATTCAGCGAGTGCGCACTCGGGGACTGGCGATCAAGAAATTCCTAAGTGCCCACCCGCTGAAATTCAGCGAGTGCGCACTCGGGGACTGGCGATCAAGAAATTCCTAAGTGCCCACCCGCTAAAATTTAGCGCGTGCGCACTCGGGGACTGGATACGAAAATAAAAAGACGAGAAATTATAAGAATCAAGCCGCTGCAAAGCACCGACCTAATCCTCGGGGACTGGATGTACCTGGATGGCTGCGCCAAGCATGCCATGGAGTTGTATCGCGTCCACGGACGCGAGTAACGCTGGCGTGTGCCCACGACATTGGTCGACTTTAGCATCGGCGGTCCCAGGAGCGTGGCTCGAGGGCGCAGCCCCACTCGCCGTGGCCGCCTTGGTCACGAAGCGGGGGAAGGTAGCGATAGAGGCACCCGCTCCAAGGGAGGTCGCCTCCGCCGTTCCAGGCAAGGAGGCGCCCTCCTTCGTAGACGCGGCTGCCTCCACCACGGGCCCGGCCGGTGCGACCGCCGTGTCGTCAGAAATTGTGACGATGTCATCACCCTTGGCCTTCTTGCTGCCATCCGCCGAGGCGACGACCTCGTCCGCCTTCCTCTTGCGGGAAGGGTCCTCCTCGCTAATGACGGGCGGCACCTTAGCCATGGTCGGGTGGCCCATCCTTTTCACTCCGGTCCTGCGCATCAATCGAATCAACAAAGACAATCGAAATAGTTATGGAAAATAAGGAGGGGTCAGCGCACTCACTTGGCGACTGGGATGAAACGCAGTCCCGTACAGAGGCCGACCGGTTTTTCCAGCTCAGGGCCCAGACGGCGACTGAGCCCCAACTCCAGGACGTCGCGTGCCCAAGACACGGACGGCTTCTTCGTCGTCGAGGCCGCAGCTGGCGCCTCTGGGACATCCTCGCTGGGAGCCTCCGTGCGGGGCGAAGCTGCCGCAACTGGAGCCTCCTTGCGAGGCGAAGCCGCCGCAGCCGGAGCCTCTCCCAGCCCAGAGACTAGGGCGAATGGCAGAGGCATTGAAGCCAACAGAACTTCCACGGTCGCCGCGTCCAGCGCGGCTGTCGCTGGTGGCGCGCCATCGCTGGCTGGGCTGGGAGCGTCCGAGCTGCTCGCCGAGTGCGACGGCGAGGCCGTATTTGATGGCCTCGTCTTCTTTTTCGGGGGGGGGGTGGCTCGCCTCCCTTTCCTTCCTCTTCTTCTTTGACGGAGTGCCTTGACGGCGCGAGGTGGTCTCTGGGAGCTCGTCATCGTCATCATGACGTTCGAGGCTTCTGCTTGCCTCGACCTCGCGTTGTCGTTGCCCGCGGGTCTTACGGACCAGCGGGGCGACCTCCTCTTCGGACTCGTCCTCGTCGTCCTCGTTGCCCTTGGCAGGCGGCGATTCGCCTATGTCCTGGGCGGATGGGCCCAAGCTTTCGTCATCCGAAGGTGGAAGCCACCCTTCCACCACTTGGAATAACTGCGACGAATACAAAATGGAATCAGAATTACCGTGACTACATATACTGCGACTGCGAGCAAGGTAAAGAAATTACCGTTGGAGCCGGACGCTTCGCGGTGTAGGGGGCGATCCCAGCTTGCGCGTCCAGGTACACCGCCTGGGTAATCTTCTTCAACGCTGGGAGATAATCCTCCAGCTTCCACTCGTCGAGGCAGGCCTTCGTCGAGTCTCCCCGGCCCGTGTACTGGTACATGTAGTGGTCGCGCTGGGCGAGTGGAACGAGCCGCCGCCCAAGCCAGCAATTGTACAAATTTATCGTTTGAAGGCCCTTCTTTTTCAGACACGGATGGTCTAGAGCATCTCGTCAACGACCATCCGCTGGTCGTCGGGGAGCTTGCCGACTTGGAGATGGCACGGCTCGGAACGACTAGCGGAGTACCGCGGGATCGCCGCCTCGCCCTCCGGGGTCGCCTCGGTCACGTAGAACCACGACTTCTTCCAGTCGCTCGCTGCCTTGGCGGGTAGCATCAGATCAAAGAAAGAGGCTTTGGACTTGAGCTGGAACGTCAAGCCGCCCGCGGCTAGCATTGGGCCGCCTGCCTCCTCGTGGCTGATCCGTCCGTGGAACAGATCTTGCCACAAGGGAAAGTAGGGCCGGCAGCCCAAGTAGCATTTGCAGAACGCCACGAAGATGGCGAGCTGCTCGATGTTGTGGGGACCCAGATCTGAAGGCTGGATCCCGTAGTAGGCGCAAAAGCGCTGGAAGAACAAGGACGTGGGAAACCCTAGCCCCCGCTCGAGATGACTAGTGAAACAGACGAATTCCCTCTCTCGCGGGTTTGGGGTCGTTTCTCCGGCTGCGTGGATACGCCAACAGCCGGCTCGCAGGATCCCGGCCTCCTCGAAAGAGGCCAGCTGCGCCCTCGTGCACTTGGACCTACCCCATGGTTCGGTGGAAAGGGCCATGGCCGAGAGGTTGGGTGGAGATCGGAGGATTTCGGGTCGACTGGATCGCGGAGCGAAGGAAGGAAAATGCGCGCACTCGGAAGAAGTGGTGAGCAGTTGGCTCTACGATTGCCTGCCATTCCACTTATATAGCGGGAGTTACCCGCCAAGTCAGGAGGCTGTTACCGCGCGATGATTACGCCGAAGGTTACCGTTGGATTACCCCAACGGCTAGTTTGACCGCGCCTGACGGTCCAACTCCAGCCACTCGGCTCGCCAAGTCAATCACTATGACCGCGTCTCGCCGACTCGACTCGCCAAAGCCGCGACTTGGTTCACCGGATTTCCTCCTTTATACAGGAGCCCGCCGACGATTCGACTGGATGCCTACTCTGAAGCCGTATACTCCGACTGCCAGCAGCCACTTACGCCCAATCGACGACGACCTCGGGGACTACTGATGGGGATATGCCTACTGGGGTATACCCAGCAGGGCGTTTCCGACTGGCCCGTGAGCTGGCGAGTGGGCCTGCAGAACGGCGAGTGGATTGAAGCCTAACAAGGTATCGAGCGACTGGAAGCTGAAGGCCCAGGCGAGTAGATAGGCCGAGTCGGACTAGGTTAAACGACTACTGAAGCCTTAACCGAATCGGTTGAGATATGTAAACCCTAGGGGAGGTGTGCCTATATAAACCTCCCTACAGGGTGAGTAGAGACACGTTCCCTCATACACCCAAGCGACTCGCCGCCTAGCCGCCGAGCTCGCCCATTGTAACACCTCCATAATACAATCTAGCAGGAGTAGGTCTTTACCCTCCGGGGAGCCGAACCTGGGTAAAACCCTGTGTCTTTGCCCTCATCTCGCACCGCAGATGGCTGGCCGCCCTTGCCCCTCGTTCTACTACTCGCTGCCGATTGCAGCATCTGCCGTGACCATTCCAACGACAGATAACTCAATTCAAGTGAAGACGAAGTTACTTATTAGATAGAAATACAATCTCTAGCCAAAGAACCTATCTCAGTAGTGCGTTGCAATAGCAGCAAATGCCAATTCCTTAGTTAAATACTAGTTTTAATAGTATAATAGTTTTGCGTTATTTATCTTTGATTCTTCTTCACAAGAAGTTCTTTATCTTTCTTTAACCTAGAATGTTCTCTGGATCTGATGTAAAGAGTGAGTTGTAACCTTTAGCCATGTATTGGACCCGATGTGTTTCTGCTGTGCCATTCTGAGGAATGTAATACTAGTGAACGGTGTTTCATTGGTGTTATGTCAACGACTATAGTATACTACATCATGCAGTGGTATGCTGGGTCACCGCAATAGTCAATGTTATTATTTGATTGATATACAAAGAGAGATGTGTCAGAGAGAGAGAGGGAACAAACCCTATAGTTTGGATGAATGTAGAAACGCGCTGAAACCACGCACGAGGTGCTTGCTTCAGACCATAGAGAGACTTTTTGAGAAGACATTCATGATTGGGTGAACTAGAATCTTCGAAACCTAAAGGTTGTTGATAGTAGATAGTTTCTTGAAGAGAACCATGAAGAAAAGCGTTTTTAACATCGATTTGATGAATAGGCCAAGAAGAGGAAACGATAATGCTAAGGACGGTGCGAATTGTGCTTGGTTTGACAATAGGGGAAAAGGTTTCATCATAGTCAATTCCTTGTTGTTCAGAATAGCCACGGCATACCCAGCGGGCTTTGTAGCGAGAGAGAGTACCATCGGAGTGAAATTTTTGACGAAAGACCCATTTACCAAAAACAATGTTTGAATTAGAAGGACGAGGAACGAGCTACCATGTATCATTGGTAACCAAAGCGTGGTATTCTTCTTTCATAGCAGCAAACCAGTTAGGATCGAGAAGAGCGGATTTGTAGGATTTTGGGATGGGAGAAAGGTTGGGTTGAGCTAAAAAAATTAAGACGTTTGGAGGGTAGACGATAACCAGATTTGTCGCAGGTACGCATAGTATGATCATTGGTGGGTGCTGGAATAGGAATAGCATAGGAGGGTAATTGTGGGGAAGGAGACGGATCATGCTCAGAAGTGGGTGCGAAAGAGGGTGGTGAGACAGTGGGGTTGGGTGATGCATCGTATGAGGTTTGCGAAGCGGCAGGAGAATGTGCCGTGGGTGGAGAGGGTGGTGCAGCGACAGACTGCCCTGAGGGCTCGGCAGAGCGCGCGGCAGGAGAAGTGAGCGAAACGCCCGGCGCAGCGGATGTAGGTTCGGGCGGAGGGATTTGTGTAGGAAATATTGGGATGTGTAGGGGATTAGGTGGTGTAGCTGAACGGGTCGAGGGAGAGGGATTGGTGGAGACGAAATCATGGGGAGATGTATGTGTGACAAAAGGAAAAGAGTTTTCAACGAAAGTAATGTGACGAGAGATATGAATACGACCAGAAACAGGGTCAAAACATCTATAACCTTTGTGCTCATCGGAATAACCTAGAAAAACGCAAGGTAGAGATCTAGGGGCTAGTTTATGAGGTGAAGAGACATAGGTATTTGGAAAACAGAGACAACCGAAAACTCGAAATTCAGGATAATTGGGATGACATAGAAAGAGAGAGTAGTATGGAGTGGTGTGTGGGTTAAGTTGGGAAGGACGAATGTTGAGGAGATATGTGGCTGTGCGGAGAGCTTCGGCCCAAAAACGTGGGGGCATGGAAGCTTGGATAAGAAGGGTTCTAAGAATGTCGTTTATAGTGCGGAGAGATCTCTTAGCTTTGCCGTTTTGAGGGGAAGTGTAGGGGCAGGAAAAACAGAGGAGAATGCCATGGTAGAGAAAGAAATTACGATTTTGGTTGTTGTCAAATTCTTTGCCATTGTCACATTGGATGAACCGAATGGGGAGAAAGAAGTGAGTTGCAACATAACGTTGAAAATTGAGAAAGATTGTGTGCACATCGGATTTTTTTGCGTAAAGGAAAAGTCCATGCATAATGAGTGAAATCATCTAAGATCACAAGATAGTACTTAAAACCAGAAATACTCTCAATAGGTGACGTCCATAAATCACAATGTAATAATTCGAAGGGAAAAGTACTAGAAGAAGTGAACGGAAGACGCACATGTTTTCCTTGTTGACAAGATTCACAAACTATTGAATTATGACTATCACGATTACAAGGAATAGAAAAATCACAAAGCGGAGAATCTAAGATGATTTTATTGGGGTGTCCTAGACGTTGATGCCAAAGCTCGACCGAGGCAACCATGGATGAGGGTTGAGCGGCCGTGGGAACACCATGAAGGGAGTAGAGATCTCCATCACTATTGAAGCGAGCGATCTCCGCCTTGGTCAGAAAATCCTTCACAGAAACACCAAAGGAGTCAAATTCTAGAGAAACAGGATTGTCACGAGTGAATTGTCGAACGGAGATTAAATTTTTAATGAGATCAGGTGCAACAAGAATATTACAAAGGAAGAGAGGTTTTGTGGGTGAGAGAAGTTGTGCATTACCAACACCGGAGATAGGGATAGTAGAACCATTACCAAGAGTTATAGAGCAAAAAGGTGATAAGGAAAAATTTGACAACATATTATTCGAAGAAGACATGTGACTAGAAGCACCAGAATCGAAAATCCAATCGGTACCCGAGTTTCCTTGAGCAGCAAAGTGGTTCATGGACTGGATAAACACCGCTTGGTCCAAGCTCGGTGACGAGGAAGAGGACGACGATGGTGCAGGCAGCGGAGCAGGTGGTGATGGCGCGTAGATCGGCATGTAGGCACCAGCAGACGGCGAAGGAGGGGCTGGAGCGCTGTACTGCTGGTAGTGTGTCGGACCAGGCATGTAGGTTGGTGCAGTAATGTAGGCTTGGTGCGGAGGGCGAGACCCGAGGAGGCCCGGAGAGCCGGAGTAGGGGTGTATGCCCGGCGTCCAAGCGTCAGAGTACGCCGGGGGAGAACCAATCGGAGAGGGCGTGGTCTAGGGCATGGGCTAGGCCTAGACAAGCCCTGTCCACGGGTCGTGCATCGGGCGCCAGCTAGGAGACGCAGGATGTGCCGGGGCTGGAGGCGTCGGGCCACCGGGAGGAGACGTGGGTGGTCGAGGCGGCCGAAAGATAGGGTTTTTGCCCCTGTAGTTCGGACTAGGGCTCCACCCCGGAGGTGGATGCACCGGTGACGGAGGAGGCGGCGCAGGAGCAGCAGGAGGTCGCTGGATCGCGGCGAAAACTTGATGGCGCGCCTCTTTATTTGTGAGGGCACGGTCGGCCCACTACATCATAGATTGGACCTCGGCGAAGGTAGGACATGGCCGCATCATGGGAATAAAGGAGGCCTGCTTTTCAAAGCAGTCACCTAGCCCGACGAGGAGGATGTTGATCAGTTGACGGACGTCGACGGAGTCACTGAGCTCTTGGAGTTCATCGGCGATCGTCTTGAGCTTTGCCAGTAGACGCCGACGGGAGAGTCACCTTGGACGGTGTTGCGGAGCTCGGTGTGGAGGGTGTTGACACGGGCGTCGACATTGTCTTGGAGAAGCTGTCGAAGGGCCACCCAGAGGGCGACTGCGCTGGTGGCGTCGCGAAACACGAGATTGAAGATCTCAGTGGACACCCGCTGGTAGATCCATTGGATGATGGTGAGGTTGTCCTTGGCCCAGCGAGGATCAGTAGGCCCGGGAACGACGTGGTCGGCGACGTGGTCGAGAAGATTGCACCGACCGAGATGAACCTCGAAGAGATGACGCCAATGGTAGTAATTATGCTTTGGTAGATCTAAAGTGATTGGAATAAAGGGGCTAACATCTAAGATTGTATCGGCATAGTGGATAGTTGGGAGGGTACGAGAGGGTAGAGCAAGGGAGGTGTTGGAGGTTTGGCCGGCGGCACCCAGGGAAGCGGCGGTGGCGGCCTTTTTGGTGAAGTAGTCGGGAGGGGGAGTAGGGGGCGGCGGCGGTGGCGGCGCCATGCCCTAGGATCTAATTGTCTGATAGCATGTAAATTTGATTGACTTGCATAATATTATTGCTTAAGGGGTACAAAGTATATATGAGGGTACAAAACTTGTCTGCCAAGATTACTTAAACCGACTCTAAAATAAACTCTAACAAATCAAAACCGACTCAACATTGTCTAGTCTAACACCTTCCGCCACCCCCTACGGCGAGAGCATCTACGTGTCGGCTTTTCCGCTATCCGCCAGGGCAGTTTTGACACATATGGTTATATTTGTAAAAAAATCATTTGTTCCTGCTTCCCGCATATTTGCCAACTGTAACATGGAAGATGGACTACCGACAGACAAGAAACACGGAGTAGGTTTATGTGCTCGTCTAGCTTTTTTCTTTACGATTCTTTTTGCGAAATTGCACCGATTTATTAATAATCATCAACAGTAGTATAAAAAGACCCAGCAGTAATAAAAATACAAATAGATCATTGAACCACCTAGCGATGACTACATCTATAGACTTGCACGAGCCTTTCTCGCTCCTCCATCACCGGAGCCAGACAAACCTTATCGTAGTAGAGTTTGTTGTAGTAGACATGCGGGAAGTCGTGGTGCTAAGGCCACAAAGGACCAACGCACCAGAACAACAACCATCGTCAATAATGACAACCGAGTAGACTGACCTAGGAGACCCGACGGACAAACGACTCCACGCACCATCCGGCGCTAGATGCAGCACTGGAGCAAGGATAGAGTGGGGATCTTATTTCAGGATATAGCCATCGCCTCAACATCTCGAACAAGATACTGAAAAACAGGCTAAAAGAAGAACGAAAAACCTCCCGCCGGCGAGAGATCATGGTCAGCCATGCCTCCAAGGCCCTAGGGCCACCGGAGGTGAAGCGGACCGGCGACGTCAGCGGCGAGGGGATGGAACCCTAGATGGGTTTAGTCTAGCTCCCGGACGCATTTCTCCCCTAGCGAAATTAGCTATGTTGTGTGTGCGCCTGTGCGCGGTATTCATTTTGGATGTTATCGAAGAGAATATACCTCAAGCATATGTGGCTTGTTTGCATAGTGATGCAATTTTGAATTCAACATGATGTCACTAAGCTTTTTAAAAATGTACTATCTCCAGAATTTTTAGTGTATAACTAGGCACATGCTTTGCTCGAATATACCCCGCGGCGGCCCTTGGGGTCTACAATGTATAGTATGTTGTCAACTTAATGATATTTTGTATTTACAATACATGACACATATTAGATTATCCGACGTTAAACTTTATTTAGAGTTATTATTTGGTATAAAAGATGCCGTGATTTTTTAAAAACTTGGTGAAAACTACAAAAATACAAAAGGAAAATCTCTTAGAGGTCGTTTGATATCCATCATTTGGGCCTAGAATCCTGAAATTTATTTTGCAATTCTGTCCCTATGATGTTTGGTTGGCACGAAATTAGGCTGTTATTTTATTTGACAAATTCATCCAAATATCCCTATGTATAAACTCAATTCCTATCCCAGACCTATCATTTTTAAATTCCGGTGACAACCAAACATATGAGTGTTTTTGGAATCATAATATAAATAAAATGAATCCATGTATTCATTTTACCTGGATGCCAAACGACCTGACCTCTTAGCCCTGTTTGGAACACAAGATAGAAAAAATGTAGGGATAGGAAAAGTACAGGAATTAAGGTGCCATACCTCTCAAAACCTATAGAAACTCAAAATATAGGAAAGATACAAAGTAACCCTTTGAATTGCAGGATAGGGAAAACATAGGAAACTTTTTGAGTTTGAAACACTAGTTGTTGCCTTTGTTTTTCATTGATAAGGCTTTATACTCAGTAATCAAACCGTCAAATCAACAATAGGGAAGCCAGGCTGCTCAAGTATACTAGGTCCATTAGGCATTTGAAAAACGTTAAAACCACGTAAAAAAAGCAAACTGTTCAAAAAAAACATAAAAAAAGCAATTAATGGACGAAATTGTTTGTATCCTTGTGCGAGTTAGTACTATGGGGTACTATGCTTTTTCACTTGCCAGGTAAACCAGGGGCTTGTGAGTTTTTCTTTGGCGCATGCGACGGCATGAGAGCAAAACAAAAAGGCAGCGCTAGGACCTAGGAGAGGCTTGGAGCTCTCAGCTCGCGCATGAATTTTTCCATCCAGTCCGACTGCATGTTATTTTTCCTATGAAACATGAAGCATAGGAAGACAATCCTATGGGTACACCTTTCCTATTCCAAAGGATTCAAACGAATTTTTTCCTCCAAAAATCCTATCCTGTGAAATTCCCGTAGAATTCCCTTGTTCCAAACGGGGCCTTAGTGTATTTTAGAAAGGAGATAGCGTACGGGAAACATTCCTGTGCTCGTTTGCAAAGTGTTGAAAATATGAAATTCACGACGATGACGCATGCGAGAAATTTAAAAAGTAGAGGGAGAGAGCGGGGACGCCCCCAACGTCAACGGCCTGCAACGGACTGTCGCGGTCGGTCACCACCGTCGGGCCGGTGGCGGGTCCACGTTGGAGCGCGCGCCATCAACGGAACGGCCGCAGAATTCCTCTTCTGACGCTCCCCGAGCCGAGCCTCGTCCGTCCGATCCGGATCGGACGAATCACACGGCAACGCGGAGGGAATCTCGGGGAGGGATGTGCGATCTGGGGGCTGGTCCACGGTTCGGTTCGTGGCGTCGGCCGCACCTGCCAGGTCCGGATCGCACTTCTCGCACCTGACTTGCTCAGTGCCACGTATCCGGCCCCTGGATCTTCTGCGCCCGGCTGCGGTCTCCAGCTGTTTTTGCAGCCGTGTGCACTACCTTGCCGTGAACTGTATTTTTGATACAGATTTGCTAGTTCTCATGCGCCTGAGAATTTCTTAGGTCACAGTCACTTCTCTCGCCATTAGATTTATCTCGCGATTTGTACAACGTGGGACTTTCACATGAGTTATAACTAGGATTTTAATGAGTTGCAACTAGATTGTTGCAACTGAGAATTAGCATAAATAGTAGAATGATGTCAGCCACTTAGACATAAGAAGTTCTCAGGGCACCTAAGATCTAGACACTCCTTTTTTATATGGCCTTGCCGTGAACTTGATGTCATCGTGTACCGCGACGCCGGCGCCTGCTCAATTTCTATGTAACTATACAGGACTATGATGGAAGTATGTATGCTAGCATCATTAAAAGATAAATCCAAAAAAAAACCAACATGTGGTTGGATGGTGCAGTGGCACTCGGTCTACCAGGGTTTGACACTTTGATGTCTTATAAAAGGTGGAATATCCTTTAGTGAATGATATCATTTCTGTGGACAATGAGACGTCTGTCGTGACTTCGTCGATCTCAAGACCCGTCGATCAATTTCTCAGACTTAGTCTTTCGGAGGTGCTCATGTATGGTAGGATGTATGCGCTTATAGTTATGAGTGTATGTACGCATTTTTAAACATATGTGCATGTACTAGGTTTTGAAAAAAAAATGATAAAACCAAATGCTGGTTCTGTAAATGCAAGTTACTGCCTTGTAAAAAACAGGCGAGTTAATGCAAGTAACATGGTACCAACATACTAATGTCTTGTAAAAAACAGGGCTGTTCCGTACTACTAGTAGTACTGAGAGAGACGGTTTGTGAGAAGTGAGAACTAATTTAGCTTAAACTCACACAATAAAAAAACGTCTTATTTCCAAATGGAGGATCAGTTTTATCAGTAAGAATAGTGAATGTACAACTCTAGCTTAACATGGACCAGGTCGGTTTGAGGAGTGAATGCACCCCAAAGCACGCATCGACATGAATTTAGATGCCTACCTGCGTTGTGGTTGTGCATTCCTCCATTTCCTTCTTCTAGTACTCTCTCTGTTTGGAATTATAGGTCTTACACGCATATCTAGGTTGTTAATTTGACCAACAAAATATAACTTATATATCACAAAAATTATACCATTAGAAAATATAACCTCTAAGGTATCTAGTGGTATAATTTTTATGCTATAATATGTATATTTTGTTGTTCAAATTGGCAACCTAGTTATCCGCACGGGACTTATAATCCTAAACAGAGGTAGTACTAGAGTATTTGATGGAAAAAAAGTATTACTTTCTCCGTCCATAAATAGATGTTTTAGATTTGTCAAAATTTAAATAAATCTAGACACTATTTAGTATATAGGTTTATTAAAATTTGACGTTTATTTTGAGACGGAGGGATTACTAGAGTACATAATCATGAATTGGGTCTCGATGGGTAGAACCATAGCACCAGGTACGTGTCCATTTCTCGCAGCATAGGAGTAGGAGCAACATGTCCATAAGCAGAAAGAATCCTCTGTCCCTCGGAAGAAGCCATTCAATTCAAAGCTCGCACCCGCTCTCCTCACTTCCTAGGCCAGCCGAGGAGAGAGAAGAAGGGAGAGAGACAGAGCACGACGAGAGCGCAGCGAAGACCGCGCAGACGGACAGAGATAAACCTCCCATTTTTATTGCCAAAAACCCAGCAGCAAAGAAAGTCTCCCCAGATTCGCTCCACGTTCCCAGCGAACCTCCCTTCTCGCCGGATCAAGCTCCCCCCATTGCGCGCACGCGGATGCAGAACCGGCCCGCAGCGAGGTCCGGGGGCGCCGCCATTTGACCTGAGCAGAGCAGACAGCTCCCCCAGCGCCGCCGCATTCCGCTAGGGTTAGCGCTCCGGTAAGCTTCCTCCCCCCCTTCTGCACCGCGTTTTCTGTTCGATTTGACGCAGTTTTTGAACCGCCGCCTGCTTAACTTCTTAAAAAAAAACTTGTTTTTATGTTCCCTTTTTTTACTTTTAATCCGCTTCCTTGTAAATGTGAATATGATTTCAGTCCTTCCCGCACTCGAGGTGCACCCGGTACTAGAATCGGTAAGCACTGGTTGTCAGATTTGGTGCTGGAATGGGTTGGTTTACCTGAGCAAGAAATAGTGCCAAATCAAATCAGTCTCGCGGTTCCGTGGAGTGGTTGGGTGGTTAGCAGTACAACCTGGTAGTACAAAAAGAGGCGCAAATTAAGAGCGAGGTTCTACCTATATACTTCAAATTTCAGATTTTTTCGTACTGCTAGCGTCCCGTCCTGTAAAGCTTAAAGCTCTGTACGGATTTTCTTTCCTAGCCGAGAGCGAGTACGGCTTTGAATAGCCGCTAGAGTCAGTTTGACTAACTTGCTGAATGAACTTCACGAACAAATTGTTTCTCGTCAACTGTTTTAGTGCTGGAAGGTGGATATGTTGGTTACTGGCTTTGTTTCATTTGTCTTGTATACTCACTTGAAGAATTTTTGCTCGTCTTGCCGTTTCAACCAGATAATAAACTCTTAAACGCGTTAAAGACTTTTGCTTGCGGTCATGTCATGGTAGCAGTTTTTGTTGGTTAGCTAGCCTCATGATTCATTCCCACTGACCACTCCAAGTGTACAGGAAGTCCTTTCCCTTAACTCTTTGACGAAGCTGCACTTCCTGCCATCTAAACTGGTCCTTTTTGGTGGAGTTTAGGACATTAATGTGGAAATTGGTTGGTTGTCCTGATCCAGTTGCTTCCGGTGCAGGTCTCTAGTCCTGAGTTTAGTGGGTGATAGTACTCCATCATGTGATGATTGTACATACTTGCTTCGCATAAGCCATAAGGGGTGGTAGTAGTGGCACATGCACCCTGGCTAGATGATGTAGTTGCATGCTCTCTGTTTTCTTTCCTTTGGAGGAGAACTCTCCCACCTGCTTCGGCCTTCTCCTGAGGTTCCACACTGCAATTTGACAATTTTTAATTCTGGTGTAAAGTTTCTTCCTTGTTCCTTTTCCGCCGCATCTCACCTTCTTTTATTATTGTGGGTGCATGTTTAAGCAAAAAAACTGTGATGCATGAAACATGTTTCATGTCTACTAATATTGTATTCATTGTGGCCAGTTATGAACTTTTGAGATACTGATGCTTGTTTTTGTGGAATTAGGGTTCTGAGTTAATTACCAATGACTCGGGCATCGACTATCGATTTTGGGCGAAAGACACGGAGTCAGGTCAACTGGTCTGGGCCGTTGCGTCCAGTAAATGTCATCAGAAATAAATTCCCAACCTACAAGAATGGTTCCAATGGGATAGTGATCAAATTGGCGGATGACCCGGAAATGCCATCTCTTAAGGACACTGTTGCCAAGGAGACAGCAGATCTGCTTGATAGGCGTCAGCGCCTTTCAGTCCGAGAGCTAGCAATGAAATTTGAGAAGGGTCTCAATACCGCCACATTGTTGTCTAATGAGGTGTGGGTTCGTCCTGATTCCTGAACACATCATCTAGCAATTGGTTCAGTTATTGAAGCTATTTGCACCTTAAGACATTTATCTAGCCTTGGCTTTAACTCTCAGGTAAAATGGAGGCAAGTGGCTTTATTGGAGCGAGACATCCTTCTAAAGAATCTAAAGAGTGTATTGGAGTCGCTGCGAGGCCAAGTGGCTGGCAAATATAAGGATGAGATCGAGGAGTCAGTATCTATGGTTGGTTTCTTCTTGTAAACCATATTTTTAGTCTCATGAAGGATTATGTGTGTTTGGAGTATCTGTAATGACATTGCAAGTGTTTTAACCTACCATTCTCTCTTACTTCAAAGAAATCTTCAGCCATATATATTTGCCTGATTAATACTTTCATTTGTGAACGCTTTAATAGTTTATTACTTACCATAGGTGGATATTTTAGCAGTTCAGCTGTCCAAAAGAGAAAATGAGTTGCTTCAGCAGAAAACTGAGGTCACGAGAATAGCGACTTCACTGAAACTGGTGCGTTCAAAATTTCCTGTTTGATAGTATCTGCATTGTATAAGTGTTTTTGAACACAAGTCCACTTTCCATGTTTATTTTCTCAACTTGCTACTTGATTTGGAAGAAAACCATTTTCCTCCTTTGAGATGTTATCTGCCATGCCCAGTATGGCTTATAAATATTTCCTTGAAAGTTCTGAAACTTCCTTTTTTCTGTTACAATACATAAGCAAGATTCTAGAGAAAGTGTTGCCTCTGTTGAGGCTCGAGGAACAGACTATATCGGACCATACTATGGACTTGAGATAGTGCTCTTTTCTTCCAGATATATAGCGAAATTTCAGGGACCTGCAGATGGTCTCTTGATTAATAAATTTAGGAGGTCCGACTGATTTCCTTATCATGCTTCAGATTTTGAGAAACAAACCCGTTGGCAATGATCCGAACGTAAGGCATGATCCAGCTCCTCTTGGATTGGCGTGTCCTTTTAGACTTTTTTTAATAATAATTTCTCTATGTAGAAGCATGCTTAATATCTTCTTGGTGGATCTCTCCATTTCTTTATTTTTCAAGTGTTGCTTGTTTCTGTGCCGCTCGTAGGCTTCTGAAGATGCCAGGAGAATCGTTGACGAAGAAAGAGCTAATGCCCGCACGGAGATTGAAAATGCTAGAGCAGCTGTACAAAGAGTTCAGCAAGTACTTAAAGAGAAGGAAAACAATTCACAAACAGTTGGGAATCAGGTAAATGATATATAATAATATGAGCATCATGCTATCTCACTTTATTCATTTTCCATACCATGCTTACCTGGAACACATGCCTGAACCAGTTTCCCTTATCATTTTTGTCTATAGATAATTCATCCCCCCCCCCCTTCTCTACGTTTTTCTGTGCAAAATCAGTGGCAATGTTTTTTATCTGACTATACTATGTAAAACATACTGCACTATATCAACAGTGGCGATTTCACTTTACTCGTGTTGTTTGCTTGTACAAATAGAGTACATCCACCCTTCAATTTTTAAGATCTTCCTGCCCAACTGTTTGGACAGATTTTCACATTCTCTATACACAAGCAAACATATTCAGGTTCAGCAGCACGATGTTTCTATTCATCTAATCCCCATGGTAACATGCAATATTGATCACTTAATTGTCCCCTGTATGGACCATAATCAATTACCTTGGGACATATTTGATATTTCCTTCGTGTTATTTTGCTATCATTTTTTTTGTTCTCTTAGTTGCACTTTTGGCCTCAAACTCCTCCCAGTTTCCTTTCTGTCCTAGCATTCATGTATGATTAGAGATTGAAGCCATTACTTGTGGTGGAGTTCCTTTTATTTCTAGATGAACTGTGCACATAATTTTCATTTTCTGTTTGAAATCTATCAGGATTTGGACGAACTTAGGAAAAAAGCTCAAGAAGCACGAAGAGTTAAAATGCTGCATTGCCCCAGTAAGGTAGACTTCATAGTCTATTGTGTTATTTTACGTATATGCTACATGATTATATATATTTTATATAATGCCAAATATATTTCAAGCCATCGAATACCTTTCTAGGCAATGGACATAAAAAATGAGATCCATGTTTTACGTGATCAATTTGCTGAGATGTCCTCCTGTTCTGCTCATCTTTTGAAAGAGGTATGGATTACAACTTAACATGCTCTGAATTTGGCAATTTAGGTTGTTTATTTCTGTCTTATGCACAATTGTTTTGATTTGTTATCATTAGCTGGAGTTGCATCAACGATTTGAAGAAAACGATGCACCCTCATATGAGTTGGAGGGTCTTGAAAGCTTGGGCTCAATGCTGCGTGTAGTTGTCCGGAAAGATGTGAGTTTATTGAATACTTCAGTACAGTGGTTCCGTGTACAGCCTGAAGGAAGCAAGAAAGAAATCATTTCAGGTAGAACTATTTTCATCCTACAATACTCTGGTTTCTACAGGTAACATTCATTTTAATGCTTGTTGCCACTGAACTTCTTAGGTGCCACAAAGCTAGTATACGCTCCAGAACCTCATGATGTAGGGCGGTACTTGCATGCTGAGGTTAACCTTGGTGGTGAAGTCTCTGTCACAAAGACTACTGGCCCAATAGACCCTGGTTTGTTCGCTTGCATATGGTGATCTGACAAAGTTAAACTGCTTTCATGGTTTTGACATGGCTAACATTACTCCGGTTGTTGAGCAGCAGCAGGTTTGGTCGATTATGTAGAGACTCTTGTCAGGAATCCTGAGACTGAGTACAATGTATGATCATCCCTTCCTTAGCCACTTATATTATCTGTACAGAACTTGCAATTTGCTCTGCTTATTTTGTACTCAACTGAGTGGTCTTGGGCCAGTATTTTGGCATGTCAATAGAGGGTAGATAGATAGGTGGCTAATCTTATCGCAAATTACCAGCTGGCATATCATCTGCTGATTTTGTGTCGCCAAGTCATATTTCAGTAATAAATAAAGGCTGTGTGCATCGCTTGATGCAGAGACCGTGGCTTCGCTCCCCATTTCGAAAAAAAAGAAAAAAAAAGTAGCACTAGGTAACCAGATAATGGTTTTACATTTACCCCTGCTTGCACTCCGCAGCTCATCATGTCAGTTTCATTCACTGAAATGCCGGTTCAAGTTATGTTTTTGAATGTGTCATTGTTCTGCTCCTTACGGTAGGTCGTCGTTCTTCAAGTGAATGGAATCGACCAGCCTATGGATTCCATCCATGTTCTATGCATCGGGAAACTGCGGATGCGACTTGCCAAAGGAACGACAGTCGTCGCCAAGGAATTCTACTCGTCATCGATGCAGGTACCCTCTACAACACTGCCAGCATCACATGGCTGCGACTGCGTCACTGGCTATGGCACAACCTAATTTCTGTCCATCCTTCATCTGCTTCAGCTATGTGGCGTTAGAGGCGGCGGAGATGCTGCGCCGCAAGCAATGTTCTGGCAGCCCAGGAAAGACCTCAGCTTGGTCCTGGGCTTTGAGACAGCCAGGGAGCGAAATTCGGCGATCATGCTTGGCCGGAGATTTGCTATCGACTGCAATGTAAGTTCAGATTGTATTTTCAGCCCTGTCGTGGCAATTATGCATGACGTGATCTTCTTCCTTGTCGAATGCAGATTATCCTTGCCGGTCCGGGGGACAAAACTCCGTGGTAACACGATCAAGCACCAGCTAACTTAATTTTGACTCAGTAGAATCAGTGTACATCTCTGTGCAGTGCACGACATCATCTGTTCAGTAGCTCAGTGCCTCAGTGCTTGGCATTTGCATCTGTTCTTTCTTGTTCTTGCCTAGGGTTTCTCATCTTCTTTCACATCATATATCTCCTGCTAGTATCTTGCTAGGTAGAGCATAATTTTTTTCTCACTTTTCTGATACCCACTGTAATTTTATTTGTGAGCAATAAAAAGGTGACGCTGAATTCACGACCTGACAGGCTGATACCCAAGTTGTTTCTTGTGTGAACCACTGAACCTCCCTTCTTATATATTCGTTATTCTCCAAGAAATCTGCTATAACTTCAACAAATCCTGATTTAGGATGCTGACAGCTTGAAACCAACAGGTCTAAGGTTCAGATCCAGATTAAGGAGATTGTGACTTGTGAGTAATTAATTTGCATGCTTGTTTAACTAGCCAACACTACGTTCAACATCCACTGGCGGAACATTGTAAAATAGTGTTCTTCGCTGCTCAGCCCCAAAGCTAGTCCATGTTTTATTTAATACATATTAATCTTCATTACACTCACGGCACGCATCAAATCACTGTCTTGCTACCCCAAATCCTCATCAGTTTACTACAGCCAAGACATCTCATCTCATCTCATCTCATCTATATATAGTTCACATTACACCCACAAGTAGCATCAAACAAGATCACCATTTCCATCTAAAGCCCTCCGCCACTTGATCTCCAACTTCCGCCCCCAGTGAGGCAGTGAGCCATGGCTAGCTACTCGATGGGTTCCCTTGTCGCCATCGCGTTGTGCGCCTGTGCGCTTAGCGCTTTGGCAGCACGTGATCTCACTGAGGATAGCTCCATGATCATGAGGCACGAGCAGTGGATGGCCAAGTATGGGCGTGTGTACAATGACGCCACCGAGAAATCACGACGGCTAGAGGTGTTCAAGGCCAACGTTGCGTTCATTGAGTCGGTGAATGCTAGGAATGACAAGTTCTGGCTTGAGGCCAACCAATTCGCAGATATCACCAATGATGAATTCAGGGCTACTCACACGGGGCATAAAGTTCCGGTGGGTGGTAGCAAGGGCCGAAGGATGACAGGATTTAGGTACGCCAATGTCAGCCTCGATGCTCTCCCGACTTCCGTGGACTGGAGAACCAAAGGTGCCGTCACTCCCGTCAAGAACCAAGGCCAATGTGGTAAGTTCAAATTCATATCGTGCTTGAACTTTGCTCAACTCACACTTTGTTGAAAATGGGAATGTGCAGGGTACAATATGCCACTGTCGGCAAAATTATTGCATAATTATATTATGCTTGTATGGACCCACTGATGTATAAGTAGTAATTTCTATCAATGTTTTCAGGGTGTTGCTGGGCATTCTCCACCGTTGCCGCCATGGAGGGCATTGTGCAGCTGAGCACTGGTAAACTGATCTCTCTATCGGAGCAGGAGCTTGTTGACTGTGACACCTCGGACAATGGCTGTGAGGGCGGGCTCATGGACAATGCCTTCGAGTTCATTGTAGAGAACGGTGGCCTCACCACCGAAACCAACTACCCCTACACTGGGGCCGATGGCACCTGCAACTCCAACACAGCGTCCAGCTCCGCCGCATCCATCAAGGGACATGAGGACGTGCCGGCCAACGACGAGGCATCCCTGCAGAAGGCGGTGGCGGCACAGCCTGTGTCTGTGGCACTTGACGGAGGGGATGACCTCTTCCGGTTCTACAAGGGTGGTGTGCTATCCGGTGACTGCGGCACAGAGCTCGATCACGGTGTTGCTGCGGTCGGGTACGGTGTGGCTGACGATGGCACCAAGTTCTGGGTGATAAAGAACTCGTGGGGCACCTCATGGGGTGAGGATGGATATATCAGGATGGAGAGGGACGTCGCCGACAAACAAGGCCTTTGTGGTCTCGCCATGCAGCCTTCCTACCCGACGGCTTGAGTACCTTAAGCTTTCTTCCTAGCTTGTTGATTGTCCGACCTTTGATGCCTCTCTGTTAACATATACTCCCTCCGTTTCAAAATATAAGATGTTTTAGATTTGTGAAGAAAATGTATCTAGACTTGTTTTAGTGTATAGGTTCGTTCCAAACATGAGTGAACCTACACACTAAAACAAGTCTAGATACATTTTCTTCATAAAACTAAAACATCTTATATTTTAAAACGGAGGGAGTACCTCCTGAATGATTGTGTAAAGATTCTAGTACGTGCAGCCTGCATATAACAGTGTAGTTATGTATGAATAAATATACGCTAAAGTTTAAACCAGTGAATTTGTGCATTATTGTGATAAGATCGGACGGCCACCCAAAGATACAAAGTGTGTCTTTGCACATACGACATTTTTTCAGTGATCTAATAAGAATCAGCGAGTCCTTATTCCGTGTTACCACTGGTTGATGAGAGGACATAATTGTTTGGCGCATTTGAGGAAGAAACTCTTGTGAGATTTTTGTCCTCATATGCAAAAGCAACCTCCATGTTTCAATTTGTTTGTGTATAACTGATGCTACCAATTTCTTGGAGTAAACTGATCAGGCCTCCTATTCTGATGTTGTAGCAGATTTCTACTTTTCTGCAAGAATCGTTGTTGCTGATGCCATATCTGAGACTTTACTCATACGACAAGTTGTAGTGTCTCTTAATACAGTCAAATTTCCAAATTTTACAGCATCCCTTATTTGTTACCAGCATATAATTTCATTATCCTGATTGGTCACTGTAATACATGTAGGCCTCAGCTTTTCAACATTCCATTTAGGCAATCGTTCTTCAGACTTGGTAAAGTACAACATACAGACTTCTGTCTATGTAAAAGCATTCCGATTTTTCTTTCTTCTGACCTGCAGTTGCATGATTTGTGGAGCGCAAAGGGTTTACACTTGGCTTTCTATACCCAACTTCACTTGATTTGGCTATTACTTGTACTGAATAAAATTGATATAGCAATGGGACTTCTGCTCCAGAGTATACAGCAACAGCATCCCCTGCTTTGGAACCAACACAGAAATTTGTTTCTATTGATTAGTCACTGTGACACATATTGGCAATAGGGCTTAATAAATTAGACCGTACAATTCTTATGTGCTACCTCCGATCTACATTACTTTTCAGAGGTTCACTGAATTTAGACGGTTTTTTAGGCAACATTTTGTCTAAAACTCTGACAAGTAATTTGGATAGGAGGGAGTATATGAAAGCATTTCATGACATGCAGTTTTTGTTTAGAGTGGAGACCTGCAGGTATATGATCTGCGGAGTACATGGTTGATGACTAGATGTATAACTATACTTGTTGCTTATTCCTTGTATTGAATGAAATGATACAACCTGTGAAGTTGCTGATGTAACAACTTTTACAGTGCTATCTTTAAACTGCATGACTAGATATAATTGAAACTTGGTTTTTGCCAATAGATATCCTTGAGACTTAATCACCAAGCCTTGTCATTCCTTTTCGGGCCCTGCCAACATATCTGAAAGAGCTTTAAACAGTTCTGAATGTTGGACTATAACAGTTCTCTCAAATTGGTAGTTACCGGTTGAATATTATGAATTGTACAGTATGTACTTTAAACAGAAGTCGCCACTTGTAGCAGTGTACATACTGGGCTGACCAGTAAACTCTGCTTAATTATCTTGTGTGTGGCGTGCAGCTTAATTTATCCGCATATCTTTGTTTATTAATATAACAAAGATGTTTAACATTCTCCGGTCGAGCAATATTAAATTGTATTGTTCTCAGCTGACCCCAAAAGCTAGTCCATGCATTCGTGCCAAAAAGAACTAATGTTCCGCCCTCTCACGGCACACACCGTGAGGGTGGGTTTATCAGGATGGAGAGGGATGTCGCTGACAAGCGAGGCCTCTGTGGTCTCTCCATGCAACCTTCCTACCCGACGGTGTAGCGCAATATAATGCTCATATTGTAAATTGATCTACCTTTGATGCCTTTGTGTGTGTACACACATATAAGACCTGAATGATTGTGTAAAGCAACGTCTGTTGTGGTGAATGAACACATGGGCAACTTCACCACCGTGAAAGTGTAACTGAATTGCGCAGATGCTTCCATATATTTTACTATTATTGAGGGTATGTTTCATCAACTAAAGAGAATAGTATAAATTTCTTGGTGCGGGTAACTTTTCATTCTGAAACCAGCGACGACTATGCCGGCTACAGCGGCAATGGTGCAGACAAGGAAGAGACTTGTTGGCGGCGAGGTCAGCCCGTCCTGGCATAGGTTAGGGTTAAGGGTTGGTGAACGGAAGGGGACAAAGGATTTCACACAATCAGACTCATGGTTGGACCTAGCATCCTTACAGCCCGGGCGCCCTCCTAGCCTTTCCGACAGCGCGAAGCTTGTGATTGATGACTTTCTATAGCGATTTGTCTAAAATATGGCATCTTAACCTCCTTTGCTCAGACTTTTAGAAGTTTTTGGGTCGCTGCTAATCGCACTTGTTCAATTTTGTGTTCTAAGGATGTACTCCCTCTCTTTCAAAATATAAAATGTTTTAGCTTGTAAAAGAAGTGTATCTAGATCCCTTTTAATGTATAGATTCAGAGTGAAGCTACACACTAAAAAAAGGTCTAGATACACTCCTTTCATAAAGATGTTTCAAAACATCATAAACAACTAAAATCTATGAATTGCTGGCATGCAGATATGGTTCTGAGGCTGCTTCTAGTGACGCCAATTACCCCCAAATTATTCTGCAAATGAAATGTGCTAACTGGGTTTCACTTTGGCAGGATCCGAGATAGGTGCAGATGAAGGGAATCCACATCCTGAATGAGCTCAAAACTACCGGTCGGTCTTTCGAGACTTTTAAGCTTCTTCGTTTAAACCTTTCCGCAAACTTTGTAGTACATATGTGTGCCAAAGAAGATCTTAGCATAGACATGTCTATATTCCTTGATGTAACACTTGATTTCCTGCTTAGAACCTTCTATTTGAATAAATTGCATTGTATGTCAAAAAAGAATCATTGCTTTCTAGTAAGCGTCAAGATGTTCAAACATCACATGTTATTGCTTAAGCGGCCACAAAAAGGCTTCATGATCTTACAATTATTCATCATTAAAATAGTTAAGCCATGTCATCGAACGTACATGGTACACATGCATATGTCGTTGACGCATTCTCCAGCCCCGTAAAGCTTTTCCTGGCGACCAGGTGCACACCAACTCAGTTGGCACACTGTTGTTTTCGCTGGTTGACTGTAGTTCCACAACCATGAGGCAATATATCCCCATTAGCCTCTTGTGCCTCAGCTGATACTTCTGCAAATGTCAACAGAAAACAAGATGATCAAATTATTGGTGATGTCTAACATTCATCATTAGAAGACCAAGGACTATTGCTTAGGTGCATTATTTCACTACAGATTCCAAAATACCCGAGGAAATCATTAGAATACCAAGGACAATTGCCAGCATTTGGAAGATACTCCCTCCGTTTTAAAATATAAGATGTTTTAGTTTTGTGAATGGAGTGCATCTACACCATTTTTAGTGTGTAGATTCACTCAAAACCCACATGAACCTAGACACTAAAAGGGGTCTAGATACACTCCTTTCACAAACCTAAAACGTCTTATATTTTGAAACAGAGGGGGTACTACCTCCGTTGCATAATATAAACATTGCTAGCAGTTAAAATTGAACTGCTAGAAAGGTTAAGATAGTATTTATCTTGTTCCAGAACTTCGGAGGGCATGGGGAACTGCTTTGCTAGTTTGCTTCGGCAGTTCGACATTGAGAATCTAAAGCGCAGTCCATGTTTTATACTCCTAACCTCTTGCATAACACTATTGGTAACAGTTGATAGGTCCTCTACTCTAATAAAATGCTGCCAAGTTAAGAACAGTGGATTTGGATTGCTTATTTTGAGATATATGGCGTAAAACCTATATCATTAGATTCATATTCAAAGGGAGTTTGCAATGGTATAATTTTTTAGACATATATCTCATATTTATTTAAAAAATTGTGGTCAATTTTTTTAAAACTAAACGCATGCCTGCTAAACTGAACTAGAGGGAGTAGTATAATTTGGCTACAAACTAAGCGTAATGGATTACACTTAACGACCTTATCCTTACTCTCTATATGTTCATTTTTAAGTTTAAAGTATATTTTCATTGAGATTGGCCAATTTATATTAAATATTTGGACTAAGTTGTTATTAATCTTTGAAGATAGAAAAACCCTTTCGTGTATTTTATATTTCAGGAACCTTCGTACCTTGAAAAATTCTGAGAAATATGGCGAGACCATTTTAGAGAAAAACACAAAGATTTGGGAAGAGAGGTGACCGAGGACGAGTAGCACGGACCCAGTTCCAATAGGCTCCTGCTGGCAGATAGTGGCTCATGGCCCCACCGGAGAGCCGCTACATTTGCCTTTTTGCAACAAAATTCAATAACCCTAGAAATACCACAGTTTATTTAAATCTAATTTTCTATGAGGCAGGGAGCCATCAGTCGAACCCGAAGAAGAAACTACTGAAAACTAGGGCATGGAAATTTTGTGAGGTTCACTGTTGGAGGAATATCCATGGCTCCACTGCCACCATTGTCTCCTTGTTGTTCTCCTCAATGATTGAACGGTATTCGGTCCCCTCTACCATGGGTTTGTGGTAGTAGCTTGTATCTGTGTCTACATGAGCTTTACCGTCATTGTAGGAGGAGCCAAAAGATATTAGATGGGATCTGAGCGAGGCAACTTGAAGTATTTTCTGTTTTGTATGGTGAGAAGTACAAAATGCTAAGTAATATTGTGTAAATTTTAATTGAGTTGGGGTAGGGGGGGCAATGGCCCTTTTGGCCTCCACTAAGGCCCTTGAGTGTATGTCTCCGTGTGCTTTGATGTCTATAGATCGTATGTGCTTTCCTACATTATTTCGACAATTTTTATGTACAGAGGCTGCCAGTAAAATCTAACTTTTTTGGAGGCTTGGTGAACCCCCACCAATTATGCCTTAGATTTGTGATGGCAATCTTTGTTTATGAGAGTATTTATTATATGCAAAAAAAATCATGGTTGAATGTGAGATATTTATATATGCATATTTTTCCTCTATTTTTAATACTAGACTTAGCATGTGTGCTACGGTTTTCCATAAGGATTGTGCTTTGTCTTGATGAACCAATGAGTAAGGGACAAAGTGACTAGAAACCGTGTCTCGATTCTTGGACTCGTGATCTTAGGGGAAACTTGTGACCTCGAAGCTTAATGCGGTTGGTTAGGCATTTTTGCCTTAACACATCCCTTTCCTATGCATAGATATGGCCTTGGAAATAGTGGCTGGTTAAATGTAACGAAAATAAGGGAAGTGTAAGAGGCAACTACTTATAAGTTATAACCTCTCCATGCATATTTAGATTTTGTTTGTTTTGATCTCTCTCTTAGGTATGTTGTTGAACTTATGGTTAAGTTAAACTAACCGGTAACAAGTTTGGATACATAAAATTATCATTCAAAAGTAAGCAGTACAGAATTCCAATAAAAACACACACAATAAAACATTACCAATGGAAAAAAATGATCCCTTAGCTATAGGTTGTTAGATAGATATAGTACCTTCTCGTGTTTTTTCAACACGAATAACACCCCTAAAGAATCCTGCAGTTCTCAAAAAAAGTACGCAATGGCTAGAACAAACACTAAATACCTTTTTAGGGGCAAACCTAAATACATGTTGTTTTGACGCCCATAAGCATGAATTTATCCACTAATTTTGAAAAAATAAAAATCTGTGCTCTCTCTGCATAATAAGTGCCGCTGATTTAGTACTAGAACTTTGTAACTAAATCAGCGAGGCAACTTGAAGTATTTTGTGTTTTGTATGGTTAGAAGTACAAAATGCTAAGTAATATTGTGTAAATTTTAATTGAGTTGGGGTGGGGGGGGCAATGGCCCTTTTGGCCTCTACTAAGGCCCTTGAGTGTATGTCTCCGTGTGCTTTGATGTCTATAGATCATATGTGCTTTCCTACATTATTTCGACAATTTTTATGTACAGAGGCTGCCAGTAAAATCTAACTTTTTTGGAGGCTGGGTGAACCCCCACCAATTATACCTTAGATTTGTGATGGCGATCTTTGTTTATGGGAGTATTTATTATATGCAAAATTTCTTCATGAGTTGAACGTGAGATATTTATATATGCATATTTTTCCTCTGTTTTTAATACTAGACTTAGTATGTGTGCTACGGTTTTCCATAAGGATTGTGCTTTGTCTTGATGAACCAATGAGTAAGGGACAGAGTGACTAGAAAACGTGTCTAGATTCTTGGACTCGTGGTCTTAGGGAAAACTTGTGATCTCGAAGCTTAATGTGGTTGGTTAGGCATTTTCGCGTTAACACATCCCTTTCCTATGCATAGATATGGCCTTGGAAATAGTGGCTAGTTAAATCTAACGAAAATAAGGGAAGTGTAAGAGGCAACTACTTATAAGTTATAACCTCTCCATGCATATTTAGATTTTGTTTGTTTTGATCTCTCTCTTTGGTATGTTGTTGAACTTATGGTTAAGTTAAACTAACCAGTAACAAGTTTGGATACATACAATTATCATTCAAAAGTAAGCAGTACAGAATTCCAATAAAAAAACACGCAATAAAACAGTACCAATGGAAAAAAATGATCCCTTTGCTATAGGTTGTTAGATAGATATAGTACCTTCTCGTGTTTTTTCAACATGAATAACACCCCTAAGGAATCCTGCAGTTCTCAAAAAATGTACGCAATGGCTAGAACAAACACTAAATACCGTTTTAGGGGCAAACCTAAATACATGTTGTTTTGACGCCCATAAGCATGAATTTATCCACTAATTTAAAAAAAAATAAAAATCTGTGCTCTCTCTGCATAATAAGTGCCGTTGATTTAGTACTAGAACTTTGTAACTAAATCAGCGACACTTACGATGGATTGGTGGAAGTAATAAATTCAACAAAACCAAGTCCTTTTATTCTGATTTGTCGAGATTCGGGACATTGCCAGAAACATTTTATTTGTAATTTTTGCTTATGTGACACCAGACATTCACCACGCCTTTGAAATTAATAGTAAAGATAAGGGAAGTGTAAGAGGGAACAAATTATAAGTTATAACCTTTCCATGCATATTTAGACTTTTTGTTTTGATCTGTCTCTTAGGTATACTGTTGAATTTATGGTTAAGTTAAACTAATCAGTAACAAGTTTGATTGTGTACAATTATCATTCAAAAGCAAGCAGTACAGAATTCCAATAGAAAACACGCAATAAAACGGTATCAATGGAAAAATGATCCCTCACCTGGCCATATATTGTTAGATAGAATATGAAACCTTTTCGTGTTTTTTCAACACGAATAACACCCCCGAGGAATCCTGCGGTTTTGTGCAGGACTTGAACACGGGTGGACGAGTTCAGGGCTAGCCACCGAGCCTGCGCTTAGTTCTAAAAAAAAGCACGCAATGACTAGTATACAAACACTATAGACCTTATTAGGAGCAAACCTAAATACATATTGTTTTGACGTCCATAAGTATGAATTTATCCACTAATTTCGAAAAAATAAAAATCTATGCTTCCTCAGCATAATAAGTGCCGCTGATTTAGTACTAGAACTTTGTAACTAAATCAGCGACACTTACGATGGATCGGTGGAAGTAATAAATTCAACAAAACCAAGTCCTTTTATTCTGATTTGTCGAGATTCAGGACATTGCCAGAAACATCTGGAGGAGAAAAGTGTCAAACAACAATCACTCTCATCCTAGAATTCCATGGACGAATTGTTGGCTAACCCCACAATACTCAAGAATCTGTCAGAGTTGTTAGCTAGCTTTTGTGCTATATAAACACCAGCAGAAACGCGAAGCCACTGATTCTTTCACAACGAAGACTCAGAGTCAGAGCAAGAAATCATCAGGGAGAGAACAAGAGAGCAAGTGAGCAACGGCAAATATGGCGGGTGGCGAAGGAGACGTGAAGCTGCTGGGCCTGCGGCTGAGCCCATTCGTGGTCCGCGTGCGCATGGCGCTGGACGCCAAGGGCGTGGGGCTACGACTATGTCGAGGAGGACCTCGCCGCCAAGAGCGACCTCCTCCTCGCGCCTCCAACCCGGTGTGCACCGGAAGGTCCCCGTGCTCATCCACGCCGACAAGCCCGTCTGCGAGTCGCGCGTCATCCTGGAGTACGTCGACGAGGCCTGGCCCGGCCGCGTGCCGACGCTCCTCCCTGCCGCCGGCGCCTGAGAGCGCGCCGCCGCAAGGTTCTGGGCCGCCTACGTCGACGGCGAGCTGTTCGCGGCCTGGGGGAGGGTCATGATGGCCGCGGCAGAGGAGGAGAGGGCGGAGCGGGTCCGCGAGGTGGACGGGATGGTGGCGCGCCTCGAGAAGGCCTTCGCCGGGTGCTCGAACGGCGGCGACGCCGTCGGGTACCTTGATCTCGTGCTCGGGAGCAACCTGTTCTGGTTCGAGGCGCTGCGGAGGATGTTCGGCGTGGCGTTGATCGACGAGGGGAGGACACCACTGCTGGCCTCGTGGGCGGAGAGGATCGGTAAGGTCGCGGCGGCGAACAGGGTGGTGACGGACGCGCTCGTGGACGTGGCGGTGCCGCGGTGGAGCACGCCAAGAAGCTCCGAGCTGCTGCTATGACGGCCGGGAAGTGGGAGTGGCTCAGAGGAGTTGCTTCAGTTTTGACTTTTGGGTTGTATATGGATCAGAGGTGTAGTTCAGTGAGATTTAGTTTTTTTTTTTACAACCAGTGAGATTTAATTTTATGTGAGAAAGAAAGCAAATAAATCATGTGGCACTTGTGAGAATAGTAGCCAGTTTACCACTCTTAAGATTTTCCAAGTTTGCTGCTATCCACGCCATCGTTTGAATCTGAAATTTAGTGGCAGAGTACATGGATGTTTGATCATCTTTTGCCCAGTGTTTGAAATTTAATGACCTTTAGAGGAGCCAATCGCTAGTTTGGTACACACGGTCAAAAACAATCTCCACAAATAGAAATACACAAAAGTTTGAACAATTGTTCCAAAGGCAAACACGTCACAAAAGGCACCTCTACGGTATAAAACATGACTGCTTAATAATGTGCACTTCATACAGAATGCGCAAAAAAGTGATACCATGCTTCTCTTCATATCAATGGAAAAGAGATGTACTGTATATGGTCGATCCTACAACAACGCTCGACCCAAATCTTATTGGGCATGGGAAAACAAAGAACAAGACCAAAACATAGACGTCAAATGTTCCAAGTCACCATGTAACAAGACCAAGCGTCCCAGCTTGACACGAGAAAATCGTTCAGTGAGAGACCGCAGCCGCCCTAGCTTTGTCTGGGAGGATGTTGTCGGGAAGGATGAGCTGCGGCGGGATCTCCCGGACCACTCCGAGCATCGAGTCGTACTCCTCGTCTTTGTGAGCAAACTTCTTCCTCAGCTTCTTCTCGAGCTCAATCTCGTCGAAGCTCTTGTCGTTCTCGGCTGCGTGAACTTGAGCTAAGTTGAAGTAGTTGGTTGCTGATTGGGAGATGAAGGCAATCTCCTCCTCCGTGAGCTTTCTTAGGAACTTGGCAGGATTACCAACCCAGACCTATTTGTGCCAGGAAAACATATAATTCAGTGAGGTCAAACAGGATAACGATTTGTTTTCGAGATATAAAGCTGAATATACTTGTCTCTTGCAGCTGTCAAATAACCAGTTTCATTAATTATGGAATCTAGAATATGACTATACTTCCAGCATCTAAACATGACATTAGAATCAAATATATTATCACCAATATACACTGTTCAATTGTTCCCCAGCAGAAATGCTCCTAAACACCAGACAAAAAAATTAAACTATATACTGTATACCTGTATAGTAAAGCATTTAATCTGTAAGCGCTCTTTATGGAAACATGCATCCAGGTTTAACCCAGAAACATCGACTAAATTACTTAAACTGCATATGGCATTTGTCTGGAGTAGGAGAATGACAATCTTCTAAACAACACATCACTGCAAAATGCCATCTTATAATGTATGAAGCTGACCAATACTATTAAGTAACATAATGATGACAGTTGAATTCATAGTGCTGATCTACCGAGTGTAAAATTGGATTATCAAAAGAGCAAGAGAGTAACCTCTCCAGAAGGAATCCGTGTATTCTGCTTAACAAGGGATCCAGCACCAACCATGCTGTGCTTTTCAACAACCACTCCGTCAAGCAAAGTGGCACCCATACCAACAAAAGCTTCATCCTCGATGGTGCATGCATGTAAAATAGCACTGTGCCCTGGCAGAAGTTCACTACTTTAGGCAAGAGTATAGCAGAGTCGGACATCCAAACAAAGTGAAGTTAAGCAATTTAGATCCACAAATCAATCACAAGAATAAGATATAGAGCATATTTATAAGTTTTTTCTCGTTAAATTGACATGCAATGAGTGTCTTCAAAATAAGCTAAAGCAACATCTAGTAAGCATACTGTTGGTACCAATATTAATCTAGAAGATTTGGAAAAGTTCTTTACTGACCTACTGTAACGTTGCTTCCAATTATGGTCGGGAGGACCTTCCCGCTAATGTTAGTTTTTGCAACATGCACAAGAGAGTTGTCTTGTATATTTGATCCAGATCCAATACGAATACTGTTCACATCACCTGAAGAAAAGAACAAAAACAAAAAACGATGGTTATACTATCAACACTGGAATATGTAGTTAAGCTAATAATAAACCATAACATCTAATGGTTTTCACAACATGATACAAGATCATTTTCCTTCTTGAGCTTGACTAGGAATGTTTGGTTGGGAAGTAGCATTGGTTTCAAAAGTATTACTGCTGCATGGACTAGGTAATGATATAGCATGGCAATCTGATAATAATGCAGCTCTAGATGTCTTAAGGCCTCACCCAGTTCTCTACGAAGTTACTGATGTCATCGAAAAGGGTGTATAATGCTTTAATATCACATTTTTTACAACGGATAGAACAATTTATGAAAAATGTTTCTGACGTCATTTAGTAACTCCACGTGTGGAGTAAACAACAGTTCAGTGCCCAAACATAGTTTGAAGCTTTCTAACCCATTTATTTTTGGTCGGGGTCATGGTATTAACCTAATCAAAACACCCTGCATACAATTGCAGAATAGTCAATATGTTTCTTGCTGACCATTCTCATGGTATCCTGGGGCTAGTGAGAAAGCTGTTATAATAACAATCTACGGAAAGCTCCTGGTTCATAACCATAAAAAGTTTTATGTTACTTCTGGCAACAAGATTAAGTTATACGCAAGAACCGAAATGACTTAACAATTTTGAGTCTACATATAAAATCAGTAGTTGGCGAAGCGTCGACTGCAGCCAAAAGAAATACCTAAATGCACTTAGTGCTGTTCAAAATAAGAATGTGCATCCTATGACGGAGATGGTTATGTATCTGTTGCATATAAACCATTACTCAGAGGATGGTGTTGTCAAACACAAATTTGTCTAGAGCACCTCACATTTGAAGAACATTATGCTAACAAGAACGGGAAGATAATAACAATGGTTACTCAGGGTCCATGAGCTTACCTCTCAAAACGGAGCCATACCAGATTGAGGATCCATGTCCAATCTCAACATCGCCAATGACGGCTGCACTGGGAGCAACAAAAACATCTTTGTTGATTATTGGCTCTTTTCCGAATATGCTCATGATTGTACGATGCCTTGACACTGCCAAAAGGCACACAAAAGGGTCAATGCCAGTAAGGAATGAAGTTCTTGAATCTAAACAAGTAATTCATGGTTCTACAGTTATATATCAAGTTAAATACGAAGGGCCCCAAATAACAAAAATAAACTCCCCATCACCATGTTCAATCCATTTGAATTCCTGGTCATTTACCATTTGAAGCAGACAGCTAATCAGCACCAACTATAGGACTTCATATAACTCAAACAGACAATGAGTTCAAGATGCTAGGGCGCATAAGTTAGATACAGAAAATGACACGCATAGAACAGTCCCTCAAAACTCAGTGTGGCAACAGTAACAACGCCTTATGCCCTAATTATGCTTGATTTACAGCTACTATTAAACATGGCATTCACTAATTGCAATGCGACATTTCACAGATAGCTGACAATACTCCAAGCGAATACAGACAATAACAAAACTAGATCGAAACCTAACTGCTAGGCCCATTTCAAATCTCCAATCACACTACCAGTATCCATTTCTTTTCCAGTTTCATTCTCTCCCACGACACATCCAAAGGTTATGAACCTATCAACGAATAGGGTTGCCACTTAATCAATCTGATCGGGTACAGAACATCTCCGAGACAAGTAACAGCTGGTGCGACGAACTGACCACCATTCACCAATGAGCCAAGACTACGGCTGCACGAAATCGAAACGACCACGTAGCGTGTAGGGGGCAACCGGTGGCTAGGCTGAGGGATGAGACAAGGAGAAGGATGGTTACCATCTTCCTCGACGCGGAGGCCGCCCTGGATGGTGGATCCGAGGCGGTCCATGGCCTGCCCCGTGCCGCGGATCCACTTGCCCACCGTGTAGATCGCGCGCCCGAGGGTCCCCATGTCACTCCACCTCCTGCGTTCTCGCTCCCTGCTCCGGTAGGGCTCGCCGGCGGTAGCCGCAGCCGCGGTGGGGCTTAATGGCGTCTGGGTGGAGACGGCGAGGGGAGGGGAGGAGAGAGATGAGCCAGAATGCTATGGCTGCGGCCGAGGGAGTGGGACTACAGGAGAGAGAGGGGGGGAGGAGGTCAACAGCTCTGGGCCCAACTTCGATGGGCCTTATTGTTAATCCAGAGTTAGTGGATCCATTTACGGGGCCGGCCTATTGCTAGCCTAGTACTTTCTTCCTTTTAACATATTTTAGATTTGTAAATCAAATATATTTAGATTTTTTTTAATATTAGGTTCATTTAAGTTTAAAGTTAACCTATATACTAAAAGAAGTCTAGATACATTTGCTTCATAAAACTAAAATATCTTATATTTTAAAACGGAGGAAGTAGAATAACTCGAAAACGCTATTCAGCGTCCACTGTGTTCGTTCGGACGCAATGCTGAAGACTAATCTAACAACAAACCGATAAAAACGAAAACGGACAAATTATAGGAGATCCACCAGGTAAAATACACGTCCTCTGTCAGTGCTAGATGCGCCACATGAATGAGGATGGAACGAGATGGACCTTATTCTAACTCTATAACATAGCCCTCCACTAGCGAAAGGTCGTGGTCCCCCACCTCCAAAGCCTAAGGCTAACAAAGAAGAATATTATCACACCACACTATTAGCCACATAACCACACAGAGGTTTCGTTTCTCCAAAGCCTAATATACCCCACCAAATGACGAGCATCGGTTTCTGCCTATCTTCCTAACAATGCCTTGCAGGCAATCAAATAGAAGGAAGAATTTGGCTCGAAGGTCTAATCCGTGCGTGCAATTTCCGCTCATGCAAGTTGCACATGTGAAGAAAACGCCGCCTGGTAAACCAAACACGCACATAGCATTGATTTTTGCGCTGTGACTCTTAATGTGGTCTTTAAAAATATAGCATAGACACTGACGCGCACGGATATGTACGTAGGTATATTCAGGAAAACATTAAGTAATATGACTGCTACTGTTTCCTCTGTCTCCTGCTAAAAACACAATTTATAAATCATGTAATTCTAAAATATTTATGTATAAAACGTATTTAATCTCTATAATTACTCTGGTGTAAAAAGATTAAAATGATTGCGTGAATATATATAAACAATATATAAACGCTTTGCTGGCTCTTCTTCTTCTCACGTATTTCTTTTCCATACTATAAAATGGACCAATAAGAAGAGACCTAGATTTCAAAGAATTACAAATTGTGTTCTTTAAAACTGAACGGAGTAAAACGTGAACAAAAGTACTCCATTTTAATTGTTACCAAAATAAATGTATCTATATATATTTTATGGTAGATACGTCCATATAGATATATCCATTTTAATAATAATTAATATGGATAGAAGGGAATAGTGACAATTTTTTTAAATAAGGGATAGGTCCCGAAGGGCCAGAAACTGCATTAAATTTGGTGGGTTTAGAGATTACAAAGAAGACACAAAAGAAAACAAAAATTACAGCATAATCCTGCGAACCTACACATAGGGCCCTAGAATAGAAAGGAAGATCACACACAGGTCCTCAACCGCTATCGATCTGAAGCCCCTGAGCACGGCTACCCGCACCACCGCCGGCGGTGACTACGTCTGTACGTCACTTGGGATAGAACAGACTACGCCACTTGGGAAGTTGGGATAGAACAGGCCATGGAAGCCGCATCGAAGCTGATGAAGGGCCTCCTTGATGGCTCGACGGCCTGGAGGGGTTGCAGTTAATACTGCAATTACATCACGTATGGATTCACGTAAAGTGTTCACACTGGGTTGTTGTTAGGTGCACCGTCGATGCTCGTCGACGAACACCTTCATGTCTTCCACAAGCTTGCCGGAGTCGGGGAGCTCCGGGAACGCGTGGAAGCCATGGAAGGCGCCGGGATACTCCACCACCCGCACGTGCTTCCCCTTGCCGCGCAGCGCCTCCACGTACCGCGCCTGCCAGCCCTTGAGCGGGTCGAACCCGCCAACCACCACCATGGCCGGCGGGAACGCCTCCGCGAGCTCGACGCTCTCGCCGCAGACTCGAGCGGCCGGGTGGTCCCGGGTGGCATCCTCCGGCAGGAACTCCCGCCAGTAGACGTCCGTCGACGCCATCGACAGCGTCAGGGCCACCTTGTCGAGCGCCACCTCCGCCTCCGTCCGCTCCTCGCCCCCGAAGAAGGGCTGGATCAGAACCGCGCCGGCGAGGCGGAGCGATGACGACGTCGTGGGCATGGCCGCCGTCCAGCGCTGGACCACGTGGTGCGCGATGTTGCCGCCGGCGCTGTCGCCGGCGAGGAAGCAGCTGGAGAGGTCCACGGGGGGGACGGCGAGGTCGGAAGGGAGGCCGCCTGCGTCGAGGTAGCGGAGCACGTCCATGCCGTCGTCGTAGGCGGCCGGGAAGCGGTGCTCGGGCGCGAGGCGGTATTCCACGGACACGACGACGGCGCCGAGCCCGCTGCAGAGGCGGCGGCAGAGGGCGTCGTAGGGGCGGGACGCCGCGGAGAAGAGCGCGAAGCCGCCGCCGTGGAAGAAGACGACGACGGGGAGCGGGAGCGGTGCCTCGGCTGCTGACGACGAGGGGGAGAAGACGCGCGCCCACAGGCCCCGGGAGGCGTCGACGGTGACGTCGGCGGAGCGGACGCCCGAGGAGTCCGGTCGCGGCTTCGCGGCCACGCGGAGGTCGGCGAGGGAGCAGTAGCGGCGCCGGAGGGTGCCGTCGGGCCGGTGCGCGAGCGAGAACGCCGCTAGCTGGACGCGCACCGTCCACGGCAGGGCCGCGTCCTTAGTAGTGCCGCCCATTACTTCGCGCGCTTGAGCTTGAGAGTGGAGGACGAAACGATGTACAGTAGTATAAATTACTTCGTCATCGATGCGATCAATGGGCGGCAGCATTGCCGGACAAGTTGCAACTTGGTTTCTGACAACGATCCTCTTTTAAGAGCTGACAGACAGCGACAATGTTTGGCGTTGATGCAAGACGAGAATATGGTCTGTTTAAAAATCATCGTTAATACTGCTGCTACTGTACTAGAGAACTATGGCCATCCCTGGCTCGTTACATAGTTATCGCAGAAGAAGATTGTACTACAGCTGAAATAACACAGCACAAAGTTTTGTTTCGTTCACGATTGAGTCGGAGAACGGAAAAGTCGAACAGATAAGGACCGCACGTCCAGAGCACAGCCTTGTAGCGCGACACGCTTCTGGATGTCTCATTGTCTATCAATCAACATCACTTTTAAGGGCAGAAAACGATAACGGTTGGCAGCAGCGGAACATCAGTGTTCCCGTTTTAAAAGATTTGAAAATTATAATTTTGGTTTTCAAAAAGCACAAAATGTATTCCGTGAATACATATACACATGCTCTGAATACTCGTGCGAAATTTTGGTAGAAATTGCGTTGTATTTTGAGCTACATAAATATTTCCATCAGAAAATGGTATTTTATTATGTATCATCGCAATTTCTACCGTATTTTTGAAATGTATAGATGTGTTTCCTGTAGTTGTTTGCAATATTTTTGAGTCCTCCAAATATGTTTTTCCAAAATTTCAAAAAGCAGGAACACTGGTGCTCCTGCCACTTTTTTGGAAGAAAACTCCTTGCAGCAAAGTTAACAGGTACTCTCTCCCTCCCGTATACTCCCTTCGTTTCAAAATATAAGATGTTTTAGGTTTGTAAAAAAATGAATCTAGACTTCTTTTAGTATGTAGATTCATCCCTCCGTTTTAAAATATAAGATGTTTTAGGTTTGTAAAGAAAATAAATCTAGACTTCTTTTAGTGTGTAGATTCACTCCAAAGTTGAGTGAATCTACATACTAAAACAAGTCTAGATACATTTGCTTCACAAAGCTAAAACATCTTATATTTTAAAACGGAGAGAGTATTTTGCTGGGAATTTATTTTGAATTTGACTACAATCACATTAAGAATTATTGAACGGAGCAAGTAGCTATCAGATTTGGTGGCCAATCAAGAGAAGACATGCTTCACATAACAAGATTAACGGGTATGGAACCATACGAGGTGATTGCTTTAGGTATGTAGCGTGTGATAGAAGACAAATATTGCGGTGACACGGCACCACTGCATATTGCAGTAAGTAGGTCTTTCACATAACATCTATGGAGCACCTTCCATAAATGATACATCTCTTCGGAGTGTTATAACAGAAAACGCACGGGTCTAATATTTCACATACTCATTATGATAAGCAAATGTGTATAAACTTTTCAAGATCCTTCTCCGTCCATTGAAAATTCAGAGGTACTAACTTAAATCAAAATAGCTAGCCTTAACACTAATGGTACGGCGTGACTTAGTACCATGATGCTCAACAACTTATTTACTAAGATTCCATGCTATTAGGCTATCTCTAACCTCTCTAAGACTTTGCTTTTCATCATATTTAGCTTCATAAACTATTTTGTAGTCTACACTTTCAATTCCTCTAGATAGATCTAGCTCTTCGTAGTTGAATTCTCCTTCATCTTCTGGTTTCTCGGTAGTTGCTCAGTTAGTGTCTTTATAATTTAAGTAAGAGTCAAGAAGGTACGACATACTTAGCAAGTCTAGTAAAATATGTGTTTGACGCATTAATTGCAACCGTGAATAACGACTAGGATAATGTAATTTTTTGAAAACATTTCTTGAAAAAAGGTAAGTTTTATTTAAAAAAGTTATGTCTGTCAGTCTTCGCGGGTTGTACAGGAATTCATGAAGCCTCTTTCCACAATGTGATCGTAGTCCATTCTCAAAACATCTATACCACTATATAGTACACGAGTTTTTGAATTTGGATTTACTACTCAGTTCTAGAGCCTTCCAGCCTTTGGAGTAATACAAGCCGTTGATTTGCAGGTTAAAACGGTTATGTGCCGTTCATCAGGCAAGATCTCATCAGATCTAATGGCTATAAACTCTTGGATTCGCCACCTTGTATTCCCGCGCTCGCGGTTGCTGCTCAAACTGCTAGATACTTCAGGTCAATTCCATATGGCAGGCAAAGGAGCTCCACGTTCTGTCATTGGATTGTCAATAGGTAGGGGCCCCATGTGGCATACCTCCGGTCAAAATCTGACATGCATTGATTAATTATTATTTTCTGGCTTGAAATTAAACTGTTGCTACGTGCGTTTTTACTGACTTGATAGTTATTAGCCTTCTATACTCTATATAATTCTTTCATCTTTTCGGTTGTTATATAACTCTTAGAGGGACAACGAGAAATGACCGGATACACTTCTCTCATGTTGTTAATTATGTACTACTAGATTTAGGAGTGCGCCTTGGCCCACGATTCCGTGGGTCTCGGTCTTGTTTACCGCTAAAAAAAATAACATGTGTAAATCATAATTTATTTATGGAGCTAAATGGAATCATTCAATCACAAGGAATCGACGGAAATATCAATGGCCTTGATCCCATGAGCAACCCTCTTTAACTCTTTCTAGTTGCTCTTTTAATATGGTCCATTGCACTGATTCACCTTTAACACATTTTTTTGAAATGAAGATAACCAGCCTTTACAAACACATCCAGTTTCATCTCATAAAATCTTGTTAAATCTTAACCAATTTAGCTATTATAGGTGAGCAAAAAATAGTAGTCCCTTCTTTAGTTTTTACCGAATGGATGGCCATAGCGTCAAGGCTCACATTTGATAGACGATTTCAAATGTGATCATAATTTAATAGCGATACAACAAATTTAAAATATATAAAGTTTATATTTAAGAGCAGAGGAGCTGAATTTTCCGATGACCTAGCCCATGAGATGGTAAAGGTGAACATTGCGGTTTTGTTTATTTAAATGAATTTGAACTTTTTAAAAACTAAAATAACACCATATATAAATTAAGAATATAAAAGGAAAATAAGGTTGGAGTTGACTTATTACACTGAATAAGAATATACATAATCATGATGATCAACTGACTGAATCTGATGTTCAATAAATGGTTACATGTATCAAGAAATTTCCGACCAATATAATGTACCTCTCTGCCTAGCATATGAAATATCGTGAAGAGGCCTCTGTTGCAGCACACCCTTGAAATACTTCGTTGTCCCAACCAGGATATTGAGGCTCATTTTCTTGCAGAAAAAATATTTGATATGTAAACAAGTCTTATTTCAGATTATGGGATTAATGACGCCTTTAAAAAAATAGTGGAGGAACCTACAAAGATTTTTTAGAAGCCGGAAAAGAGCTCTAAGTAGCATATGTCAGCAAATAAAAAAAAATCAGAAATGGCAATATTCAACTGATGATCCCGTTGTTTGCCCATTGTAATGATTCCTGAAGTACATAAATATGAAAGCTTCCATGTGGTTGTGCTTTTCCTTTTCCAATGTTCCTTGGCACTTTGCTTTCCAATAAATATCTGCAGCAGAGCTGCATAGGGTCCGCATACAAACTTCATCAGCGTACACCAGCAGCAGATTTTCAAGAAGAGTATACACTACACAGTGCTATTCTCCATCCTTGCCCATTTCACACAGAAATGTAATGGCAAATTTTCCAACGTCCTAAACTATGACAGTAGCAATACTATATAACTCTATTACTACATCAGTCTTACTTTCTTGGAAAGATACAACATAAAAAAGATAATTGAGTTCGATACCTCTCGTCCAGAAAGCTATTGTCTGTCATATGCTTTCTACTTCTGATGACACTGCTTGCCACAGTTCATCCTGCAAAGATACTCTGGATTCAGACCAGTAACTCAACACAATCCATTAACAATCAGAAGTTCAGAACAACTAAGTATGCACTAAACATGAAACATTGCAGAAAATAAAGATAAACAGTAGGGAAAAATGAAGAGATCTGAAACGCTATATCAATTAAAACAAATCAAATCCGACATAACTAAAGCCATCACATATATTACTCCAGCTCCAAACGTTAAATAACATCAAAACACTTCACGTCTTCATCATTGTCATAGAGCCTGCAATTCCGAATATTACGTGGTGTGTATGCACACTCCTAATACATTGCATCGATCCTAATAGATTCTAGAAATTCATAGGAAACCAAAGGATGGAACACCTTATTCCATATCTTAGTTTCCACCATGGTGTGATCTAAAATCTTTATTTACCCCTGATGGATGGACGTGGACTCCCCCCTTCATCCCATACTCCTTGTGCTCAATACTACAAACACCTGCAACTGACGGTGAATAAACAACTAAATAGGACTATAACTCTTGAAAGGAAATTGAGGCAAGAATAACACAAGGCCAGAGATGAGGAGATGGTCCAAGAAATTTAAAACCACCATTAGAATCTGCGTGTAAACACATGTGCTGAAGTTAAAAGAGGCAACACTGGCATGATATATGAAGGGAAGTGGGGCAGAGGTAGCACCCGAGCAAAACCAGATAGCAGAGTCACGCTGTGAGTGCGTCCTCGAGACTTTGGACTAGTGAACCAAAGCACACAAGCTATCAGCCTACAAAATAAAAAATGTATTGACCTCAAATTCATATATGCATGGGATAACCTAACCAATTATAACATGTGGGTGCTAAAATTTACAATATTAAATTGATCAACAATATAAGTATGACAAACTGAGATTTGGCTCCCAATTTATGTTATTTCAGAGCTAAGATCTTGCATTGGTTCAGCATGGCTAACATAAAATCAATTGATGGAATCAAGAAAGGAATAGGTAACAAAGTAATAATGCTAACTCAACACGCAACATACCAGATGAGAAACGTAAAGCGCAAGCTAGAAAAAACTAAATCACCTCTTCTATAGCCTCTTCCCTGCATACACCGATCCACATAGGGCAGAGAGGGACGATGAGGTGAGGCTGCGCTGAGAACATCATACAAAAAAATGATGGTGTAAAGGACAACGGCTGAAGAAAGTGGGAGGAGGCCTTGATACCTTGGTATTGGACAAACCCTCTTCGGCCGCTGGACCCTGCATAAGCGGAGCAATGGCTGACAACACCTACTCCTCATCGCTGTCAATCTCCAGGTCCTAGTCCTCACAACAAGACTGTCACGTAGTAGGTAGTCAAGCCAAAAACCCAAAGTAATTACATCTCCTGCAATATTTACAAAAATCAACCTCCAAATTTTAGCTAATGCACAAAATTAAATAGGAGAACACCAATTCGGCTAAGAAAATGATCTTACCATGGTTTTCGGGTTGGGTTGCTGCAAGAGAAAAAGACGATGTGACCTTGATTTTGGACCACTGTTCAGGTCTACACTCCTATTATAAGAAATACAGGATTCGAACTTGAATTGAAAGCGATGGAGGCTACCAGAAGCAACCTTGTTGTTATGTGTGCCTGCAAATTTATTCAACCAAGGTCTATACTCCTATTATAAGAAATACAAAGCTAAGAAAATAGTATTTTTATTGGACCATTGTTCTGATCTACCATATGAGCAACTGTAGGTAGAAGATGTTGCTAAATGACCACTACAAAAAAAGACCAGCAAATTGTTTTCAAAGCTGCGACTAAATGGCTGAGACAAATTTAGTGAATGACCACTCAAAATGACCACAGGAAAGAGACCTATAAAACACTCTAAATAAACCTCCTCTAATTCAGCCATCTGGATACTCGAAAATGAAGTTTTTGTCACTGTTTGTATAGAAACGTAAATATTGAAATAGATTCCTTCTAATTTTCACTTGATCTTGATCCAAACTTCTAGATCCAAACTGGGCACAAAGCAAGACAAAGTCTAGTGTTCCTACAGTACTAATCAATAGCTGCTAATGCATATGGATTGAAACGCAACAACGAAGCTTGCTCATCTCACGGCGCACCGTCACAGCAACCCGGCGGCGGAGGACCATCCCTAGCATAGTTCTAGACCCATAGACGTAGCAAAAACGGCGAGCACTCACCGAACAGCAGACCGGGGCCCTCGAAGGGAACAACGTCCTGACACGCGACCACCCAAGCGTCGTCCACCCAAGCGGCGACCACACAAGCGGCGGCCACCTAAGCAGCAACCTCCAGCAAGCAACCGACCTGGAAAGAAAGATCAGAGACAAGAAATGTCAGGACGAAGCAGCAGCCGAGATCAAGCACAGAAAAACCAAACAAAGGAAGAACGGATCAAAGAAGGAGACGAAAAAAGACAAAGAACGAAGCCGTCACCTAGCAAAGACGGGTCAGCTCAGCCGAATCCACCGCAGAATATAGCCATGGCTAGAACCGTCCGGCGTGGGCGGAGCGAACGGGAAGGAACAGAGGGAGGAAGCCGGGGCGGACGGAGCGCGGAGTACGGGGGCGAGCAGCGAGGGAGCCGGGGCGTGCGGAGCGCGGCGTGTGGGGGCGAGCAGCGAGGGAGCCGGTGCGGGCGGAGCGCGGCGTGCGGGGGCGAGTGAGACGAGGAAAGGAGAGGAGGAGTGGAGGACACCCTCGCTGGTTAGATCACAAAATATCTGGAGATGGAGAGCAACGAAATATCTGGAGAGATGGGCAGACCCCCTCTGAGTAAAAGGAGGCTGAAAAGCGGGGCCAGATTACTGAACGGGTCCAACATTATTGGAGAGGAAACAGTGGCAGCCGGCTAGAATCCGTCCCACCTGAGAACCAACCGCTGGCTGTAACCACACCAGTACCTGGTCTGCCCATAGTCACTGACACGCGGAGCCAACAGTTCGAGGGGCCACCTGCAGCCGCAGCCGGGTAGATCACCCGCGTTCCACGTCCTATTAAGCGCGCACTTAAACGGTCCAGATCCTACACTGTTCCATGCCCCATAAGCGCGATCCAACGGCCAGAACGCGCTGAGCGCTGTGGAGGCTCCTTGACCCCTCACCAATTACATCTTTAGATGCAGTACTCCCTCTTATTCAACAGATAAAATCGTGCATGCTTTTCAAGATTTGTTCTTGACCAAAAATTAATCCATGTATATAAGAAATACTACTATTCGATACTATAGAATTGGTATGATTAGAAATTATTTTTCCATATGAATTTAATAATAAGTCTTCTTCATCTAGCTGCATTGCATTAATATGGATCAAATAATCCATTGGATGTACATTCTTCAAATATGTACTATATAATCGATATATTGTTGTTCAATTCTTTCAGTCAAAGTTCGTCTGAAAATGTGTGCCTTATTCCTATGATTGGAGGAAGTAGTCTCTAACATGTAATAATTTTGATAGTTACTTTTAATGTGAACACTTCAATTAAAATATGTGAAACCGTGATAATATATGAATCCTGGTCCTCTCAAGGAATGCACTTAATATAGTTATACTTATTTGTCATGATAACATTGCAACTCTACAAGGTTTCCATATATATAGAAAAGTTTTTAATCACATGCCTCCTAAGGAATTAGTTATTTCTAAGTCGACCAAATGTTTTATCCAACTACAAGTCGTGCCAGATATTATTATTATGCCTTAATAAGGTAAGATATTGCCGTGTGTTAAAAAAACTGTAATGTTATCGTGGGAACCTGAGAAATCAAGTCTGTACTACAGAAAGGCAGCCATCTGATTTCCGAAATCGATGGCGGAGTGATAACTTTACTTTTACTGTTTTCTATGCCATGTGTGAAATCACCATTGGTTCGCGTCTTTTTCTGCTGCCCTATTGGAATAGGGAAGAAAATACGTATTGACATATGTGCAAAGCAAGTGTAATTTACTAGTAGAGTGATTAGCCACTTTTATACCCTCTGTGCTACTTTTTTCACAAACGCTCTTGACCTTGTTACTCTTTTCGCACTTCCTTAGATATGAGGATCGTACCAAGCTCATCCAAATCATGTCAAGTCCTCCTCCACGATCCCGTATTCCACTCTTTGTAATAAACTTGGTATTCGACCATCATCCATTTCCCTCCCTTCAAAGATATTAGAGTCATTACCTTGCAGTATAAGATAGGGATTTACGGCGTTCACCTACAGACCTACTACAGTTCTTCGCAAAGAATATTGCCCAACCTAGAAGTCCAACATATGAGAAAGGAAGGAGGTACTTTTGACTCAACTGTGCCACACAGGATTTATGGTCAACTATGTCTAAGGGTGTCTCCACCGAGGCGACCCAAACGGTCTGCGCGTGTCCAAAACTGTCCGCGCGGATGCGGGCGACGCCCTAGCGGGACGACCCATCCGGCGAAACATGTCCGGATCGACCCATTCATGCATCTAATATAGTGCTCGGTTGCGTCGGTCCAGACGCGCTCGGACGTCGTGCCAGTTGGCGACACGGGCCCATATGTAAGAGAGACATTAGTACTTAACAATAGCTTTTTATTAGATTTTTTATTAGATTAAGCCTACCAGTTACAAAAAAGCCATTCAAACTAATTAGGACGGGGGGCTACTGCTACTGCTACTGCTGGAGGAGGACGGGGTGGCGACTACTCATCGCCGTTGCCACGACCACCGTTGTTGCGGCCGCCGGCCCCGTCGATCGCCGCCCTAGCTTTCCAGATGGCCCGCTGCTGGACACATTCGCGGATACAGTCGCGAGCCGCCGCCTTGCCCTCCAGCTTCTGCCGGTCCTCCGCCGCCAGGTCCTTGTCCATCTCGGTGGCCCAGTGGTCCCTCGCCTCCTGTTGGACGATCACCTCCGCTGGAGAAGGAGCCGGAGTCGGAGAACCATTGGGGCCGAAGCCCAGCGCCCGTGCTATCTACACAGGGACGGCGAGCGGCACCTCCAGCTGGTCCACCTCCTCCCCCTGCTCTTCGTCGTCCATCGCCTCCTCCGTGTCGTCGGCGTCGACGAGACCCCACGCGACCGCCGCCTCAGCGTCCAGAGCCACGCGCTCCTCCTCCTCCGCCGAGTCGGCGACATGCTTGCGCCGCGCCTCTTCCGCGTCGCTGCGCGCTTTGACGGCCTGGCGGAGCTCGCGGATGGCAGACTTGGCGGCCTCTTTGGCCACCTCCTCCAGCATGGTCATGGCCGCCTCGTGGCGGATCTCACGAAGAGCCGATGTTGCGGCCTCCATGGCTACCACCTTCACCGCCTCCTTGGCGGCGACGTGGTGCACGTCGGTCACTAGCAACTACTTGGCCAAGATAGCTACTAACAACGGAGAGCATGCAAGATCACAAACAACACAGACATGATAGAATCAATAATACAAAACCATTAATCAAACCAACATAATAATCTCAATATCCATTGGATCCCCATAAACACAACATGCATGATTACAAATAGATTAGATCTTGATCATGAACGGAGCTCACAAGATCTATACATGAAAGCACAAAGGAGGAGATACAACCATCTAGCTACTACATGGACCCATAGACCAATGTGGAACTACTCACGCATCAAACCGGAGAGAAGGCCTCCGGGATGATCTCCCCTCTGGCAGGGTGCCGGGAAGAACTTCAGATCCCCCCGATCTAGGGACGATGGTGGCGGCGGCTACAGACGGTTTCGTGGATATTTGATCTGGTACTCAGGGTTTCTGCATCGGGGGCTTCTTATAGGCAAGGCGGCCAGGGTAGGCAAACCCTAGCCAGGCGCGGGCTAGGGCCCACCCGCGCCTAGGGTGGGTCTGGCCCCTCTGGCTCCCCTATGGTCTTCTTGTTCTCCACGGAAAGTAATTGACTTTGTCGTTTGTCCCGTCCAATTTCGAGAATATTTCTTTACTAACTTTTTTGAAATAAAAAACAGCAGAAAATAGGCATCTGACACGGTTGCAACTTGTTAGTAGGTTAGTACCAGAAAACATGTAAAAAGCACCTCAAAGTGTATACAAGTAAATCAAAGTAGATATTAAACAAGCATGGAGCATCAAAAATTATAAATATGTTTCCGACGTATCACGGGGTACCCCTTGCACATGGTACATGAGCTATCCCATAACCAAAATGACAAGACAAGCAGAAAATGAGCATCTCAGCGATCTTTTTACTTACTATGTGCATAGCTTTTTATTGAGGACTTCACAGATAGCTCATTGTGGTTATGCTGCAAGTTTCCACCATTATTAGGCATGGCTTAGGCAAGCGGTCCAGACGTTTCTCTAACACAAAATACATAACTCCATGGACTTACAAGCTCCCTTTTTATTTCACACCGGTGACATCCATAGACAAAGGAGCATGATATCAACGGAGTACAAAGTACAAGTGCAATGTTGAAAACGTTCCCCATGACAGCATGGTTCTGCTAATTACAACGTATAAGTGCAAGCATATACAACATATACGACACAATGGTTCAAGTTTATTAGGGGCAAAGAATATAAAGTGTGCCATCAAGTTTGTGAGGGCTTTAATCACTAAGTTTTCACATAACAAAATACTTTTTAATTGGAAGATAGATGAAAACAAGAATATACTTGGAATGGTGTAACACACCATGCATGGGAATTTATAGTGAACACTTTGGAATAACTTGGTTTATTGGGAGTTGGAACCATGAGTAGAGCTTATTCATACAAGTGGAGGCTAGCAAAAGACTGAAAGAGAACAATAGTGGCCATAATCATGCAGAGTGACAAAACATTACTAATCAAAGTATAGAGTGGCACTACAAGTCAAGGACTAAATGATCATAGAGGATATGGTGACTTGTCATTGTCATAACATGGTGTGAGCATGTGCCAAGTCAACCCAAACAAAACATCAAAGGAGAATATCACAATACTATGTTTTTGCATGCTAAAACAACGCATAATTCATTCAAGGAACACTAAACAATCCTAATTGTTTGGAACAAGACATGCTATAACAATAATCACTAAGTTTAAGGTCAAAATAACACCTAGCATGTCATGCTAAAGTCTAAGTCACAGTCAATGCAAGCTCCTCTTGCACTTTCAAGCAAAACTTTCTACTCCTTTCCAACACTAATCGACTTATTTGAAACAACACAGCGAGAACGGGGGTCCAACTAGTTTATTCAAGAAAACTAAACAAACTAAGAAAATCAAACGAAAACTAAAACTCTCTAAGAACAACACAACTATGCATGAAACAATAAAAATGAAGTGTCTAGACATACCTCAGCTTTTTATTGATGAAGAAGGGGATGCCCTGGGCATCCCCAAGCTTTGACACTTGTAACTCTTGGATATTTCATGCGGTGACACCATGGTGGAATTCCCAATCTTGAGCTTTTGTCCATTCTTTATCTCATTATATCATTCTCTCTCTACACCTGAAATTTTTCCTTCATACAATCTTCATTAGCAACATTAGTGTATTTAAAAGATAATAGACCTTTGGGCTAAGATTTGGAACAGCAAAACTTTTCACTAAAAACACAAGCTACTGTAGAAAATCCTTCAAAAATCTCAATTCCCCAAAAAAAAGAACTCAAAAAGGAATCAATAAGAAGCAAATGCAAATAATGGCAGAAATCTGTCAAAACAGACCAGCAGGTAAAAATGATTTTTTTGAAAATCTTCTGTTGCTCAAATAAAAAAGTGGTGAACTAATGAAAGTTATCTAACATACTAGGGGATTTAGTCCTAAAATATCAGCTCAATCCGACTTACAGAGACTCCTCACGAATTTTTATGGTGGAGTACAGAAATCTGTTTCAGGACAGCAACTCCCCAAATCTTACTTCCTTCTTATTAGAGGTTATTCTTGGAACAAAAAGCAAACAAAAAGGATAAGGAGAGTTCATTACTTAAGTAATAACTTTCAATACTCAAGAAAATTCTTGGGTTATCTCCCAACAAGTACTTTTCTTTAACGCCTTTAAATTAGGCATTGATAATTTGAGAAGATGCTCACATAAGAACTATGAGTTGAAGTAAAAGAGAGCATCAAGAAGAAAATTCAAAACATATCTGAGTCTAACCCACTTCCTATGCATAGGAATCTTGTAAGAAAATAAATCAAAGAAGCACATAGTAACAAGAATGGGTAGATAAAACAAGAGCAACTTCAAAACTTTTAGCACATAGAGAGGTGTTTCTGTACCATGAAAACTTCTACAACCATAATTTCCTCTCTCATAATAATTTTTAGTAGCATCATGAATAAACTCAACAATATAGCTATCACATAAAGCATGCTTTTCATGATCTACAAACACATAATTTTTATCAAGCTCAAAAATAGTGGGATTAAACCCGTCATAGTTTTTACCCAAAGTAGATATTTCAAAAGGATCCACATGAACATAACATTCATCCTACTTTGGTAAGCATGGGGGACAATCAAACAATGTAAGAGGTAAAAAGTTACTCTCATTAGAAGGTAGGCATGGGTAGATCCATTCCTCCTTCTTTTGTTCATCACTCTCCTCCTCTTTTTCATCTAATGAGATTCCAATTTCAACAATTTTTTCTTCCATAGGCTCCTGCAAGGCATTAGTCTCTTTCATTTGTGGAAAGCACCTATTAAAATATTCAAGAATATAGCCATTTTCTTCCTTGTAATTTTCAAAGCAAAATTTAAGTATCTCATAAACCTCATATTCATAAGGTGCATCATCAGTATTTTCAAGAAAACTCGCGGTTCAAATGCACCCTTGAAGGCAATAAATTCTTCAATTTGTTCTACATCATAAAAGTCATAATTTCCCTTAACATAAGAAGATATGGTAACATTATCATTATACTCACATTGAAAAGGAAGGTGTTTATACCTCCTACAACAAGACTTATCAAAGCAATAAGTAACATTATAAGTAGAGCACACATCTCTAGCAATAGTATTCAACTTATCAATTTGTTCCCATAAGTGTTTCTCTTTTTGTGACAAACGGTTCTCCTTATAATAATACTTTTGTTCTTCCGTGAACCCACCTTGCCAATAAGAACTAGTTTCAAAGAAACCATCCATTGATAGAAAGCATGACAAAGCAAGGCAGTAACAGACCAACAACTAGAGCATGAACTATTTTTTGTGTGTTTTTGATAAAAGAAAGCAAACCAAACCAAACTATTTTTTTTGGAGTTTTTGATAAAAAGAGGCAAATAAAACCAATTAAAAGAAACTAAGAAAACTAAAAACAAAGTAAAGAGAAAGGAAGTGGAGGACTCTCCTTGTGAAGACGTCCATAGCCTCCCCGGCAACGGCGCTAGAAATCTTTCGATGCGCGCACCCGGTGTTATCGTGGGACACTTCGTTGGAAACCCCAAGAGCAAGGTATGATGCAGCACAAAAGCAAGTTTCCCTCAGTAGAGACCAAGGTTATCAAACCAGAAGGAGGAAGGAAACGTCTCAAAGGTGTTGCAAGCAACATGGAAACCTGCACAACACAAACTTAAGACTTTGCCCCAACGAATCAGTGAGGTTGTCAATCTCACCGGTTTCCTATAACAAAGGATTAACTGTATGGTGTGGAAGGTGATGATGGTTTGCAGCAAGTAAACAAGTAACAGTGAAGATGTATCAATGGTAAAGATTGGACAGGGGTCCATAGTTCACTAGAGGTGCTCTTCTTAGATAAACAACATGGCATGAAGGGTAAACAAATTAAAGCACGACAATTGATAGGAACTGAGCAAGGCATAACAATGCAATACCAGACAAAAAGATCCTATGTGATTTGATTGGGCAATACAACAATATACATAGACCGCCATCCAACTGCATCTATGACTAGAAGTCCACCTTCAGGTTATCATCCGAACCCCCTCCAGTATTAAGTTGCAAGCAACAGACAACTGCTTTACGCAAAGTGTGTAAGGTAAACAATCCACTTGTTACACGAACACGAGACCGGTGTTTTCTCCCTAGTGGCAACAACACATCTACAACCGAAGAGATTTTTGTCACTTCCCTTGGAAACTAGAGGCATGAACCCACTATCGAGCATAAATACCCCCTTTTGGAGTCACTAGCAACTACTTGGCAAAGATAGCTACTAACAACGGAGAGCATGCAAGATCACAAACAACACAGACATGATAGTATCAAATAGACAAAACCATTAATCAATCTGACATAGTAATCTCAATATCCATCGGATCCCCGCAAACACAACATGCATGATTACAAATAGATTAGATCTTGATCATGAATGGAACTCACAAGATCTATACATGAAAGCACAAGGAGATACAACCATCTAGCTACTACATGGACCCGTAGTCCAAGGTGGAACTACTCACGCTTCATACCGGAGAAGAAGGCCTCCGGGATGATTTCCCCTCCGGCAGGGTGCCGGGAAGAACTTCAGATCCCCCCGATATAGGGACGATGGTGGCGGCGGCTACAGACGGTTTCGTGGAGTTTTGATCGGGTGCCTAGGGTTTCTGCATCGGGGGATTCTTATAGGCGAAGAGGGGAGGCTGGGAGGCGGCCAAAGGGCCCACACCCTCCCCTGGCGCGGGCCAGGCTTGGCCGCGCCAAGGGGGGTCTGGCCGCCCTGTGTCGCCTCCCCGTCTCCCCTCTGGACTTCGTGTTGCCCACGGTAAAATATTGACTTTGGCTTTTTGTCCCATCCAATTCCGAGAATATTGATTTTCTGCCTGTCTGGAACCAAAAACAGAAGAAAACAGGCAACTGGCACTATGACAACTTGTTAATAGGTTAGTTCCATAAATCATATAAAAACACCTCAAAGTATAGACAAAGCAAAGCAAAGTAGATACTAAACAAGCATGGAACATAAAAAATTATAGATACGTTTCCGACATATCAACCACCTGCTGGAGCGCACCCTCAGCGACCTCGCCTTCCTTCTCGAAGGCCAGTACATGCGCATCGCCCATGCGCCAGGCTAGCACTATGGCCTCGAGGTGCACCTCGTTGACCTCCACGTTCGGGTAGTGGGCGTGGCACATCTTCCGGATCTTGGACCATGTGGCGATCTTGCGGCGAGACATTGTTCCTGGAGCTTTTTCGGCTGCTGGTTTTCTCTTGGTTTGGGGCTTGTTGTCCCCCCCCCCACGCCGGGAAATGGACTGGGATGCACGGAAAGTTTTCTTGCCGCGGGAAGCGAGGCGCGCACGGGAAACGAAGGCGGGAAGCCGTCGGCGCTGACAACCGATGTCGCGTCGCCATTAACGTCATATCGGTAGGACGTCAACCGATGACAGTGGGAGGGAGACGGACAAATGGGTCGGACCGATGTACGCGGCTGGCCAGACATGCCAGGCACCCTACCCATATCGACAGCGGCCCGACCCAAACGGACATAAACAAACCGTTTGGATCGGCCCGGTGGAGATGCCCTAACTAGCAAAAGAACCATTGGCGATATTTGTTATTAATACTAGTTTCAATTTTCTATGCAATGGAAACCCCACCATAATAATCCAACCATGGTTTCATTGCCACCAAACCGCATTGAATTTACATTTATAAAAGTAATTTCTTTTTGAATGGAATGATAATATAATAATTCTAAAATTATTTTGATAAAAATAATCAAGAGGATATGCAAAAATAAACTTTGCTTGTTAACTGTGAGATGATGCAGTTTAAAGATTCTACTTGACCAAGACCTCGGTTTCTGAAGATTTCATCATTGTTTGATAAGGGAAATGTTTATGTTGACACCCATGGTTGGCCAAAATGTGGAATGGACGACAGAAACCGGAAATTGGCGAAAGTCAGTCAAGAAGCAGGTTCTCGGGATGCGGGTTTGTGCTATAAAAAGATATTAAAATTCACTGGAGGAAAAGAGTCCTAAAGACAAGCGACTTAGGCGTGAGAGGGAAGGAGCAAGCCGGAATAGTCCAGAAGCAGCTTCAAGATAGAAGCCAGGTGCCAACCGACTTATGCTCATGAGACCAAGACTTAGCTGGAAAACAATGTGAAGACAAGGCTCAAGACTACTCCAAGACGGAAGGAAAAAATAGCTCTAGAGTCTACATGAGTGACTCAGACGATTGGAGTCTTAAACTAGTACGAAGCAGATGGTAGTTTTTACCTACTTTAGAGCTAGTTTCCTACTAAAGAATCCTAATGGTGAACATGTCATAACCTAGGCTTGCACGAAAGACCGTCTGCCCCACACATATGTGAGGGGTGTGACGATCCATTGAAATTAAGCATACATATTAGACATATATCAATGCAAATTTGCTATTTTCATACCCTCGAAACCTTTGTCCCTGCTTCTGTTTATTCAATGGTTTCTACACGTTTTCATCAGTAGAATCGACAACCAAGTTAAGGACGGTCAGGATGACCTAGCTTAGCCAATATTAGCAAGAACCTCAGGGGAGTCCCTCCCAATGAACCATGACTTCTGGTTAGAAACACACCGGCTTACTGCTTGCATATCACGTTGTAAGTCTGGTCTCCCGTAGATGCATTGAGGTGCATCACTCTAACTCCTACTCGGTCAAACAACTTGGCGACTGTTGCGAGTGCGGGCAACCTTAAAGTACAACACACTTTTTGGTGACTCTGCTAGGGACAAATCTTAGTTCTAAATTATAATCGCTGGTCCTGTAATCATGAAGCCTAAAGGCGTTACTTTCGAAAACATCGTATGGCCCGTCTATGATGAGCTTTCAGAAGAATGGAGACATATCTTTAAGGATTTTTTTGGGGAGGGAATATCTTTAAGTATTTGAAGGCAAAGAAGACGAACTCCTAAGACAAATCAAAGAGCTATAGAGGAAAAAGAAGAAAGAAGACATGTACGAGTTCCTAACGACTTTCAAGAAAAATCGTCATGAGAATATCACTTCACGTGGCTATGCGAGACTAACGCCTCTTCTGGACAAAACCTACTCCTATATGAGTATTACATATATGTTTCCTACTGATAAATTAGTTGTGATGGATGTTAGATTGATCTCAATCGTGATCGAGCCCAACTATCCGTGCCCTGATCGGGGGCGTCCAACCTCCTCATGGTTGGTGGGCCCCTGTCGCCAGCGCTATAAAGAGAGGTGAGGGCCGGAGGCACGTCTTACGAGGTTAGTCGCATCCTAGCTGCCCCACCGACACGTCCATCCGATCTAGGCTAGGGTTGTGCCGACGGGAAGCTCCGCCGCCGCCACTCTCACCGCACACTTCACGCCATCGCCCTTTTCCCCATGGCCACCAGCACCAGCTCAGACATCCCCTCTGGCTCGTGCTCCTCGAGCCAAGGCGCAGGTAGTTCCCTCTCTCTCTCTCTCTCGCTCATCTCATAGATCAAACCCCATAGCCTCTACCGAGAGTTGACTAGAGCTAACAATGGACTCACGAATTAATGATTATAATAAAAAAGTACTCAAAGAGGGCTTATGAATATGCTAATGCTAGTCAAAACCTCCATATTAATCCAGAGTGCTAGAAGTTTTTAGTCACTTGCGATCATGGTCCAACTAAAAAAATCTCAATTGTAACCTTCGTGTAACTAGATGTTTTTTTACTCCATGATTTAGATTCATCTAGATATGAATATATCTAGTCAAGTTTTAATAGTAGATACCAGGGTGCAGCTACGTTGGGGCCGGCCTACGCCATGGCCCGCCCAGAATTTTTACAATACTTCATTTTTCTTACTGGGCTTGCCTACAAATGATCCAATTCTATAGAAAAATCATGTTGTGCTACAGCCTGCCCACCCAACATTTGTACTATAGCTTCACCATAATCCGTATCTAGATAAAATTCAGTCAACTAATATAGGTCAAAAGGAGTATTAGAGCATCTCCACTCGTCTATCCAGGACGCCGATCCGGACGCTGAAAATCGGCCCAGTCACGTACCCAGGGACCTGTTTTCGTCCGGATTTCGGCGTGTTTTGATCCAGCCTATCCAGGCTAAACCCAGGTTCCCGGGTACGCCCTAGGGACGCCGAACGCCGCAAAAAAGGGCATGGGCCTGCTCTGTTGGCGAGACATTCCCATTCCCACCCACTCCACACGCACAGACTGCCGCGAAGAGCTCCCAGCGCCCCCTCTCGCCATGACTTTGCCGGCGGAGCTCCTGCGCGCCGAGACATGCCCACGCCTCTAGCTACACTCGCCGTAGTTGCCGCCCACCACCACGCCTTCCTCGCCGCCGATCTCGCCGACCTAGCCTCGTCATAGCTCTGCTTCGCTACGTGCTCCCACCACCACGCCCGCCAAGTGTTCGACATTTGGCCGAATTCGGCCATGGACTCCGACGATGACGAGATACTCGCCATTGACTCCGACGAGTATGAGATACTCGCCATGGACTCCGACGACGAGGAGATGCTCGCCGTACTCCTGGAGGAGGAGAGCGCCGAGGTCGTCGAAGGTGAAGAGCACTTGTAGATCCTCGCATCGCTCGCCCAGCTGTACATGCAGATGGCGAAGCCGAAGCGCGGTGGTTCGGCGCCAGGTCACCGGAAGTGCAAGGCGAGACAAAGGATAGAGGGCTACTGCATGTTGTACGCCGACTACTTCGCTGACCAGCCAATCCATAGAGAGGACGTGTTTCGCCGCCATTTCAGGATGAGTCGGAAGCTCTTCCTCAAGATCGTGCATGCCATCCGGGAGTTCGACCCATATTTCCTTTGCAAGAGGACTGCACCGGCTTGGTTGGGTTTTCCTCGCTTCAGAAGTGCACCGTGGCGATGAGGTTGCTTGCATATGGAGCGTCGGCTGACAGTGCCGATGACTATATCCGCATCACCGAGTCCACCGCCCTTGATTGCTTGTACAGGTTCTGCAGGGCAGTGATTGCAGTGTTCGGGGAACAGTACTTGAGATCACCCATTGTTGAGGACACTGCTCGGATCCTCGCAGTCAATAAAAGTAGAGGATTTCCTGGTATGCTTGGAAGCATATATTGCATGCATTGGGAGTGGAAGAACTGTCCATTTGAATGGCAAGGAATGTACAAAGGCCACAAAGGAGGATGCACTGTGATATTTGAGGCAGTTTCTACACATGATCTTTGGATCTGACACACCTTCTTTGGCATGGCAGGATCGAATAACGACATCAACGTCCTCAACTCCTCAACTATCTTTTCCAAGCTTGTTGAGGGTCATGCTCCCCCCCCCCCCCCCCCGTAGAATTTGAGATCAGTGGGCACCACTACAACAAGGGATACTATCTATCAGATGGCATCTATCTAGGATGGCCAACATTTGTGAATACTATCTCAAGCCCAATGCTCCCCAAGCATTCTCACTTTGCCAAGGAACAGGTGAAGGGTTTCGCAGCATAGTAAATCAAAAAAATTCTACGGATGCGAACGGGAAAGCCAAGATCTAATCTAGGAGATGCAAACAACGAGGGGTATTAGATGAAATCTTCATACCATTGAAGATTCGCACAGCGGAACGTTCGTCGGAACGTGGGTGATGTAGTCATACTCGCTTCTCCTCCTCGCGATCCGATCCGATCTAACACCGCAAGTGGCGATGCCTCCGAGAGATGCACACTTGCGGCACCTCGAAGTCTCCTCCTTCCTCGGTCCAGCAAGTATGGTGGAGAGACGGATTGGATCTACAACGCGACGGCGCGGTGCAAGTGGTGGAGAGTTTTCTGCAGCAGGGCTTCGCCTACGCGCAGTCGGGAGGGAGAGAGAGAGGAGGGCAGCAGGGCGGCTAGGGTTGTGGAGGAGGTGTGGAGGGAGGGTGCGCCCCAGCCCTCTATATATAGAGGGGTGGGCGCCAGCCCTAGCCCCTCCCCCAAGCCCTAGGCCGGCGGCCAGGGAGGGAGGAGTGGGGGGCAAGTTCCCCCCCCCTTCTAGAAGCTTTCCTAGGGTTTGCCCTAGATCTGGCCGGCTGGGCCCTATGGGGCCTTGTGCCCCTGACCCAATGCGGCCAGGGCACTCCCTCATAGGCCCATGCCCCCTCCCGGCAGGTGGGGCTACGTTGGTCCCCCTCCGGAAGGTTCTAGAAGCTTCCGGTACAATACCGATTAACCCGAAACAATTCCGAACTCCAAAAACTGCATTGCCTTATATGAATCTTATTCTCCGGACCATTCCGGAACCTCTCGTGATGTCCCGGATCCCATCCGAGACTCCGAACAAAAACCCATAAACCAATTATCCAATCTATCCTAGCGTCGAGACACGTTAAGTGTGTGACCCTTCGGGTTCGAGAATATGCATACATGATCTTCTATCAATAATCAACAGCGGGGTCTGGAAACCCATATTAACTCCCACACATTCATCGATGATCATATCGGATGAACCACGATGCCAGGATTCAATCAATCCCATATATATATTCCCTTCGTCTCGCGATATTTTACTTGCCCGAGATTTGATCGTCGGTACCGTCATACCTAGTTCAATCTCGTTCACAGCAAGTACTTTACTCGTTCCGTAATCCGATATCACCTTGTGATTAACTCCTTAACCACATGCTTGCAAGAGGTGTTGATATCAATTACCGAGTGGGCCCGAAGTATATCTCTCCGACTTGGGAGGGACAAATCCCATCTCGATACATACAACCCAACAGGTACTTTCCCATCACCTGAGAGACACCTTTATGATCACCCTCTCATAGGATGACGTTTGATGACCTCAAAGCTTTCTTCCGATACCATGGAGTTGTATTATCTCATGGTATAAGTAATACAATATTTTACATAGGAAAAGCTTCGCTAAGATGAACACGATGACACAATCTAATTGCTCCGCTTAGTTTGGGTTTGTCCATCATATCATTCTCCCAATGATATGATCTCATTATTAATCAACAACTCATGTCTATGGTTAGGAAACCTTAACCATCACTAATCAATGAGCTAGTCCATAGAGGCATACTAGGGACACAGTGTTGTTCACAAACCACACAAGTATTAAAGTTTCCGCTTAATACAATTCTAGCATGGAATATAAACTTTATCATGAACAAGAATTATAATAATAACATCTTTATTATTGCCTCTAGGGCATAATTCCAACAGTCTCCCACTTGCACTAGAGTCAATAATCTAGTTTACATTTGGCAACAATCTCACACCCATGGCACTAAGGTGCTGATCATGTTTTACACGTGGAAGAGGTTTAGTCAATGGATCTGCGACATTCAAATCTGTATGTACTTTGCTAATCTTCAGATCTCTATCTGTTATATAATCTCGGATTATATGAAACTTGCGGTTGATATGCTTGGTATTTGGATGATATCTTGGTTTCTTAGCAAGTGCTATGGCACCAGTGTTGTCACACAATATCTCCAGTGGGTCCAATGCACTTGGAACCACGCCAAGCTCAGTGATGAAGTTCCTGATCCAAACTTCTTCACTTGACGCTTCTGCAGCAGCCATGTATTCCGCTTCTACTGTAGATCCCGCGATCACGCTTTGCTTGCAGCTTCTCCAGCTCACAGCTCCTCCATTCAAAATATAAACGTATCCTGTCTGAGATTTAGAATCATCCTTGTCGGTGTAGAAACTAGCGTCGACGTAACCTTTTACGACGAGCTATTCATCACCTCCATAGACTAAGAACATTTCTTTAGTACTATTTAGGTACTTTAGGATGTTCTTCACGGCTGTCCAGTGTTCCACTCCTGGATCACTTTGATATCTACTCGTCAAACTAAGAGCATTGGACACATCCGGTCTTGTACACAACATGGCATACATGATAGAACCTATGGCCGAGGCATAAGGCACTTTGCTCATAGCTTCTCTATCATTTACCGTAGCTGGACACTGAGCCTTGATCAATATCTTACCTGACAACATAGGCACTGAACCTTTCTTTGCCTTATCCATTCTGAACCTTTTCAGAACTTTGTCTAGGTATGTACTCTGGCTTAAATCTATCAGGCGTCTTTGTCTATCTCTATAGATTTTGATGCCCAATATATAAGTAGCTTCACCTAGGTCTTTCATTGAAAAACATTTGTTCAAATAACTCTTCACATCGTTAAGCATGTTAATGTCATTTCCAATAATCAATATGTCATCCACATATAGTACCAGAAATGTCACCGAGCTCCCACTCACTTTCTTGTAGATACAAGCTTCGTAGAAATTTGGAACAAATCCAAAGCTCTTGATCACTTGATCAAAACGAAGGTTCCAACTCCGAGATGCTTGCTTCAGTCCATAAATGGAACGCTGAAGTTTGCACACTTTATCAGCATCCTTAGGATCGACAAAACCTTCGGGTTGCATCATATACAACTCTTCATCAATGTTGCCATTGAGGAAAGTAGTCTTGACATTCATCTGCCATATTTCATAATCATGAAACGCATCAATTGCTAATAAAATCCGAATGGACTTAAACATCGCTACGGGAGAGAAAGTCTCATCGTAGTCAACACCTTGAACTTGTCGAAAACCTTTCGCGACAAGTCGTGCTTTATAGACGGTAACATTACCATCCGCGTCCATTTTCTTCTGAAGATCCATTTGCACTCAACGGCCTTTCGGTCGCTAGGAGGGTCCACCAAAGTCCAAACTTGGTTTTCGCTCATGGATCCCAATTCGGATTTCATGGTTTCTAGCCATTTCTCAGAGTCTGGGCTCATCATCGCTTCCTCATAGTTCGTAGGTTCACTGTCTTCTACCAACAAGACAGTCAAGACAGGGTTGTCGTACCACTGAGGAGGGGCACGCTACCTTGTCGACCTGCGACGTTCAGTAGCAGCATCGTTCGAAGCTTCATGATCCTTGTCATTAGCTTCCTCTATTATTGGTGCAGGCGGCACTGGAACAATTTCAGGTGCTGCGCTACTCTCCAACTCAAGAGAAGGTTCAACAACCTCGTCTAGCTCTACTTTCCTCCCACTCACTTCTTTCGAGAGAAACTCCTTCTCAAGAAAGGAACCGTTCTTTGCGACAAACACTTTGCCTTCGGTTCTGTGATAGAAGGTATACTCAATAGTTTCCTTAGGGTATCCTATGAAGACGCATTTCTCCGCTTTGGGTTCGAGCTTGTCCGGCATCAATTTCTTGACGTAAGCTTCGCATCCCCAAACTTTAAGAAATGACAACTTAGGTTTAGCACCAAACCACAGTTCATACGGTGTCGTCTCAACGGATTTAGATGGTGCCCTATTTAAAGTGAATGCAGCGGTTTCTAATGCATAACCCCAAAATGATAACGGCAAATCAGTAAGAGACATCATTGATCGGACCATATCTAATAGGGTTCGATTCCGGCGTTCAGACACACCGTTGCATTGTGGTGTTCCGGGTGACGTGAGTTGCGAAACGATTCCGCTTGCTTTAAGATGCGTGAGAAAATCATAACTCAAATATTCACCTCCATGATCGGATCGTAGAAACTTAATCTTTCTGTTACGATGGTTCTCCACTTCATTCTGAAATTCTTTGAACTTCTCAAATGTTTCAGATTTATGTTTCATTAAATAGATATACCCATATCTACTTAAGTCATCGGTAAAAGTGAGAAAATAGCGATATCCACCGCGTGCCGAAACACTCATCGGTCCGCATACATCGGTATGTATGATTTCCAACAAGTCCCTTGCTCGCTCCATCATTCCTGAGAACGGGGTTTTGATCATCTTGCCCATGAGGCATGGTTCACATGTGTCAAATGATTCAAAATCAAGAGACTCCAAAAGTCCATCAGAATGGAGTTTCTTCATGCGCTTTACACCAATATGAACTAGACGACAGTGCCACAAATAAGTAGTATTATCACTATCTACTTTGCATCTCTTAGCCTCAATGTTATGGATGTGTGTTTCATCCCTTTCGAGATTCAGAAGAAATAAACCATTCATAGCAGGTGCATGACCATAAAAGATGTTACTCGTATAAATAGAACAACCATTATTCTCCGATTTAAATGAATAACCGTCTTGCAATAAACACGATCCAGAAATAATGTTCATGCTCAACGCAGGCACATAATAACACTTATTAAGGTTTAAAACTAATCCTGATGGTAAAACTAAGGAGAGCGTGCCGACAGCCATCACATCAACTCTTGATCCGTTGCCAACGCGCATCGTCACCTCATCCCTCGCAAGCCGCCGTCTATTCCGTAGCTCCTGTTTCGAGTTACAAATATTAGCAACTGAACCAATATCAAATACCCAGGCACTACAACGAGGGCTAGTAAGGAAAACATCAATAACATGTATATCAAATATACCTTTGATGGTGCCAGCCTTCTTGTCCGCTAAGTAATTCAGACAGTTGCGCTTCCATTGACCCTTGTCCTTGCAATAGAAGCACTTAGTGTCCGGCTTGGGTCCAGACTTGAGCTTCTTCTCAGCAGGGGCAACGCGCTTGCCGCCGCCTTTCTTGAAGGGCTTCTTTGCACCCTTACCTTTCTTGAAGGTGGGGGGCTTATTGACCATCAACACATGATTATCCTTTTTGATGTCCACCTCCGCAGCCTTCAGCTTTGCGAAGAGCTCGGTGATCGTATCAGTGGAACCAATCTGATTATGAGTCACTATAAAACTTTTGTAGCTGGGAGGGTGACATGGTCATACCCTACGGGTACGTAACTTCAGCATACCTGGTCCAGCCCAAGGAAGGACCACAGCAGATATACGCTGGCCCACGACGATTTTTGGGTGGCCAAGGCCCATGACGCCTTCGGATCCTTGGAGAGCAAGACTAGCATAGATAGGAAATTCAAAGGGGTAAAACCCTAGAACTTGTAACCGACTAGGACTATGCCCGGGACCTGCCTAAGTCTATATAAAGGCCAGGAGGGCACGTCCTAGATCTCTCGTCTCATACTTTCGCACGCACCTCCACGCCAGATCGAATCTGCGCACCATGTAACCTTCGGTTCCGCCGTAATCAAGAGCAGACAAGTAGGAGTAGGGTTTTCCCTTCGGGGGCCTGAACCTGGGTAAATCTCGTGTCCCCTGGTTGCTTGTCTGTTAACCGTGCCATGATCTCCAGCATCCCCATCTTCTCCAAAACCCAAGTCCATAACAATGGGCATTGATGAGATTAAACCTCGTCAATTGGCGCCGTCTGTGGGAAACGGGGCTGCTGATTGTGCGATCGTGACGGTCCCAACCCGATCGATCTACAACTCCGCAGCAACGGAGAATCACCTCCTCTTCGGGACCTTCGACTTCACCGCACACTCGCCGGCCACCATGAAAGATTCCGAGCCCGTAGGTGACGGACTCGAGATTTTGTTCGGGAGCTTCTGCTTCCAGGTGGGACAAACTGGCACCCTCCGCCTTCCTGAGCGGGTGCCCGTGCCATCAATCAGGCCCGCCTCATGGGCTCCACACCCCGTGCTACGCACGTCACCATCGACATATGAGTTCTACAGCAGCAGCAGCTGCAACTCTATCTATGCGATCCACCTTCGGATGAAGGGACCTACGGTTCCGGATCTGAAAGCTGCAGCAGCAGCGAACCGATCTACGAGCGCTACCTACGCGCCGCGGTCATCCAGGATCAACAAACGCCTAACCCTCCGCCCAACACGAACCCCAACCCGGAGGACGGAAATGGCGGAAACGGCGGGAACAGAAGAAGCCAATCCCCCCCACCCGAAGGGGAGAACAACGGCCACGTCATCCAACTTAGCAAAGAAGGATGAGTACAGGCACGTCGTGCCGTCGCAGGCGACATAGTCCTGCCTGTGGATTCACCACGTGACCTACTAATGGCTTACCACTACCTCCTCATCGAGGAGCACAAGAAGCAAGTCAAGATACAGGAGACGCTCGATAAACGCAAGCAAGCAGCCTCCGAGTCCAGCGCGCGACGAGCTGCGCTCTCCGCCATGGCACCCGACTCTAGCACGAATGGAAATCAGGGAAACAAGCATCGCTCGCGGGTGGAGAACATGGATCCCAAGGAACGTCGTGATGTGACCCGAACTCTCCACACATTGTTCATGGATATGGATGCCGACGGCAACATCATCCCGAAGACACCACAAGCTGCGATCCTGGCAGTCACCGCGTATCTCGCGGCCCACCAACATCCGGAGGGGGACCCGAAAATATCCATGCATAAGTCCGCACTCACCGGACTCAGACTCGTCGGAGCTGCGCTCCACGAAGACGCTCCTGCGGAGCCGAAGAAGAAAGATCCGGTCAGGCGCGACCGTAGCCCCACCCCTTCATCCGAAGAGGAAGAGGAACACGACCTTCCTCAAAGGAAGAAGAGCTCGCATCGCCATAAACGCGACTACGACGCCAGAGACGCGCTTACACAGCGCAAAATCGACAAAGCGCGAGCCAAACACGCATGCTCGTCCGAGTCCGAGATGGATGAAGATGAAGGAGAACTCTGTGGAGCTCGATGCTTCAGCAGATCTGTTCGGCGAACAAAGATGCCACGCAATTTCAAGCTTCCTTCGGATACTCCGAAGTTCAACGGCACGCAAGATCCAAAATCTTGGCTCAGCGATCATCTGTCATCCGTCAAGCTGCATGGTGGTAACAAAGAAACCGCCATGCAATGCCTCCAGCTGCAGCTGACAGGCGCGGCGCGGGTCTGGCTCAGCAGCCTATCATCAGGATCCATCCGAAGTTGGGAGGAGCTAGCTTACAGCTTCATCCGAAATTTAAAGGGCACCAGCAAGAGGCCCGCATCAATCAAAGAGTTGCGAGCCTGCACTCAGAGAACGGGGGAATCTATTCGCTCGTACATATTACGCTGGTCTACCACCAAGAACTCCGCAGCGCATATCTCCGAGGAGAGGGCTATCGACGCCTTCAGAGACGGCGTCAAACGCCAAGATTTCAAGGAAGAACTTGGACGTGTCAAGCCCAAGACACTCGACCACCTCATGGAAATTGCCAACAGTTGGGCAGACGACGAAGATTGCATCCAATGAGCGCAATCAGATGAAGAGGACGACTACGGCCGAAGGCGAGAACACCGCAGCAAGAGGAGATCGCGTGTCTACGAAGACCGCGACGGATCCGACATGGTCGTGGCTGGCTATGCCGACCGCCGCAACGACAACAGCTGCAACAGCGGAGGTTACCGCGGAGGAAATCTCCGAGACAACGGACGATCATCACAATCGTGGCAACGCCGCGATCGCGACAATGGACCCTCAGCATTCGAAAAACTTTCGGGTCCATGCACCATCCACTTCTACATCGACAAGCAACATGGCAAACAGAAAGCCAGTCACATGCTCAAGGACTGCCGCGAGTTCCAGAAACTCAGCGAAAGCATGGCGCAGATGAGGCAACAAGCCCCAATACCTGCATTCGGAAATGCACCCGCGCAAGGAGAAATAGCACACAGAGCTCCTCCTCCGCCACCTATTGGAGGCCCAAACCAACCAGTCGCACCAGCGCAAAACAACGCCGGGGTCGTATACCCCCCACCAAAGGGAGCACTAAATATGATCCAGAAGGGACGCCCCACAAACAGGGTGCAGAAGAAAATCACCCGACAAATCAACTTGGCCGTGGCAACTCCACCTGCAATCCCTGAGTACCTCAGCGGATCGGAGTCCTGCATCACGTTCACTCGCGCGGATCACCCTTGTGAGATCCCTCGCCCAGGTCATGCTGCCCTGGTGCCGGAGGCGCAGATCGGAGGCTTCGAGATGAGTCGCGTCTTCATGGACGGTGGCAGCGGCATCAACCTAATGTTCGCAAGCACCCTGGCATCTATGCGGATCCCGCAATGCAGCCTGGAACAACCAGACACAACGTTCCACGACATTGTACCAGGAAAGGGCATATTCCCCCTGGGCAAAATAGGACTCGACGTCATCTTCGGGAAGCCGGACAACTTTCGGCAGGAGCGACTCGAATTCGAAGTGGTGGATTGGCCATCACAATACCACGCCATCCTGGGGCGTGTAGCATTCGCAAGGTTCCTGGCCGTCCCACACTACGCATACCTACTACTCAAGATGCCAGGACCAAGGGGCGTCATCACAGTCCATGGGAGCTTCACCCGATCGGACCAATGCGACAGGGATTTCAATAAAATCTCCCAGTCTTTCGGCATGCAAGACGAGCTTGTAAGGCTCCTCGAGGTGATGGACAATGGGCTACCCCTAGTCACAAGGCAGAACGCACCTGACATGTCCTTCGACTCCACCGTCAACACCAAGAAAGTACAGGTCCATCCGACGGATGCCTCCAAGACGGCCTTGATAGCCAATGACCTCAGCACCGCATAGGAAGGCGCGCTCGTCGAATTCCTCCGAGAGCGCTGGGAAATCTTCGCCTGGTGTCCTGCGGACATGCCAGGAGTTCCCAGGGAATTCGCCGAGCACGCACTCAATGTCTTTCCAGACACCAAGCCAGTCAAGCAGTCCATCCGAAGGCTGTCGGAGCCACGAGCCGAAGCTATCGGCAAGGAAATCAATAGACTGCTCGCTGCAGACTTCATCAGGGAAATCAAAGAAAGCGAGTGGCTTGCAAACACGGTGATGGTCCCGAAGAAGGACACGGACATCCTGCGGATGTGTGTGGACTTCACGTCACTAAATAAACATTGCCCAAAGGACCACTTCCCTCTTCCACTGATCGACTAGATCATCGATCCGACTGCAGGTTGCGAGAAACTCTCCTTCCTCGACGCCTACTCAGGCTATAACCAGATTCGGCTCAAGGTCGAAGATCAGGAGAAAACGGCGTTTATCACACCGTTCGGAGTATTCTGTTACAACACAATGCCCTTTGGGCTAAAGAACGCGGGTGCCACGTACGAGCGATGCATGCAGGCCTACCTCAAGGACCAGATTGGTCGCAACGTCCAAGTTTATGTCGACGACATAGTAATAAAAACCAGAGAGGCAAGGACACTTATCGACGATCTCCGCGAGACGTTCGACAACCTAGATCGCTACAGGATCAAGATCAATCCCGAAAAATGCGCCTTCGGCATCCCATCAGGTCAGCTTCTCGGATACTTCATCTCTCAACGAGGGATCGAGGCGAACCCGAAGAAAATCAAAGCCATCATGATGATGGAGAAGCCGAAAAACCTCAAGGGCGTCCAGCAGCTCGCGGGACGAGTAGCGGCGCTAAGCAGGTTCATCAGCAGTATGGGCGAGAAGGCCCTACCATTCTACCAGCTGCTACGTAAAGCAGACAAGTTCGAGTGGACACCGGAAGCCAAAGACGCATTCGAAAGCCTCAAGCGGCTCCTTTCCACCTGGCCCGTTTTGGTCACGCCAAAGGAGCGCGAGCCCCTACTGCTGTACATAGCAGCCACACACCAGGTGGTCAGCACCGTACTCGTGGTCGAACGACCCGAAGAAGGCAAGACCCACGGGGTCCAGCGCCCAATTTACTACCTCAGCGAGGTACTGACACCAACAAAGCAGAGGTACCCTCACTACCAGAAGCTAGCCTACGGCGTGTTCATGACGGCTCGACGGTTGAGCCATTACTTCCAGGAGCACCAGGTGATGGTCGTCAACGAAGCACCCCTGAACAGCATCCTGAATAATCCAGAGGCCACAGGACGGGTGGCCCTGTGGGGCATCGAACTATCACCCTTGGACATCGTCTACGAGAAGCGACACGCAATCAAATATCAAGTCCTTCCGAACTTCCTGGTGCACTGGATGGAGCTGCAGCTGCCATACACCCCAGACATGTCGCAGTCCTGGACAATGCATTTCGACGGCTCCAAGCGCGAAGCCGGAGCAGGGGCAGGGGTCATACTGACCTCCCCGCAAGGTGACAAGATGAAGTATGTTCTTCGGATAAAATTCAGAGCCTCCAACAATGAAGCCGAATACGAAGCCCTCATCCATGGCATGAGGATGGCAAAGATATGCGGCGCAACGCACCTGGTCATCTACGATGACTCCAACCTCGTCGTCCAGCAGACGATGAATGAGTGTGACGCACATTCCGAAAACATGATCGCGTACCGCGCGCTCTACAACACACTCGAAGGAGAATTCGACGGCTGCGAACTTCGGCACGTTGGAAGAGAGAGCAACGAGGAAGACAATAGACTCGCCAACATCGGCTCCACTTGTGCAAAGGTACCACCAGGTGTGTTCCTCGAACAAATCTGCGTGCCATCCATCAAGCGGAAATTCCCCAAGGGATCACCCGAAGAAGCAGAACACTCGGGGGCTACGCTACCCGAAGGACATGAAGGACCCGAGAAACTGGACACAGAGGTCACTATGGTCAACCTGATGCAGGTCATGGCAGTCTAAGAAGCTTGGACACGAACATACCTCCAGTTCTTGATAACTGGAGAATTGCCTGACAGCCCAACAGACGCCCGACGGATATCTCGCCGGTCAAAAGCCTTCACCGTCATCAACGGCGAGCTGTACAAGTGCAGCATCACGGGTATACTTCAACGGTGCGTCACCATCGACGACGGCAAGGCCATACTACAAGACATCCACGAAGGCATCTGCGGCCACCACGCAGGCAGCCGATCCCTTGTCGCTAAAGCTCTACGAGCAGGATTCTACTGGCCGACGGCCATGAGCGACGCAAAGGACATCGTCTGAAGATGCAACGGATGTCAACAGTTCGCCGACAAACCGCACTCACCTGGGTCCGAGCTTAGGCCCATACCTATAGCTTGTCCTTTCGCTCAATGGGGCCTCGACATGATCGACAAACTGCCAAAATCCTCAAAAGGAGGACACGTCTTCCTCCTGGTTGCGATCGACAAATTCACCAAGTGGATCGAGGCCATGCCGGTCACCAACCAGAAAGGCAAAACTGCCGTCAAGTTCTTCGAGTCCATTGTCTACAGGTTCGGCGTACCACACAGCATCATCACCGACAATGGATCAAACTTCATCTCCGAAGAATTCCAGGACTTCTGCGAAGGCCTTGGGATCAACATCACATATGCCTCAGTGGCACACCCGCAAACGAACGGACAAGTGGAAAAGGCCAATGGCCTAATCGGAGCCGGCATCAAGAAGTGCCTCATGAGCTCACTCGAACACAAAGCTGGAAATTGGACGAAGGAGCTACCCTCCGTCCCATGGAGCTTACGAACTACACCAAACAGCTCCACCGGCTACACACCGTTCTTCATGGTACACGGAGCCGAAGCCGTGCTACCAGCCGAAGTACGCCACCAGGCCCCACGGGTCGTCGCCTACAGTGAAGCTGAATCCACGGCTGCACTCGAAGACGCTGTCGATACACTCGACAAAGCACGGGATATAGCAGCAGCTCGATCAGCGGTGTACCAGCAGAGTCTCCGCAACTACCACAGCCGCCGGCTGCGCCCAAGGTCCTTCGTCGAAGGAGAACTCGTCTTGCAACTCAAGCAAAAGCGACCGAATAAATTCGAGTCGCCATGGGAAGGACCCTACGTCATCACCGAAGCCATCCCAGGTGGCGCCTATCGCCTCAAGCACGTGGAGTCTGGAGTCGCATACTCCAACCCATAGAATATCTCGCACCTGCGACGGTTCTATCCATAGCAACCTACCCCCTTCCTTTACTTTCAATAAGGCTTCCAGCCAAGGCTACTCAGCCGAACAATGTATCTCCTCCATTACGATATAAATAAAGCTAAGTGTCTCGCCCCAAAACTTCGTTTCACTATTTTTCTGCAACTGTACTATATGCTACAAATGCACTCGGGGGCTCCCCCACCTCACAATTTCATCGACTGATGGCCAAACGTGTACACCTGAGTAGCTGACAACGTCAGGCAAACGAAAAGGACACGTATCCAATTGAAGCACCCTGTGCTCACATACAAACAAACCTTTACAACAAAGGGCACAACACGCCCAGCCGAAATATACAAATTTTATATCTCTCTCTTTTTACAGGTACTACCTATGTTGAAGAATAACCTGGGCACGCTGCTCAAACAAATCTACAATCTGTTCGGCATACTGTCTCACAGCCGCGTAATGCGGACGCATGTCCCACTCGCTACCATCAGGGCGAAGAGGTGGCCCAGCAGCCACGGCAGCCAAATCCACATCAGGCCGGTGTAGCCTCACAAGAGACAACGCAGCTTTCACTCCTGCGACAAGCTGCTGCCGCACCAACTCCTTGACATTGCTTACGTTCCGAAATTTCGACAGAAGACCCGCAAGGCTTGTCGGCATGGCATCCAAAGGGAACATGACGTGCAGCACCGAGGAAAGCGATGTCTGCACCTGGCGGAGCACCCGCGAAACTTGATGAACCCGATCCTGCACCGTCGCCAGGGCTATGGCGCGATCACGATCCATCCAGAAGAAGCCGCCGGCCTCCATGTCCTGTTGAGTCAAGCAATTGACCCGAACAGCGACACGCTCTTTTTCTTCCCTCGGAGCAAGATTTGCACCTGCAGCAATCAGACAAAATAAGAATAAAGCCAGCAGGCTCACCCGAAGACCATAGCTACAGCTCGACCAAAGAACAACTTACATTGCAGCTGCTCGGATAGACGGACCAACTCCGCCATCAAGTACTCCTCTCTGGCTGCGCCAAGATCCGCCTTGGACTTCCAAACGTCGGCATGACCGCGTAGCCCGAGCAACTCCCTCTCCAGACTGCGCACACGATCCCGAAGGAAAGTTAGCTGCGAGGAATCATCCAAGGATGGGCGCAACGGTGTTGCGGATGGGGCGTCAATAGGGTCAGCACCCGAAGGAACCTAGAGCGGCAGCAAAAGAAAGGAACACAAACATTCAGCCAAGAATGGAGCACAACTCAGAGAAATTCATTGAATATATAAAACCACTACGTGGCACAAGGATGGTGTTCTTCAAGATATTTACAACAAAAACAAACTACAAACTAGCCTACATTTACTACGTCTAAGATGCAGGAGCCTGAGTCGCTTCGGAGCCAGACTGCCTAGCTTTGGCCCCACCCTGCTGCCGCAGTGCATACTCAGACAGCAAATCAATGAGCTTGGGCCTATATCGCCTGCAGCGAGCAGAATAGGCAGCAAAGGCTACCTCGGATCCATCCGCAGCCGTCGGCATCCGAGAAGTGATCTGGGGTAGATCCAGCTCCGCTCCAGCCGCCATGGCCATCGCCAGCCCGACGGATGCGCCGATGCCTTTCTGCTTGCGTTTATACGCCGCAGGCGCTTCGGCTGATAGAGCCTCCGCCAGGGCATCCACATCGTCAAGGGTTGCGCCCTTCGGGACAAGCTCCTTGTAGAAGCGACCAAGGACCTCTTTCGCCTTGGCAAGGGAGTTGACGAAGGTGCTGCAGCGGTCTTCGACCGCCGCAGTGGCATCATCTAGAGCAATCCCATGCTCCAGAGCACCGCAGTCGAACTCGATGCCTGCGACATCTGAGACAAAAAGAAGAAAGACATGAAGAAAATCCGCATAAAAGAAGACCTGAAGGAAAAGAAAAAAGTACAAAACTAGTACTCACCCGAAATAGCCTTGGCAGCAGCCATGAGCTTCGTCGCCACCTCTTTTTCGCGAACAGCCGCAACCGTGGCCAGCTGCTCCTCACGATCTGCGGCTTCCTGCTGCAGACGCTCTTTCGCTTCGGCTGCCTTAGACAGCTCTAGCTCAAGGCGTTCTTTCGCACCAACGGCGGCTCCGGCCTTCTGCTCCGATTGACCAAGGCTCTTCTTGAGAGCGTCAACCTCGCAGAGAGACTTGTTATGCTCCTCTGCATTCAAAACAAACAAATGTCAAAGCACTAAACCAGGATACATAAGAGAAAAGTCAGCTAGATACCTTGAAGCTGCCGAAAGTTCGCCTCCAGCACCAGGCGCTCTGGCACAAGCCGCTTGGCCTCTTGCACAAAAGGCTGCAGAAAAAGCAATGTCAGTAAGAAAAGGGCTTGGGGGCTACGCCCAACACAAAGGAGTAAAAACAAGATTCGCACACGAAGACACTCGGGGGCTCCCCCCATGAGGCAAGAAAACTTACATGCTCTGATGACGACCCCGAAGGACCGCCTGCGAAATTCTGAGGCGCAACCACCTGCACCTCCTACAACGGAGGATCCGGAGGAGCGCCACCCGAAGTCGCCACCGTTTGAGGTGGAGGAGACGCAATTTTCGACTCTCCCATCATCTCCTGTTCACCATCACTGGAGGAATCATGGGAGGATTGCCTGCATACAAACCAATCAGCACAAGTACAAAAATCACGAAGGAACAAGGACAACAGTATAACAAGAAAACTTACGAGCCCAATGCGCTCAGGTCGAAGATAGGAGAAGCCCTCCGGGCCCTCTTCTCCTCTTTCTTCTCTTCCTTCTTCTCCTCCTTCTTTTCTTCCTTCTTCCGCTTTGCTGGCGGGTGCGGCGCTACAGCCCGCACAGGAATGGCAGGAATAGGAGAGTAAGAGCCTCCATGGCCATCATCATGACGCTCAAGGCCCAGAGGGTTTCTGGGAGTCGGAGGAGTCGAGGCATCCGAAGACTCGCTGGAGCTCCATGATCGCTTGCGCGTATGGTCCTCACTCGACTCGTCGGCATCCTCCGCTGGAGATCGCGCTGACGGTAGCTCGGACACGGAATCAACCACTTCATTATCCGGGGCATTCGAATACCTTTCGGGCAATGGTGGTACCATGCCCGGCACCTTGAAGCTCTTCGAAATCAGAAGGAACTTTGTTAGCAAACAAAGGAAACAAATACACAGCCGACAAAAAAAGGGGAGCACTATGTGCGCAAATCTACACCTTCGGTACGACCAACGTCGAAGAAAAGGGAGGAGTTAGTGACTTCCCCGGGATTTCTTCTTCGGCCTTGAACTTCAACAACGTGCGAAGAGCCTTGTCAAGATCCCCCGCGGAGATTTTCTCACTCGAAACCCTCGTCGGATCAGGCGCCCAGAATAAAGAAACATCGGATGCGCCCTCGCTTGGAGAGGCTGCACCCGACGCTCAAGAAACGTCCGGATGATGTCCACACCGTTCACCTCCTTCTCAGGAATCAGTTGGAGATCCTCCACCCGACGGTACAGGGCCTCTATCTCCGCCACCTCACCGTCTAAGATTTGGTTTTTCCAAGACCTTTTCTTCTCAATCATTTGGGAGGGGTCAAAGGGAACAAGACCAAAATCTTGCCCGGGCACTACGGAGTCGCGGATATAAAACCATCGCCTCCGCCAGTACTGGACAGATTCGGACATGGAAAAGGAAAAGAAGAGAAGATTGGGACTAAGAGAGATGATGAAACCCCCAATGGGATATACACCATCCGAACCAGATTGCCTATTCACGGAATAGAGCTTCCGGAAGAGGCCAAAGTGTGTCTCAATGCCAAGCCAGCACTCGCAAAAAGTGATAAAACAAGCAATGTGGAGAAGAGAATTGGGAGACAGATGATGCAGCTGAATCCCATAGAAGAAGAGCAGTCCACGAAGGAAGTCATGGACTGGATACGAAAACCCACGCAAAACGAAGGAGAGAAACATAACCCGATACCCAGATGGGGGACGGGGGATTACCTCATTGCCGGGGAGTTTTACGGCCTCCCTGTCCTCCGGGATCAAGCCCCGCTCACGCAGCTTGCGGAGATCGCTCTCCCGCGTCTCTGATCGCCGCTAGCCACCATCGGTGACGCGAGCAGCGGTGGTGCCCTTCTTTCCTCCAGCGGTGATGGTCCCAACCGCAGATGAAGACTTCTTTGGCTTCCCCATCACGCTACGGCGGCGCCGGCGGTGAAAACGTACAAAGGACGACGGAAATGTGGAAGGAAATCCCAGCGCGAAGCAAGAATCGCTCGAGCGCAAGGAGGCAGTGAAACACAAGAACTGGTGCGGTGAAAACAAACCACGGTTCCCCTCAATGATTATAACAGCGAAGACGACGCATGGCAGCCGTTCATCCAGAAGACCTAACGCCAACGGCAGATCTGGCCGTACACGTGTCAACATCACAACGAACCGTCGTTACCACGCCGTCCACTACGCGCGGAAATTGAGGAGACGCCGTAATTATCTCCACGCCCCGCGTGACCGGTCAATTCAAAGTCAGCAAGTGGGACCCATGTTCATCCAGTCAAGTCATCTCTGGCGTAGCAGACGCTTGAGGTCATCGATCGTTAGCACTGATGTCATCAAAAGCTATACTAGCACCAATTATGATTCTACGGCTCCACAGCTACGAGCTAAGAGTACTCACTCGAATCTTCGATTTGACTAAATACTCGGGGGCTACTCCTATCAGGAGCGCTGACCGCGCACCCGGAAGATGGATAACGACAAAGTATTTCTTCGAGTCCTACGTCGAGTCTGCGACTCCACTACGGACTCGGGGGCTACTCCCATAGGGAGGATGGATTTAATTATCCGAAATTTTTTGAGTCCCACGGACCTAACAACCGAACAAATGCTTGAACTAAAGTCTCTGCTCGAGTCTACGACTCGAACAGACACTCGGGGGCTACTCCCATAGGAAACGCTGGTCGCGCACCCTATGAATTCTTTGACTGTGATCTTTCGGATCAGCACGCAAAAACTTTTTGGCATCTTTGCCCCAACAAAACGCTGAGTGAGCAAAGATCTCCTTGGCCACCCGAAACACCTCTGCGGTGACGAACATTCGGATGCTGTGTCTGCGACACAAAGATAAGACCTGCAGATATCATCTAACGGCCTGGCAACGTACATGACTACGCTCTACTAGTACAAATCCATGTCAACAGGCGTGATGAAAAATCCCGACGGACGCGTTGGGTACGTTAATTAAAATCACTGGAATCCCACTCCTGTAAGTCCTCCGCGGCCTGAGTCGAATTACCCCAGCATATGTTCCAGGTTCGAGTTGAGGGACTCGAACTTGAAGAAGATCGTGTTGTTTCGTCCTAAGACAGTTAACTGACCCTGATCCGTCGGGTGAGTCAGACACACGCGTCAACAATCCCTACACACATATATTATTAATACATAATTGCACCCGAAAATGGAAGAGTCCTCAGCCGACTCTACGATTCGACTGAACACTCGGGGGCTACTGACATGGTCATACCCTACGGGTACGTAACTTCAGCATACCAGGTCCAGCCCAAGGAAGGCCCACAGTAGATATATGCTGGCCCATGACGATTTTCGGGTGGCCAAGGCCCATGACGCCTTCGGATCCTTGGAGAGCAAGACTAGCATAGATAGGAAATTCAAAGGGGTAAAACCCTAGAACTTGTAACCGACTAGGACTATGCCCGGGACCTGCCTAAGTCTATATAAAGGCTAGGAGGGCACGTCCTAGATCTCTCGACTCATACTTTCGCATGCACCTCCACGCCAGATCGAATCTGCGCACCCTGTAACCTTCGGTTCCGCCATAATCAAGAGCAGACAAGCAGGAGTAGGGTTTTCCCTCCGGGGGCCTGAACCTGGGTAAATCTCGTGTCCCCTGGTTGCTTGTCTGTTAACCGTGCCACGATCTCCAGCATCCCCATCTTCTCCAAAACCCAAGTCCATAACAATGGGCATTGATGAGATTAAACCTCGTCAGAGGGAGTGATTGCAGAACCCTGTCAATCTTGAGCTCCTCTAGAATCTATTGGAATTATGCCCTAGAGGCAATAATAAAGATGTTATTATTATAATTCTTGTTCATGATAATGTTTATATTCCATGCTAGAATTGTATTAAGCGGAAAATTTAATACTTGTGTGGTTTGTGAACAACACCGTGTCCCTAGTATGCCTCTATGGACTAGTTCATTGATTAATTATGGTTAAGGTTTCCTAACCATACACATGAGTTGTCGATTAATAATGAGATCATATCATTGGGAGAATGATATGATGGACAGACCCAAACTAAGCAGAGCTATTAGATCGTGTCATCGTGTTCATCTTTGCGAAGCTTTTCTTATGTCATATATTGTATTCCTTATACCATGAGATAATACAACTCCCTGGTATCGGAAGAAAGCTTTGAGGTCATCAAACGTCATCCTATGAGAGGGTGATCATAAAGGTGTCTCTCAGGTGATCGGATGTAACATCCCAAATTTATATTCCAAAACTCATTCAGATCATCCTTGCATTCATCATCATTTAGGGATTTTCTCAAAATCATTTCAGAAAAACAGAAGCTTTGTTGATATGATTTTATGTGGACAGATTTAATTCAAAAGACCAACACCATTTTGAAACTTGAATGTTTAGGAGCTTGATTGCTTGCCTCCATCATTGGAAAGTTTAGGAGTAAAAGTTTGACCAAAGTTTCAATTTGGAAATAAATTCAAAACCCTATTTTCAAAAACATTGCCAACCAGAGGCAATGTCTCTGATTGATTTAAGTCCAAACTTGACCAAAGCCCTTACAGAGTAACCACATGGTCAAATAGATGATTTTTGAAACCACAATACCCTGCAAAAATCACCAGAATTGTTTGAATTCAAAAAGGATTTGAAATCATATCTAAATCATTCCTGAAAACCAAATTAGAAAAGAAAAAGAATTAAACAAAAGAAAGGGCCGAGCGCCAGATATCTGGCCCAGCAGAGGATCGAGCCCAACTAGCCCACCCGGGAATTTCCTTTTCTTTTCACACGCGCGAGCACACGCAGGCTGTCGCTGACAGACGGACCCCACCCTCATTTTCGCACACATCACTGACGACCGGGCCCTGTCCACGCTGTCATCGTCTTCCTCAAACCGCACCCGCGACCACGTCGCAGCTGCAGTCACTGCCGGTAATGGCGCGGCTTAATTGGGCATTAAACCTCGGGCATTTCCTATCGAGAGACCGGCTATAAGAACCCCACCTCCTCGCAGTCATTTTCCCCCAGCCAATTCTGCATTCACGCCACCAGGCTGCCCACGACTCGCTCAAAACCGCCGCAGACAGAGCTCACTCTGGCGATCGATTCAGGTGAGCCCCGTGCGCCCCTTCCCCTCTGGATTGTTCGAGCCACCTTGTAATCACCTGGCGCACATTCTGACCCCACTAGCTCATCCTGTATTGCCCCAGGTCGCCGTATTCGCTTGACGCCGTAAGCACCTGACGACCACCCCAACTCCGGCGACCAATCTCAGTAAGTACCATGCACCCCTTGCCTTTTCCTTCACACGAGCGTGTTCGCAACTGTCGTGCGCACTTCCTAAACCCCCTGGTTCGTGTTAGGGCGACGCGGAACCTCGGCAACGACTCCGACAACATCCACCCGACGCCAGACACAACTCCGACGAGATCCAGAGCCCATCTCCGAGCGCCCCTCCGCAAACCAGTACCACGTCGAGCTTCAGCACGTCTTGGCGGATCTGGTAAGCACCTTCCTACTTCCTGGAGCGATGTAGAACGCCGGCGCCGCCGTAGTCAGACGCGCCGCCGCCAGATTGTGGCTTAGTAGTATGGTCCGTCGGATCTGCATCGTAGGGCTAAGATAGATCCTGAGCGAAGAGGTACGCGTGTGTCTGAGCCGCCAGATTTCATTTAGATCGTGCGGTCCGCAGCGCTCGATCCGCGCGAACCGGTATGCACCAGTGAGGTTGTGACGCGTGGCTAGGATGAATTCAAAAACAGAATTTAAAACCTGATTTAGATCCAAACTTCAAACTGCTATAACTTTTGAATGCCACGTTAGAATTTTACAAACTTTATACCGTTGGATTCAGTGAAACAAGACCTTTCTGAATATCCAATTTGTTTATCAAATAGTAATAGTTAAAATGACTTTATTTGTAGAACATGTTTTAAGGCTATTTTAAGTATAGATTTATTTTGGTAAATTGTATTGGAACCAAATAAGTTTAGTTGGTAAATTTGTGACTTGTTAATTTTCTGTAAACATGTGCATACTTGGTAGAGTTTTCAAAATCACCACTTAGTAAAATTCTTGCATGCATGCATTCATATTATTTTTGATTGAATATATTGTGTGTAATTGTATGCTATAATTTTGTGTAGATTTTGCTAGTGATTTTGATTGTGAAGAGTGCTACTCTCCCCACTACCAAGGCAAGTGATATTTTCATGAATATTTCTATCCTATGTTTTGTACTATCATTAGATATTTTGCTAAGTCTTGCATGTTATTTTTGACTAATGCTAAGTTGGAAAATCCTAAGTAGAGTAGAATGGTAGAATTGCTAGGGAATTTCCTAAGTTAAGTTATCTTACCATGCTTAGCCTAGCTATTTAGCAAACAAGGGTTGGTGGAAAACTATACACACTATGATGAAAATATCTCTAAGTCATGAGACTTATGCTTTTCTAATAAAACAACTAAGTCAAATGAACCTCCTGGGTGGAATGGATGGATTGGGTTATGTTGAGTGGTTACACAAGGCCATGGACTTGGGTTGTGTATCTCACTTGTGGTATGCCACCCAGGCACAAAGGGATTTGGAGGCCAAGTGTTGAGAAAGCTTACAGTGCAACCACTTGGAAATATGGGCTCTGCCTTGATCATATAGGTTGCTATAACTTAGTCACTTGGACAGTTGGTGGTAGTTGGGATGATAGGTTGGAATGCGTCCATTTGACTAAGGAAAAGCTTCTGAAAGGTCCTGTCTTGGGAAACCAAGTCTGGTGGGGAAAGTGCACAACCTCTGCAGATGGAAAACCTAAGTACTTAGCCTAGTCCAAGGCAATGGACAATTTGAGCATCAAGACATGGAAGCTACAAGAATCTCATCACTCCAACTTATAAGTAAAAATTGGTGGGTGAACAAGGGTGAAGGACCCCAATGTCTATTGGTGGTTTCTTGGGAATGTTTTTGACAAAGAAAAACTTAGTGATTTCAACTAATAGGAAAAACTTATTTTCAAGCAAAGCAAGCCAAACTACGCTTAGCCAAAATGCATATAGTAATATAGTCCACTTAAAATATACTAAGGTATCACTTGCCAATACTATTCCAAAGTATTGACCCTCTATGGCTGTAACTTGTGATGTTGCAGGTTACTCCGATGATGAATAGGAGTCATGAGTCTACACTCAACATGCTTGCCTGTGGCACATGAAGATGAAGACTTGTGTTTATTTACTTATTCCTTAAATTCTTGTATTAGGCCTATGGCCCTGAGTTGTAAAAGACTATGTTTTATCTCTGCAATGAATGTAATAAACGACCTTTGTATCTGTGTACTTCATCTTAAACTGTGGATGCTAGCATTGATCCAGGGACTAGCATTGCAATCACAGGGATCCTTTCCTTAATAAAGGAGGGGTCTAACATCGGAAAGTACCTGTTGGGTTGTATGTATCGAGATGTGATTTGTCCCTCCCAAGTCGGAGAGATATACTTCGGGCCCACTCGGTAATCTATATCAACACCGCTTGCAAGCATGTGGCTAAGGAGTTAATCACAAAGTGATATCGGATTACGGAACGAGTAAAGTACTTGCTGTGAACGAGATTGAACTAGGTATGACGGTACCGACGATCGAATCTCGGGCAAGTAAAATATCGCGAGACGAAGGGAATATATATATGGGATTGATTGAATCCTGGCATCGTGGTTCATCCGATATGATCATCGATGAATGTGTGGGAGTAAATATGGGTTTCCAGACCCCGCTATTGATTATTGATAGAAGATCATGGCTGCATGTTCTCGAACCCGAAGGGTCACACACTTAACGTGTCCCGACGCTAGGATAGATTGGATAATTGGTTTATGAGTTTTTGTTCGGAGTGTCGGATGGGATCCGGGACATCACAAGAGGTTCCGGAATGGTCCAGAGAATAAGATTCATATAAGGCAATGCAGTTTTTGGAGTTCGGAATTGTTTCGGGTTAATCGGTATTGTACCGGAAGCTTCTAGAACCTTCCGGAGGGGGACCAACGTGGCCCCACCTGCCGGGAGGGGGCATGGGCCTATGAGGGAGTGCCCTGGCCGCATTGGGCCAGGGGCACAAGGCCCCATAGGGCCCAGCCGGCCAAACCAAGGGGAAACCCTAGTGGAGCTTCTAGAAGGGGGGAAACTTGCCCCCCACTCCTCCCTCCTTTGGCCGCCGGCCTAGGGTTTGGGGGAGGGGATAGGGCTGGCGCCCACCCCTCTATATATAGAGGGCTGGGGCGCACCACCCCCCCACACACACCTCCTCCTAAACCCTAGCCGCCATGCTGCCCTCCTCTCTCTCTCCCTCCCGACTGCGTGTAGGCGAAGCCCTGCTGCAGAAACTCTCCACCACTTGCACCGCACCGTCGCGTTGTAGATCCAATCCTTCTCTCCACCATACTTTCTGGACCGAGGAAGGAGGAGACGTCGAGGTGCCGCACGTGTGCATCTCTCGGAGGCATCGCCACTTGCGGTGTTAGATCGGAGCGGATCGCGAGGAGGAGAAGCGAGTACGACTACATCACCCACGTTCCGATGAACGTTCCGCTGTGCGAATCTTCAAGGGTATGAAGATCTCATCTAATCTCTCTCGTTGTTTGCATCTCCTAGATTAGATCTTGGCTTTCCCGTTCGCATCCGTAGAATTTTTTTGATTTACTATGCTGCGAAACCCTTCAGTGGTATCAGAGCTAGATCTATGCGTAGATGTGTTTCACGAGTAGAACGCAACATGGTTGTTGCGGGTGTTGATGTTTTCTGTTGAAAGCCTCTTGTTTGTGTTCTTCTTATGACGCGGGATAGTGAGATTGAAGCGGTCCAGGCCAACCTTAGGCGACGTCGTTCGCGAGACCGGCTCCGCACTTGACGTGTGGCTTGTTCCACACATGCGGCTGGTGGATGCCAGTTTCTCTTGCTATAGTTGTCATGGGATTTACACCAGAGTTTGGAAACCATAATATCACCGTTGTGGCTTTCCGTAGGTAAGAATCGTTCTTAGCTTGCTACTCCCATAAGCCACGTAAAACATGCAACAACAAAGTAGAGGCGTCTAACTTGTTTTTGCAGGGAGTGTTTTCTGTGATATGGTATGGCCCAAGATGTGATGTGTATATTGTATGCGATGATCATGTTTTGTAATGTTTCACGACTTGCATGTCGATGAGTACACAACCGGCAGGAGCCATATGGTTGTATTTATAATTGTGTATGACCTGTGAGTCAACTTCTTATACGCCATGTAATAGCTTTACTTTATCGCTAAGTAGATAGCAATAGTTGTAGTTGCTATTCGTGGTGGAGGCAATCATGGTGGAGTGATGGAGATCATGCCGGCACGCACAAGATGGAGATCATTGCGCGAAGATTGGCTATACCATGTCACATAAAGTTATATGCATGTGATGATTATCCTTTTATGTATCTTATTATGCTTAGATCGCGACGGTAGCATTATAAGATGATTCCTCACTTAAAGATCAAGATAAAGCTGTGTTCTCCCCATGTATGCACCGTTGCGAAAGTTCGTCGTGTCCAAGCATCACGTGATGATCGGGTGCTATAGACTCTACGTTCACATACAACGGGTGCAAGCCAGTTTTGCACACGCAGAAATACTTGGGTTTGACTTGACGAGCCTAGCATGTACAGACATGGCCTCGGAACACATGAAACGAAAGGTTAAGCATGAGTCATATGAATGATATGATTGACACTTCGTTGTCCACCATTGAAGCCACATCTCTTCTCGTGAAGATCGGATTAGGTGTGGTGAATTTGGATCATGTTCACTAAACAACTTGAGGGATGTTGAATTTATTGGGAGTTCATCTAGTAATTTTATTAAAAGTTGAACTAGTTATCATGAACATAGTCTAATTTGTACTTGCAAATATTGTAGATCAAATGGCTAAGTCCAACTTCAACTTCAACGTTTTTGCTGAGAAGGAAAAGCTTAGAAACAATGGGTCTAACTTCACCAATTGGTTCTGAAATCTGAGAATCATTCTCTCTGGCGGTCAAAAGGACTATGTCCTTGAAAATACGCTAGGTGACGCCCCTGCTATAGATGCGCCGGCTGATGAGAAAGTTGTCTATCAGTCGTGCAAAGATGATTATGGTGTGATTAATAGCACCATGTTGTTTGCTATGGAATCGGACATTCAAAATCGTTTTGAAGACTATCCCGGGCCCTTTGAGATTCTTGAGGAACTGAAAACTATTTTTCAGACTCAGGCCCGTTCTGAGAGATATGAGATCTCTGAGAAATTCTTTAACTGCAAGATGGAGGAAGGGAGTTCCGTTAGTGAGCACGCCATTAAGATGTTGGGATACACTCAATGCCTTGAGCAACTGGACTGCAAGATTCCAGAGGAGTTCAAGATTGACAGGGTTCTGCAATCACTCCCTCCCAGCTACAAAAGTTTTGTAGTGACTCATAATCAGATTGGTTCCACTAATACGATCACCGAGCTCTTCGCAAAGCTGAAGGCTGCGGAGGTGGACATCAAAAAGGATAATCATGTGTTGATGGTCAACAAGAAGGCTGGCACCATCAAAGGTATATTTGATATACATGTTATTGATGTTTTCCTTACTAGCCCTCATTGTAGTGTCTGGGTATTTGATACCGGTTCAGTTGCTAATATTCGTAACTCGAAACAGGAGCTATAGAATAGACGGCGGCTTGCGAGGGATGAGGTGACGACGCGCGTTGGCAACGGATCAAGAGTTGATGTGATGGCCGTCGGCACGCTCTCCTTAGTTTTACCTTCGGGATTAGTTTTAAACCTCAATAAATGTTATTATGTGCCTGCGTTGAGCATGAACATCATTTCTGGATCGTGTTTATTGCAAGACGGTTATTCATTTAAATCGGAGAATAATGGTTGTTCTATTTATATGAGTAACATCTTTTATGGTCATGCACCTGTTGTGAATGGTTTATTTCTTCTAAATCTCGAAAGGGATGAAACACACATCCATAACATTGAGGCTAAGAGATGCAAAGTAGATAGTGATAATACTACTTATTTGTGGCACTGTCGTCTAGGTCATATTAGTGTAAAGCGCATGAAGAAAGTCCATTCTGATGGACTTTTGGAGTCTCTTGATTTTGAATCATTTGACACATGCGAACCATGCCTCATGGGCAAGATGATCAAAACTACGTTCTCCGGTATGATGGAGCGAGCAACGGACTTGTTGGAAACCATACATACCGATGTATGCAGACCGATGAGTGTTTCGACGCGCGGTGGATATCGCTATTTTCTCACTTTTACCGATGACTTAAGTAGATATGGGTATATCTATTTAATGAAACATAAATCTGAAACATTTGAGAAGTTCAAAGAATTTTAGAATGAAGTGGAGAACCATCATAACAGAAAGATTAAGTTTCTACGATCTGATCGTGGAGGTGAATATTTGAGTTATGATTTCCTCACGCATCTTAAAGCAAGCGGAATCATTTCGCAACTCACGCCACCCGGAACACCACAGCGCAATGGTGTGTCTGAACGCCGGAATCGAACCCTATTAGATATGGTCCGATCGATGATGTCTCTTACTGATTTGCCGCTATCATTTTGGGGTTATGCATTAGAAACCGCTGCATTCACTTTAAATAGGGCACCATCTAAATCCGTTGAGACGACACCGTATGAACTGTGGTTTGGTGCTAAACCTAAGTTGTCGTTTCTTAAAGTTTGGGGATGCGAAGCCTACGTCAAGAAGTTGATGCCGGACAAGCTCGAACCCAAAGCGGAGAAATGCATCTTCATAGGATACCCTAAGGAAACTATTGGGTATACCTTCTATCACAGAACCGAAGGCAAAGTGTTTGTCGCAAAGAACGGTTCCTTTCTTGAGAAGGAGTTTCTCTCGAAAGAAGTGAGTGGGAGGAAAGTAGAGCTAGACGAGGTTGTTGAACCTTCTTTTGAATTGGAGAGTAGCGCAGCACCTGAAATTGTTCCAGTGCCGCCTGCACCAATAATAGAGGAAGCTAATGACAAGGATCATGAAGCTTCGGACGATGCTGCTACTGAACATCGCAGGTCGACAAGGTCGTGTGCCCCTCCTGAGTGGTACGCCAACCCTGTCTTGACTGTCTTGTTGGTAGAAGACAGTGAACCTACGAACTATGAGGAAGCGATGATGAGCCCAGACTCTGAGAAATGGCTATAGGCCATGAAATCCGAATTGGGATCCATGAGCGAAAACCAAGTATGGACTTTGGTGGACCCTCCTAGCGATCGGAAGGCCGTTGAGTGCAAATGGATTTTCAAGAAGAAAACAGACGCGGATGGTAATGTTACCATCTATAAAGCACGGCTTGTCGCGAAAGGTTTTCGACAAGTTCAAGGTGTTGACTACGATGAGACTTTCTCCCTCGTAGCGATGTTTAAGTCCATTCGGATTTTATTAGCAATTGCTGCGTTTCATGATTATGAAATATGGCAGATGGATGTCAAGATTGCGTTCCTCAATGGCAACATTAATGAAGAGTTGGATATGATGCAACCCGAAGGTTTTGTCGATCCTAAGGATGCTGATAAAGTGTGCAAACTTCAGCGTTCCATTTATGGACTGAAGCAAGCATCTCGGAGTTGGAACCTTCGTTTTGATCAAGTGATCAAGAGCTTTGGATTTGTTCCAAATTGCTACGAAGCTTGTATCTACAAGAAAGTGAGTGGGAGCTTAGTGACATTTATGGTACTATATGTGGATGACATATTGATTATTGGAAATGACATTAACATGCTTAACGATGTGAAGAGTTATTTGAACAAGTGTTTTTCAATGAAAGACCTAGGTGAAGCTGCTTATATATTGGGCATCAAAATATATAGAGATAGACAAAGACGCCTGATAGCTTTAAGCCAGAGTACATACCTAGACAAAGTTCTGAAAAGGTTCAGAATGGATAAGGCAAAGAAAGGTTCAGTGCCTATGTTGTCAGGTAAGATATTGAGCAAGGCTCAGTGTCCAGCTACGGTAAATGATAGAGAAGCTATGAGCAAAGTGCCTTATGCCTCGGCCATAGGTTCTATCATGTATGTCATGCTATGTACTAGACCGGATGTGTCCAATGCTCTTAGTTTGACGAGCAGATATCAAAGTGATCCAGGAGTGGAACACTGGACAGCCGTGAAGAACATCCTAAAGTACCTAAATAGGACTAAAGAAATGTTCTTAGTCTATGGGGGTGACGAACAACTCGTCGTAAAAGGTTACGTCGACGCTAGTTTCGACATCGACAAGGAAGACTCTAAATCTCAGATAGGATACGTTTATATTTTGAATGGAGGAGCTGTGAGCTGGAGAAGCTGCAAGCAAAGCGTGATCGCGGGATCTACAGTAGAAGCGGAATACATGGCTGCTGCAGAAGCGTCAAGTGAAGGAGTTTGGATCGGGAACTTCATCACTGAGCTTGGCGTGGTTCCAAGTGCATTGGAACCACTGGAGATATTGTGTGACAACACTAGCGCCATAGCACTCGCTAAGGAACCAAGATATCATCCAAAGACCAAGCATATCAACCGCAAGTTTCATATAATCCGAGATTATATAGCAGATGGAGATCTGAAGATTAGCAAAGTACATACAAATCTGAATGTCGCAGGTCCATTGACTAAACCTCTTCCACGTGCAAAACATGATCAGCACCTTAGTGCCATGGGTGTGAGATTGTTGCCAAATGTAAACTAGATTATTGACTCTAGTGCAAGTGGGAGACTGTTGGAATTATGCCCTAGAGGCAATAATAAAGATGTTATTATTATAATTCTTGTTCATGATAAAGTTTATATTCCATGCTAGAATTGTATTAAGCGGAAACTTTAATACTTGTGTGGTTTGTGAACAACACTGTGTCCCTAGTATGCCTCTATGGACTAGCTCATTGATTAGTGATGGTTAAGGTTTCCTAACCATAGACATGAGTTGTTGATTAATAATGAGATCATATCATTGGGAGAATGATATGATGGACAGACCCAAACTAAGCGGAGCAATTAGATTGTGTCATCGTGTTCATCTTTGCGAAGCTTTTCCTATGTCAAATATTGTATTACTTATACCATGAGATAATACAACTCCCTGGTATCGGAAGAAAGCTTTGAGGTCATCAAACGTCATCCTATGAGAGGGTGATCATAAAGGTGTCTCTCAGGTGATGGGAAAGTACCTGTTGGGTTGTATGTATCGAGATGGGATTTGTCCCTCCCAAGTCGGAGAGATATACTTCGGGCCCACTCGGTAATTGATATCAACACCTCTTGCAAGCATGTGGTTAAGGAGTTAATCACAAGGTGATATCGGATTACGGAACGAGTAAAGTACTTGTTGTGAACGATATTGAACTAGGTATGACGGTACCGACGATCAAATCTCGGGCAAGTAAAATATCGCGAGACGAAGGGAATATAAATATGGGATTGATTGAATCCTGGCATCGTGGTTCATCCGATATGATCATCGATGAATGTGTGGGAGTTAATATGGGTTTCCAGACCCCGCTGTTGATTATTGATAGAAGATCATGTATGCATGTTCTCGAACCCGAAGGGTCACACACTTAACATGTCTTGGCGCTAGGATAGATTGGATAATTGGTTTATGAGTTTTTGTTCAGAGTCTCGGATGGGATCCGGGATATCACGAGAGATTCCGGAATGGTCCGGAGAATAAGAATCATATAAGGCAATGCAGTTTTTGGAGTTTGGAATTGTTTCGGGTTAATCGGTATTGTACCGGAAGCTTCTAGAACCTTCCGGAGGGGGACCAACGTGGCCCCACCTACGGGAGGGGACATGGGCCTATGAGGGAGTGCCCTGGCCGCATTGGGCCAGGGGCACAAGGCCCCATAGGTCCGAGCCGGCCAAACCAAGGGGAAACCCTAGGGGAGCTTCTAGAAGGGGGGAACTTGCCCCCCACTCCTCCCTCCTTTGGCCGCCGGCCTAGGGCTTGGGGGAGGGGCTAGGGCTGGCGCCCACCCCTCTATATATAGAGGGCTGGGGCGCACCACCACCCCCCCACACCTCCTCCTCAACCCTAGCCGTCATGATGCCCTCCTCTCTCTCTCCCTCCCGACTGCGTGTAGGCGAAGCCCTGCTGCAGAAACTCTCCACCACTTGCACCGCGCCATCGCGTTGTAGATCCAATCCGTCTCTCCACCATACTTGCTGGACCGAGGAAGGAGGAGACGTCTAGGTTCCACATGTGTGCATCTCTCGGAGGCATCCTTACTTGCGGTGTTAGATCGGAGCAGATCACGAGGAGGAGAAGCGAGTACGACTACATCACCCACGTTCTGACAAACGTTCCGCTGTGCGAATCTTCAAGGGTATGAAGATATCATCTAATCTCTCTCGTTGTTTGGATCTGCTAGATTAGATCTTGGCTTTCCCGTTCGCATCCGTAGAATTTTTTTGATTTACTATGTTGCGAAACCCTTCAGAATCTTGCAGTCCAGTTGCTCAAGGCGTTGAGTGTAGCCCGACATCTTTATGGCGTGCTCACTAACGGAACTCCCTTCCTCCATCTTGCAGTTAAAGAATTTCTCAGAGATCTCATATCTCTTAGAACGGGCCTGAGTCTGAAACATAGTTTTCAGCTCCTCAAGAATCTCAAAGGGCCCAGGATAGTCTTCAAAACGATTTTGAAGGTCCGATTCCATAGCAAACAACATGGTGCTCTTAATCACACCATAATCATCTTTGCGCGACTGATAGACAGATTTCTCATCAGCCGGCGCATCTACAGCAGGGGCGTCATTGTTGCCTGCCAAAACTCACCGGCGGGCAGCGACGAGCAACACGAAGAGCCGGGAGGCTCCCAGAACTGCTGGTGGGCCCTGGTCCCTCGGGCAACGGCCCGCAAAACTCCGGCACACGTCCTGGCTTGGTTCGAGGGCGTGCCACCTGACCTATACCTGGTCAGGAAGGTGAAGAATTTCTCTGATTGATTTCCTGCATGGTAAACAAGTATACGTAAAATTCGAGCCGTGACCGGCTCCCATGTTTCCCTGTAAATCGGCTCCTAGAGTCGATTTCCCCATGGTTCTGCATTAGATTTACGATAACATGAGGTTTTGCTTGATCCCTACAAGTTAAATCGATCTACGACAGTTTAATGTTTTCACCACGTAGCTGGAACGTCCTACACGTAATTGAGCCTGGTATGTACAAAAGATAAAGAATATTAACCCTAGAGGAGGCCTAATAACCAACGTAAAGTCAATTACTGGAACAACTTCTCTAGAACGAATAAGCTACGTCCTTACGTACTACTGGATCGTTCAACCCGTTTGTAAGGCCTGACTACGTAGATGTCAAACTGAACCTTGGCGAGCAAGGCACAACCATAACAAATCGAATCAGCTAAATAAAGATCAAGCAAGGTGCTACCCTTGCACTTGGGAAACGGTGCAAAGGTAGCGAGACAACTAGAGGTAGCAAAATCAAACGATTATAACGAAGAACACCGATGCTAACCTCAAAAGATCTATGATAATAATGTTACTCGCCATCAACAAGGCTTCAGATCGCAAGATGCGATCTAGGCAGCATGACACTTACCCGAAAGAAACCCTAGAAATAAGGGGTGGCGATGCGCCGAGATTGTGTTTGTTGTGAACGTGATTGTCCTCTTTTTCTCGATAACCTTAGGTACATATTTATAGTCCGGAGACTTTCTGTCTTTGGAATAACTCTACAACTCTATCTCTTACCTAAATCTAAACGAAATCTATTACAATATAAGATACACGGGCAATTTAGCCCAAATCAACACGCGAGGCCGATTCAACAACACGTTGTATATACGTATCTTCTAAGCCCATCTTGATCGCGGCCCAACTCCTCCTTTGGCCAAAATATGGCGATAACACATGCCCCCCTGGTTTTGGCAATAATAATTCCAAAACCACTCTGTTCTCTTTTTTTCTTCTTCTCCTCTTTTTTTTTGTATCGGGTTGCGCGTTGACAGAATGCGTTGCAGAACAGGATCGTCACGCCACCCCCTCATCATGATGCCTTGTCTTCTCCACTTCCCCGCAGCGCATGATTTGACAACTTCGGCAGTGCATTCTGGGAAACCGCTATAGCATTGAACCGCTTCATACTATTCCCCTTATTTAAATTCACCTAAACAGTTTGCAGTCCCCATCTTCCTCCAGTAGCAAAAAGAAAACCCTTCTTCCTCCTCCACCGAAAAAACCCTCTTTCTCCGCCATGGCCTCCTCCGCTTCATCTGGCCTGTCCTCCCAAGCCTCCAACTCGATGAGCGACCGAGAGCCGACGCCAGAACACCCGCCGATGGCGGCGTACAACACTCTTGCCCCACAATGGTGGGACGAGAGGGATTGGGACTTCGCCGCTTGGTCGGAGGACGACGCGTCCATGACTGACGGCGAGGAGGACCTACAGTTCCTTGCCGATGGGGAACTGGAGGCGGACAGCACCGACGACGCCATGTCCTAGGACGGCGTCGACTCCTCCGATGAGGAGGAGGAAGAGGAGAACACCTCCTCCGAGGAGTACCAGCCAGTGAAGTACTTCCGCGCCGGGTCCAGCGAGGACACCGAAGACGATGACGAGGACGAGGAGGCCCCCGCGGGCATCTGGATCAGCAGCAGCGAAGACGACGCCGGTAGCAGCGCTGAGGACAGCGAACAAGACGGCGGTGATGACAGCGACGACGACCTCGGCCTAGATTAGGAACCGGTAGTAGTAGTAGTAGCAAAAAGCTCCCTTTTGTAATCAATCAGCCTTTTGTAAGCAATCAGCTTTTGAATGAATGCAAATCCGTTTCTCAAAGATTGCTTCTGTCGCCCCAATTTTGTCGATAACCAAAATAGGTCGATGCCCCAGAAGCCGATAATGTTGTATCGGCTTTTACCATACTGCACTTATTTCGTTAACTAAATCAAAGCTCAAAGAGCCGATGGACATCGGCTTTCCCAAAAACGTTGACAAGGTCAAAACTTGGTCGCATATTTAGGCAAACCTAAGCGGCTGCTTTCCAGTTTCAAACGGTAACCTGCGACCTTCTTCAAAAAGGGCGACCTAGATCTTCAATCTCCCACTGACCAGATCGAGCTCACAGCAACAAGAAACCTCGATCCCCAACTTCTTAGATCCATCTCCGCCAGCGACCTAGATGGCGGAATCATCCAACACCAACCCGGAGGTCTCTGGCCTGAAGGTACGCCCACTCCTCGCAGTCTGAACACGATGCTTAGACTTAATGGCGAACACCTGAATTAATGCCTTATTCCACCATTAAATTTTCTAGGTTTCAGACATTCTGCTGCCGCATCCTTCTCTCCCAAACTCTCTCTGTCTTGGCCCTCGCACAGAATCTAGCCCTGCTCATCTGATTTCTTGCGAAGCAAATAGAATCCCCTTCGTAAGCCAAGACCTAGATCTGAACTCCTGGGCCGACTGTCTGCGAGCCTGGCCTAATCCCCCTGAACACTGGGTCTCTTGGTTCAGTAGAGTAGCTAGAGCTTACCAATCCCAATGGGAAACCACGGGGATAGCCGATGCCTTGCATTTATCATTGTCTCCTCTTGAGAAACATGAGAACCTTCTGAAAACCATCGGCTACTTCTGGTCTGACGCTCTGAACTGCTTTATGTTCGGTCATGGCCCTATGTCACCAACCTTGTTAGACGTGGTGATGATCACTGGCCTGGATGTCACCTCACCCAGCCCCTCTGCTTTTAAACTGACCAAAGTCCCCTACAAACTGTCTTCTAAAACAGACTGCACGAACTGGGGTGCCTACCTCCAACGCCATATGAAAACAAAGGGCCCTGTCTCAGAGAAAGAACATACAACCTTTCTCAACTTCTGGCTGGAGCATTTCATATTCTGTGGCCCTTCCCTTGCTCCAACCAAGAACTATCTCTCCCTAGCCCACGAACTGGCCAAAGGCACTCAACTTGGCATCGACAAACTGTTCCTTGGAGAGGTCTATCGATATCTCCAGTTGATGTCCGTCAAGCTGTTCTCAAGCATAGCAGTCAAAACAGGCGGTCCTTGGTGGTTCATTCAGCTATGGGCCCAGCTGTACTTTCAGAACCACATCCCAAACTTCCCCCTTTTGGCGAGTTGTACCTTTCCCGATGTCAAAGGGAAGCAGATCCGATGCACCAGTTACGGCCAAGCTTTGTACAGGCTGCCAGGCAGCAAACTATCCCCCAAGGAAGCAGCCAAGTGGTTCAGCACTTTCTTTCAAGGCCTGGACAATCCTACCTTCTTCCCTTATATGGAAGAATCTGAACATTTCGAAAATCCACTCTCCTTCAGGCTAGACAACTTTGCCGATGACACCAGCACTCGGCAACTCTTCTCCATTGTGATCCGTCCCTGTTTCCTTCCAGTTGGTATGAGCACATCCAACAGAATCATCAAGCCTGGGTATGAATTCTACCAGCCGGTCATATTGGCCCGGCAATTTGGCCTTGGGCAAGTACCTCCCCATCTCTTTCTCCATCATCTTACGGAGTGCAGAGCCGACCTGCCTGATCCTCTCACCAGTCAGAGGTGTTACTCCTTTGATGCTCTGACCATCCCTGTTCCAAATGACCTCACCTTCGCTTCATCAACTGATGGCTTTGAGGACTGGTGGACGATGTGGAAAACCCACGCTTTCAGGAAAGCTCTGGGACCGCTGCTGAAACAACTTGATGCCGATTATGACGTCCCCGTGGAACAGGTACCACTACTTGCAAATTTTCTCAATGCAGCTCATAAATGGCTCTCCTACTAACCCAATTTCTCCCTTTGCAGCAACAAGATGGCCCCGAACCTACACACAGTGATGGCTCCCCCTTTGAGTTTTTTCCGCCGGCTCCTGTGGTTCTTTTCTGCAAAAACTCGCCGCCTTTGAAAAAGGTCATAATGCAGAAACAGCCGATAACACCTCAATCGGCTTCTAAGAAGCAAGGAACTTCAACATCAGCTGCCCCTCGAGCTCCAACTAAGACAAGAACGATGACGAGGAATGTAGCTGCCAGAAAGACCTTGAGGCACCGGAGCCCTTCTCCAGAAAGCTCGCATGTAGGCTGACCCATATCTTGGTCGATTCTTCTCATTCTTTCATTATTGCAGACGTGCTCATGTCTAACAGCCTTCCTTCTTCTGCAGGCTTCCATTGAAGATACTTCCCACGAGGACACACAACCCAACGAGGGAGAATCAAGCCCAACGGATTCTGAGAGGACCATCACCCCGAGCCAGCCAGATGTGCCACCATCGGCTTCCAGGAAAAGGTCCGTTCCTGAGCCTGCTGCCCCCCGAGCACCAGTCGAGGCCGGGCCAGCTTTGGGTCCCAAGAGAGCTCGTAAAGGACCACAAGCTTCTTCATCGAGCCAAGAGGTTCCGAAAAATCATCATCCTTTATGCTCCTGCCCCTTACTCCCTTTTGCCTGCCGATTCATCATCATTTTCATCGGTAAATCACCTTTCATGCAGACAACTGATGCTTCTAGTGGGAAGGCTGGGGCCGCGCCGACGCCTTTAGCCAAACCAGACCTGGCAATCCCCGAAAATGCAGATGAAACGGCTACCAATTCGGCAACGCCTCCAGCTCCCAAACACAAGCCGATCGCCTCATCGTCTGCCATCCCCTCGGTCTTAGGAGAAGTATGTTAACTTCTTTCAGCTTATCCTTCCCCGTTGGACGCATACTGACGTCTTTTTGGGCTGCCAGGGTTGTAACATTTCAGGCTTGCTGACATTTGATCCTGACTCGATCGATCCAACTCCCCCTGTCGCCACCGATGAACCACCAGCCAGGGCTGTCCTACCTCAATTCCAACGACTTAGAGCCTTACTGTCTTCCCCAATCGAGGAGTTGATCGAGGGTTCTGAAGAAGTGAAGGGCGTTCTTGCTGAAATCAAGGACCAACTCCCAGTAGCATTGCAGGTGAAGCTTTGGCCCGTCGTAACTCTGTCCTTCTACGGGTCCAGGGTGAAGCTAGCTCGTGAGAGGATCAACCTGCGCTGTGCCCAACTTCCGCTGAAGGCCAACATTGCCGACAGATGTCAGCAGCTCAATGAGAAGAAAGCGTCTTTTGATGCCAAAACTGACACTTCTGTCAGCACTGCTGAGCTAGCATCTTTGAAACGGGAGCTGGAAGATCTTGAAGAAAAGGTCCGGGCGACAAAACAGCTCATTCGCGACAAGGAAGCATCCATCGCCCGCTCCCAAGATGAAGCAGAAAGCCTCAGAGCTCAACTGAAGACTGATCTGGCAGAGATACGCGCCCTGAACCAACAGCTAGTGACGGGCAAGGACGAGGATGACGAAGCCGAGATCGCCGAGGTGGACTGTGTCCGTGCTGATGCCCTCCACGCCTTCGAGGCATTTCTTCAGTAGCTCGTTTATGTAAACTGGCATCGACTTGTACCAGTTTTGAACCTCTAAAGTCGATGACCGTGCATCGGCTGTATACTTCTATTGGCCGATTTCATGCATCGGCCCCCATATCTCACTGTCCATCATCCCACGTGCTTGGGAACTACATAATTTTTTTTTATTGGCCGATTTCGTGTATCGGCCCCCATATCTCATTGTCCATCATCCCACGTGCTTGGGAACTACAATTTTTTTTTATTGGCTGATTTCGTGTATCGGCCCCCATATCTCATTGTCCATCATCCCACATACTTGGGAAATATTTCTTGAGATGTTGACCGTTGACAGCTACTGGGAATTTCACGCCGTCCAGTTCTTCCAGCATGTACGCGTTCCCTCTTAAAACCTGATCGACCCTGTATGGCCCGTGCCAATTTGGAGACCATTTACCATATGCTGCATCCTTAGTCCCTAATGGCAACACCGCTTCCCATACCAGATCGCCAACGTGGAACTCCTTAGGTCTCACCTTCTTGTTGTATGCACGAGCTACTTTGGCCTTGTTCTCTTTGATTTTCTCAAGCGACCACAGCCTAAGCTCAGTCAAATCTTCAACACTGTCACTCATCAAAGCTGCATATTCTTCAGTCGTTAGATCGTTCTGAAAAGTGACACGTCTCGATCCAGCCGTAATTTCCCACGGCAATACGGCTTCTTGTCCATAGACCAGATGGTACGGCGAGGTTTTTATCGCTCCATGACATGACATGCGGTAAGCCCATAAAGCCTCTGACAAAACCTCATGCCAACGCCTAGGGTGCTCATCGATTTTCCTCTTGATCATCTTGATAAGGCTCTGGTTGGACGCTTCAGCTTGCCCATTTGCTTGAGCATAGTACGGAGATGATCGAATCAGCTTAATCCCTGTGTCCTCACAGAACTTTCTGAACTCGTGAGAAGTGAAAACCGAACCTCCATCGGTCGTGATGGTCTGGGGCATCCCAAATCTATGAATGACATGTTCTTTCACAAAATCGACAACATCCTTTGAACTTACTGACTTCATAGGGACGGCTTCCACCCACTTGGTGAAATAATCCGTGATGGCCAAAATCCACATGTGGCCCTTGCTTGACGGAGGATTGATCTTGCCGATCATATCCATGCCCCAACCTCGGAATGGCCAAGGCTTGATGATGGGATTCATTGCTGACGCGGGTACCATCTGAATTTTTCCAAATCTCTGACATGCTTGACACCCTTTGTAGTACTTAAAACAGTCCTCGAGCATGGTAGGCCAATAAAACCCTGATCGCCTGATCAACCACTTCATCTTGTGAGCCGATTGGTGAGTTCCACAGGCGCCTTCGTGTACCTCGTGTAGGAGCCGATTGGCCTCGGCTGTCCCCAGACATTTGAGCAATAACCCCTCAAGAGTCCTGTAAAACATGTCGTCCCCAATGAGCACATACTTCATGGCCTTGTATCTTATCCGTTTAGGTGCCCCCCGAGCCGAATCCTTCAAGTAATTGAAGATATCGGCTCTCCAGTCGTCAGCTTCCAGGAACTGTACCTGAACATCGGCTCCTTCTGCTACATCCTTGTAGCCTGAAGCCATTTGTGCAAGATCATTTGCCTCTGTATTCTGCGACCGTGGGATCCAGGTGAAGTTTATGTACCGGAACTGCGCCATCAGCTCACGGCAGTGCAACCATAATGGGAAGAGGGAATCACTCTCACACTTGTACTCCTCCGTGAGTTGGGAAATCACCAACTTGGAGTCTCCAAAAATTTCCACTGCTTCTGCTCCGGCTTCGAGGAGTAACTCCATTCCCTTGCGTATCGCCTCGTACTCGACTACATTGTTGGTGCGAGAGGTAGACAATCTGATGGAGAAGGAAAATGTTGCCCCCCGGGGCGACACGAGTAAAATGCCGATGCCGCAGCCATCGTCACAAACTGATCCATCGAAAAACATGGCCCACGCTCTTATGGACAGTGCTGCTATGTTGGTGTTGATCCTTTCAGCAATAAGATCGGCCAACGCCTGTCCCTTAACTGCTTTCGCGGGTTGATACCGGATGTCAAACTCTGATAATGCAAACATCCATTTGCCCAGTCGGCCTTTTAACATAGGAGCCGACAGCATGTGCTTTATGACGTCTGATTTGCATATGATGATGATCTCTGCTGATAGCAAAATGTGGCGCAGCTTGGTGCAGGTGAAAAACAGGCAGAGGCATAACTTCTCAATATCAGGATACCTTGTCTCTGCGTCCAGCATCCTTCTGCTTATGTAAAATACGACTCGCTCCAGCCCATCATAAACTTGCACCACCACCGAGGCGATGGACGTGTCAGCTACTGACAGGTAAATGTAGAACGGTCTGTCCGGCTGGGGTGGAACCAACACTGGCGGCTTCGTCAGATATTCTTTGATCTCGTTAAAGGATCGTTGTTGTTCTGCCCCCCAGCGGAATTCCTCGTCAGATTTCATTTTTACTAGTCCCATGAACGGCTCTATCCTTCCTGACAGATTGGAGATGAATCTTCTGACGAAGTTGATCTTGCCGATGAGAGACTGCAGTTCTCTCTTTGTGGTGGGTGGCTTCATTGTTCGCACTGCCTCCTGACTTTTCAGGCCGATCTCGATTCCGCGTTCATGGACCAAAAAACCCAAGAACTGACCGGCCGTTACCCCGAAGGCACACTTCTTTGGATTCATCCGTAGGCCGAATTTTCTTGTTCGGTCCAGGACGCGTTGTAGATCGTCCAAGTGTCCTGGCGCTGAAGCAGACTTGACCACCACGTCATCGATGTAGATTTCCACCAGCTTGCCAATCAGATCATGGAAAATATAATTCATGGCTCTTTGGTACGTGGCGCCGGCATTCTTTAGTCCAAACGTCATGACCACATACTCGAACAACCCCACCGAACCTGGGACTCTGAATGCAGTCTTGTGTATGTCTTCTGGAGCCATAAAAATTTGGTTGTAACCGGCATTGCCATCCATGAAGCTCAAGATCTTATGACCAGCCGCTGCGTTGATTAACGTTTCTGCCACCGGCATCGGATACTCATCCTTTGGGGTAGCTCTGTTGAGATCCCGAAAATCTATGGCAACACGCCACCGGCCATCCTTTTTCTCTACAGGTACGATACTAGAAATCCACTCAGCATACCTGCATGGCCTGATTAAATTGGCTGTCAACATTTTCTCGACCTCTTTCTTGACTTCTTCCAGAATTTCGGCCTTCATTTGTCGTGCTCGCTGCTGAAATGGCCGAAATCCCTTTTTGAGCGGGAGTCGATGCTCAATGATGCTCCTGTCTAACCCAGGCATCTCTGTGTAGTCCCAGGCGAAGCAGTCTGGATATTGTTTCAACAGGGCTATCATCGGGCCCCGCAGATTCGGATCTAACTTTCTGCTGATAAATGTTGGTCGTGGCTTATCCCCGGGACCAATGTCGATCTCTTCTAGCTCATCAGCGGATGTATACCCATACCCTAGCTTTCCGTCTCCTGTCAAATCGACGCTAAACATAGGGCAAACAGTAGGTGAGGGTAACAAAAATGATTTGGGCCGATTACCTGAACCGGCCCCCTTTTCGATTGCATTAGTCAAGGATGGTTTACACCTTATTGTGTTATAATGGCAGGGCATCTCCCTGCTACGACTACGTGATCCGCTTGTCGTACGAGTGGTGCTTCCTATTTTTAGTGGCCGATCGCGAGGATCGGCCGTACCACGTGCGCTCGTGGACCGTGCTACTCTGTCAGGCCAGTGGATAAGACCAGCCTCACCCCGTTTTTTGTAGCTTCAATGCGCTCACAGCCGTCTAGACTGATTCCAGAGATCGGCTCTTGGTCTTCTGCTTCCCAGACGTTCATGCCAGCTATGGAAATCTCGATAGAATCATCTGCATGGATGACCTCCACTTCATCTCCGTCTCACTATATTAGGCACTGGTGCATCGTGGATGGAATGCAGCAATTAGCGTGAATCCAGTCTCTGCCTAGCAAGACAGCGTAGGTACTTTTGCTGTCCACGACAAAAAACGACGTGGGTATGGTTTTCCTGCCCACTGTCAGATCCACGTTCAGTACGCCTTGCGTTTCCGAAGACTGACCATTGAAGTCGCTTAACGTGACGTTGGTTTTGATCAGATCTGCCGTGGAGCGTCCCAAACGTCGTAGCATGGAGTACGGCATGATATTGACTGCCGCTCCGGTGTCCACCAACATCTTGCTGACAGGTTGCCCATTGATGTAACCTCGTAGGTACAGGGCTTTCAGATGTTTGTAACCCTTCTCACGTGGCTTCTCAAAGATGACCGGTCGTGGACCGCAGTCAAACTGTGCCACTGGTATCTCATTGGTTCTTGGCGCGCAGAATTCTGACGGAAGTACGAACACCATGTTTGTGCCAGCCGATGTCTGTGCATCGGCTTTTACTGGTTTGGGGCGCCATTCTTTCCTTGTCGGGCGGTCTTCCGTTTCTAGGGTCCGCCTGATTTTGACGGCCAGATCGGGTCGTGCTTTCTTTAAAGCGTGGAGATACTGCGCTTCAGCTTCCTCCAAGTTACGCAGCCGCTGCACTCTACGTTTTTGGGTGTGTCTGAGTCCGTCGGGACACCACCTTGGACGGTGATATCTGTCTTCGTCTTTGTCATTTTTTGGCTTCTCGAGGTCCTCTGCTCGAGTGGACTCCCTGTAACGGCTCTGGGGTGGAAGAGGCCCTAGACGTCTGAACACTGACACTGGCCTCGTGTCCTCCTTCTGCTGACCGCATTCCGGGCAGTTGTCGACTGTAGGCAATCAGCTCATTCCCGCGTCCCAGCAATACTTAAAGAAAGGACAATCCCAATGTTTGTCTGCACCTTCCTTTCCTTTAGATGGTCCCCTGGCGAGGTGCTCATATCCTTCCTCGTCTCCATCGCGCCGGCGATGTTGGTCATACTGACGCTCATACTTGTTAAGGAGGTGGGCGGAATGTGGCTTCTGATACCGCACTCTCCTCACCTGTTCCTCTGTTAAGTACCGCCTGTCTTTGTGGCTGGGCCAGTCGCATGGACCAGCCTCCTTTCTTTCTTTGCCCCGAGAGCGGCCACCTTCCTCCTTGTACGTGTCATGGTGGTACCCAGACCCTGCCATATTAACACCGAACGAAAAATCCAGTTGGCGCCTCGCGGAGCGACTGAGTTCTATCATGTTGACGCCGGGAAATGGGTTCGTGTCCACTTTCATGGCGAACTGCCCAAGGATCAGACGGCCTTGTTCTATCGCCATTTGGATTTGGCGGCGAAGCTCTTTGCAATCATTGGTGGTGTGGGTGAACGAGTGATGCCACTTGCAGTATGGTCTCCCGTTCATTTCCTGAGCCGTAGGGATCTTGTGGCCTTCGGGTAACCTCAGCTGCTTCTCCTTCAGTAGCAAATCGAATATCTGCTCGGCTTTGCTCACATCGAAGTCGAACCCTTTTGCAGGCCCTTGCTGTTTCACCCATTTGCAGGATACAGGATCTGTCCCTCGAGCCCATTCAGCTACGGCCACTTCCTGGTCCTGTGTAGGATCATCTTCTTCTGCATCGACCAGGCCTATCGGACGTTTGAATTTGTCTTGGTACAATTCAGGGTGGCGCTGTTCATACATCGTCAGTTTCTGGGCCATGTGCGCCAATGAGTTGTACTCCACTTGGAAAGCCAGATCCTTGATGGGTGCTAAGAGACCCAACACTGCCAGCTCGACTGTTTCCTTCTCAGTTAAACGAGCTGAGTAACATCGGTTCTTGACGGTCCTGAAGCGCTGGATGTATTCGGCTACAGTTTCTCCCCGCTTCTGCCGCACCTGCGCCAGGTCTGCAATGCCAGCCTCCGTAGCCTCTGAATGGTACTGGATGTGGAACTGCTCTTCCAGTTGCTTCCAGGTATGAATCGAATCAGGTGGCAGCGAGGTGTACCACCCAAAGGCTGGTCCTGTCAGATATTGCGCAAAAAATCTTACGCGCATCTGATCCGATGCCGAAATCATGCCTAGCTGTGCCAGGTATCGGCTTATGTGCTCGATCGAGCTTGACCCTTCTGACCCGCTGAACCTTGAGAACTCAGGGAGTCGATACTTGGGTGGCAGCGGAATCAGATCAAACTCGTTGGGGTACGGCTTTGAATAGCCGATTGTCCTTCTCTTCGGCACGAAGCCGAACTGGTCTCTCAGGATGGTACCGATTTGCTCCACTGTTTGAGCTGCAGGGGCTAGATTCTCATGACTTGTTCCAGTGGCATACTTGGCTAGCCACGCCTGTTTGTCAGCGTCCATCCCAGACATCGCTGCTCCAGACACGCCTGCTCCTGAAGATCCTGCCCCAGGAACCCCTGCCGCAGAAACTCCTGCGGTTGCAATCTGTTTGGTGCGTGTCAGGTTATTGCAGTCCGGCACGTAGGTGCATATATATCCGTGTGGGATTTCCTTATGTGGCTCAAACAGGAATTGGCAATCGCCTGGGTCGCCTCCAGCCTTGTTGACGACATAAGCCGCTGCTCCTGGCGGCTCTGGAGCTGCAAGTGTGAATGGCAGCTGTGGCCTGGTCTGGAGCGGTCTTTCTCCCTGGTGAGTCCCTAAAGTAGGCCCCGACGGAGAGTACTGATGTTTCATGATCTCCTGAACTACGCGAACCGTGACCCGTTCGAAAGCGTTCACCAAGCTCTCAGAATGGCGGTGCAGAGAATGAGCCACCATGTAGTTGACATCCTGTCGCAGAGCTCTGGTACGCTCCTCCGAAGGAACAGACAGATCTACCTCATCAAGAGCACCCTCGGCGGAGAACCCTCTCCACTTGATGCCATGCTTACGGGTCCTCTCGAAAGAGCCGATGAGATCGGCTTCGAAGAGATTTCTGATCTCATCATACTTCGCCTTGTGCTCTTCAGGCAGCTCGTCGTACGTGACTGGTCTGCTCTCCATCGCAGCGTCGGATGTTGATGTAGACATTGTTGAAGGTACCACCGGGCGTGCCAGAATGTGTTGCCTGCCAAAACTCACCGGCGGGCAGCGACGAGCAACACGAAGAGCCGGGAGGCTCCCAGAACTGCTGGTGGGCCCTGGTCCCTCGGGCAACGGCCCGCAAAACTCCGGCACACGTCCTGGCTTGGTTCGAGGGCGTGCCACCTGACCTATACCTGGTCAGGAAGGTGAAGAATTTCTCCGATTGATTTCCTGCATGGTAAACAAGTATACGTAAAATTCGAGCCGTGACCGGCTCCCAGGTTTCCCTGTAAATCGGCTCCTAGAGCCGATTGCCCCATGGTTCTGCATTAGATTTACGATAACATGAGGTTTTGCTTGATCCCTACAAGTTAAATCGATCTACGACAGTTTAATGTTTTCACCACGTAGCTGGAACGTCCTACACGTAATTGAGCCTGGTATGTACAAAAGATAAAGAATATTAACCCTAGAGGAGGCCTAATAACCAACGTAAAGTCAATTACCGGAACAACTTCTCTAGAACGAATAAGCTACGTCCTTACGTACTACTGGATCGTTCAACCCGTTTGTAAGGCCTGACTACGTAGATGTCAAACTGAACCTTGGCGAGCAAGGAACAACCATAACAAATCGAATCAGCTAAATAAAGATCAAGCAAGGTGCTACCCTTGCACTTGGGAAACGGTGCAAAGGTAGCGAGACAACTAGAGGTAGCAAAATCAAACGATTATAACAAAAAACACCGATGCTAACCTCAAAAGATCTATGATAATAATGTTACTCGCCATCAACAAGGCTTCAGTACGAGTAACACCAAATAACGCATAAGTAAAAGTACTGCCTAGATCGCAAGATGCGATCTAGGCAGCATGACACTTACCCGAAAGAAACCCTAGAAATAAGGGGTGGCGATGCGCCGAGATTGTGTTTGTTGTGAACGTGATTGTCCTCTTTTTCTCGATAACCTTAGGTACATATTTATAGTCCGGAGACTTTCTGTCTTTGGAATAACTCTACAACTCTATCTCTTACCTAAATCTAAACGGAATCTATTACAATATAAGATACACGGGCAATTTAGCCCAAATCAACACGCGAGGCCGATTCAACAACACGTTGTATATACGTATCTTCTAAGCCCATCTTGATCGCGGCCCAACTCCTCCTTTGGCCAAAATATGGCGATAACAGTCACCTAGCGCATTCTCAAGGACATAGTCCTTTTGACCGCCAGAGAGAATGATTCTCAGATTGCGGAACCAGTTGGTGAAGTTAGACCCATTGTTTCTAAGCTTTTCTTTCTCAGCTAAAACGTTGAAGTTGAAGTTGGACTTAGCCATTTGATCTACAATGTTTGCAAGTACAAATTAGACTATGTTCATGATAATTAGTTCAACTTAATCAAATTACTAGATGAACTCCCACTAAATTCAACATCCCTCAAGTTGTTTAGTGAACACGATCCAAATTCACCACACCTAATCCGATCTTCACGAGAAGAGATGTGGCTTCAACGGTGGACAACGAAGTGTCGATCATATCATTCATATGACTCATGCTTAACCTTTCAGTTCATGTGTTCCGAGGCCATGTCTGTACATGCTAGGCTCGTCAAGTCAAACCTAAGTATTTTCGCGTGTGCAAAACTGGGTTGCACCCATTGTATGTGAACGTAGAGTCTATAGCACCCGATCATCACGTGATGCTTGGACACGACGAACTTTCGCAACGGTGCATACATGGGGAGAACACAGCTTTATCTTGATCTTTAAGTGAGGAATCATCTTATAATGCTACCGTCGCGATCTTAGCATAATAAGATACATAAAAGGATAAACATCACATACATATAACTTTATGTGACATGGTATAGCCAATCTTCGCGCAATGATCTCCATCTTGTGCGTGCCGGCATGATCTCCATCACTCCACCATGATTGCCTCCACCACGAATAACAACTACAACTATTGCTAACTACTTAGCAATAAGTAAAGCTATTACATGGCGTATAAGAAGTTGACACACAGGTCATACACAATTATAAAGACAACCATATGGCTCCTGCCGGTTGTGTACTCATCGACATGCAAGTCGTGAAACATTACAAAACATGATCATTGCATAGCATACACATCACATCTTGGGCCATACCATATCACAGAAAACACTCCCTGCAAAAACAAGTTAGACGCCTCTACTTTATTGTTGCATGTTTTACGTGGCTTATGGAAGTAGCAAGCTCAGAACGATTCTTATCTACGGAAAGCCACAACGGTGATATTATGGTTGCCAAACTCCACTGTAAATCCCATGACAACTATAGTGAGAGAAACTGGCATCCACCAGCCGCATGTGTGGAACAAGCCACACGTCAAGTGCGGAGCCGGTCTCGCGAACGACGTCGCGTAAGGTTGGCCTGGACCGCTTCAATCTCACTATCCCGCATCATAAGAACACAAACAAGAGGCTTGCAATAGAAAACATCAACGTTCGCAACAACCATGTTGCGTTCTACTCGTGAAACACATCTACGCATAGATCTAGCTCTGATACCACTGAAGGGTTTCGCAGCATAGTAAATCAAAAAAATTCTACGGATGCGAACGAGAAAGCCAATATCTAATCTAGGAGATGCAAACAATGAGGGGTATTAGATGAGATCTTCATACCCTTGAAGATTCGCACAGCGGAACGTTCGTCGGAACGTGGGTGATGTAGTCGTACTCGCTTCTCCTCCTCGCGATCCGTTCCGATCTAACACCGCAAGTGGCGATGCCTCCGAGAGATGCACACGTGCGGCACCTAGACGTATCCTCCTTCCTCGGTCCAGCAAGTATGGTGGAGAGACGGATTGGATCTACAACGCGACGGCGCGGTGCAAGTGGTGGAGAGTTTTCTGCAGCAGGGCTTCGCCTACGCGTAGTCGGGAGGGAGAGAGAGAGGAGGGCAGCAGGGCGGCTAGGGTTGTGGAGGAGGTGTGGGGGGAGGGTGCACCCCAGCCCTCTATATATAGAGGGGTGGGCTCCAGCCCTAGCCCCTCCCCCAAGCCCTAGGTCGGCGGCCAAGGAGGGAGGAGTGGGGGGCAAGTTCCCCCCTTCTAGAAGCTTTCCTAGGGTTTGCCCTAGATCTGGCCGGCTGGGCCCTATGGGGCCTTGTGCCCCTGTCCCAATGCGGATAGGGCACTCCCTCATAGGCCCATGCCCCCTCCCGGAAGGTGGGGCCACGTTGGTCCCCCTCTGGAAGGTTCTAGAAGCTTCTGATACAATACCGATTAACCCGAAACAATTCCGAACTCCAAAAACTGCATTGCCTTATATGAATCTTATTCTCCAGACCATTCCGGAACCTCTCGTGATGTCCCGGATCCCATCCGAGACTCCGAACAAAAACCCATAAACCAATTATCCAATTTATCCTAGCGTCGAGACACGTTAAGTGTGTGACCCTTCGGGTTCGAGAATATGCAGACATGATCTTCTATCAATAATCAACAGCGGGGTCTGGAAACCCATATTAACTCCCACACATTCATCGATGATCATATCGGATGAACCACGATGCCAGGATTCAATCAATCCCATATATATATTCCCTTCGTCTCGCGATATTTACTTGCCCGAGATTTGATCGTCGGTACCGTCATACCTAGTTCAATCTCGTTCACAGCAAGTACTTTACTCGTTCCGTAATCCGATATCACCTTGTGATTAACTCCTTAACCACATGCTTGCAAGTGGTGTTGATATCGATTACCGAGTGGGCCCGAAGTATATCTCTCCGACTTGGGAGGGACAAATCCCATATCGATACATACAACCCAACAGGTACTTTCCGATCACCTGAGATACACCTTTATGATCACCCTCTCATAAGATGACGTTTGATGACCTCAAAGCTTTCTTCCGATACCAGGGAGTTGTATTATCTCATGGTCTAAGGAATACAATATTTGACATAGGAAAAGCTTCACAAAGATGAACACGATGACACGATCTAATTGCTCCGCTTAGTTTGGGTCTGTCCATCATATCATTCTCCCAATGATATGATCTCATTATTAATCGACAACTCATGTCTATGGTTAGGAAACCTTAACCATCATTAACAACGAGCTAGTCCATAGAGGCATACTAGGGACACAGTGTTGTTCACAAACCACACAAGTATTAATGTTTTTGCTTAATACAATTCTAGCATGGAATATAAACTTTATCATGAACAAGAATTATAATAATAACATCTTTATTATTGCCTCTAGGGCATAATTCCAACAACAGGAAGCTTGCAGGAAGGACGTGGAGCAGGCATTTGGTGTGCTCCAGCAGAGGTTTGCAGTTGTCCGTTTTCCTGCTATGACCTGGTCGAACTATCAGATGTGGGAAGTGATAAACTGTTGTGTGACCTTGCACAACATGATCATTGAGGATGAGAGGAAGGATCCAGTGAGTTTGCTCGAGGAGGACGAGCCATACTACAGACATGGTCGTCTTGCCGAGTCTGATCATCAGGTGCCTCCAATATGGGTTGCATTCATCGCAATGCATCAGGAGATTCGAGATCTGGCGATGCATCAACAGCTGCAGGATGATCTTTTTAAGCACCTATGTATACGCAGGGGCAACACGTCGTAGATGCCTCGCGTGAACTAAGACGAACTTGGCCGAAATATGTTGTATTTTCACCCGAACAATGTTTACATTTACACCGAACTTTGTTTAAAATTTCGCCAAACTTTGGTCTTAAAATGTTCTGTATTCATTGTATAACGAACTATGCCGAAATCTGGAGGAACTTGAGCCAAATTTGAGCGGAAACGGACAATCCGGAAACTCGGTCTGTGTACGCGAGTGGAAAATTAGGCGTACCCAGGCCAAAATTTGCGCCGGCGGGCCAAAGTTTTTGATCCGGATTTCGGTCTGAATTTGCCTAATGAGTGGAGATGCTCTTATTTTTTGTTTGTTTAAGCCTACGTGCAACCCAGCGAGGCTCGTATTGAACACAAATACAACCGAGCCTCAGTTTCGCACTTGTTTTCAAGGGGCCATGATTGTCATAGTTTCCTTAGCAGATCACGGATGGTCATTTGTACTCTCTCTGACTAAAAATCGTCTAAAAATTTGTCAAAAGCTAACATTTTTAAGTTTGATTGACTAAGTTTGGTCCAACACTTTTCTGGACAAATTTTCCCTTTCACCAAATTTTATATTACATTAAATGTCACCTATAAGTGAAAATGAAAACGAGTTCAGTTTTTATTTTTCTGGGGATTTCTTACGTGCCACGTGTTTTTTCCGTCCATCCCGCTGGGCCGTCGCTTGGTTATCAGAGCATCTCCAGCAGCGGCGCTAAATATGGCGCGTGCCTAAAAAACTGCTTTTTTAGCGCGCGCCGCCTTATTTTCGACGCTCCTGCAGCGGCGATAAAATAGCGCGCGTCCAAAATAAATTTTCAGCGTGCCTTATTTGCGCTATCGCGAGCGCTAGATCTAGAGTCTCCGTTGACGCGCGCTGAAAACACGAGCTGCGCGCGCTAAGCTGAAATTTCACCCCCGCGCCCGCGCTTCCGCTTCCCATCCCAAATCCCGCCGGCGCCGACAGCTCGCCGTCGCGCCTCGCCCCGCTAGTGACCGCCGCCGCCCGTGACCGCCGCCGCGCCGACGCTACGCACCGCCGCTGCGCCTGCCGTCGTCGCCATGGCGCCTCGCGAGTCGCCGCCGCCGCGCCCCCGTCGCTTCCGCGCGAGCACCGGCGCCACAACTCGCCGATTCGAGCTCCGCGCGCTCAGAGACGGCGCTGCCCCGGCCGTCCACCGCCGCCGCCGTCGCTCCCGCGCCACCGCCGGCGCTAGTCCCCACCAAGGTATGTGCTCACCTCCATTGCCATGCCTTCTTGTTCTAGGATATCATTTTTAGATGTAGCCGTCATATGTAGATGGTGCGCCGCCGGTCGAGGGAAGAGTCCGACGAAGAATGGGATGCGTAAGAAGAGGAAGACCTTGCTATCATTTTGGCCGTGCGGGCGAGGATGAAGCGGCCGAAGCATGGTGGTTCCGTGATTGGGCGAGAGAGATTGTGGAGGGAGAGGTTGGAAGGGCATGCCAAATTAATGAGAAGCTATTTCATCGCGAAGCCCATCTTCCCCGAGCGCTACTTCCGGCGCCGGTTTAGGATGAGCACAAGATTGTTCAAGGGCATCGCCGAGAGTGTCATGGAGTTTGATCGGTTCTTTGAGCAAAGGAGGAATGCCGCCAGAGAGCTTGGGAATAGCACATACCAAAAGGTGACCGCCGCCTTGCGTATGATGGCATATGGTATTCCGGCGGACTTGGTTGATGACCACTTGACAATGGGGGAGAGCACCGCTATTCTTTGTGTTCGCCGCTTTGCCATGGCTATTGTGAGAGTGTTCAGGGAGGAGTACTTGAGATCCCCCAATGCTCAAGACACGGCAAGGCTATTGGAGCAAAACAAGCGCCGTGGGTTCACCGGGATGCTTGGCTCTATTGATTGTATGCATTGGAGTTGGAAGAATTGTCCTACGTCTTGGCATGGACAATTCAAAGGCCACAAGAAGGATTCCACCATCATCCTTGAAGCCGTGGCCGATTATGAGACATGGATTTGGCATGCTTTTTTTGGGATGCCCGGATCTTGCAATGATATCAATGTTCTCCAGCGGTCACCACTCATGACAAGGATAGCTAAAGGTGAAACTCCACGAGTGCAGTTTGTGGCAAACAACAGAACATACCACTATGGCTACTTCCTTGCCGATGGCATCTACCCAAGGTGGAGGACATTTGTGAAGCCGGTCAAGGATCCCGAAGGCAAGTGTGAAGTGGATTTCCTTAATGCACAAGCGGCGGCAAGGAAAGATGTGGAGAGAGCATTCGGGATATTGCAAGCTCAATTTGCTATTGTGCGTGGACCGGCTCGGTTTTGGGATCAAGAGATACTTTGGTACATCATGATGGCTTGTGTGATCATGCATAACATGATCATAGAGGATGAGCGTGGTGAGGAAGACCTCGACTACAACTATGAGCATGTGGGACAACCCGTCCAAATTCGAAGGAGGGAAGATAGGCTAGCCTGGTTCCTTGCCTCCTACCAAGCCATTCGAACAAATGAGGTGCATGATACTCTCCAAAAGGATGTCATGGCGGAGTGGTGGTTTTGGAATGGAGGAAAGTGATGTTCTCCATTGTTTGTTGTATGTTCTTTGAGATACATTTGTTGTATGCTTGTTGTATGTGGTGATGGTGCATCGGTACTTTAAACTATTCATTTGCGTTGATGTTGTATGAATATTTGAACTATTTATTCTTGATTTATTGTGTGTGTTTGATCTTTGTTTGATCATTTGCATTGCATTTTGTTGTTTTCTGTGCGCGCGCGCTGCATTTTACAGCGCCTGTCTTTGCGCTTATTTTTTTTTTGCGCGCGCTAAAACGTGTTTTTACAGCGCTTGTCTTTTGGCGAACCAAGTTGCGCGCGGCAAACATGATACAACGCGCGGCAAAGCTGTTTTACAGCGCCAAAGTTTAGCGTCGCTGCTGGAGATGCTCTCAGTTCGCGTGGTTATCTGCCCTTTACTGATGCGTATTGAATTAATAGTCCCACCTTGCCCCCTTAAACAAAAATTCATTAGTTTATATACTTTCACAGATTGGATGTTAACAAGCCAATCAACAGAAGCTCCATAAGATAGACCGAAACAGAGATGTCTGCAGAGAGACATCAAGGATCGAGGCTGTTAGAAATAATGGGGCTAATCCATTTAGGCCCATGTGTATTTCAGATTTTCCCTAAATCTCAAAGCCCGAATTTGTGGCAGCCCATATGTGTTTGGGCCCATATTGTGGCAGCTCACATGGGAGTGGACTGGGAGCTAAAGTTTAGTCCCACATGGAAAATTGGAGGAGAGTTGCACCACCTTATAAGGTGGAGTGTTGCACCACTTTGTAAGTGAGTGGCAATAAGAGAGATACACACGCGCGCTCCTCCTCCGACGCCGCTGCCGCTCGCACGCTCGCCTCGTCATGACACGACACGACCCGCGGCGCGCGCGCGCGCCGCGGGTTGCGGGAATCTCGCCGAGCCGAGCTTTATTTTGCTGCTCAGGAAAAATTGACAGACGTGTCAAACGGTTAGCTTATTCGGGTCGCTCCCGGATCGTGGGCTCCTGTAACCGACCCGAACGTGCATAACGTGGACTCGGCCCACGTTCGCCTCCGTTAGGGTTTCCTGAGCCACTCTATATAAAGTCTTGCGCGGCTACCGCCACAACATCACCGAAAACCAATCTAGGGTTTTGCCATCCTCTACTTGTGCCGTCACCGTAGTCTACTCCATCCCGCTTGTCGGCGGACGGGAGAGCAGGTCTCCGGAACCACTCGCCCTTGTGATCCTGTATGGGAGAGGGCAAATAAGGTTTTTGGGAAGCGCTCTGCGCGACTGCTCGATTTCTCCATCACGGGTCGTCTTCCATCCAAGTCAGGCGGTGCTGCCTACCGCCGTCTTCGTCGCCATTTGTTGCGATCACTCTTCTCCAAAGTTTCTACTACGACAACCGAACGGTACGTGCTACGTGATCCTGTTTGGTTATTCATCATGTTCTGCGAGTACATGTTAAGCTGCTGTTTGTTTCCGATCATCCTGTTGTTTAGTACATCTAGTATGTTCGAGTTACATGAGCTAGTAGCTGGTTTTGTCATGATTTATATTCTGGAATTAATCATGCAAATTATGCCTAATAATCCAACAATCCAAAAACCTTATTGTAGGCAATTTCCTGAATTAACAATGGCTGGTTTTACCGATGCACTGAGGCCGGATAAGTTTACCGGTGTGCACTTTAAGAGGTGGCAGTACAAGGCTGAGCTTTGGCTGACCACGATGAAAGTGTTCCATATCAGTAAAGGCAAACCTGAAGGAACTATATCTGACGAGGATCGGAAGAAGTTCGAGGATGCCAATACTGTCTTTGTGGGATGTATTCTGAGCATTCTTGCTGACCGTCTGTGTGATGTGTTTATGCACATAAAAGACGGGAAGGAGCTCTGGGATGCACTGGATGCCAAGTTTGGTGCTGCAGATGCTGGCAGTGAACTGTATATCATGGAGAGTTTTCATGATTTTAAGATGACTAAGGACCTTCCTGTGGTTCAACAAGCTCATGAGATACAGTGCATTGCCAAAGAGCTCGAACTCCTTAAGTGTACCTTACCCGACAAGTTTGTGGCGGGATGCATTATTGCTAAGTTGCCCCCTTCATGGAGGAACTTTGCCACAACTCTCAAACACAAGAGACAGGAGATATCAGTTGAAAATCTGATAGCGTCCCTTGATGTTGAGGACAAGGCTCGGGCTAAGGACACTACTGAGAAAGGAGAGGGTCTTGCTACTGCTAACTTTGTGCAGAAAGGCAAATCTGTAGGCAAGAACAAAGGGAACTTCAAACCCTCCTTTAACAAGCCTGTAAAGACTACAACCTTCAAGAAGAAGAAGGCGAACAGGGACAAGAGTGAACTGTCTTGTTACACTTGTGGAGAGCCCGGCCACTTTTCCAAGGACTGTCCAGAACGCGCAGAACGCAGAGGGAAAAAGGCCAAGACTGTCAACGTCGTGACCGCTAACAATACTGATGGGTATGGTAATTTATTTACTGTTCTTTCAGTATTTCAATCACCGTGTTGGTGGCTTGATACGGGTGCTAATGTTCATGTGTGTGCTGACATCTCTATGTTCACTTCTTATCAGGTCGCTCGGGATTCATCCGTCCTAATGGCGAATGGATCACATGCTTCTGTTCGTGGTGTTGGCACGGTGGATCTAAAGTTTACTTTCGGAAAGATCGTGCAGCTGAGGAACGTGCAGCATGTCCCTACTATGAACAAGAATCTCGCTAGTGGCTCCCTTCTTTGCAGAGATGGGTTTAAGGTTGTCTTAGAGTCTAATAAAGTCGTTGTTTCGAAACATGGACAATTTATTGGTAAAGGTTATGAGTTCGGAGGCTTTTTCCGATTTTCACTTTCAGAGTTTTGTAATAAATTCGTGAATCATATTTATGGTGGTGTTAATGATGATACCAGTATTTGGCATTCTCGTTTATGTCACATTAATTTTGGGTTAATATCTCGGATGTCCAGCATGAGTTTAATTCCGAATTTCACTATTGTCAAAGGTTCTAAGTGCCATAGTTGTGTGCAATCAAAGCAACCTCGAAAGACTCACAAGGTTGCCGAAGAGAGAAACTTGGCACCTCTATAACTCATACATTCTGGTCTATGCGAGATGAATGGTGTGTTGACAAAAGGTGAAAAGAGATATTTCATGACGTTAATAGATGATGCTACTAAATTTTGCTATGTTTACTTGTTGCAAACTAAAGATGAGGCTTTAGACTACTTTAAAATCTATAAGGCCGAAGTTGAAAATCAACTAGAGAGAAAGATCAAGCGTCTTAGGTCGGATCGTGGTGGTGAGTATTTTCCCAAAATATTTGATGAATTCTGTCACGAACACGGAATTATTCATGAGAGGACGCCTCCCTACTCGCCCCAATCAAACGGGGTTGCCGAGAGGAAAAACCGCACGCTGACTGACTTGGTGAATTCCATGTTAGCCACTGCTGGTTTATCAAAGGCATGGTGGGGGGAGGCTTTGTTGACTTCATGTCATGTCCTGAATAGAGTTCCTAACAAGAATAAAGAAAAGACCCCTTATGAGGAGTGGGTTGGGAGAAAACCATCACTTTCGTATCTGCGCACTTGGGGGTGTTTGGCGAAGGTCAACATACCGATTCCTAAGAAACGCAAGCTCGAACCCAAGACAGTGGATTGTAACTTTCTAGGATATGCTCCACGGAGTGTAGGCTATGGATTTCTAGTGGTTAAATCTGAGGTACCTGATATGCATGTTGATACTATAATGGAATCTCGTGATGCAACATTCTTTGAGAATATTTTTCCTATGAAAGATATGCATAGCATTGGTAGGATTTCTTCTGAAATACTTCCTGAATCTAGTAAGAGACAGAGGGTTGCAAAATCCTTTGGTAATGACTTCATCGTGTACCTTGTGGATGATACTCCCAGATCCATTACTGAGGCATATGCATCTCCTGATGCAGATGATTGGAAAGAAGCTGTCCAAAACGAGATGGACTCGATTCTTTCTAATGGAACTTGGGAATTATCAGAACGACCCTATGGTTGTAAACCTGTGGGATGTAAGTGGGTGTTCAAGAAGAAGCTAAGGCCTGATGGTACTATTGAGGCGCGTCTTGTAGCTAAGGGCTACACACAGAAATAAGGCGAAGATTACTTCGACACATATTCACCTGTCGCTAGACTGACCACCATTCGAGTACTACTATCCCTGGCTGTCTCTTATGGTCTTCTCGTTCATCAAATGGACGTGAAGACAACTTTCCTTAATGGAGAGTTGGAAGAGGAGATCTATATGGATCAACCGGATGGGTTTGTGGTAAAAGTTGAAGAGACAAAGGTGTGTAAGTTATTGAAATCTTTATATGGCCTGAAACAAGCACCTAAGCAATGGCATGAGAAGTTTGACAGAACTCTACTTTCTGCTGGCTTTGTCATTAATGAGGCTGATAGGTGTGTTTACTATCGCCATGGTGGGGGCGATAGCGTTATATTATGTTTGTACGTGGATGACATTCTGATCTTTGGTACAAACATGAAATTGATAAATGAAGTCAAGTCTTTCCTGTCAAAGAGTTTTGATATGAAAGATCTGGGAGAGGCTGATGTCATTCTGAACATCAAGCTTATTAAGAACGAGAATGGGATTACTTTAACGCAATCTCATTATGTTGAGAAGGTCTTGAGCCGATTTGGCTTTAATGATGGCAAGACTTCTCCAACACCTTATGATCCCAGTTTGACATTACGAAAGAATAAGAAGGAACCAACAAATCAGCTCAAATATTCACAAGTTGTTGGTTCTCTCATGTACTTAGCAAGCGCTACAAGACCCGATATCTCTTTTGCTGTGAGAAAGTTGAGTAGGTTCATGTATAACCCGGGTATTGATCATTGACATGCACTTGAAAGGGTCATGCGCTATCTATGTGGTACAATGAGCTATGGGATTCACTATTCAGGGAATCCTGCTGTGCTTGAAGGATACAGTGATTCGAATTGGATCTCTGACGTTGATGAACTCTACGCCACGAGCGGGTATGTGTTTACCCTTGGAGGTGGCGCAGTGTCATGGAGGTCTCGTAGACAAACCATATTGACGAGGTCAACTATGGAAGCAAAACTTACTGCTTTAGACACAGCCACTGTTGAGTTAGAATGGCTGCGTGAGCTCTTGATGGACTTGCCTGTGGTTGAGAAACCTGTGCCGGCAATCCTTTTGAATTGTGACAACCAAACTGTTACTGTCAAAGTGAACAATTCTAAGGATAACGCGAAGTCATCAAGACACGTGAAGAGACGTTTGAAATCTGTCAGGAAAGTGAGAAACTCCGGAGTAATAACTGTTACGTATATTCAAACAGACAAAAACCTGGCAGATCCCTTTACAAAGGGACTATCACGAAATGTGATAGAAAGTGCATCGAGGGAGATGGGGTTGAGACCCATGGATGTCACACCTAGTGGTAACCCAACCTATGTGATCGGAGATCCCGTGAATTAGGACCTGGGAAGAACAAGCTAGTGGTTTGACTGAGGAGAGTATTTTGTAACCCTCTCTATGTGAAGATGCATGAATCTCATAATCTGTAAGGCAGGTTGGCAACATGCATTAATGTGTTTCTGTTGGCTTTAATTAGCAAAGATGCCGTCCTACAGGGCATTCTTGAAAGAACACACCTATATGAGATCGACTGTAAACGTCGCGGTCTATGAGATTTGGGTGATCTCTAGTAAACTCATGAAGAGACCAGGGAGTATGACGCATATGCTCCACCCGCGGGGTAGGCTACTGACAGCCAAGTACTAGTTATGATTTTGAGCGAAATCTATTGGCACCAAACTTGCAATTCAAGGTTCGTCCATTGTTCAAGTTGTTGATAGACGTAGTTCAAGATTCTAGGCGGAAGTTCAACTTAACAGTCTCTGCTGAAACACTGGTATATAAACAAGTAGCAAGGATTGGCAAATATTCAAATGGGCATTTGAGATCTGGTGGGGGATTGTTAGAAATAATGGGGCTAATCCATTTAGGCCCATGTGTATTTCAGATTTTCCCTAAATCTCAAAGCCCGAATTTGTGGCAGCCATATGTGTTTGGGCCCATGTTGTGGCAGCTCACATGGGAGTGGAGTGGGAGATAAAGTTTAGTCCCACATGGAAAGTTGGAGGAGAGTTGCACCACCTTATAAGGTGGAGTGTTGCACCACTTTGTAAGCGAGCACGCGCACGCTCCTCCGACGACGACGACGACGCCGCTCGCACGCTCGCCTCGTCACGACACGACGCGCGCGCCGCGGGTTGCGGGTTGCGGGTTGCGGGTTGCGGGAATCTCGCCGAGCCGAGCTTTATTTTGCTGCTCAGGAAAAATTGACAGACGTGTCAAACGGTTAGCTTATTCGGGTCGCTCCCGGAACGTGCATAACGTGGACTCGGCCCACGTTCGCCTCCGTTAGGGTTTCCTGAGCCGCTCTATATAAAGTCCTGCGCGGCTACCGCCACAACATCACCGAAAACCAATCTAGGGTTTTGCCATCCTCTACTTGCGTCGTCACCGTAGTCTCCATCCCGCTTGCCGGCGTGCACCGGCGGACGGGAGAGCAGGTCTCCGGAACCACTCGCCCTTGTGATCCTGTACGGGAGAGGGCAAATAAGGTTTTTGGGAAGCGTTCTGCGCGACTGCTCGATTTCTCCATCACGGGTCGTCTTCCATCCAAGTCAGGCGGGTGCTGCCTACCGCCGTCTTCGTCGCCATCTGCTGCGATCACTCTTCCCCAAAGTTTCTACTACGACAACCGAACGGTACGTGCTACGTGATCCTGTTTGGTTATTCATCATGTTCTGCGAGTACATGTTAAGTTGCTGTTTGTTTCCGATCATCCTGTTGTTTAGTACATCTAGTATGTTCGAGTTACATGAGCTAGTAGCTGGTTTTGTCATGATTTATATTCTAGAATTAATCGTGTAAATTATGCCTAATAATCCAACAGAGGCTAGGGGGGCATCGAAGCTGAACAGAAAATCCATGAAGCCAAAAAAACAAGACGAAAAAGAGAAGGATTAGAGCAACATGCCGCGGGAATCTCGGAGAGAGAGAAGGAGAGCGAGAAGCGCGGTAGAGAGAGCTTGACGGGCGAGGGGAAGCAAATGAGGCGGCGACGGAGGGATCGGGGCGAGGTGTGGCCGTGCTTGCAGGAGAAGGGGCTCGCGCCGCTGCTGGCCGAGGAGGCGGCCATGGGGATGGGCTCGATGCCGATGGGGGCTCAGGCTCCCGTGGCCGGAGGCGGGGAAGGCTCTCGGGGCAAGGCGGCGCCAAGCGGGGGGAGCCATGGTCGGGTGACGGCCGTGGGGATGGGCTCCACGCCACGGGGGCTCAGGCTCCCGTGGCTGGAGGCGGAGGCTCTCGGGGGGCTCCACGCCATGGGGGCTCAGGCTCCCGTGACCGGAGGCGGAGGCTCTCGGGAGGGGGCAAGGGAATCGGGCAGGGGAATTGTGTTGGTGGCCCAGGGGAACGATCAACAGTGCGGTGGGTGGAACCGCTCGTGTGAAGCGTGTGTGTTGTTGTGTCGTGTGAAGCGTGTGTGTCGCTGGGTGGTGGCCGATGGGTGTGGCGGCGGGGTTTAGTTGGTTAGGAGGGACTCACGTCTGGTTCATTTATTTTTAAATAAAAAATTAATAAACAATTAAATTGGTTCCTTTAGCAAAACATCATTTCTCAACTCTCAATGCAAATGGTTTCGAGAGGAGCAAGATTTTTTCACACCTACTAAAGTACATTTCAAATGGGATGAATACAACATCCTAATACTACCTGAGTATCCTAAACGCATCTTGGAGTAAATCTTACTTAATAAGATATATTCAGTTTGCTTCTGCTTTACATCCATACAATGTCGAAATGGCTAATTAAAATGCATTTTAGACGAATTGGGTTTTTAATATCTTACAAATTCTATGTGGAATTTTTATTTCTGCAAGTAGCGGAAATATCTACCATGTTTTCATCTTCGTTTCATTGCTTTTCATTGGTAGTACTATTCTTTTGCAGCCCTGTGCCATAACTTGTTACACCCATCTACATGTCAATACAGTTATATGTTCCGTAACTTCCACTATTGCACAATACAATGGATATGCAAATAAAATTTAGATTCGGCTCACGAGTGAATTTAAAAAAACTAAAATAATATTCATTTGATTTAATAATAACACCGTAGCAACGCACGGGTTTTGTGCTAGTTTATATAAAAAATATGAACATTTACAATACCAAATCAATATTAATAGATTCGGCATAAAGTATATTTTATTAATGTGTCCATTCAATTTTATAGATATAAATATTTTCTCCTAAATATTTGGTCAAACTCAGTAATATATTACTTTTAATTAATCTTTAGTCACCTTATATTTTAGCATAAAAGGAGTATCACACAGCAATAAAAAACAGAAAAACATATAAAAAAAGAAAAACATATAAAAAAACAAGTAAAAAGAGTCGCAGACCACACATACTACGTTGCTCACGGATAGCCACGGCCAGAAAAAGCCCATGATAAAAGTAGCAGCATTAGCCCACCACAAAAGCAGCAGCAGCCGTCAGCCCACGATAAAAAGCAGCAGCATGCACAAAAAGAAAGCCCGCGTGCGACACAAAGATACATCAAGCCTGCATGTACAAAATGCCAGTCTACACGAATCTTGGCACCAATATATAATGCATCGGTGAAAGGATACATATGTCGCCTAGAGGGAGGGTGAATAGGCGATTAAACCTTTTTCGAGAGTGGCTCAACAAAGGCGGAATTAAACTAGCGTTTACTTTGTCAAGCACAACCTAGAACAACTATGGTTCACCTATGTGCACCAACAACTTATGCTAAGCAATACAAACAACAATGTGATAGCAAGATATATATTACTTTAAGCACGAAGGCTATCACAATGTAAAGTGCATAAGTAAAGAGCTCGGGTACAGAGATAACCGAGGCACGCGGGGACGACGATATTTTACCGAGTTCCTCCCAACATGGAGTACGTCTCGTTTGAAGAGGGGGTGATATCTAACCACCTACGCCACAATAGACCTCCCTTATTCTTCGGTGAATCTCACCCCAATGGGATCGATCCACGCTTCCACTATCGGTGCACTTGTCGGTGGCAACCGGAACCTCTCACAAGGTTGGGCACTTCTCCACAACTTAATTGAAGGCTCCCAACAAACACCACCAAGACCTCAACAAACGCCACCAAGGCCACAAAACCATCTAGGTTCCAAGAACCCAAGAGGGACAAGCTCCAAAGAGTCACACGAACCAAATCCTCCGAGGAGAACTCAAACCGATACACCAAATGCAAATGGCAAGAACACCACAAAGGTGCTCAAATCCCTCACTCTCAAGTTCCAACAAAGCTACTAAAGCTATTGGCGAAACAAGAGAGGAGGAATCAAAGAGAGACACAAAATCCCTCAAAATCTAGATCCCCAAAGATGCATTCATAAAAAGATGAATCGGTTAGGTCAAAACATGGATCTAGGATGTACGGTAGAAAGAAACCTCTGCCCTTCGTGCTCCTCTCGCCCCCCCGAGGGCGACGGGAGCACCCCCACCCTCCCCGGCGCCCAGCCCCCCTCCCCACCTCCTCCCCTCTGCCGCCGCTGGCGCGGGCCGCCGGGCAAAGTCCCTGCGGCGCCGGCGACGGCGGACCTGACCTTCCCCGCTCGCGAGGCGAGGAGATCGGGGCTCTCTCGGCCTGGCGGCGGTGCACCATGGCGGCGCTGGATCTCGGGCGGCGGGGGCTGGTCCTGGCGGAGCAGAGCGGCGCGGAGGCACCCCCTTCTCTCTCGGCGACGGGACGGCTCAGGCGCTGCCTCCTCTCTCTCTCGGCGACGGGGCAGCTTAGGCACGAGCTCTAGGCGTGGGCTCTTGGCCCGAGTTCTGGCGGAGGCCACGGCGCTGGGCTGGCGTAGCGGAGGCAGGGCTGCTCGGAGTGCAGGGGATCGACGACGGCGGCGGATTGGTTGCAGCAGCACGGCGGCGGAGCGGAGGGGGCCTGATCTGGGTCCGATCTGGGCCTAGCCGGCGGGTCGGGCCTGATCTGGGCCTGTTCCAGCCCTATCTGCTGCTGCTGCTGCTGTGTCCGGACGGCTCTCACGGTGAGTGATGGAGGGAAGTTCCCCTCCCCCAAGCCGCCCGTGCCTCGATGCCTTCACGCCCGTGAGCCCTACCCGGTCTTCTCGTCGACAATGCGATGTGGCGCTGGTCGGAGCTTTGGCTAGAGCTCGAGGATGCCGGGGTGGCGGCCCCGGAAGGTGGATTGCGCGGGCGTCTCTTCGGCGAGCGTCGTGGCAGTGGTGGTGGTTTCTCCCCTTGGTCATGTGGATGGCGAGGAGAGGGCGATGGGAGGCTTAGGTGTTGGCGGCGCTTCGGCTTCGGCAATCCCAGATCGCGTGTCGGCAGCCTATCTTGGGGACAACGAGCGTGGCGGATGCCGGGGAGCGTTCGAAGGTTTTTCCGGGCGAAAGCTCTGTGCCTCGGCACCATCGGCGGCGATGCCTGCGGGTATCATTACCTTCTTGGGGGCGCCGATGCGGCTACCTTCCGCGCGACAGGGCTCCGGGTGAAAACCCTTGACCTTTGGTCTCGGCGACGGCGGCGCGGTGTGTCGTGACCCTCTTGGGGGCGTCGCTGTGGAGTCCCGGGTCTCCCCCGGTATCGGCTCATTATCCTTGGTGGCAAGTTTAGGCTACCGCGTTTTTCTTGTTTATTTTGATCTGCATTGTTAATGGGGTCTCCCCTCCACCTTGTATCTGTTCGGCCGATGTGGCTTTATTTATAAAACGGGGCGAAAGCCTAGTTCGAGAAAACATGGATCTAAATCTCCTCTCTCTTCCATTCAAATATGGGCAAGAATCATCGGAGGGAAAAAATTAGACAAGCTTTGGATAAAGCTTAGCCTAATAGAAGAGGAAGAAGCTTACTAAACTGAAAACGGGCAAAGCCTTAAATAGGGGCCACAAAATTCTAGCCCTGCCGATGGTACCGGTTTTAACCGGTAGTACCGCCCGCGAGCATGCAGCGAAGAGACCAAGCGAGTGCAGCAGCTAGCAGCCAATCAGTGAGCAGGCCAGTGAGCATCGTGGCAGCAGCTAGCAGGCCGTGAGCATTGCGGCGGCAGCGCATGGTCAACACTGCGGGATCGCAAGGCAGCAGCAGCGTGCGGGGCCAGCGCTGGAGCGAGCGCTGCGTGGGGCCACCGCGGGCAGCTGGGCGGGCGACGCGCAGGGTGAGGCCACAGCGCGCGCACGCGGGAAATCGGTAGCGGCGCGAGCGGCAGGTCAACGCGCGGGCAGGCGTGCAGCGCGAGCGACAGCAGAGGCCAGGGCTAGGCCCAGCGGGACGAGCGGCTGTACGAGGCGCAGCGCGCGGGAGAAATCAGGCAGGGCGCAGCGCGATAGGCCAGAGCGAGCTGGCGGCGGCGGTAGCGGATAAGCAAGCTAGGTCAGGGAAGCGCTGCTGGGCAGGCTAAATTGGGAAAAAAGTGGGCCGGCCGATACTATCCGGGCGATACTATCGGGCCGGTCCGGTAAAACCGGTTGAAGGTACCGGGCCATACAGGAATGGGCTAAGCGCAGCCAGGCACGAGCAGCCCAGTACTGAAAAAGAAAAGAGGACGACAAGAGATTCCTAATAACAAGTAGAAAGAGGACGACAAGAGATTCCAATTGATCTTGGCAATTTTCAAATAATCATAACTTTGGATAGGAGACTCCAATTGATCCGATTCCAATTGCGTTAGAAAGAGGACGATAAGAGATTCCTAATAACAAGTAGAAATATTGGTTATCATCAAGTGAGAAAGTATCAAATAGAATAATGTGGGATACCTTCCTTGATGAGAAACCGAAAAGCCGCCAAGATCAAAATCGCAACAAGATATAAACGGAAGATCCGATTTTGATGAACAAGAGCTTGTTATGGAGATTACCACAAGATCTATATCCTCACATGGATGAGACCAAATAACAAATAAATACGATGATGCAAGTACGCAAAGGTTTGAGCTCTCTTCGAACGATGTGACCGAATTACTCATTCGAGCGCCCTCTTGATAGTACGGTTATCTATTCTAAACCCAGTCTCCCACACACAACATGAGACCGGCAAAAGGGAAAACCTATCAAGATTATACCTTTGCCTTGAGCATTCCATTTGAGCTCGATGTAGACGAACTTGACCTTTTCAAGATGGAACACTTTTCTTGATTCTTCATCATCGATCCATGATAACCAAGGATGGCAAGCATCAAACACGAGATCTACTATAGATGGCGCATTTTGAGCTTGCACAACACATCTTCTTCTCATTCCATCGACCTTGAAGCCAACACATGCTTCAAATGATGCCAATGGACAAATCCTACAAGTGCAACTTAATACACATAATTGTCCACAATGATTGTCATTAATTATCAAAACCACACATGGGGGCCCACATGTTCTTTCAATCGGTGACTGAGATTGAGTAAACGGCACCAGCGGTCCTAAATCTTTCGACGAAACGTCAAGTAGGTCCCAGTTCTTTAAAATTGAACATTGAGGTCCTAATTGTTTCTAAGTGATTCATCGCAGGTCCTAAACTCGTCTGACCCACCTTAGCGCCGCCGTGCCACAACTCCGTCGGCTGATTCCGAGCGCATCCGCCACCAGATCTGCGCGATGTCGCCAAGAAGCGCCCGACTCTCAAATAGACGAACCGCGATATGTCGCCGTCGTCGTCGCTCCACGCGTACATGCCGGCGGGCTTCATCTCCGAGAGGGCGCGAGCCACCGATCCTGTCGTCAAGATCGAGGCGGTGGACATGGACATCTCCGACAACTAGAGTCGGAGTCGCCCCAACGTCGCCGCAACCTACAACTCCGGCCGTCGCTGGAGCTCATTTTTGGTTTAGGTTGCGGCGGCGTCCTCGTATATAGGTTAATTTAGATGTAGTTAGTGACGAAGGTTTCGGATCGCTGCTAGTATGTGTAATTAAACGAATCGCGCACGGCCCTCTCCGCTGTTCTTCGATGAATTTTGTCGCGAGTGCAAATATTTGAATATGCTTCTACGCCGTGTTGAGTTTAACCTGTATTCATGTTTTTGAAAGACGGTACTCCCATTTTACAGTTTATGTTTTTACAGGACTCGCTAGAGGTGCTCTTAGACGAGTTAGCAAATCCGTAAAAAAAATAGTCGGCTCGTCTCTTAAAAATGACGCGAAGAAGAGTTGACCGCATCTTGGTGAACTGTGGTTTGACAGGTGAGGTGTGGGTGGGTGGCGCGGGAGCGTCACGTGTTGCGTTGTCTAATTTTTCAGTTCGGAGATAGGTCGAGCCTGCTTCCAACTCACGTCATCGCTCAAACCGCCTACTCTTGTTTTCGAGCTCTCCGTCCGATCCAAGACATCGACAGCTGAGGAGTTTTATGAAATTCTTTTATCGAAAGTTTAGTTTATGATTTTTTTTAAAAAAATAAGTTATTTTTGTCCATTCTACCTCGACAGCTAGCGTTTTCAAAAAGATAGTGATGGTTGCAGCTGCAAGGATTCCTTTTTTTAAATATCTCCGGGTCCAGACTCGAGATTCGAGAGAGGGCAAGGAGACATGGTCACTCTTGGCACCGCGATCAGTACCGGTGGCCGGTTGGCAGCTCAGCTCAGCTACTTGCGATCGCGATCTCCACACGTGCACCGACACTTCGTTTCAACGCAAAGCTCTACCAGATGTCTACTGCGGCAATTCGTCTCAACGTTGAAATTACGCCAAACCGAACTACTGTAAAATGCAATTCATCAAACCGAAAGCAAATCAGCAAGTTGAGATTTTTCAAGTTCATTCCAGATCATCTTCTTGTTGACACAACGGCAGTAAGAGTGAGTGGGTACACGACGAGTCCGGGTTCGTTTCGAGCAGCCAGCGGGCGGGGCAATAATCAGTGAGCGGACATGAAGGCCTTGATCTCCCCCACGAGCTTGACGGCGTCGGGGAGGTCGGGGAAGCAGTAGAAGGCGTGGATGGCGTCGGGGAACTCCACCAGCCGCGCCTTCTTCCCCTTCCGCGCCAGCATGGCGGCGTACCGCCGCTGCCAGTCCTGCAGCGGGTCCAGCCCGCCGACGGCCACCATCGCCGGCGGGAACGCCTCCGCCAGCTCCGGCTCGGGCCCCGCCTCCCCCGTCACGTGCGCCGCCGGGTGGTTCCGGTCCGCGCCCTCCGGCAGGAACGCCCGCCACGACCAGTCCGAGCGCCGGATGTTCACCACCGGCGCCACGCCCTCCAGCCGCAGCTCCGCCTCCGTGCGCTCCTCGCCCCCGAAGTACGGCTGCAGGAGGACGATCCCGGCGAGGCGGACGGGGTTGTTGTTGGAGGGGGAGGAGGTCCAGCGCTGGGCCACGTGGTGCGCGATGTTGCCGCCGGCGCTGTCCCCGGCGAGGAAGCAGCGGGAGAGGTCGACGGGCACGGAGATGTCGGCGGGGAGGCCGGTGGCGCCGAGGTGGCGGAGCACGGCCTCGCCATCCTCGTAGGCGGCCGGGTAGCGGTGCTCGGGCGCGAGGCGGTAGTTGACCGAGACCACCACGGCGCCCAGCTCGTGGCAGAAGCTCCGGCCCATGCCGTCCAGCGGCAGGGACGCCGCGGAGAGGAACACGAAGCCGCCGCCGTGGAAGTACACGACCACGGGGAGCGGCGCCGACCCGGCTTCGACCGCCGCGGGGGAGTAGACGCGTGCCCAGAGGTTCCGTGAGGCGTCGATGGTGACGTCCGCGGAGCGGACGCCGCGCTCGTCCGGGCGCGGATTCGCGGGTGTCTGCCGGTCGCCCAGGGAGAAGAGGAAGCGGTTGACGGTGCCATCGCGCCGCTGCGAGAGGTCCGTGGCGGTGACGAGCGCGAAAATCTGGAGACGCACCGGCCATGGCAGCGCCGGCGGCGCGGGCCGGGTGCTCTCGCCGGCGGCCGTCTCTTGGCTCCTCGTCTTCGCCTCCATTTCACCGTCTTCTTTGGTTTAATCGTGGAGTGGGTGGACTCTGAACTGAAGTAGTAGTACGTCCGTTTTATATACGAGCAAGGCTGACAATCGACTGATGACAGCGTGACACCGTGGCAGTCACACTTCGACACAAGATTGGATAAATTATTTATGTATACTCCAATTATTTTTAAGACATCCGAGCTCTCAGCAGTTCAAGATGAGAGCGGCACACAGTTCGAGCTTGCACTGGTAAGTGTTTCTTCTATCGATATTGCCCCATATCAATTTTGGTTACAATCATTTTTTTATAAAGTTTGTCAAAGCACATCATTTGATATTTGTGATATTGACATATTTTGATCAAATTTTATAAAGTACTGCATCCGTTTTAAAATATAAGATGTTTTAGCTCTGTAAAGTAATGTATATAGACTTATTTTAGTACGTAGGTTCACTCAACTTTGGGGTGAATCTACATACTAAAAGAAATTTAAATTATTTTCTTTATAAACCTAAAATATCTTATATTTTGAAACAGAGGGAGTACACAACTTTACCGGAAACATTGCAGAGACGGTAATTAACTAGTGGTTGATGAAAATATAGTAGATCATGGTGCACACTTGCACATTGGACAGAATGTTTATGGTCCAGTTATCTCATAAGTATTTTCTGTATGACTATGGAAAATATTTAGTCCTACAAAACCAGGTCATTATATAGGCACAAAATATATGGAGTAAATATGGCACGAGTAGATGAGCAAGGTTCTTCGAGGCGATGATTGATTGGCTAAACATAACTTATCTTATACAGTAATAGTCTAGCTGCTGACTGTACACTTGCCACATGCTTGGGTAAATTATTCGAGGTTGTTAGATGCGACATGAAAATTGAGATCAAGTGCTACGCAGCCCAAGTGGCTCGCAGTTGGATCTAGCACTGGTACTTTCTGAATCAATTATGTTTTAATTCCTCCTCTACCAAGAATATTATCCAAAAAAAGTGTGACTACTCAACCATACAAATTCTGCTTTTAGAACAACCTGCTATGGAATATTGATTTGGCGGGCCTTTTTATAAAAATACAACACACTTATGCACCGGCCATGCCGTGTACTCCCTCAGTCCGCAAATAAGTGTACTTCTAATTTTTGCTTAAGTCAAACTTTATCAACTTTGACCAATTTTATAGATAAATATAGCAACATATAATACAATAAATTGATATATTATGAAACTAAATTTGAAAACATATCTAGTGATAACAATTTTAGAGTCATAAATATTGCTAGATTTTTTTATAAAGTTAGTCAAACTTTACTAATTTTGATTTAAGACAAAGCTAGAAGTACATATTTACGGACAGAGGTAGTAGGAGCGAGTGGCGGCATCCAGATTCAAGCGACCCACTACGAGTTAGCATGAGCTTGGTGTACTTCTACCTTACTCTATTTTTTCCTATGCTGCATCTGCATTGTTTTACAACTTTTAGTGTTGTAATATTTTGCTATACAAGAAGAGAACAGTCATGTCATCTCTGCTTACAATCTTAATCAGTATTCAAAACTCGAACCAATGCTTTGCCTGTCAAAATTCTTTTTGAGCAAATAATACAGGAGGAATACTTACTACTGTCTTCGTGTTTGGGCGACAATTCATGCTCCACAAATTTTACCATCTTAGTAAAGTGTACAATGCATGATATGCACCTAACTAGACCGTGAAAGCCTGTGTTGCCTAGTCCTTCCATCTTTAAGAAAGAAATATGAAATACAGTACTTGAGACAACATCATATCATCTAAAGGCTAGCAACTTGTACTCCTGCATATAATTCAACTCTAATAGGAAGGTCTCTTTTTTGAGGATTCAACTCTTGCACTGTTGAGCACTAAGAAAAATACTTTAATGGCTAAATCTAAATGTAAAAATGAAGTCTATCATTGTTATTACAAATTTCAAGAGCCGAGTGTTGAATATAAATATATTGCCTACTTTTTTCCCCATTATATCAGTCTTTTAATAAATTTAGCTAGTGCATAAATCTTTTATGGTATCGGTGTCAGGAGGTCTCGAGTTTAAGACACTGCTCACGTAGTATTAAAAAAAAGAAAAAGGTATTTTGCGGCCTACACGGAACTCATGCTAAGAACTAAAATAGCCTAAATATGAGAGGAGTATTCAGTATAAATATATTATCTATTTTTTCCCATTAGATTGGTCTTTTGATAAAGGTTGCTGGTACATAAATCCTTATGATCACAAACCATCATCTCTCAAATAATCATGAATTGAACCAAAATTAGAGAAATAACAATCATAATGTCTTGTTATTATGCACATGACGGCTATCCACCATCCATGGGCTTTGTATAATTAATAGCAACATAGTTGGCTTTAATGTTGACATACCAACAAAACCATATGTATAAGATGAAAGAAAGCTTATTAAACTCTGCTTAAGCTCGATTCTTTCTGAACAGTAATTTTTCCTTGAGTTCATATCAGTAGGTTTCGTATCATGGATGTAGTAGAGAAAATCCCATATGCAACTGCAGTAGCATGTCAAAGTCTTAATTAGCCAGAAAAATAATCAAAATTTTCTACTCCCTCTGGTCCCAATTAACTGACTCGGGGTTGACTTTGCAGAAAACCCCTTGCGAATTGTCCGACCTAACCTGAACGCGGAGTGGTCTACAACTTCTTACAAAGACAAGTGCAAGTTTCACGGATTGCATTTTTCCAAAAGAGAGCACATCCCATCGCTCGTGCCAATGTATCAACACCAATTGCCCAATTGGATATCATAGACAGTCTTAAATAGAAACTGGTGGGGTGGGAGATGGAGTGTCGGTGTCATGATGGTCACATTTCTTTATTGCTGAAATGAAGCATTAGCTCACAAGTCGCAACTACTCCCTCCGTCCCAACGATTAGGGCGTTAAAAAACTCGATTTTTGGTAAGGAAAGCATGCCTTTTTCTCTTCACCGTGTCTCCTGAATAAATAACCGTGCTCGGATTTTTACGCTTTAATCGTTGGGATTGAGTGAGTAGTAAAATCATAGCAATTAAAATGTTGTGATTTGAATGGAAAGCGAATAAAACATAAAAGGTTACTCGACGTGTAAATGTGGTACTCCCTCTGTCCCAAAATGTAAGATGTCTAAGATTAGATAAAAGTCAACATTTTCTAAGTTTGACCAAGTTTATACACAAAAATATGAACTATAATACTGAATCAATATCAACAGATTCACCATAAAGTATATTTTCTCAATATATCCATTCAATATTGTAGAAGTAGATATTTTTTTAAAATATTTGGTCAAACTCAGTATGATATGATTTTTGACTAATCTTAGACGCTTTACATTTTGGGACAGAGTAAGTACCATCTAATTGGGGTGACATGCCTTGCCACTACCTGAACGAAACATGATTTACTTGCATGATTAAAGCATTTCAAATATTTGTTGGTAAGAAATAAAATATCAAGGCTTTACTAAAGGAAAGCTAATGAACCTAAGGATACAAAATGCAAGTGAAAATCCGAAATTCAATGAACAAACAGGAATATGATGGCATCCTATTATGAATAAATCACTACAAGCATAAACTAGGTTCACTAATTCAATGAAACTCCACAAACCTAAATCTTTAACGACCCACCCCAAGCTTTAAATGATGATGAACAAATGGTACTCCACTAAAGAACAGCCAAAATGACCTTTTCAGAACAACATGCATTAAGTGCAATAAGAAGGCACTTGTATTTATTTCCTTACTAAGCAGAGATTTAACAACATTGAATGTGCACCTGATAATTGCAATAAAAAATCAGGGCTTTAACCTTTTATTCATGAAAATTATGTCAGTGCTACAAAATATTATTTTAATAAGAAATTTATTATCCTTGTTGGCCACTATAGAAGTTACAGAGATGCACGCTTATACGTGCAACCCCTTAGATAGATACGTATGATCCCGCATAACTAACTCCGCTCATCAGACGCATTAATAGAGTTCTATAACTCCCAACGAGCCATGCTTATAGAGCTTACAAAGCATACCCTTACAGACACATTCTCAACATCCCAGGGGTAAGCATACTAGCACCTCGAGCACACTTGTTCACTAAAAAAAAAATTAACCACCAAACAGGAGTAGGGTTGTTATCCGTGTTCATATGGGAGGATGAACATCTATACATTGCTATGTCCCCTAGTCTGCTACCCATCAACTTAGTGGCATCATACATTCATGCTATCCTATAAATCTATTGCTGGGAAATACCTCAATGAAGCACTTAATCTTCCTCCTAAACGGCTACAAGTTAGAGGCAGTAGAACCATTGCCCTATGAATCTATTTATAGGAAAAACCTTAACAAATTCAGCGTAGTAGTTGTCTAGTACAAAGGTTTTAAAAAGAATAAGAGAACGGTAAAAAGTAACATGGTAGATGTTTTTTACTTTTGGAATATTTTAGTGCTTTAATTTAACTAGAACAGTAGTAAAAGTAAAATGAAAGACGTTCTTGCGTAGGAAAATGGACATGGGTTGATGGGTTTACTTGATCCATTTTGGATAAATATGGTAGCATATATAAGATAAGATGTTTATGACAAGTTATAATGCACACAAGTTCTATGTTTGTCTATTGGTAGGTATTCATATGGGAATCAACCTTTTTTTGCATAGCATGGGAATCGGCCTTAGCGTCGCTAATACTTCTAAGCAAGTGAGTTAGCGTCGCTAAAACTCGATACCGATTGTTTAGAGGACCATACGAACCCACCTGAAGTCTTTATGGTCCTCTTAGATGTATACTTACCGTACACGTATACTCATATGCCTCGGAAGACGAAAATCGGAAGTTATACAACAACAACAACAACAGCAACAGCAACAACAGCAACAGCAGCAGCAGCAGCAGCAACAACAACAACAACAACAACAACAACAACAACAACAACAACAACAACAACAACAACAACAACAACAACAACAACAACAACAACAGCAACAGCAGCAGCAGCAGCAGCAGCAGCAGCAGCAGCAGCAACAACAACAACAACAACAACAACAACAACAACAACAACAACAACAACAACAACAACAACAACAACAACAACAACAACAACAACAACACCAGCAGCAACAACAACACCAGCAGCAACAACAACAACAGCAGCAACAACAACAACAACAACAGCAACAACAAAAACAACAGCAACAACAAAAACAACAACAAAATTTGAAATATGACATGCAAATACGTAGATCGCGATAATGGGAGATGGGATTAGCCGGCCGAAACGTGAATTATACCCAGTTTGACCGAGTACACATATACGAAGATATACGTGACCTTGATATGGGTTTAGACGGGTCAAAAACATAAAACGACCCATGCAGCTTAAGTTTAGGGGTGGGGAGGGGGGGGTGAAGCACACCTCTTTCTTTTTTGACAATATAGTTTTATTATTTTTTAATTGAAAGGTAATCAAATAAATGAATTGGGTCTGTGAGTTATAGCATAGACCACTGCAATAATTCATGAAGATCTACCTAAAAAGTATTTCAACATAATTGCTCTGAGATTAATATTCAAGACCACACCACTGGCTCACAATTTATCTATCATTGCCTATATATTGAGAGTGTTCTCTCCCATCTTTGAGGATCATTTCTATCGGCACCTACACTCATGTCGTACACAAATTGCTAGATCACATTCTCAAAAAAGCAATAGTTTGATGGTATCGTAAGAATTCCTCTAGAAAAAATAATGTGAGAGCAATTAGAGTGATTAGCTTGAGAATATGAGACATCAGTGAAACAAGTCCTCATAGGAAGAGAATGGGCTTTACGACACAATCTCTTTACTAACGGAGATGATGTATGTATCATCTTCTATGAATGATCTGTGTAGTATAGCTTCTCTGCACCATCAGATGGTCAGAAAATCAGAGCACACAACTTGATTTTACCGGTTTACTGGGATGGGTTGAAAACCATTGTATGTGTAGCATTTCTCATTTTCTAGTGGCTTCACCAAACATTCCATCTTGTCAAGTATATTGAGTTTTGACACGTTTGAAGATATTATATACGTTTACTCTCTTCTGATAATGAATCTAAGAACACATTGGCAGAGGACTTCTAAGGTAGGGCGAACACTACAAAATGATGTAAATATCAAAATAGTCCCGAGAGACTAATAATATACATTATTCTAACATAATTACTTAATAATATAAGTAGAAGCTAAGAACGACAAATAATGAAGTTTTAATGACATATAGAAGTCACAGACAATGTCAATGCTCTAGTTTTGTTTTTGAACATTGTCCATAAATTTACCGATCAAGGCATCAGAATATATATCCCTCGATGTAGCAAATGAAGTCATCAAGAAGCCATCGAAGATATCTAGTTGAGTCTCGAATATCGCTTAGAAATCCCTTCCAATTATTGTTGTCGCCACGGATAAAAGAAATGATAGCTCACAATGAGGCGATAAACTGTAGGAAACATGAAATGATTTTGTAATATAAAGACAACATGTATAGCTTTTATTTATCACATATGAAAAATTAGCTCAAGGTTATGCTATATATGGTCATGCTCATAAAAGGAAATCTTTATTGATAAGCAACTATAAAATGAGCAATCTTATTGACGTTTAGCCTAGAAAATGAGTCTCTCGAGTCAAGACACGAGAAGTTCTGAAGCAACTCGAAAGATAGCTCTCTAAAGGATGGTCAAAATCGTTAAGCATAGACATCTGAACTAATACAATGGGAATTGACAATAAATAAAATATATAAAGCCAAAGTAGAACTTTAAAACATAATCCATCACATACCTATATCTGATTTCGTCCACACCCCATATGAATGCAAAAATACTCTCAACTCTTCTTAAAATAACCCACCTAGGACATTGTTTAGAGTCAACTTTTGTTAAATTAAGAATTAGATAATGCAAATAGAAAGAGTTGGTTTCGGTCAAGACTAGACCAAGTCCCTATTTTTGGTTTGCAATCAATTTTGCGCAGTGTTTAGTAAAACAAGTATAACTTTCACATACAAACTCCAATTGAACGTATGATCACTCAACTTGTTCAGAAAAATAGACGCATATGAAACGTTTTGAAAAAGATCGGGAGCTTCGCCTTGTAAGAACATGGCACACCCCCTTCTTTTAGTTCTAGTTTACTTCAAGAATTCAACTAAAATTCCGCACCATGGATTTATTTTGTGGGACCTATTGCCTAGTCATGTAGTTGTAGACACTTCAGAACTTAGTGCTTGGTAAGAAAACTAAGCCAGATTACTTGGACGTGATAACTGAAGTGTTTCTTATATGATCCTCACAAAGGCCCATGTTGGTGTGAAGTCCGATACCAATTCTCCAAATATAGGGTTTAGAACAACAATCTGCTCAAGATTTTGTTACGGGGCCAATGCGGAGATAGCCCAATTATAACTCATCTTTTACCTCAGGTGCTAGAACATAGCGTGTATAATAGTTGTGAATTTAGTTAATCTTCATATTTTTAACTATGATATTTTGGTAGATATGTTTTTTAATTTCACTAATTATGATATGATAGTTTTGTAGGTTATGATATGAGATTGTTATCTCATGTTTAGTACAAATTATCTCTCTCTCTCTCTCTCTCTCTCTCTCTCCCTCTCTCCCTCCCTCTCTCTCTCTGGGTTAAGCAATTGTTAACAGGGACTGTATGTGAAATCTTGTTCAAGGAATTAAATAGGATTAATATGCTACTTATACCAACACGATGCATCTTCTGGTCTGGAAGCTCACCTCCAAAGGAATTATTGGTTAAATATGTTTGACCGGGGGCAATATTGTGCTAGGTGGCCTCTAGACAAGTTTTCCGGGATACATATGAGTAAGGACAAAGTGCACTAAAAATATGTGTTTAGTCTCATCTTGTAAGGGCAGTTCAAAGATCTTACTCCCTCCTTCATGGTTTGCAGGGCGCTCTACAAAATTCTCATGGACCTAGGCGTTACCATATGGACTGAAAAATCTCGTAGAGTACGCTGCAGAATTAATAGGTAAATTAATAGCCGCGCCTAATGCTATTGGTAACCTTTTCAGCCTATTAGCATGGACGTTGCAAAAAAATCTCGTGGACGTCCGTTGCATGCATGAAAGTTGGAAGGAAATCCAATTAATTCACACCTATTCGTGAGTGTTGCATGCATGGAAATTGGAAGGAAAACTGCCACATTAATTAACAGTTAATTCGTGTGTGCCTTGAAACGTTGTAGTTTTGGAAAAACCCAAATTTGATTAGGCGCCCTGCAAACCGTGAAGGAGGGAGTAGAGAGCTAATAGGAGTAACGTCCACCAGCCCTAGGGTGGTTGGGTGTTACATTTTAAGATCTTAATAATGTTGTCAATAAATTTTCTTGATTGCTACTTAATAACATTATTAAGATCTTAGTAGGTACATGCACACTGAACAAAAAAAGGCTCACAACATACGGTACCTTTGAGCCAAATTTTCATATAATAGCATCTTCATCATTATTTAATTGAAGAATAAGAAATCTGTATAAGATAATGCCACGGATGAAGCAGTCTCTAATCAACGCATCTTCTAGAAGTAATAAACCTCAATTACTCACCATCCCAGGCCTCGGCAATTGTAATGTCAATATGTCCTATTCACTAACTATACCATATAGTTCCAAAACCAAATAGCAAGCTGGAAGAGTATGAAACCAACGATCGTCCTAAAACTTTACTTCTCTCCGTTACCCACGTGCCACCGATAACCCATTTTACGCACCTTCCTTTCCCAGAGTGCTATAATTCATCTCTAACTTCTTCGAGTTATAGCATTAATAGCTGCCACAACTCATGAAGATTTCTCATAAAACACTATCACAAAATTTTCTCCGAGATAAATGCTCCAGCAACCATACGTTTACATACCACCGCCTATATAACGAGTGTGTTCTCTCCAATCTTCAACCGTCGTTTCAATCAGCACCTACGAGTTCATGTTCTACACCCTCTATTGAAGGAAAAAAAAACAAGAACAACACAAAGAGATTGGCTTGAGAATAGGAGGTATTGACAAAAGTGGTCCTTGGGAGATGTTAATTCTCCGTAATGCATGGTATGTTGGTCCACCACGAGGATGTTTCCTAACGGCTCTGAAGAGCACTCCAACTTACCCACTCTAGAGAGATGCCAGACAAATGAGGATGGCATGTACTGTATACGACATCTTACTTAATCGGATGATGAATTTGAGCACGTGATTTTCCATGTGTTTCTTTAGCTGCATTTTTCTTCAAGAGTTCAATTATATGAGTACTTTTGCTTCGGTGTGTCCCCTTTCCCTCCTTTTCAAACTTTGACAACAAAAACTCGAGACCGACTCGTTTTGAAGACCGTACGAACTCACCCGAAGCCCGTATGGTCTTTTTAGACGTATACTCACATGTTTGCGGGAGCCAGAAATCACGATATATATAGCAGCAACAACAAAATTTTAAAACATGGCATGCAAAGACGTAGATCGCGATAAGGCCTCGTTTTGCTCCAGTGGTTCAGCGTGTATTCCAGGGTTTTATCCCTAGTGTTTTGGGTGAAAACACTTCCATCACCCAATCCACTCCAATCCTCTTCCTTTCCAATCCCCAACAAACCTCTTTCTAAAAAATGTTATTTTGTAAACCGGAAATGCTAGAACAGCAGTAGTACTGTTATCACACAGAATTCAGAAACTTTACCAACAATGCCTCACGAGTTTTTATAAAGATTCAATTTTTATACAAGCACATGAACAAAAACATTTCAAAAACAAAATGCAACAGTTTCTAGCTTTCAAAAGATGAGAATATTTTCACATAATTCTATTAGCTACATTTTTATAGCAATAATAATACCAAATTTGATGCCATATTTGTGAGAATCAGATTTAAAGCAATAATAATACCAGATTGCAAGTGCCCGCTGAGAGTAATGGCATCATGAAGTTCTATGCGGCAACAATACCAGATTATAACAAACGAGTAAGAGACAAACTCTTAAATTTAAGTATAAATTACAGACATGAAAAAGTTCCAAATAATATGCAGCTACTTCGTACTTTATCTTAGCCCTCCTCCTCTGTTACAACCTGTCCAGAGAACTCACCATCACCCTGTTGAAATAACCGAAATGTCAGCCTTTCTTATAAAAAGGAATTTCATTTTGGATATATACTTAAAGTTCTGTAACTCCTAGATGATATATACACGATTCCATGATGCCCTTCGTTTATCATGTACACAGTTGACAATACATAAAAACATGCATAACAGCAACCAAATCTAAATTTGAACAACAAAGCAAATCAAGGTTACTACTACTATAGAACAACAAACCAAATCTAAATTTGAACAACAAAGCAAATCAAGGTTACTACTACTATAGAACAACAAACCAAATCTAAATTTGAACACAAGATATGGAGCTCCTAGCTCAGCAGTAAGCACCAATGACAACAAGTACTCAAAACTAACAACAACCATGTAATGTACTACAAGTACTCGAAACTATAGAAACTACAGAAATCAACAAGATGACAATCATGTAATGTACTACAAAAATCATGTGAGGTACTACATAAATAAGGTATTAACAGCTTACCAATCTGACTTTGAAGCCATGCCAAAGCACTTCCATCTTTATCGGCAACAGCATTGATGAAAATCTCGCAGTTTTTGGGACACTTGAATATACCATAGCATTTGACTTTGAGATCTGGTGTAACCCCTTCCAATGCTTTCAATTCTTTCATGCATCTGGTTATTGAGAAGTCCGTTGCCTCCTCCTTCTTGCTTTATTTTTCTTTGATGTCCACAAATCTTTGCATGACACCTACTAAAGCATCTCCACTACTCTTTTTAGGACTTCTCTTCGGCTTCTTGGGAATTTTCTTGGGCCTGGTTTTTGCACCACCAACACCACTTGTTTCTGCTTGATCTAATATTTGCAATTCATCATCGTCTTGCTGGATAGCTGCTTCCTCTTTCTCCAACTCTCTTTCATCCTCAAACTCACCATCACTTTCTATGTTGTTGACATCATCTCTCGGTGGTGGCTCGGCCATAGAGGTAAAGTTGAAGTCTCCCTCGGCTATTTGGCCTGCAAAAAACATAAGGATTCAACAAAGTTTGCCGCAATACAACACATTGATCATAAATTTGCAACAAGGTTTGCCACAAAAGGATTCAATAACATAAGGAAAAAACTACAAGTGTACACACTACTAAACAGTAGCACCTGTAAGGCAAGAAAAATAAAGTTGAATCAACTTACTTTCGTAAAGTTTCCCTAGCAGATCATACAGAGGAAACCTTGAGTCTCCCGTTCTGAATTTTTTGATCTTATTGCCAAAAGACTACAAGAGTAAGATAAATGAATGTTAGTATGATTAAACTTGTGACCAAATTCTATAACAGGATATGATCAGAATGAAGCAACTTACAACTTCTAAGTTGTCCCAAAGATGTGGCTCGGCTTCTATCATGCACCGGTGTTCATTCCACCCAACGCCACTTTGTTTGCGTGCATCCCTCAACATTCTGTAGTCTCGTTTGAGATCTTTTTCCTTATTCTAAATCTGAGTCTTTGTGAAGTGCACATGTGTGTATTTGGAGTTGAAGATTCCAACCATCATGTTCCACGTCTCGCTGCTCCACCCATTCTGGCTTCTGTGGTAAGTGTTGTTGTGCTCAAGAAGTATATCCACGAGAGCCTTTTCAAGTCCACGATTCCACGATGCCCTTCGTTTTCCATCTACACAGTTGAAAGATGCTATAATAAATCTACTAGAGAATATAAGAAAGCTACTGGATAATATAAGAAACATGCCATATTTGTGAGAAATGAATACCTCTTGGAGAAGCATCCCTATTTGATGCTTTTGGTGAAGGTTTTTTCATAAGTTTCTTTCCCATTGTCTTGGACTGCATTAGGTTATACTTTGGAGATCCTTTTGGGTACATCGAAGAGCCTTTTCTATACTTTGGAGAACCTTTTGGATACATATTCGCTGAAAGATACATTATATCATGTTTAAAAATGACAAATAGTTCATTTTATTACTAGAGATACATCATTACATTACATTATATCACCATAAGTTTCAGAGATACATTATTACATGACAAAGACTACATCTATCACACTAGCTATTGTTGATAATCATTCCACATCTCCCATGCAATTTGGTCCCTCAAGTTGTTGCCATTGAGGTTGTTCTCTAAAAGATTATTCTCTTGTTGGTTATCACCGTCATCGTTGGGCAGATTCACAAATGTTGCTGGGTCAATGTTATCCTGTTGGTTTTCAAGCCATTCCTCGTCTCCACTATGCATTTTAATAATATTATGGAAGATCGCCGCAGCTGCTGGAATCTTGACTTGATTCTCTATTTGATGGAAGGTTGCAACATTAAGAATAGGGAATCGCTTCTTCAGTATTCCCAAGAGCCTTTCCACATGATTTATCATCACTGCATGACGGAGATTAAACAATTCTTTATGGTTTTGTGGCCGACGGCGACCATGTCCCCACTCTTTCAAGTGGTAGCGCACACCCCGGTATGGTGCAAGGAAGGACTGGGTGTTTGCGTAACCACCATCAACTAGGTAAAATTTTCCATTTGGTACTTTGAAACCTTTGAGTATTGCAGAACTCAAAACCCTTGCATCGGTGGCAGAACCCTCCCAGCCACATGAAATGAAAGTGATATTTAGATCAAAATCGCAAGCAATCATGACATTCTGGCTAAGAGAGCCTTTCCTATTTCTCCATGGAGCTTGGTATTGAGGAGATAGACTGATAGGAACATGAGACCCATCTATAGCACCTATACAGTTCTGCAATGAAATGAAATGGAAATTATTTTTTGAGATTATACTAATAGGTAAGAGAAGAAGATGTCATAGAAGAAGATGGAACCTTGAAGTATGGAAATAAGCGATCGTCCATAGAAATCTTGGGATGCGGTTCATCAATGTATCGAGGTCTCACAAATCGAGTTGCTAGGATGGGAATAATGTCAAAGAACTCTGATATATACTCGTGGAAGGTGTATCCACTATGCTCAAACTCCAATTGCAGATCTTCAAATGACGCATTTTGTGATAGCATATAGAGAAAGAAGGCCAACTTCTCTTCCACCTTGAGTCTACTATATAATATGAGGCGCTCATTCCTAAGATATGATGCCAACCACCTGAAAATTTCCGGTTCCATCCTAAAAGCTACCCGACAGTTCTTAACATGTCCATCTAGGATTTGCCTAACTCTCTTCTTTCCGTAGAGAATGGAGCCGTGGCATTTGATTCTTTCCCTACTATCCATCAGATATGAATAAAGTGCTGGAAATATGAAGAACACCATCTCATCATCATCCTCAGCATTCCTCTCCTAATACTTTCTAGGCTCCGTGGATTCATTTCAGGACTATACAAAAAATAAGCAGTACCAAAATAAGCAGGACAGAAACATGCATGTTCGCACGTTAAAAAATGCCTAAAGTGAAGGTCATACACATACCGAAATCAGGTGTGCTTACAGGGTCCCACGACGGCGGCGGCTCGTCCAACCCCACTAGAACCAAAGGAGGAGGTACCTATAAACATAAACATGATGAAACATCACACAAATATGTAGTTGAGTTAGCTCAAAGAAGATTGCTACACGTTACTAGAAGAAGCAAGTCACAAATAGAAAGATGTAAATATCCTGCTACTTGTACTTTTTTTATGCTACCCTACCAGAAAAATGCTGCTGGTATTTACTCGTACTCCAATTCACACTAATTTTTTGCAGCGCCCATAACAGGCCATGTTCTAGTACTAGTACTAGTTCCGGTGAAACATATACCTAGAATAGATAGCATGGAACCTAACAAGAGTTATGCAATGATCAGGCCATTAATGCTAGAGGATCATTGTAGGGATCAGGCTATGCATTCTCTCCAATTAAAAAAAAGTTCCTGTGTATCCTAGTAGCAATAGAAGATAAATTCAAATTATAAAAGATGAAGTTTCTGTGTTTTTTGTGCTCCAGAATCCAGAGGCAGAACAAATATCCAAATGGAATTGCAAAAACTGCAGCAATAGTTACACTTCATTATTTGTCCCACCTGAGTGATCAAGGTCTGTCAATCTAATTAATCTGTTGTCGAGAAACATTGAGTGACAAACAAATTCCTGGTAGCAGGCTGGTGGTAGCGACTTAATTAATTAAGAGGCTTCATTTCATTATCTTTTTTTCTCAACTGACCACTGTCGAGCACTACTATTGCGGAGTACGAACAAGTTAGGAGTGCTACTACTTCTATAAGCTGGATAAACTAATGTGGGCAATAATATTTAGAGAGAGAAAGAAAGTATCAAGAATACGAACGAGGATGGACACAAGACTCAGATGAAATGGGGAACCAACATGACATGTAAATTGGACAGATCTAAAGAAGGAAAATTGAGAATCATAATAGTAAAAGCAACACGAAAACTGATTGGAATAAAACCAGGAGCACATAGCACTAATCCAGAAGGATCTGAATATTAATCATTGCACGAACAGACTTATTTTGCTTGGTACAACCGGTATCAAGTGGGCATCCACCATACGAGCCCCTACAAAAATTGCAAGGGTGCTATGCAAAGAATCTGAAGCCAGCCAATATCTAAATTGAACAATATACTACTTCTGTCAGCTGGATAAACTAATGTGCAGTCTCAGGGGTTGGCGCCTCCACTACTTCCATGGATATGCTAAAAACAGCCAGCCAATACCTAAACTGAACAATATACTACTTCCTCATGTTTCCTCCACCGAATTTTGGCTTGACTCCCTACTAGCTTGTCCATGTTCTTCGATCATGTGCAAGGGATGCTACAGAAATTGTTACAGAACATAAATTGCTGTCCAAACTACCTAAACTGAACAAGGGATGCTACAGAATTGTTGTCCAAGAACAAGTCATATCATGAACTAGAAGATCTGGATGTTCTCTCTTCCAAACTTAAAAAATATTTTCACTTAAAGGCATCAGTTCGTCATACGGTAAAAAACAAGGAACTGATCTTGAACAAGAAACTCATTGTTGGTTCATGAACAATTACAGAGGAATCAACCTAGGTCAAGAACCCTAGGTCAAGAACAGTATCTACAGAGGAATCAACCTAGGATTCATCTAGCTATAGATGGGAGAGGAGAGGACAAAGTGGAAGAACTTACAGGAGAGAAGTCCAGGACTGCCGGAGAAGACGGACGGCGGAGGGATCTCGGAGTAGGCGTTGTCGGTGGCGTCGGAGCGGCGGGAATATCAGCGTCGGCTGTAGGGTGGGAAGAACAAGCGATGGGAGCGGCGGAGGAATGCGGCGCGACGGAGCAGCGGAGTGATGCGGGGCGGTGGAGCGACAGCCGCCAGGCGAGTCCGTGTGTCGCCGCCTCACGCGAGGAGGAAGAAACGCGAGGCGAGAGGAGATTTTCGGTTCCACCCCGATCCACTCGTGTATCCTGGGGTTCGTTGGGGTTAAGCCCGATCGACCCACTTGTACAAAACGGTCCGAAGTGGTTTCTGGTGGATTAAAAGTGGGTCGGGATTAGACACGTAAAACCCGGTCAACCCACTGCAACAAAACGAGGCCTAAAGGGTGGGGGGAGGGGGGGGGTGGGGGTCAGCCGGTCAGAACGCGAAGTATACCCAGCTCGAATAGGTTTCGATGGGTAAAAAATGAACTATTTCATACAAACTTAAATTTGAGGAAGAACATCCAAGCACACCTCATGAGTGACAATAGAATAAAACGTGTGCTTCCTTCGTCTCAAGATGAGTGACTTCATTTTGTCTAGGTAGTAGACATGTTTTGTGACTAGATGAATCGGCTGATAAAGTCTATGCAGAGTGAAGTCGCTTAAGTACATTTTACTACTCCCTTCGTCTTAAAATACTTATCTCAAATTTGTTTAAATTCAGATAAATCTAGACATTATTTAGTATATAGATTCATCCAAATTTTAAAAAACCTTAGACATCTATTTTGATATGGAGGGGGTATATCGGATGATGAATCTAAGCACACGTGATTCTCCATGTGTTTCCTTAGCTCGAATTTTCTTCAAGAGTTTTTTTTTTTTTGAGGTCGAATTTTCTTCAAGAGTTCAATTACTCTAGTGATCTTCTTTTGAGGGGTATAAAATTGCACAACAACATCATTTTGTGAGATCGAATGCGTAGGTACATACGGAGTAGGACGTAGCTGTAGACACGTCATGAAGCTAGTGCTCTTCTTTTGACGGGTTACGATTTTTTGGACACGTTACGAAATTAGTGCTTGGGTAATGAAACTTGGCCGATTACTTGGACCAGTGGCTAAGCCAGAATGGGAGCAAGCTCTAGGCCAAAATATTAAGCACAAAAACTACTAAAGAACCTCACGTAATAACACAAATAAATTTTGTACAATTGTATAGATGAACATATAATTTTAACTCAATTGTGTTTTTTTTGCTAAAAAGACAGAGGCTGCTGTTTTTTAGTGATGAAAGTAGGAGTCGAAGCTAATACAAATAGTGTCCAGGGAGCTTACTGTTTCGTTGTTGATTCAATTTAGGCAATTTCTTTGGTTCAAGGAGATGCTGATTGGTAGGATGTTGAGTTTAGTGGTTGTCGAAGGGTATAAGTGGATTGCACTAGCCCTTTTCATTATTTTGGACCTTTGGTTGCGTTGGCTAGTGCATGAAGCTTGACATGGTATCAGAGCCTAAGGTCTCGAGTTCGAGTCCTGGCTTTCACAATTTATCCTAAAATTGTTGTTGACCCCTCTGTGTCCACGTATAGGCCTCTTAAGTCATACGTGAGTTTCGTGCGCCGTCGCTCTCTTCCGGTTGCACGTGCTGACTTCTCCCCGTCACACGTGAGAGGGGGTGTTGAAGTATATAAGTGGATTGCACTAGGCTTTTTCATCAGCTCGGACTTTTGGTTGCGTTGGCTAGTGCATGAAGCTTGACAGTGGTTAACATAAAGCACAAGATGGCGAATCAATGAATCCGTTCAATTCTGGACGGTCCAAAAAAACAATTCAATTGAAGAAAGTGAGATCATTTGAATAGAAGTTACCTACTCGGGAGGGAATAACTAGACGATTCGAACCTGGATAGTAGAGGCAAAGCTCTAGACAATAACTGAACCTAGCACTCGGATGGTTGAGACCTACAGATTAAAACATAGCGGCAGAGACGCAGCGCTCGAGCGACGTCGGCCGACGGTCATGCTCGCGCATAAGAGGGAACGACGGCTGGGGCAGGATCTGGCCACCCGGCGAGCCTGCGGGAATGGCGTGGCGGCGCGCGTGTTCCTACCAGTGCGAGGGTAGGGACTTGGGATCCAGGAAGAAAGGGTTCGAGCCGGTTGAGGTCATGCATCCCTAGTTTTCCTCTTCGTCGAATCATTTCCTCCCGCTTTCGGTCGTATTGGCCTCCTGGGCACCGTGAGGCAGAGAGATGGGCTGCTGCATCCCTGGCCAAGACGAGAACATCTGTAGATAACAGGCCGAATGAATTGCTGCACCCGGGCCATGGCCCTAGTTGCCCAGGGCGTAGCTCCGCCCCTGACTTGGACCTAATAAGCGAGGCCGAGAAATTGGAGGATACACTCCTAGAGCTATAGAAAACAAAGTAGTGACTCTTTTTTTTAAACAAATCTTTGTGTAAAAAAATGTACCTGTTCTAAAATAAGTGTTATGATTTTAGTTCAAGGTAGCTTAAATGTCGTTCTAGCTCAACAAAGTAGTGTCCCTGTTAAAAAAAACAAAGTAGTGTCCAAAATTCACCTTCACATAACCCTTTATAGCCGGAGTTGTTGTTGGTGCATAAGCGGTCGAATTCTCGACAAATCATGGAGATGTTTGTTCACCTGGAAGCACTTCTTCCTCATCATTGTAGATCCCCCCATGTTGATTCTATTCCACATTGTGCACCAGTCTTATATTCAATAAAGAAGCCGCATAGTATTACGGATTTTACAGAATAGTTAAAATTACAACGCCCATGACTATCACCACTCCATCGAGCCATCGAGGTAACAAAAAAAAAACTCACTATTGTAGACATAACCAAAGCAGCAGACAGACAGACAGAACAAACTAAAACAGATCTCGGTATTAGCTAAAGTCTAAAATACACCAAACATCAGTGAGGCCTAAACATCAACCGTTCTCCAACCTTTTAACCCCCAACATCCAACCACGCCTCTTATGGAAAAACTAATTCACCACCAACACCAGTTGTTTGGCTTCTTCGTGTTGCATGCTTTGTAGATTTCTCCTCTACAAACTAGCCCAAAAGTGTAAATTGTGCGAAATTTTAGATATGATGCTGACTGGGTCCATAAGGAAAAAATACTTCTAAACATGCATCATTCTTAGTTTTCTGGATACCCCATAATATTCAAGCAATGACAATAGTTGCTATTTAAAAAAATAGATGTCTTAGATTTCAAAATTTAGATAAATCTGAAATAAATGTCTTTTTTAAAAATTTAGATAAATCTATATATTAAATATTGTTTAAATTTATCTAAATTTGGTAAATTTGAGACGAAGGAAGTAGTACAAACTACATTACAACTATCTTGCCTATCGCACAAAATTACATTAGCACACAAACCCCCCTTTGGAGTGTGCGCACAAAATTACTCCCTTCGTTTAGAAATATAAGATGTTTTAGATTCATAAAAAAAATTGTATCTAGACATGTTTTAGTGTATAAGTTTAAATGAATCTAGACACTGAAAGATGTCTAGATACATCTCATTTACACACCTAAAACATCTTATATTTATATATATTAAGGCGCGAAATTTTCGCGGCCTCTCAGCGATCGAGCGCAACCATACTGTAGATGGCCTATTTTCTACCTATGATCTAGTGACACGTCTCTTCTTTGGGTTGTTTTGGTAAAAGACGTTTAAGAATAGACTACTGCTCAAGCGGTTTGAAAAAAAAGGACGTCATACTACTATAGACAAACCAATTTATACCAATCAGCAACCGCCATATTGACTTGCTACAATAAGAATTTTTTCCTTTACATTTTCTTTTTACACTCTTCAACGGTAATTTTTTGGGGATATTTTTCGCCGTAATCTTTCGTTGATAGTTTCGACATAACTTTTCGCCGTGTTTTTCCGCTAATAGTTATTCTTTTGGGCATATACAGTGCCGACGCTAACAACAGACGCTAGGCTAATTTTTCCGGCCATTAGGCCCAAATCCTGTCCGGTAGAGTGATTTTCTTTAGCGTCGACGGAAAAGTAAGCCTCGGGTGCTAGGACTCTTCTCTATCTACGCATGCAAGTTTGATTTGCGATCGCTCGTATCGCTAGCGACGCAAGGTAGCGTTCCGCGTTGGAGTCCAAGACGCTTAGCCTTTAATTAATTTTTTTGGTATTATCTTTTTGCACTTAAGCATCTCTACAAGCGTCTACCATAATACATGCCCTTAGTAATTCTTTAAGTGCATAGTAATTCTTCCGACGGTAGTCTACAACTGTATTTTCTTTTCAATTTTTAAAATATTTGGTAACTTTTTAACACAATTTTTTGGCCATAATTTTATGATAGTAATTAACTATGTTTACAACGGTATTTTAAATTCCTTTTTAACTACGCCACGCTAATTATTTGACGCATCTTCATGTCCGTCATTTTCAGATGATCATTACCCTGAGTCGACAACACTTTTAACTCCTTTTTTAACTACTCGGCGGTAAGTTTTGCAACACAACTTTTCGGCCGTTGTCCCTCAGGTAAATAATTGCCAGACAACTTATCAACGGTGAATAATTCTATAACCATATTTTGTCCGCGGTATTTTTTTATGTTCCTTCCCTATTCTATGGAAATAATTTTTAGTCACGCTTTCCAAGTCGTAATTTTCATAAAATAACTACCTTCCAGTAAATTTCTGATGATGAGTCAATTTTTAGCTGTAACTCGCCGATAGTAATTTAATTTTTTACCTTTTGTATTTTTGAACACTAACTTCACATCCACTGCCTTTTTTTTGGAAAAATAGTACCAATGTCTTATACGATAACTTCGGACAACAATAGTACACTACATAAGATGTAATCTCCAGCAATACTTTTAGTCAATTATTCGACCCCATTGTCCCATCACACATTTCCTAGTACATATATTAAGGCACAACATCTTAGCGCCCTCTCCTTCCGGTAGAATCTTCCGGTAGAATGGACGAAAATAACCCAAACAAATAACAATTTCACGAAATGAACTCTGGCCAGAAGAAATTCACGGAACTAACCATTTTTGCAACGCCATACGGCGTGGCGCCGCACCTTGAAGAGCGGCGCCATTATGCCTGGCGTCGCGCACCTGCCAGCGTGGAGCCCCGCGGGCCCGGTCCCGATAGTGCGGCGCCTTGTAGCGTGGCGCCGCACTGTGTAGTGCTGCGCCGTTGCGCCTGGCGCCGCACTTTAGGTCTTGTACCAGCGTGGCGCCAGCCCTCTCCAGACCCTTCTCATTCCTCTACCAGGACCGAACACACATGGCGGCTAGGGTTTGTCGCCGCTGGTGATTCTCCTCTCAATAAATCGACAGATTTGAGCAATTTGGCCAAGGATCTTCCTCCTAATCCCTCCCCTAGGTATCTCCTCTCATTCCCATCTGAAAATCCTTTGCAATTTGTCTCCTTTTAGTCAAATTTCGGTGGAACACTAGTTTCAATTGGATTTGGAGGTTGATTTGAAGCAATGATATGTCTATTTGATGTTTAGGTTTAGAAATACTTGTAAGATGGATAGTGGTCTCCTAGGTTGCAATTTCTCTTTATATTATGAAGCATTGCCAATATATATTACCAATTGTATGGTTACATCTAGGTGTGTTGATTTTTGTTCAAGTAGGATGCCATTTTGGTTCATGGTAGAACTATAGTTAGAACTATTTGCAATATATATTACCAACTCTAGATGCTAGAACTATAGGTAGAGTAGGATGGAATTTTTGTTCATATTACAATTATAGGTAGAGTAGGGTAGGATTTTTTTCATGTTACAATTATAGCTAGAGTAAGATGGAGTATATGTGACAACTATAGTTGGAATAAGATGGACATTTTGTAATTGTTCTTATTCTCTCTATTGTTTTGAATATGTAGGATGGCTCTAAACCCCCTTCTAAACAATGCTCACTATGATGTTCAACACCGTGCCTACAAGATGTCGGAGAAGAGACAGGTACTAAAAACTTCAATGCAAGTTGAACAAGATGCCATGTTTGTTTAGATGGAAATCTAACATTTTGCCATTGTATGTTTGCAGGAGCTTCAACCCCTTCGACTTAGGTACCACGAGGTCTCGTCCGGCAAGATGCGTTATGATGCGCGGTACACTCCGTACATCCAGCAGCTAGGACTCCTCCCCTTTATCCACATGGTCACTCGGTCCACACCGGCCTTCAACCCTGCTGCGATCACCGCGCTTGTGGACCGATGGAGGCTGGAGACGCACACGTTTCACCTTAGGACCGGTGAGACTACGATCACCTTGCAGGACATGAGCATGATCCTGGCACTCCCAATCAAGGGAAACCCTGTGTGCATGTCCTCGGATTCAGACGGGTGGCGTGAGGAGATGGTCTCCCTTATAGGGAAGGATCCACCCGAGGCTATAAACAAGAAGGGGGAAAAACTGAGGGTCGCTGCCGGGGCTACTTTTACTTGGATCATCCAGAATTTCAAGATTTGCCCCGAGGATGCCGATGAGGAGACGATCAAGACATACACTCGTGTGTATGTGTGGTACATTATCACGAGGACTCTGTTTCCTGATAGCAGTGGGGATCGTGCTCAGTGGCATTGGCTCAAGTTGCTGGTTTTTTTCGACTCTACCTTCAGTTGGGGTTCTGCGGCGTTGGCCTGGTTGCACCGTCAGGTAATGAGTTATTTATAAATGTTGTTGTATATTTATGCACTATCTCAAAAAAAAATTGTTCTTACCAAATGGTTGTTCACTTCATCTGCAGCTGGATGACGCTTGCCTTAGGAGCTCCGCCGATTCAGGGATTGGTGGTTGTTTGCTCCTTCTTTTGGTGTGGAGCTGGGAACGCTTCTCCATTGGACGACCGAGATTGTTGTCATTCAATCCTTACATTGATAACGGCAACAACTACCTTCTCCCCACGTGGGCTTACAAGTGAGATGTGGTCTCCGAACCGCCAACGGACCCACTGGAGGCGTACAAGAGGTACACCAACGAGTTCGACACGATCACCATGGATCAGGTAATTTCAACGACGGCGGTCAATTATATGTCTTGAACTTGTAATCTTTGACCCTGACATGACTGTGGTATGATGCAGGTGACGTGGGAGCCATACGGTCGAGGGGACCGCTTTGGTGTTCCGGAGGACTATCGCATATACCAACCCATATGCCAATACAAGAACATTCTACCATGCATCTTACAAAACAAACTAGGGTTTACAAGATATGGACCAAAAACAAGTAATTAATGGGTCAAATCAAAGATGAAGGGGAAGAATACCTCAAGGCACTTGGGGGGATCGAACTCCACGGAGAGAGGCTTCCGATTTGGACACTAGGAGGGAGAAGGTGGAGGGGGTAGAAGAGCCACCGCCGCCGCCGCTAGAACTCCTGTGCGTCTGAGAGGAAGTGGACTGGGTCTGGGGAGGGCTGGCGCCGCGGTGGTACAAGACCTAAAGTGCGGCGCCACACTACACAGTGCGGCGCCACGCTACAAGGCACCGCACTATCGGGACCGCGCCCGCGGGGCTCCACGTTGGCAGGTGCGCGGCGCCAGTCGTAACGGCGCCGCTCTTCAAGGTGCGGCGCCACGCCGTATGGCGTTGCAAAAAGGGTTAGTTCCTGTGAATTTCTTCTGGCCAGAGTTCATTTCGTGAAATTGTTATTTTTTTGGGTTATTTTCGTCCATTCCGCCTCTCCTTCCTCATGTTACTGTTCATCAACGATTTTTACTCAATTGGGATTTGACGCGTATCCTCTCTCGTTTCTAAGCTATTCAATTTGGTTTCTTTCAGTCAAAGTCGTGGACGTTGGGTACGTGTCTTCTTTTCTTCTTCCCTATAATTCCTTTGTGTACCGTACATGATAGGATCTCTCCGTTCTCAGATCCACCGCCTACCACGCTTCTTTCCCACCCGAGTCCCCCCCCTCTTCCCAGCTCCATGCCAGAGAAAAACCGGCCGCTGTCGGCCTGGTGCCCTCGCCCAGCCACGTCTTCTGCCCTCCTCCCTCTCTGTGTGCTCGCGGCCCTTCTTGGACGGCAACGCGCATCCCCGTCACGAACTTTATGTTGAGTGGCCGACCGCAGTCGGCCAAGCCGATAGCAGGCGGCGGAGTTGGCGCGACGGCGGTTCCAATCTTGGGGCTGAGGGCAAGGTGGACGGGCGCCGCGGGAGATCGAGCACGACGCTGACGCTTCCTGTTGTAACATCCCAGCATCAGAGCTTAAAAATAAGTTGAACACACATATGTGCATTACATTCATGCATAGAAAATCTGAATAATTTTCGCGCTTTTGAATAAAAACTTCTCAAAGTGATTGAAGCTTCTCTTAACTTGATGGAATTGAAGTAGATCATCAAGTTGACTGCGATAAGTTTCAATATGACCTTTTTAAAAATCTTATCTTGGGTAAGGGAGATTTGATCTAAGGATAGATAAAATGTAATAAATGTTAAACCCTAATACATTACTTAATGATTTATATTTGATCCTTAAGTAATCATATCCTAGTATTCAATATACAACTCATGAATACCAAGTTATAAACAAAACTTAAGGAATAGGAATGCAACAACTAAATCTTGATCTATCTTAATCTCATCTACTTATATCATGAGTATCATGATAATACCTAATCCTACTTCTTTAGTGAGATTGAGTAGGAAAGAAACCAAATCCAGATCATTCACCATATATCTTTTTGTCCATACCAATCTTTACCATTCCTATGTGAATCATATTCCAATATCTGTTGTTCATCAATGTTGAGAAATCAACTATTGATTCACCAATTCTTAATCTATTAATTTCTGATCTATTGACTCTTGTCCTTATTGTAGCATTCACTTAAGGCCTATAAAGAAAGAAGTAGGAAGAGGTAAATAGTAATGTTAGTATTAGATATCATCTATAGGATGAGAGTGATTAAAGTAAATTAAATCAATATGATAATTGATGGAGTTAACTCACTCCTGAATGGATAAAAGAGTTATTTGAAATAAAGATATATGTGGTAACAAAGAGGATTACAAGGATGAATATTGAAGATAGTTAACCAGGATAAATCCTATTGGATTAAGTAGGTATAGTCAATGAGTAATATCTCTTAGTCAGATAGATACACTAAGAAGATAATTATAATACAACTGTAGTGTTGTATTAATGAAGGCCTTGATTAGCCAACCGGAAACCTAAGCCATATATGATCAAAGGATTCTAATGATCATGCTTTTGTCACCAAGTTTGAATGATTATATCATGTATAAGTGGCATTGGTGGATAGAACATGATTGAACCATAGTATAGATATATTATCTTAGATTAGTCATTATAAGTCACATTAATAGAATGTGAGGTTGGAATGTTAGATACTGGAGCTTAACTGTTAAGATGACCTTGTTGTTGGGTGACATCTCTATGTCAAAACTAGGCGCCCAACCATTATGCCCCAAGGTCCTTAACTGTTAAGATGACCTTGTCAAGCTCACCAACCCTTATACGTGTAGGTATCCGATACAAACCCATCCAGCCAAGGAAAACCGCGGCACCCTAATTTCATAGGCCCACCAACGATTGTACAGGGCATAGGATGATGCAAATTTTGGTTGGGAGGGCATGGTTTAACTTAAACTTTGTGAGGGATCGTTCTACTTCTATCATCTAAGCATGCATAGAGTAAAACACATAATAATAGCATTCACATAAATGTGATACAGTATGGCCTATTTTCTCATGGTGATCTCCATCGCCATAGAACATGTCCACCATGATGATCTCCATCTTCATGTTCCATGTGAGCCATCCTCCAAATGATGAGTCCTCCAAGAACTAATACAAGCTATTACACTTAACAGCTAGTAATCAAAATTACATAGAATTGGGATCATCACAAGTTGGCACGCATGCCATTACAATAATTGACAACACACATGGCTCCAGCCATGTTCCCCTACTCACGACACGCATGTCATGATAATTTTCATACATGCATCACATACATATATGGGCCATACTGATCACATACATCCTGCAAAAACAAGTTATGCATAGAATCGCTTTCTACCAGATCATGTGACATCGCAGCACCTAGTTACCTTAACGAGATACAAAAGGGGCTACAATTAAGGGGGGTCTAGGGGGTCTCCCCCTGCGGGGTTCGAAGAGGCAGCGCCCCTCGAAAACCGTGAAAAATGAGAGATCGAATCTTCACAATTTTCTTTAAGGATTTTGATCGGCAAATCAAATTTACCATAAACTGACTCTTGTTCCGATCTGATCAAACTCCTTTGATCACGACACATCGATTTTAGATCTAGGTTCCGATTCGATCAATCATATTGATCTTCGCGTGATTCAACAGGATTTATGTGTCACTGTCTACCCCGATGGCGGAAGCCGACCGGTAGGGGTAAGTCGCTCGACAACCTCAGAATCACGATCACGAAAAGAAAGATCATAGATCAATCCTGAACCACCGCAATACAAATGATCACATCATTCATATCAATCTGCATATCACCATATGCAAACATCCCGAATCTATAACTGAACAACATCGGCTCTGATACCACTGAAGGGATACGGGTAGGCTACACTAGCGCAAATCAAAATTTTCTACCGCATAAACTATGAATACTATTGTCATAGATCACGGGATTACCACTAGACGCGTAGTTGCGGAATTGATGAAGCGCGTCGAGGCAGTGCAGACGTTCCACGTCTCCTTGTTCTCGTCCCACGAGAAGCTCCCCTTGCGTGGATCGTCCAAGTGCCACAGATGCAGCACCTCCGAGGTATCCACACGTGTGGGGTGGAAGCGTCAGACGCCGGACTGCTAGGTCCGCGCGTGCAACACAGACGTGAGGTGTGGCGGCTGGGTGGAATGGTCTCACCTATGGATGGCACCCGCCGGGTATGGAGGCAGGTATGGCACCTCCATACCCTCCTCCACCACCTCTCCCCGTCACCACCACCCTCCTCCATACCCGCCGGCGGGTCCAAGTTTCCACCAGACCCGCGACCCGATGGGTACCCGCGAAGGTACGTCCCTGCTTCCGGCTGCTCTCAGCCATCGGCGGCAAACGTACTCTCAGTTGTTCGTCTCCTTGCCTTCCCCTGCTATTCTAGCCAAGCCAAGGCCCACTCCCCTGGGACGGGATATCCAGCAACTCCTCGCCATTTTCTTGTTGGCGCAGTGGAGCGCAACAGAGTGAGGTTCATTGGTTGCATGTCTGCTTGCTGGCATGGGCCGTCGCCGGTGTCGCTGCGTCCTCCAAATCGAGCCTTGGCGATGACGATAGGAAGGAAGGAATGACAGAGGCGAGAGAGCGCACAGGAGGCAGCGAGGGGAATAGGGCAGGGGCGAGGCGGGGTGGGAAAACTGAGAGAGTGAGGAGAGAACACGGGGTTGGACTCAGCCAGGGTTAGGCACTTAGGGTTTCTAGTAGACACTTACACGTGGGGCCCACTTGTAGTTGACGGGTCTACGGGTTAAAGGGTATGGGTTTACCACCTCCAGACCCGCACCCGCTAGACCCACTGGGTCTAGATATTTACCACTAAGTAGACCCATGGGTTTTCTTCTCAACCAAACCCTCCTCCATTTGATGCGGGTACCCATCGGGTTAGCGGGTGACGGGTACCCATTGCCATCCATAGTCTCACCCTGGTCAGCTCGCCCCACCCTCTCTTATATAGGCATCCCTAGTGGACTTCTACATTAGCAACCCATTAGTAGCCTAAGCCTGGTCTAATTCGGATCTAATCCTCATTAGGCTTCCATCCCCTTAAGTGTGTGACCCTATAGGTTCATATACGTATAGACATGACACGAATACACTTATTCTGCCAATAGTTGGTAGTGGCCTCTAGCAAGACGTGCCAACTCCTAAACGCATACAAAGATCATATCGGACAAACCATCATAAGGTTTAGTACATGTCTTTCCCTTTGCCTCACGATATTTGGTCTAGCTCCAAGCTGACCTCTCTTTCTTGATACCGTAACTCGGAATCCCTTTACTAGGTTAACTCTTAACCTTATGTAGCACAGCCATGCATTTTTGGATCCGATCACTCGAGGGCCCCAGAGATATCTCTCTCAAGTAGAGAGGGACAAATCCCATCTTGATTGACCATGCCTTGCAGCATGTTTCAGGACAAACCCGAAAGCTACCTTTATAACTACCCAGTTATGGAGTAGCGTCTGATAGCCCCAAAGTAGGTCGATCCACATCTCAAGTACATGCGACAATCTCAGGTCTAAGGACAAAACGTACACGATGTGTAGAGAGAGCTGCAAGTCTAATTGCCAGTCTCATGTTGGGTCAGTCCAACCCCATGTTCATAACATGTGTCCACAACATTGGTTTGACATCTCCATGTCTATGACTTGCGAAACATAGTCATCAACCAATCGATGTGCTAGTCTAATATTCACATGTGTCCTCACATGAACTCCGACTAGGGACAACTATTAAATAACCATACAAATAAAGAGTTTCACAAACAATTCACATAATTGCCAATCAATACAAGTTGCCTGATATGGATATTCAAGGAACATTACAATAACTCATGGATACATATGAAATATAATCATCTCTATGATTGCCTCTAGGGCATATTTCCTTCAGTAATAACCTACTATAAGAGTTCCGGTGGTAAAGGAACATATTATCTAGGACTTAACAACCAATGTCGCCAGTGATTCTTGCGCCGTATATTACGCGTTGACCATGAGATTTGGAATGGGACGGAGAAGTCAACTGTATCTTTCCCTCTCGCATGGAGCCGGATGTGCGGATCGTGGCTGTTATCACTCGTAGCATGCATATTAAATGGTAATTCGTAGAGGATATGCAGCATATGGGTGGGAGCCCTCAACGTCCCATGATAGTTCCGGCATCTGAACGGTCTGTACAGACCATTGCTGTAATTCAAAAGGTGGGCATGGTGTACACCAAGGAGACATGCGGGGTCGCGGAGAAGGCAGTGATTGGCTTGGATCTTAGGTTGGGCCTCAAACCAAGTAAGTTTGAACGGGGACATACTCCCGGCCGTGCAACAAAACCTAAGGTCTCTCATGGGTAAAGTGACACACCTCTACAGAGTGTAAGAACTATAACTTGTTACTCCCTGTTCCGGGAAGGAGCTACGAACGCGGCGGGAAAGGAACTCCATGAAAGTTCTGGTAAACCAGTGAAGGCTGACAGACATAGCTTTTCAGAATAAAAGCAACCTTTAAAGAAATGTTTATGAAAACCTGCATTGCCTACGACCTACGGTCTGTAGCTGTAGATATAATGCATCAAACACTCCTTTTCTAGTGAACTTGCTGAGTACGCTCGTACTCAACGTATCTTCTTAACCCTTGCTAGATTCTAAAGCCATTAAGACGACGTCTACATCAAGTATGCTCCAGAAATCATCATCAAAAGCTCAAGCTCTTCAATGAAGTAAAGGAAGTCAACATATACATCAACTCAAGTGAAGACGAAGTTGCTGATTAGATAAGAATAGAATTTCTAACCATAGAATCTACTTCTGTAGAGTATTGCAATAGCAGCAATGCAAGCCCAGTAGTTCAGTAACTAGTTTTATAAGTATGGTAGCTATGAGTTATTTATTCCTGATTCTTCTTTGTAAGAAGTTTATTTCTCTCTCTTTAACCTAGAGTGTTCTCTAGATCTTGTGTAAAGAGTTGAGTTGTAACCTATAGTCATGTCTTGGACCTGCTGTGTTTCTGTTGTACTACTCTAAGGGATGTAATACTAGTGAACGTTGTTTCATTGGTGTTATGTCAACGACTATAGTGTACTACATCATGCAGTGGTATGCTGGGTCACCGCACCTGTTCTCCCGTGTTCCTTGCCTTATCTCAAGGGGTCAAAGCGGCGCTTGGTTTCCCCTGAATAGCTAGACGTTTCTTTTCTTCCTCCCACGCGTCCTTATTGCTACGCTTTGGTGGCGGGTTGAGACGGTCGCGACTCTGGGCTCAGAGAGGCAGTGGCGGCGGGTTGAGATGGAGCATGCTTTGGATAGGCGGCATGAGCTCCGCCGCCGCAAGGATCATGGATCGGTGGACGTCGGATACCGCCACCAAGCTATCTCCGACCAAATTCTGGCCTGCAGGTTGCCGCTCTCTCCCCGACCATACGCTCTATCCCCATTTCCTCATGTCGTTACCATATTCAATGCGACTCCATTCCCCTGTAAAGGGAAGCTTTAATGGATCTCGGTCGTCTCAATCATGTGCGGCTTCTGCTGGGATTATCCTTACGCACTTTTACTTTCAAGTTCCAACTCGCGTGATGGAAAATTCACCAAGAATCCTAATTCCCTTTAAACCCTAAATCATCTAAACAGAATCCCACATATTTGTTTTTAATTAGTTCTCCCTTGATAGTGCAGTTTGGAAACAATTAAATCTATATTAGTTTCTCTTAGTTCCATATACTGCAGTCGATGCGATTCTCTATTTCTTGATGCTGAAATCATGCTTATTATATGTCACTGCAATATTTTCAGGTTGTCTGCTCTTCTTCCCAATTGATGTGCTTCTAGGTCTTTTGGAACATTGAAGGCAACATGGACTTGCGGAACTGGTTCTTCATCTCAGCACAGGTGTGTTTAAATGTACTTCTTTTTGTTTGATTAAACTGATACAAACTTATTATTCGTCACCACTTCCTTTAGTATATGGATCCAAAAGATGAAAAATCCAGTTGTTGTTATCTTTGTTTGCTTAAACAAGTCTACATACATCCGAATCTAGATAAATTTGAGTCAAATAATTGGGTCGGAGGGAGTACCATTTTACATAAATATATTCTCAAGTATTTGAAGAATTCAATTGCTATTTTTGAACAACTTATTACCCTATCTCAGTTTCATAGTGGCCACTGTTTCACCAATTGGCACCATGTTGAAAGCTTCAAGTAAGATGCTTGAACTAAGTTTGTTGGGTTTTGCAACTGAAAGAAAACATGAGAGGAATTTGGAAACAATCCTGACACTCTGATTCTTCAAGCCTATACAGTGCATGATGGGAAATTTATGTATCTCCCTCTTTTAGACAGGTCTATATGGACACATCAGAATGTTGTTGGATCTAATTGTACTTTTTATGATGTCTGCCAAATCAAAACAATGTGTTGTCATCCAGATGAAAGCATTATCTATCAAAAAACCTATCTGCACTTTGGGGGTCATGCCATCGCCTTTTATGGTCAGTGAATTGCAACAATTCTCCCTACAGAGCAAGGAAGTCTCCTCTCTCCATAGACGTCGACAAGCATGGCACTACGGACTCCCTGAGGCGACAAAACAATCTAGATCCAAGAAGACATATTCACCTAACTGATGCAAGGTACAATTCAAATGTATATCAAAATTCAAGGTTACATTCCTGCTCCGATTAGAGTCTTGTGTGAATGTTTGACGTATTTGACACTGTTATTTTCTATCTTCTTTTCAGTAATATGTATGAGTAGATATAGTAAAGATCTAACTAAGATGAGTAACAAGATGTTTTTACATATAAATGAAGAGCAACAATGGAATGGACATAGTTTTCCGTCATGGATATTTTCAAACTATTCTAAGCAATGAGCACACTATGAGTTTTGGAATTATTTGGATGTGTCACACAAATATATTTCCATGCTTGCATAAATCTCAATACTGTGGGGTTAGGCGTTTAGGAGTTCTCTGTAATAGTGGGATGAACAATATTTGTGTTTACCAACTTCATCAAGCAATGGACCTTGCTTGGTCGCTTGACATATCTATATCATGTGTCCTTGCTGTTTTAGTTCTAGAATGATCTTGGACGACATATCAAATACTCCCTCCGTTTCAAAATATAAGATGTTTTAGCTTTGTGAAAGAAATGTATCTAGACTTGTTTTAGTGTGTAGGTTTATTTAAATTTGGAGTGAATCTATACACTAAAACAAGTCTAGATACATTTGTTTCACAAACCCAAAACATCTTATATTTTGAAACAGAGGGAGTAGAAGATGCCAAGATAGTGAACTTCACGGACAAAATATAGGGACTTCCACAGGTGATACTCTTATATTTTACACATTTGACTACCGTTGAGAAAAAACATACAAATACATAAGTTACATTGTTACGATATTCATGTAGGTTTCTTTCTTTATATTTATCCTCTTCTGACCGAGGAAATGTAGATTAGGTTGATGTTGCGCATAAAAAGAAAAATTATTTTCATGGTATAAAATATAGTAGCAGATTGCCTCTTCTATTTTCTGATTTATTTTTGTTTCATTCAGAATGAACTCAACCATTTGGAATTGAGCTTACATGGTTTTTGTCTGAGGAATTCATTTCTTCTTTTGGTTATTGATTAGTTGATTGAGCTAGCTACCTGGACGCTGGACGGTATAGGAGCGATCTCTTATGTGTAAACTACCATTGGTTGACTTCTTTTTGCCATAACCTGATAACCCATGAATGGCCTCCTATAATCTTGCACATTTTTACATATTTGATTCATCTATAAAAAATCCTGCGGTTTTCTACCTTATTTGTTTACTCATTGTCACGCTGCGCCCATCTATAGTATACCATTTCCTCTTAGATTGAGGATATGGACTCCTGTAGGCTTACATATATCTATCTATAGATGGTTCATCTTTAGGAAATGGATTTACATATTTTTCTCTCGATAAATACACTTTTTCAATGAATAAAACTCGGTATCTTGATGGATTAACTAGAATATACAGGTATGGAAGTGCAACGATTACATCCATAAGTTATGTGCTCTATCATGCTGAATGCTACATCAACCGAAGCTGCTTGATATGGGGGCAATTCATAGATATTCAGACCTTATTTGGGACCTTCACTATGTGAGTTTATAGAAGAAACTTTGCATGTCTGTGTTCTGAGTGAAGCTGCTAAATGACAAGAATTTACTCTGCATTTTGCCCAAGTATATATCTTAATCACGTCTTTGTATAAGATGATATCCATATTGTTGAACAGTGGTTCAATAGTGGGAGATAGAACTGATACAAGGGACACCTGAATACAATTCGGTATGGTTGTTTCTATCAGACCGTTCAGCTTCATATAAGTACCATCCTACTTTATTATCTCCTCTAAGCTACTTTATTGTATATTTTGTGTTGTGTTCTATATGTATCCAACAACTCCATGAATGAAATGTGTAAAATCGGATTTATAGATATCTTCTCACAGAATCTACTTAACATTGACACCATGTGTCCTTTGAAAGCACCATCTACTGTATCAATATATCTTCTCATGAAAACTACTTAACAGTCACACTATGTGACCCTTGCAAGCATCGCAACAAGTTGCCAGGCGTGGAACGCCACGGGTGCGCACCAAGTTTCCTAGTCCTTGTTTAGCTAAGTTAGTTTCCTAGGAGAGGGGGACACCGAAGCAGACAAGATTTTTTCTCTTAAAGAAATCTTATAATAAACCAGAATATCTTACTCCACCGGAGTGAGTTTTAAAGCCAGATACGTAGCGGGCACTTAACTGTAAAAGTACTTTTCTTTTCTAACATTCATGTACTTACTTAGTTTTAAAATAGATGTCTTAGATTTTTTAAAATTTAAATAAATCGTAAATAAATATTTTTTAAAATTTAGATAAATCTATATATTAAATATTATTTAAATTTATTTTAATTTAATAAATTTAAGACATCTATTTTAAAACGAAGAAAGTAGTACAAATTATCTTGCCTATCGCAAAAAATTACATTAGCACACAAGCCCCTTTGGAGTGATAATGTTTCCGGGCCGAACTTTTGCGCCCTTTACTTTGCGCTGAACTTTCTCTTACTTCGGTTTCGTTTTAATGGAAATGGAACCGGGGGCACAGGCCAGTAGCGTAAGATCCAGAAGCTCAAAGCCACCGGCGACGACATCTGATGGCCGCACGGCCGCGCCGCTCCACCCATCATCGTGCTCTCCTCCGCCACCACCACCACCACCACCACCACCTTCTCCTAATCCCCCCACTCCTCCTCCTTCTCTTCCTCATCCCGCCCCTATCAGCCATCCTTTTCCGCCGCGCTAACTCGCTCGGCCGCCGGTGCATGTCCCTCGCTGCCGGTCACACCCCCCTCGCGGGATACCGGCTCAGCTTCTCTATCGTCACGCTCTCCGACGAGAGCTCGTCCGGCCGTGGCGTGCGGGGGCGGTCTTTCCGCGGCATGCTAAACGCCACCGCGCGGAACAGGCGGGCATACGCGGCCGTGCACGGGTACGGCCTCGCCGTGCTGCCGCCCCAGGCCGTCGACCCCAGTCGCCCGCCCGCCTGGAGCAAGGTCCTCGCTCTCCGCGCCCTCCTGCACCGCCACCACTGGCTCTTCTGGAATGATGCGGTGGGTCGCGCCTGCACTTCCACGCATTGTCTTTACTGTATTTATATTCTCCGGAACCAGTCGTGATGGTTTATTAATCGATTCTTAATTAATTTCAGGACACGCTTGTTACTAACCCGGACATCGCGTTGGTGAGAAATACTGGAGGTCCTCTTTGATGCTTAGTTTAGACTTTCTTAATGTTCTCCTGATTGGCTGTATTGTAACCCAGGAGATGATTCTGTTTTCGGTGATTGGGCATAGTGATTTTGATACATCTCCTGATCTCATTCTGACGGCGGACGCCAACGGGGTTAATGCCGGTATGGGAAACCTGCACATTGTTCACCTGTACTTCATGTTTGTCGAATTCACTTTGCAAGGCAACTTTGGTGATATATCACACCCATTAACATAAATAACTCTGCACCTACTACTGTATGTTCTGAACATGCACAGAATAATCTTGTGCAACGCATGTGTACAATGAGGCTGATCCATAGCTATGTAGGCTGGAGCAAACAGAGCAAGATAGTATACACGAAGATATACATCATACTAACATTCACTCCGGTTTTCTTATTATTTTGTTACTATAGTTGATAACCTTACTTTTCTGTTCTTTTAGGCAGCAGATTCTGCACAAAAATAGATCTGAACGGCTCGATTGATCAAATATTAACCATGCTCCTTCTCATGTAGGGCTGTTCTTCATAAGGAGGTCAAAATGGAGTGAGAGATTTTTGGATATATGGTGGAACCATACATCATTTGTACAATTTGGCTCCACAAAAAGTGGAGACAATACAGCACTTAAGCATATTATAGATCACTTATCACCTGAAGAAATGCAAGCACACGTCCGTATAGCAAAAATGCAGTGCCTCTTCAACTCATACCCTTGGAAGGCTACGTGGAAATCAGTTCACCGCATGATCTTCCACCCGTCCACTACATGGAAAGGTTTCCTTACTTTCTTACTCACTCTTATTACATATTTGACACAAGTATTTACATTTGAAAGTGAAAGAGGCACTTGATTGATATTGAAGACTGGACTTCCTAAGTGTTCTTTAGACATCTCATTATCTACTACTAGTCGCGTACCCGGGCTATAACAGAACTTGACAATGCAACAACTCGATTATTTAGGTAAACTTGAAAAAAATGCCTGCAATCAAAATTTTCTGATGGCAACTGATAATATATACTTTGTTGAGATTGGTCAAGTAAAATTAAAGTATCATTAGATCTCTCAAGAAAATATTTCTCAATTTTTTTTTTCAAGATATTTCCAAGTCCAAAATGTCAAGTATTTTAGCATATTCTTACATGTGGACATTAGTTTCCAATTCCTAAAGAACATTTTGGACCTTCCTTCTTTGACAATCTAATCTTGTTGTCGTAACTTGTATGCTCTTGACAAATAAGCCTATCAATTAAGCTACGAAATTAGTATAGTAACGGATATCACATAATTTAAGAATTATGGAAATTGAACATTGAGTATATGCTCTACCATGCTTAGTAACCATGCATCTTATAGCTCGATGTTAGTGTGGTAAGATATTGTTGGATTTGTGTGGTTACTGTTGTACGCCAAACCTGTGAAGCCTAGAGAATGCATGTCATATATATTAATATATAAAGTGATAAATCTAAATTCAATGAACATTTCGGATATGCTAAACATGTAAGTAAATAAGGGACCACTACTAGGAAAATGGCCTTTAGTGGCGCACCATGAAACATCATCTGTGGCGCACTAGCAGTGCGCCATGTGCCTTGCGCTACAGAAGTTTAAACTTCTGTGGCGCACTGCCTAGTGCGCCACAGAAGTTTAGAGACAGGCGTGGCGCACATGCCAGTGCGCCACAGAAGTTTGGGCAGGTGCGCCACGCGTATGAAACGATAACCGTGGCGCACTAGGTGCTGTGCGCCACGGATGTAAATTTCAAAATTCAAAAAAAAAAGCAGCAGATCTGGATCTCGTCGTCAGTGCGGCCGCGCGTCGGTGCAGGTCTCCATCGCCGTCAGTGCGGCCGCGCGTCGGTGTCGTCGTCAGAACTGCAAGGAGGAGGAAGAGGAGAATAGGAGGAAGAGGAGGAGAAGAAGAAGAAGATGAGGCAGAGGAGGAGAAGAAGAGGAGGAGGAGGAGGAGGAGAGAGGAGAGGAGAGGAGGAGAAGAAGAGGAGGAGAGAAGAGGAGGAGGAAGAGGAGGAGAAGAACAGGAGGCAGAGGAGGAAGAGGAGGAGAAGGAGGCCGCCGTTGCACCGCCGTCGCGAGGAGGAGGAGAAGGAGGCCGCCGTTGCACCGCCGTCGCCCGTTGTCACTGCGAGGAGGAGGAGATGGAGGTCGACGTCGTGCCATCACTGCAAGAAGAGGAGAAGGGGAAGGAGGAGAAGGAAGAAGGAAGAAGGAAGAAGGAAGAAGGAAGAAGGAGAAGGGAAAGGGAAAGGGAGAGGAAGAGGGAAAAGGGGAAGGGAAAAGTGGAAAGGGAAAGGGAGAGGAAGAGGGAAAAGGGGAAAGGGAGGAGGAGGGCGGGGTGGGGATTGAAATTTGAATCCCGCCCAGCTTATCCGTGGCGCACTAGGTGTAGGTGCGCTACGGATAAGTCGCCCTGTATTTTTTTTTTCTGCAGGAAAAAACGGTTTTTTGACCGTAACTTTTTACTCTTTTCGAATTTTGAAAATCTAAAAAATTGCTAAACGACCATAGGTTGTTGCGAGCAGATGCGAAATCTCGTTCTCGTCATTTTGGTATATTATACGATTTTTTTCGATATCGTATGCAAAAGTTACGGCCTTTTTACCGTGGCATAACTTTTTTTTGCAAATAAAGTCGAAACTCATTTTTGTTAATTTTACTAGAAGCTATACCACATTACCTACCTAAATATGAAAGGATTTAATTTTTTGAAGTGTTTATCATTTTCGTTTATTTTTTGCAAACCCTAAAAAGGGTGGAGTTGGTGCATGCCACTACATCTGTGGCGCACATGCCATAGTGCGCCACAGAGAGTACAAACTTCTGTGGCGCACTATGCCATGTGCGCCACAGATGCTTGCGGATGGTTCACACCAGAGAGGGGCGTGCGCTTAGGCGTAGCGCACCCCCCCCATGTGCGCCACAGATGACACTAACAACCGTGGCGCACATGACTATAGTGCGCTACAGATGTTTGGCGTGCGGCCAACAGGGCCCTGGCCCACACACATCTGTGGCGCACTATAGTCATGTGCGCCACGGTTGTTCTAGTTACTAGTAGGGCACTGCCCACAGGTGAGCCACGCCTGTTTTAGCCGTGGGGCACTTCAACCATGTGAGCCACGGATGTGCTGATTACCTATAGCCGTTTTCCTAGTAGTGGACGTATTGTCGAAAATACTCAGTCACCAGATGCCAAAGATATGATTACCTTAAAATTACAGCCAACCGATGATGCTTTGGAGATGCAAGGAAGATACAAATTATGTAAAATTGTGCTACAGTTCTTACAAAACATAAAATAATGGAAGTGCGTATGGTTACTATTCGGCGAGTTTAGAGCAGGGGCTGCATGAGTACAAAAATATAGTGAAGAATGTCTCAGAAGATAAGATGCATAATTTATGGGTGGACATAGTTTATTAACTATAGCGAAGCAAGAACATGTGATCTTTTTTCAGGCTCTGAATCAAATATTGCGGATCCCAACTATATGATGGCACACATAATAGAAATGCTTCAATAATTCCAACTATTGTTGAAGTTATGTATTTATCTGTAGGGACTAACTTCACAAACAATAACCTATAGCTAACAGCTTGCATTTCTGGCAAGTGCAACAATGTTATGGACTCAGAAAACATTTTAAGCAGTGATCAATATTAAAAATTATTTTTTCCTGTTAACGAATAACATCTCCTGAAATAGAAACCAGAAAAGAGCTATCATGATGCAAATTCTTAAGCAAGATTCAGTCAAGCATACTTCTGGAAATAATTGGGGTGTTTCGAGACCATGCAGGGAAACTGTAAAGAGAAAAAAATTGAACAGAAAATGGAAAGGAGTGGTACGTTAAAAAAATAGCCCTGTACGTTTAAAAAGAATTCCTTACTTTACAATTATTCCATTCATGCGATTTAAGATGACGAAAATTAGAAATGACTGATGGTGTTGAATCCGTATGGCATACATAAGTTGCATTAAATGTTCCCAGAAAAAAATTAGGAAATATTAGCATGAACACATCTTTGAATGTGAAATTAACATATATGTCTACCACAAGCAAGCTACAACTGCGTAGATCCAAAGCCCATTTCTGAATGATTCAGGGCATAAAATACAGTGAAAATGTCATGAAATAGAAAAAACTCCTACTTATTAAATGTATGCACATAGCAGTTCTGCAAAAGAATTTCGTCAATATTGGAAAAAACATTGGTTTTGAAATCTCATGTAGCAATACCCCAAGATTATCTTTTGGTTTAAAAATTGCATATCATATATACCACTTGATCCCTGCAAAGTTGTACCTGTAAGCAAAACCATTTCTTCAGCTCATAAGAAGCAAATACAGGTAAAATTTGTTTTACCACTTATTGTGTATATATATATATGTTTTTTTGAAATAGTGTATATTTATATTTTGATCATATAGGTTCAGAAAATACAAAGATTAGTACAGACGGATGGACTTGAAATAAATTGTATCAGAGTCAAGCGGTCTTGAGTTCAAGACCAGGGATGAGGGAGAGCCACACATGTGAGATTTAAAAATAAGTTGAAGGCTACTACAGTCCATGTTTGGGCCTCAGGGAGCGACACATGTGAACTTTTGAGCGAACTGGCTAGTGCATGTAACTCTATAGTTGATCAAACATATCTTCAACACGTCAACTTGAAATCCAATTTGTGTTAGAAGAAACTGAAAGAGAAGCCCTTGACATCTTCTAAGTATGATACAGACAAACAAAACACAAAAGTCACCATTCCCAACAATTTTATCTTTTTTCGCTCATTATAACACTGCATTGAAAATTTAAAACAATGCTTGATATGATAAAAACTTCTCCTAGTTTTGTTGATAGAAAATTGTCTTGTTCATGTTTGTTTGGTGCTTGGATCTTAATTTTCTTGTAAATTCACACCAAATTGGCATTGTTACGTAAACATTGCCATTTTGATCTACATAGGTGCTCATTACATGTTGATTTTACAGGGGTTTATTCAGATGGAGATTTCATGGTCCATTTTGCTGGCCTAGATGACAAGCGAGGTTGGACATCAAGAATTCTTAAAGAGATAGGAACTCCATGATGAGCATAAGTACTCCAATTTAAAACAATCAAGGAGGATCCAGAAGTTTATGTGAAGAGCATGGTTGTTACGCCATCAGAAATATCCCACCATTCATTTCTGGACAGCTCTCATGCACAGCTGTTTTATTCCATCTTCCACCGTTAAGCCATCCATCCTCTTCCCATTCTCCAACCATATCTCACACCCAACAGATCGATACAACAACACACCATGAACCTATCAAGGTGTCACTACAATCACCAGCAAATATCGAGCTGCTGTTGCTGCAGAACTTTCTCAATGTCTAGCGGCACTGCCCCTGACCCGAGCTCTGGTGCCCCCATGGCGCTAGTGTAAATGGCAGACTCGGCCTTTGGTTTGCAGATGGATTCTTGGAGAGGCTCCTGTCCTCATACGTCTCTCCAGATATGCATGTATATTCATGTTCCAGTAATGACTCTTTGTAGGCAGTGTCCTTTTGATACTTGCCTCTCATTATTGTGGATTCCTCATATAACTGATCCGGTGGTCGGCCTCCTTTGATAGTTTCTCTATGATTTCCTTGTCAATCCTCTGATCGCACTGATCTGTTCTCCATTGAGCAGTTGATTGATCTCAGGTATGAACTTACTGTTCAGGGACTCCCGGAGCCTTTGCCCACTATGATGCGAATCGGAATGGTTCAGGTTTGACCTGTCGATAGTACAGATGTAAATCCTGGGAGACCTCACGACAGCCTTGGCACACATGTCAAGTCGCGAGAGTTGAATGTGACTAATTCAAATTCCACATCAATCTTACCTCTATGCAGGTGTTTACCCCCACCTAACTCTCTTTCTTCATTCATCTCCCTTTGACTTTTTCAATTGCAACCCTGTACTCCTGTAGGCTTTAGTTCCATACTCTATACTCTTTATTTTGTTTCTCAAGACTCTAGAGTTTGTCTGTCTGTGTTTTACTTCTTTTCTTGCAGGGCAAAATTTCTTTTAGCAATTGGTTGTTTCTATTAGCAGCACATGTTTCTATTAGCAGCACACGTAGTTCTCGCCAAATGTATTTTTTTTTAAATCATCGTTTACCATTTGTCCTGTGTAATTAAATGTGTATTTGTTGCTCTCTGTTCACCAAGCTTATTAAAATGTTGTGTCCACTGTGCACCCAAAGTTATGCAATTCATGCCATTCCATCTTCGCCCTTCAGAAGTTTCCACAGCATGGATGGTGGAGAAAATTATTATTACAATGAACACTTGTTTTGCTACGACATTATAGTAGCTGTGCTCTTTCGCTCTTCTGAATCTAACTTGGTTCTTCATGCTGCAACTTTCCTTGGAGATTCTGATCAATAAAAGTCTGGGTATGTAGCTAACTGTTCACAGTTCATCTGTGTGACAAAACACCCAAAATGCCCAATTCTCAAGAGGAGAGCTTCAAATGGACATTAGCAGCGTCTGGATGAGTGTATGATGTTTCCATTCATCCATCAGTACACTGTTTATATACCCGAAGCCTTTTTTTTGTGCCTCCATTCAACAACAAACTAACACTTTCTGACACATTTCTAGGTTTTTCTTTTGAGAAACACATATTATCTCTGGATACTTGGAAAGTTGATCATATTTTCCTTGTGTGCTTGCTGGCAACTCCAGGGCTATTGACTCAGGGAATGTCGTGGCCTCTGAAACGTGGTCTCTGAAAGGAAGGTGCCATGGCAGATCAACTTCCAATGAACGCCCGACTTCCCCTTCAAGTAGAGATATATGATGGGAACATTTTCCGCAATGGTAGGACACATTTGGTAGCATCCCTGCTGAACTCCTGCATGTTTTTTTTCTCTCTACGGCGTCCGAGTTCAGTGAGCCGAGCAGTGAAATGATGACACTCCAGATGGAACTCTGAAAGCTCCATCAAGAGAACAAGCTGACTGCGAGTTCCGGGAACTTGTTGGGACGAAGAAACCCTAGGTTGTTACGGAGGAAGCCGAGAGGTGGCAATGTCTAGCGATCCCTAGCTCTCAAGACCCAGAACCCCTCCCTGGACGCGGAAGCCGTGAAACTCTTGAAATGTGTAGTGTCCTCGTATATGTATGCCCCTGTAAACAGAACTATTAATTTTTGCTTCTACTATTGTACGAGGTCAATCAATACAAACAATACGGAAATTGACAGTAGATTACAAAAGTAAACTTGCGCCTTTTTCCTTTCCTATGGTTTGAAAGGGAACACATACCCTTGGATAACCACCGAAGAATGACACTGCAGGCAAAGGCAAAGCCAAAGTCAGTTAACCGTGGCTCCCATCGTTTGCTTATGGTGAACTTTTCAGTGAGGAGTATACATCCTAGCTAGTGTCATAACAAAGAATATGTTTTTTTTACAAAATATCCCACGTACTTTCCTTGTTTCAAAATATAATATGTTTTAGCCTTTTTCTCTTGTTCTGAAACTGCACACTAAAATATATCTAGATACATGGGTTTAACGGTTAAAACATTTTATATTTTGGAACAGAGGGAGACAACATATAAATACAAATATAGATGTATACAACAAAGACACAACTGCGTCGGCCCGACATAACAAAATACCACTATCAGCTGCGAAGTTGACCTGCACGTATACCTCGTGTTATATTGCCACAGCCACAGGACGTGAGCTAGTATCTCCAGATCGTGTCTTAATCTAGGGTCCATTTGAACAACCTCGAGCAGTATTACAGCCGAAGGACCACACTTGTTGAGCGGCCGAATCGCTACGAGAACGGAGAACGATATCGTCGAAAGGTGCCCTTGACCTAGCCCGCAGCGTCACGCTACTGGAGCCGCGCTGCTTCACACGATCATCATCTCCTCCACATTAACCCTCCCGAGCTTCATTGTCAGCGACGTCGCCGCAATGGTGTCAGCTACCCGTCCCACATTCCCACTACCGATGTGTGTGCATATATACGAACGTTTGATTCTGCGTTTTGCATTGGCTGCTTCATGACCAGCACCGGGAACGGCGGCGAGAAGATGGGCGCGGCGGGCGAGAAGAAGGGCCAGGGGCCGGCGTCCCTGCCGTGGACGGTGCGGTTCCAGGCCCTCGTGCTCTCCGCCGCCTGCGACATGTCGCAGCGCCGGGACGGCACCGTCAACCGGTTCCTATTCTCGCTCGTCGACAGGCAGACCCGCGCCAGCTCGCGCCCGGACGCGCGCGGCGTGCGCTCCGCCGACGTCGCCGTCGACGCCTCCCGAGGCCTCTGGGCGCGCGTCTTCTCCCCCTCGGAGGAAGCGGAACAGACCGGGCAGGCACCGCTCCCGGTCGTCGTGTACTTCCACGGCGGAGGCTTCGCGCTGCTCTCCGCCGCCTCCACGCCCTTCGACGCCATGTGCCGCCGCTTCTGCCGCGAGCTCGGCGCGGTCGTCGTCTCCGTCAACTATCGCCTCGCGCCGGAGCACCGCTACCCGTCCGCCTACGACGACGGTGAGGACGTGCTCCGCTACCTCGGCGCCACGGGCCTCCCCAGTGACATCGCCGTCCCGGTCGACCTCTCCCTCTGCTTCCTCGCCGGGGACAGCGCCGGCGGCAACATCGTGCACCACGTCGCACACCGGTGGACGACCTCCTCCGACAAGTCTCCCTCGAACAAAAACCCCGTCGTCAGCCTCGCCGGGATCATACTGCTGCAGCCGTTCTTCGGCGGCGAGGAGCGCACCGAGGCCGAGCTGAGGCTGGAGGGCGTGGCGCCGATCGTCAACATGCGCCTCTTGGACAGGAACCACCCGGTGGCGCACGTGACCGGCGAGGCGGGCCCGGAGCCCGAACTACCGGACGCGTTCCCGCCGGCGATCGTGGTGGTCGGAGGACTGGACCCGCTGCAGGACTGGCAACGCCGGTACGCCGCCATGCTGCAAAGGAAGGGGAAGGCGGTGCAGGTCGTGGAGTTCCCGGACGCCATACACGGGTTCTACATGTTCCCGGAGCTCCCCGACGCAGGCAAGCTCGTCAACGACGTCATGGCGACCTTCATCGAAACCAACACGCCCGATCACTGATTCGCTGCTTCAGTTCACTTCGTTTACTGTACGTATCTGTGGTTGGGTGTACTTCCTGTTAGCAAGTTTGGTTTTTTTTCCGCGAATGAATACTTTTGTTACTCAACAATCAACAGGATTACAATATTTTAGGCGCGTGCTACACGTCCCATGGATATTTCCCCGGCTCCCCGCATACTCCCCGCATTTGCTACAAACACACCTGTTTTTTTTTTAAAAAGTCATGCTTCTGCTACATGTAGCAAAAAACGGTTAGTTCACGAGACAAAAATTAAAAGACAGATTTCGCAGGAGACTCCGCCGGCGTTTCGCCAGAGACTATGTAGCAAAAAAATTATTCTAATGTAGCAAAACCAAACTTGCCGGAGACTCGCCGGAAAGTTTCGGCGGGAGACCTTACCGGAGACGACCATGTAGCAAAACATTTGCGATATTGTAGCAAAACCGGAAAACAATTGTAGCGAAAAAGTTGTACTAATGTAGCAAACTCGATCTCGCCGAAGACCTTGTAGCAAAATTTTTACACTATTGTAGCAAAACTACATAAAGTATGTAGAAAAAAATGTGACATAGTAGTATCGATCTAAGCATTTTTTTTCACGGTGGATAAAAACATAAAAAAATCGCTGTACTTCAAGACACCAAAAGTAGCAAACAAAAAAAAATACATAGCAAGGAAAGTATACGAACATAGCAAAAACAAAATCAACTAGTATCCATGGGACCATGGTAGCAGCGCCGCCTGCCCTATGCTATGCTGCTCTGCCCGTGAAGCTACCGACGACGTCTGCACGTGGAAGGCCATGGCGATAGCACCCGCCCGCGCGAAGAAGGACTTGGCGACGGGCAAGTGCTCGGAGTGTCGGCGCGAGTGGGGCCATGGCCACGGTGGGACGGTGGCGAAGCGACCATGTGGACGCCTCCATCCCCAACGACGGAGGGGCGTTGAGAGCAAGGGCGGCGAGGAAGGCCATGTCGACGGCAGGCTGGTGCACGGAGCGCCCCCGCGAGTAGGGCCATGGCGACGACGACGGCAACCTCCAACTCTGGTGGTGGCAGCAGGCCGGGAAGCGAGTATAGCAGCTTGCGATTTATTTTGCGGCGCCGTTTCTGAGAGAGCACGTGCAGAGGATACGAGATGATAAGAGGAAGCGGTTGCGATCTAGACTCAACCACGATGGTTGCCGCGTGCGCGTGGGAGGACCCAAGGGATGAAAACGTTTCATCCCCGAATAATGTGTATCATTTTCCATCTTTTAGGAAAATGTCAGTCAACCCTTCTGGCCATGAAGAAAGACAAACTGCCTGGGTTGGGTTCTAGAATAATTAGCTAAGAGGTGAGCACTACAATTCCAACATCTGTTAACATGAGTATCACAAGTTTGACTGTCCTATGATAAGGATTTAATATATTCCACAATCGAGGTATATACAGAATTACCAATACCATCATTTGAATCATCTTCAGAGTCTTTAGATAGACCACTTCGATAATCAGAGGGTAGTTATACCAGTGGATAGCCAAGGCTAAACTCTCCCTCAAGGCTCCAAGCTCTGCCCTGCCCCAAAAACAGTCCTACAGTTAAACAATTGTCCGCATGAAAACATAAATAATTCAACAAAGCAAGCAAATAGTTCACAAAGCATGCTCAAACTAGGTGTTGTCCTTAAGCCTCCACGGGTGCTCTACCTGATCATCTTGCAGTTATTGACGCACTTGCGGCTCTCGAATCTCCTGATTCATAGCGATAAAGGAATCCCATTATGCCAGCACCGGGTGATCAGACTCTGCAAGAGTACCCTATCTGAAATATGATTCCTCCTACTCGCTCTCAAGCACTATCTCCATCCACTCGCTCTCAATGATTATGTTATGCAAGATCACACATGCATGCATCACCTCCCACATATGTTCTTGCGACCAGGTCAGAGCGGCGAACCGGATAACTGCAAATCGAGCTTGGAGCACACCAAATTCCTGCTCCACATCCTTCCTACAAGATTCTTGTTCCTTGGAAAAGTTGGAATACTTGCCGAGAAGAGAGTTTGAGATAGTCTTCACAAATGTTGACCATCTTGGATAGATGTCATCTGCCAGGTAGTATCCCTTGTTGTAGTGGTGGCCATTGATCCCATAATCCACCGGGGGAGCATAACCCTCAACAATTTTGGAGAAGATAGGCAAGCACTGCAGGACACTAATGTCATTGTTGGATTTGGATCCTGCCACACCAAAGAAGGAGTGCCAAATCCAGAGATCCTATGTAGCCACCACCTCAAGTACCACACTGCAACCTCCTTTGTGGCATTTGTAGATTCCCTGCAAGGCAAATAAATAGTTCTTGCATTGCCAATGCATGCAATCGATACTTCGAAGCATCCTAGGAAATCCTCTTGCTTCATTGCTTTCTAGGATTCGAGCAGTGTCTTCATCTGTTGTTGATCTTAAGTATAATGTTTCAAACGTTGCAATCAATGTCCTGCAGAACCTATAGAAACACTCGATGGTGGTGGACTTAGATAGTCATCCTGTGTGTCACCGGAAGCTCTATATGCGAGCATCCTCATCGTGCACTTCTGGAGCGAGGAAAATCCCACCATGCATGTGAACATCCTCATAGCCCGCGCCGCTGCCTTACACTGCCGCTGAGCTTCGCCTCTCACTTTGGTGCTACCATTTCTTCTCTCTCCTGTGTTGACACCATCAATTCCATACAGAGATTTACTTTATGACCGACGCCCGAGCGATTGTTCGAGTTCTACCTTCATTTAGATCTAATCTAGACGGGACTGCGAAAGCGCTGCTAGATCTTCATTGACACACTCCCACTTCGAACCATGCACTTGATCGCACTTTGATGCAGTGTTGTTCATCTCATACGTGTGAATACCATAGAGGTGATGGGTGTGCGGTACAAGATCGTCAAAGCTGTTTGTCGGATAATATATCTCCTCGAGACTTGATAAGTCTTGTTGCGGGGATCAGCCTCATCTTCATCAACCTCGTCATCGCAAAACTTTCACTTTTTCGATCTTTTAGCGTATGATCCGTTGCCTCACTCCCACATAACTTGATCCGGTTTATGCACTAGAATTTTTGTTTTGCGTAGTGCATTTCCCAACACGATCTGTGTCGTACCCCCTGGCTAGTGCACCAACTAAAGAAGAATAGTTTTCACGATCCCTCGACAATCTCACTTCTAAATATCGAAAAAGAGTTTTTTTGTTTGGAAAATGGCTCTTCCATCATGTTTGGATCAAAGAGACAATGATGATCACGAAGTTCGCTAAAACTTTATTCATGGTGTGGTTGTGGGAGTAGAAGGACTACATGATGAATCTCGTCAGGTTTATATATGCACCTTACAAGAATATATGAATCCAATGTTTAGACTAGGGATATTAAGGCTTGGACGTGGGTATAGATTGTGTGTCCTCTTAAGGTGAATGTACTTTAGTATATATAGGCATCGGTGGTGTAGGAGTGTCCATGAGTCGCATTAGATCTTCATCTTGTCTTGGATGTTAAGTTTGTTTTGATCAACCTTGAATGCACATCTGATCTCAGGACCTTTCATGGAAGTATTATTGCAGCACGACAAGTCAGGTCTGTTGAGAGCTTCTAGCCGTGGCCCTCGAGAACTCGGAGTTGAGGTTGCTGTGGGGTGGAAGTGGTACAAAGGGCTTACATTGTGGGGTACAAGCCTTGTCCCCTATCGTCGAGAAGTTGAGACCGGATATATCCAAAGGTGATCCGTGATGGCTATTTGTATCGGATATCACATGCCCCCTTGGATATATCTAGTCTCATCTGGATGATTAATATTCGACGAGCAGAAAGTACACCACCGACGAACACTTTGGGCTTTCACAAAACATATGGTGGAAACATGATATATCTGGAGGAAGCTCATGAAAGCCATATGTATCCCTCATGATATACCTTGTCTTATCTGGATAATTTGTATTCCACGAGCAGAAAGAAAACACTTGATTCTAAGATGTCACACAACACTAAGTGGGCTATAACAAATCACACGGTTAAATACAATGGTATTGCGAGAAATTCTCTTGGGGACTCCATATTTGATTCTTCTGCGAAAAATCAGAATGGCGTCCCAAAGGGAACCCTCATGTTACATGTGCAATTGATGAATAAAAAGAATAAGATGAGTATTTATCAGAGTGTGTGAGCAATTTGTTGGCTAAGAGGCAGCTATACGGTCACTGTAGACACACATGTCCATAGTATTTACCGTGATCGCACTTGACGTCACCCTTGCGGTCACGGTAGACACGTGTCCATAGTATTTGCCGAGGTAAATACATTACCGAGTGTTTTTTCAGAAATTTACTGGCTTGTTTTTATTTGCCGAGTGCTTTTTTCTATATATTGCCTAGTGGACTTTGTTTGTCGAGTGTTTTGTGGGTCCAACTCGGCAAAGTCTATGTTTGACGAATTCTGGGCTTCTGTTATGTACACTTGGCAAATAGAAATCACATGGCAAAAAATAGTTTTCCGGTAGCGTGGATTACTTCACATGGCAAGGTAACCAACCAAGGTTGCTCAGTTGCTCACGGTGTGTGTGGAAAAGTCAAATACCGCAATGCACCACATCAGCATGCATGGCCGGAAAACTTCTCGTTATCATCATCTGGTAATGCACCAGCCGGTAGCTAGTCAATTAGCTGCACATGTCTTGGTTGCAAGTTTCTCCGTGGGCTAGCTGTATGCCCTGTATCCCTGGATGTGGAGTTTAAGTAGATGCTACGATATCCATCTTGATACGGCGATATCTCCCTGAAATCGGGGAAAAACTTAAACACAGCCGAGTCTCTCTGGCTCACTAGGCACAACCAATTAATCAATCAATCCGAGTAGTACAAGCAATGCATTCAGTTGTTGCGAACTTTGACGGTGACAATGAACAGGAAAATATTGTTATAGGAGAGTTGCATGCATGCTATCTAGGCTAGTTTCCAACTATACACATGCTACTAGTATGATATGACAGACTGTCATGCGACAACGAACATATACTAGTGTATCCTAGTGCATGCTAATATAATTAATCTACCGCTTCTATACGAGAGTAGCTAGGATGATGATAAAATTAACAAGTGGCCATGCATTGCATGCCACATCGCTTTAATTTGTAACAGTGGCCACATCGCTTTAATTTAAGAAAGACGCATCGTTTTCATAGAAGAAGGATCAAGAGGCCAAAGTTTTATAACGCGGAGTGGTACAGACGCCACCATCGCAACTCCACGCTGCCCCCTAGGACAGCGCACACGCACTAACCAACTACTCGTGGCATCTCCACATGTCCACCTGACTTAAGCAGTCACGAAAGAGCCGTGCATCTCTCCACAGCTCAGGTTCCAAGGAGTTCTTCTGAATGACCAAAGCGGAAGAAGGGGTAGCACCCTCAAAGACGATATCGTTCCAGTGGCGCCAAAGCTCCAGTAGACCAAGGAAATACTTGTCCATATGTCACACTCACGGCCCTTGCCCCCGCGTCGGCCCTGGAGCCACGCAACGAGCTTCATGTCATGCCCCGGCGTTCACTGCCCCTTGCCCCACCAGCCGAGGCAAGTCGTCCACACCTCTCGTGCTAAGACACACCCCATGAGGAGATGGTGAATGGTCTCTCCACACTGGTCGCAGAAAGGACACATCGTTGGGTGCTGCAGCCCACGACGTCGCAGCCTATCGGCCGTCCAGCATCTGTTCCGCATAGCAAGCCAGAGCGAGATCTTGCAGCTGGCGGGGGCTCGAGAGCGCCAGATCTGTAGCGCTCCAGCAATCGACGTTCGGCCCACAAACATGGCTTTGTAACAATATTTCGCGGAGTAGCAGCCGGTAGGGTCCCAACTCCACTTGAAGACATCCTATGTCCCTTCTGCCAGGGTGATCTCCTCCAGCCGGTCTCCTACTTCAAGAAGCTCTCTAATGGCTGTCGCACTCAGGTCAGGGGGGGACATCGTGCAGCCAAGCCCCAACCAGACCCTCACACACTCGACGTGTAGAGATCGCGTTTACTGGGACCGCCGCAAAGAGGTTTGGTGCCACGTCCTTGATCCGTCCACATGGCAGCCATTTGTCTGACCAGAAAAAAGTAGTGGCTCCATCCCCAAGTACTGAGGTCGTCACAACATTGAAGAGATGCTCTGCAAGTGCTGGGGCTCGGATGTTGAGTCCGTGCCATGGTTTGTCAACCTCCACTCGTTTCAACCATAGCCACCTGGCCCTGAGCGTGACGTTCATGAGCCGCAAGTTAGGTATGCCAAGCCCTCCTAGCTCACCCTGTCCCACGCCACCAGACACTGGCCACCATGGACATCCTTCCTCCCTTTCCAGAGGAAACCCCGAATGATCTTCTCGATGGCAGTGATGGTTTCTATAGGAATATCTAGGGACATCATGGCGAAGATTGGGATAGCCGAAAGCGTTGTCTTTATCATCTCAAGACGCCTTCCTCTGTTGAGCATGGAGGCTTTCCACGATGGCAATTTGGCAGCCACCAGGTCGACAAGGGATCGGAGTTGTGCTGCGGAAGGCTTTCGCAGGGAGAGCGACAGCCCTAGATAGCGGAGATGGAATGGCGTGATTGGGCAATGCAGCTCTCGGGAGACTAGGTCCATGTCCTCAGCGGAGCATCTGATTAGATTAGCCGAGCACTTGTCGAAATTAGTCCTAAGGCCCGACACTGCGCTGAAGTCCTCGATGATCCCAAAGATCACCTTGAAATCCACTATCGAAGGTCGCAGGAAGGAGACCACATCATCCACATAGATTGAGGTTCGGTGTTGGAGCCATGTGCAAGTCTGGTGAGAAGGCCTGTACTTTTTGCTTTCACAATCATCAGATGAAAAATTTCCATGATAAGAATGAAAAGCTGCGGGGAGAGGGGGTCCCCCTGCCGGAGACCTCGTCTGTTGGCCACCTTTGCCCCCGGGCAGCCGTTCAACAGGACTAGGCACAACCAATTAATCAATCAATCCGAGTATAAGTATTAAGCAATGCATGCATTCAGTTGTTGCAAACTTTGACGGTGACAATGAGCAGAAAAATATTTTCACATGCAAAATATTGTTATATATACGAGAGTTGCATGCTATCTAGACTAGTCTCCAACTATACATGCTAGTACGATGACTTGTCATCATCATCTGGTAATACACCAGCCGGTAGCTAGTGATTTAGTTGCACATGTCTTGGTTGCTAGTTTCTCCGTGGGGTAGCTGTATGCCTGTATCTATCCCTGGACGTGGATACGGTGATATATCTCCCTGAAACCGGGAAAAAACTAAACACGGGTCTCTGGCTTACTAGGCACAACCAATTAATCAATCAATCCGAGTATAAGTATTAAGTAATGCATGCATTCAGTTGTTGCAAATTATTTGACGGTGGCAATGATGAGAAAAATATTTTCACATGCAAAATATTGTTATATATACGAGAGACGTTGCATGCTATCTAGACTAGTTTCCAACTATACATGCTAGTATGATGACAGACTGTCATACGACAATGAACATATATATACCAGTATCCTAATTTAATTAATCAGCCGCTTCTATATGCACCCCAACTACAGTACTAGTTAGGATGATGATAAAATTAACAAGTGGCCATGCATTATTGCACACACTGCACCGCTTTAATTTGTAAGTTCGAGTATCAAACCAGCGCATGCACACACGCAAATTGATCATCATGGCAATATATCGAGCTATCTAACAAGTGTGCCGCCCGGATCAAGGCATATCGACTTTTGTGCTCTCACCACGTTCGATCCCGGCTGGCCGGTTGACTAACCAACAGACGCCGGTACGGTGCGTCCCAAAAGTCCTCCTCCTCCTTCCAGCTCCGGCCGGTGATATCCTCCTATAAATACACATGCAGAACAGCAACTTCGCTTCATCATCCCATTCATCTTCTTTCGAGTAAACACAACAAGCTTTCGGGAAAATGGCCAAGCTTGCCGTTCTCGCCGTGCTCGCCTCGTTGCTCGGTACCGTGTATTGCGAGTTCTCAATTTCACTCTACCTCAGATGGGGCTATCCACCCCCGAATTCCGGCCGGCCGTATCCGCTCCCGGCGCCTTGTCCTCCGGTGAGCCCTACCCCTGCCCTCAAGGTCGGCTACTATGCCCACAAAAATTGTCCTGATGCGGAGAATATCGTGAGGGATGCCGTGTTGAAGGCCACCGCCGGTGAGAAGGCTGGGCTTATCCGCCTCTTCTTCCACGACTGCTTCGTCGAGGTACCTGCTCTACACAGAATATATTCACTTCTTGCAGTATTATGTATTCGTGCTGTGGCGATAGAACAATCGCTGGCGGCTCACATTGTTGTATTCTCATCAGGGCAGCGACGGCTCCGTCCTACTGAAGAAGGTTGAGGGACAGCCGGATCCGGAGATGCTCGGCTTCCCAAACCTTAGTCTGCGCGGGTTCAACATAATCGAAGCGGCGAAAGACGCTCTCGAGGAGAAGTGCCCGGGAGTCGTCTCGTGCGCCGACATCCTTGCCTTCGCCGGCCGCGACGCCAGCTACAACCTAAGCTACGGCGTCATCGACTACGACGTGCCGGCCGGGCGCCTCGACGGGAAGGTGTCACTCGCCTCCGAGACCCTCGGCAAGAATCTGCCGCCACCCTTCGGCGACCTCGACCTAATCACGGCCATGTTCGCCGCCAAGGGGCTCGACGAGAAGGACATGGTCGTACTCTCCGGTGCGCACTCGATCGGTCGTTCCGGCTGCTCCTCCTTCGGCACGGCTTCCATAGAACCCGTCCTCGGCAACCAACTAAACCAGACCTGCGGCATGCCCGTCAATGCAGCCACGACGGTGCCGCAGGACTTCAAGTCACCCGACGCGTTGGACGTCCAATACTACAGGAACATCCAGTCCCGCGATGTGCTCTTCAACTCCGACGCGACGCTTGTGACCTCCGCGCGGACCAAGAGATTGGTGGATTTTTATGCCGGTAACCGTCTTTTGTTTGGTGCGTTATTCGGGCCAGCCGTGTGGTACCAAGACTTCGGAAAAGCCATGGTGAAGATGGGCTACATCGGGGTGAAGACCGACCCCAAGGAGGGCGAGATCAGGAAGAAGTGCGGATACGTCAACCCCAAACCCAACCCCTACTAGCTAGTGCAGTGCATGCCCTACGTACAACGGTTGATCGATGATCTGATCAGAATGATATTTCGTTGCTCTTCGGTAGTGTCTTGTTCTATTCTAGTGTTCTCCTACTTTCTTTCAACTAAGGGTTTGTATGTTCATTTATTTTATTCATTTACATCGTGTTGTAATCCGCGTCTAGCCACTACCTGCAGCGCCGACATACTTTATTAACGAGATTTATCAGCTAATTGATCTCTTGTGTACTTTATGTGTCCGAAAAATAAGTGATTCGAATTTATTTAGATATATGTATATGTATTGAGACATATTTTAGAGTGTATAATTACATGTGAATTGTGTCTTAAAGCAAAACTATGTTTCACATTCTTGTCAATTGATAGTGGCGTCGTCGGACAGGTCGACCTTCAGGATGTTGGTTCCATAGGAAGGCTTTGTGTCATTTTTGAAAAGAAAATTCCCTCTTAGGCCACCTCCGCTTCGGGTGGCTCTAGAGGACCCCGAAACCCTGGCCGCCGCTCCCCCCGCCCCCACTACTGGAAAACAGGCATAAATCCGTGATACGACCCGGGACTAATAAGCTGGAGCGGGCCAACAGCTCTTTTCGGGGACTATTAGTCCCGGGTCGTATCACGGTCCGGGACTAGTTGTCCATCAGTATATATACAGCTTCCTGGCCAGCTGCGCCCTAAAGCATATGGTGGCCATTTTTCTCAAAGAAGCAAGAGAGTTCATGCCATTTTTTTTCTCAAGATTTGTCAAGATTTAGTTTGCAACACCTAAATCCAAAGCTTTAAAAGGTTAGAACTTCATTCTTTCATCTCTTATTGCTACTTTAGCTCTATAATGCTCTAGAAGTATAGAGATATGGATCAAATGCATGCATGCTCTAGAAGTAGCTAGAAGGATTTTGATATATATGTGTAACAAATTTTCATTAGGCACATAGTTACTGAAAATTGAAATGTGTAATTTTAGAGTTCCAGAGCTTAGAATGGAATGAGGTTTTCACTGATAGAACAATAATAAAAAACTCCACATTTATCATGTTGATTGTTTTCTCCAATTCACAAACTGGTGCATGTAAATTTTTCAAAATTCAAAACTAATGCTCTAGAAGCTCTCAATATAACTTGTAATAATTTTATCATGTTGTGTAATGGTTTTTGATATACTTTTACTATAATACAGATGGTCCGGGAATGGATATACGGTACTGACCGACGCTCTGGCGAGTTCATTAATGGCGTGCATGAATTCATCTGTGTTACTGATGCAAACAAGCACAATGGTTTTGTATTTTGTCCATGTAATGAATGTAGGAATCAGAAGGATTACTCTGACTCAAAAACCCTTCACAGCCACCTGTTGAAGTCCGGCTTCATGCCCAGTTATAATTGTTGGACCAAGCACGGAGAGAGGGGTTATAATGGAAGACAATGAAGAAGAGGAGGAGGATGGCAACTATCATGGTTTCCCTGAGTACGGAGATACTTCCATGGGGGATGCTGAAAGGGAGGATGAAGAAGAGACACATGATGAACCCGCTGATGATCTTGGTTGGACCATTGCCGATGCACGAAGAGATTGTAAAACTGAAAAGGATAGGGAGAAGTTCAATCACATGCTAGAGGATCGCAAAAAGTTGTTGTACCCAAATTGCGAAAATGGTCTGAAAAAGCTGGGCAGCACACTGGAATTGCTGCGATGGAAGGCTGAGTGTGCTATACCTGACTTCTCATTTGAAAAGTTGCTGAAAATGATGAAGAATATGCTTCCAAAAGATAACGTATTGCCCGCCAGTACGTACGAAGCAAAAAAGGTTGTCTGCCCTCTAGGTTTAGAGGTTCATAAGATACATGCATGCCCTAATGACTGCATCCTCTACCGCGGTGAGGAGTATTAGAATTTAGATGCATGCCTGGTATGCACTTCACTTTGATATAAGATTAGACGAGATGACCCTGGTGACGTTGAGGGCGAGCCCTCCCGGAAGAGGGTTCCTGCGAAGGTGATGTGATATGCTCCTATAATACCACGGTTGAAACGCTTATTCAGAAACAAAGAGCACACCAAGTTATTGCGATGGCATAAAGAGAAACGTAAGTCAGATGGGATGTTGAGACACCCCGCTGATGGGTCGCAATGGAGAAACTTGCAGCATCACCATAGTGAGCTATTTATGAGGCATCCTCAATAAAAAGCTATGCATATAGTAAATAAAAATATCGCTAAGATGCTCATTGTCTGCTTGCCTTGTCATTTTGGTTATGGGATAGCTCCTGTATCATATGCAAGGGGTACCCCGTTGGCGGTTCTCTACGATACGCATGTACTTACAATGACAAGAACTTACAGGTGACTATAGTTGAGTAGCATGAGGTATGGCCCTTGTATTCAAGGGACTTGAGATTGCCAACTTATACTTTGTCAAGCATATACTCCATCTTTGTTCACTTTAACTTTAATCACTTCAATATGCTTATGATAGGGGCAATCAGGGCTAAAAGCTAACAAGTAACATAATTATTGGAAGCTCTTTTTGAAACTTGAAATCCCTGCTTCCCTATATGAAGGGCCTTTCTTCCACCATTATTTGAGTCTCCACCTTCTACCTTTAGGCACCATTTGAAGGGAATATGCCCTGAGAGGCAATAATAAAGTGTTTATTATGTGTATTCCAAGTATATGATAGATGTTTATTTTGCATGCTATAGTTGTATTAATACGGAAACGTTAATACATGTGTGTTTAATAAACAAACAGAAAGTTCCTAGTTATGCCTCTCTCATAAACTAGCTCGTTGATTAACAAGATGATCAAGGTTTCCTGATCATGGACATTGGATGTTGTTAATAACGGGATCACAACATTAGTGTAATGGTGTGATGAACATTCATCCGAAGTATAGCATTACGATCAAAGTCATTGAGTTTATATTGCTATAACAACTTACGAAGTGATCCTAATCCTTAGACCATGAGATCATGTCAATCACTAACACCGGAAGAGTTTCTTGATAACATCAAACGTCACACCGTAACAGGGTGATTATAAACATGGATTCAGAACTAATAAAGTGTTATGTTGAGGCTCATGGATCGAGAGTGGAATTTGTTCATCCCGATGACGGATAGATATACTCTGGGCCCTCTCGGTGATATCACATTGATTAGCTTGCAAGCAAGTGATTTGATCACTAGAATGTTATATCACATGAACGAGAAAAGAGTGCATGTCGGTAACGAGATCAAACTAGGTATGGAGATACCGATCGAATCTCGGACATGTAATATATCGTGAAACAAAGGGATTAAGATACTAGCGTAAAAGGTTCCGACGATCACAAGAAAGTCATCGTTGAATGTGTGGGAGTCAGTATGGGTCTCCAGATCCCGCTTCTGATTATTGATCCGAGAGGGGTCTCGATCATGTCCGCATTATTCATGAACCGTAGGGTGACACACTTAAGAGACACCGACATCTAATTGGAGCAAATGTTTCATGCCGAAAGAATGAACAAGCGCAGGAATTTATTTCACTAGATACCGAAACAGGTTTTCGGGTGAAATTGCATAAAGTGGTTATGCATGTGAAATAGAATTATAGAAAGGGGTTATTTGTGAATGTTTGTCATTAAAGTAATTGACAAAATTCTGAATAAAATAAAAGAGTTTTATTTAATGAGAGTTTGCATTAAATTTGGTGGAAATTTAATGGGAATTTGAGTGGACTTTTGAGTGGAGGGATTTTAAAGGGCATTTTGTGAGTGGAGTGTCCACCCACATGAATGAAGGAGGGGAGGGGGCAGCCCCCATGGCCGGCGGCCACCCCCTTGGGTGCCCCCCTCCTCACTTGTCTCTTACACCTCCTCGTGAAGGATCTCTCTCCCCTCTAGAATTTATCCCCCATGGTCTCGGACTAGCGAGATACATGTTCCCGGTGGCTATTCGGCAAGAAAGAGTTGTGCTTCCGCTGCATCTCTGGAGCGAGGAGGCGGAGGTTGCTCGGTGCCTCGAACGTGTGTGCGAGCACGGATGCGCTGCTGATTTGCGGCGCTAGGACTTCCTCTCGATCTTGAGATCGGCAAGAGATCGTCTACATCAACCCGAGTTGAACTCGTTAAGCTTTGTCGGTCTTCAAGGGTATGTTCTCTACGGATATACATCCGCCAGTTGTTTGTATCTAGTAGATAGATCTTGGTATATAGTTCACATCGTAGAATTTTTTTTGTTTTCTAGGCTGCGAACCCTACAGTGGTATCAGAGCCGGATCTATGCGTAGATACTTTACACGGGTAGTACACATATGAGTATGTGGGCGATGATGATCATGTTTTTGCTCCTTTGTTGTAATTTTGGATATTGGTGGCATAGTGGGATGAAGCGGCCCGGACAAACTTTACATGTCCTCGCACATGAGACCTGTTCCACGCTTGACATGCAACTAGTTTGCATAAGTGGCTAGCGGATGTTTATCTCTCCTACTATTGTCAATATCTATTTTGCAAGCGAGTTGTCAACAATTTGATTATCCTCGTTGTGGTTCATGTTCGTAGGTAAGAACGGTTCTATCTCGAAAGCCCTAAGCCACGCAAAACTTGCAATGGATAAATTAGAGGCGTCTAGTTTAGATTGTTGTTGGGCTAGTGTTATGATATGGTAGTGTTGTAAGTAGAAGTATGAGATGATACTCTTACAACACACATATCGTGTAAAATCCATAGACCTTGGATTTACACATATAGGTATGATAGTGATCATACCACGATGCACATGATAGAGATCATCTGCGGGAACCATATAATTTCACTAATAAACATATGATGTTTGATAGCATCTTATATTGGTTGTTTAGCGCTTTGTTAGCATAATAAGATGATCCCTCATTTAAATATCAAGATAAGAATGTGTTCTTCCTTCAGTATGCACCGATTATGTTTTCGTCGCTCCAAGACATCACGTGATGATCGGGTGGTTTTGGATCCACGACCATATATCGGGTGTAAAACAGTTACACACGCGAATACTAAGGTTCTAACTTGGCGAGCCTAGCATGTACAGACATGGCCTCGGAACACGGACCGAAAGGTTAAGCATGAGTCATATAGTTGATATGATGCCCATTTGATGCTCGCCTTTGAAGCTATACCGACTCACGTGATGATCGGACTTGGTGTAGTGGATTTGGTTCATGTAATCACCAAAAAGGCACGAGGGATGTCATTTTTGAGTGGGAGTTCATTCGATTAGTTGAACTCAATCTATCATACACTTAGTCTAAACTTTACAAATTCTGTTGTAGATGGCACCACCTGCTTTTAATTTCAATGTGTTCATGGAGAAAGAGAAACTAGCAACGAACGGTAGCAACTTTACCGAATGGGCCATGAATTTGAGGATTCTCCTCTCTGCTGCACAAAAGCAATATGTGCTAGAAGCGCCGTTAGGCCCCCCACCTTTTGATGATGCCCCTGACAAGGAGAAGAATGTCTACCAGACTCGTCAGGAGGACCACAACTTAGTTCATTGCGGCATATTGTATGGGCTAGAGCCAGAACTTCGAAAGCGTTTCGAAAATGGCAATGCATTTGATACAATGGGTGAGTTGAAAATGATTTTCGACACACATGCTGCTGTAGAGAGCTACAACGCTTCAGAAAAGTTCTTTAGCTGCATGATGGAAGAGCACAACTCCGTTAGTGAGCATGTACTCAAGATGTCGGATTACGCCGATAAGCTTGTGTCCTTGGGAATATCGATTCCCATTGACTTAGGCATCCATCTTGTTCTGCAGTCTCTGCCACCTAGCTATAAGAGCTTCGTGATGAACTATAATATGCAAGGCATGAAGAAGTCTCTCCCCGAGCTTCTGTCAATGCTTAAAACTGCAGAAGTGGAGATCAAAAAGGAACATCAAGTGTTGATGATCAATAGGAACACTGGTTTCAAGAAAGACAAGAAGGGAAAACGGAAGGGAAGTAAGGGCGGCAAGCCTGTTGCCGCGCCTGAAAAGAAACCCCGAGTTGGACCTAAGTCTGATTCCGAGTGCTACTATTGTAAGGGGACTAGCCACTGGAAGCGCAACTGCCCCAAGTATCTGGCAGACAAGAAGGCCGGCAAGGCAAACAAAGGTATATATGATATACATGTTATTGATGTGTACTTGACTAGTGCTCGCAGTAGCACCTGGGTATTTGATACCGGTTCAGTTGCTAATATTTGTAACTCGAATCAGGGGTTGCGGAACAAGCGACCGCTAGCAAGGGGTGAGGTCAAGATGCGTGTCGGCAATGGATCAAGCGTTGATGTGATCGCCGTCGGAACGCTGCCTCTCCACTTACCGTTGGGATTAGTTATAAACTTGAATAAATGTTATCTGGTGCCTGCACTGAGCATGAACATTGTATCTGGATCGTGTTTGATGCGAAGTGGTTATTTATTTAAATCCGAGAACAATGGTTGTTCATTTATATGAATGAAATCTTTCATGGTCATGCACCGATGATGAATGGTTTATTTCTATTAGATCTCGATGATAATGTTACACATATTCATAATGTTGATGCTAAAAGGATTAAACTTAATGATGATATATCCGCATATATGTGGCACTGCCGTCTAGGTCATATTGGCGTTAAACGCATGAAGAAGCTCCATTCGGATGGACTTTTGGAATCACTTGATTATGAATCATTTGATACATGTGAGCCATGCCTTATGGGCAAGATGACTAGAACGCCGTTTTCCGGTTCAATGGAACGGGCGACAGATTTATTGGAAATCATACATTCTGATGTATGTGGTCCAATGAGTGTGTCGGCGCGAGGTGGATATCGTTATTTTGTTACTTTCACGGATGATTTGAGTAGATACGGTTATATCTACTTGATGAAACACAAGTCTGAAACCTTTGAAAAGTTCAAGGAATTTCAGAATGAAGTGGAAAATCATCATAATAGAAAGATCAAATTTCTACGGTCCGACCGTGGAGGTGAGTATCTAAGTTACGAGTTTAGCACTCACATGAAAGAGTGTGGAATTGTTTCACAACTCACACCTGCCGGAACACCACAGCGAAATGGTGTGTCGGAACGTCGTAATCGTACTTTATTAGATATGGTTCGATCTATGATGTCTCTGACGGACTTGCCGTTGTCATTTTGGGGTTATGCACTAGAAACTGCTGTATTCACTTTAAATCGGGCACCATCTAAATCCGTTGAAAAGACACCGTATGAATTGTGGTTTGGAAACAAACCTAAGCTGTCATTTCTTAAAGTTTGGGGATGCGATGTTTATGTGAAGAAACTTCAACCGGATAAACTCGAACCCAAAGCAGAAAAATGCGTCTTCATAGGATACCCTAAAGAAACTATCGGGTATTCCTTCTATCACAGATCCGAGGGCAAGGTTTTTGTTGCCAAGAATGGATCCTTTCTAGAGAAAGAGTTTCTCGCGAAAGGTGTGAGTAGTCGGAAGGTAGAACTCGAAGAGGTTGTGGAACCTTCTCTTCAAAGTATGGCGAGTAGCGCAGCGCCGGAAGTTGTTCCGGAGTTCGCTCCACCTGTTGAAGAGGGAACTAATGATAATGATCATGAAACTCCGAAAGAGAGTACCACCGAACCTCACAGGTCAAACAGGACGCGTGCAGCTCCCGAGCTGTACGGAAATCCTGTCATGAATTTCATGGTTGATGAAAATGATGACCCTGCGACGTATGAAGAAGAAATGATGAGCCCGGATTCCAACAAATGGTTAGAAGCCATGAAATCCGAGATGGAATCCATGTATGAAAATCAAGTTTGGAACTTGGTGGAATTACCTCACGACCGAAAGGCCGTGGAGAACAAATGGATTTTCAAAAGGAAAACTGATGCTGATGGTAATGTGACCGTCTATAAAGCTCGACTTGTCGCAAAGGGGTTTCGACAAATTCAAGGAGTTGACTACGATGAGACTTTCCCTCCCGTAGCGATGCTAAAGTCAGTTAGGATTATGTTAGCAATTGCTGCATATTTCGATTATGAGATATGGCAGATGGATGTCAAAACCGCGTTTCTCAATGGTAATATTGAAGAAGAGTTGTATATGATACAACCAAAGGGTTTTGTCGATCCTAAGGATGCTAACAAGGTGTGCAAGCTTCAGCGATCCATCTATGGATTGAAGCAAGCATCATGAAGTTGGAATCTCCGCTTTGATGAGGTGATCAAAGAGTTTGGATTTGTCCAAACTTATGGAGAAGCTTGTATTTACAAGAAAGTGAGTGGGAGCAATGTGGCATTTCTGATATTATATGTGGATGACGTATTATTGATCGGAAATGATATAGATCTTTTAAACAGTGTTAAAAGTTATCTAAACAGCAAATTTTCAATGAAGGACCTAGGTGAAGCGTCATACATATTAGGCATAAAGATCTATAGAGATAGATCTAGGCGCCTAATAGGGCTATCGCAAAGTACATACCTTGATAAGATTCTAAATAAGTTTAAAATGGACGGAAGTAAGAAGGGGTTCTTACCTATGTTGCAAGGCAAGACATTGAGTAAGACTCAAAGTCCGGCTTCGGCGGAAGAAAGAGAGATAATGGACAAAGTCCCCTATGCTTCAGCCATAGGCTCTATAATGTACGCCATGCTATGTACAAGACCGGATGTGGCACATGCTATTAGTTTGACTAGTAGGTACCAATCGGATCCAGGTTCGGAACACTGGATAGCGGTCAAGAATATCCTTAAGTACTTACGAAGAACTAAGGATATGTTTCTTGTATACGGAGGTGAAGAAGAGCTCGTCGCTAAGTGTTATGTCGACGCTAGCTTTGACACCGATCCGGATGACTCTAAGTCTCAATCCGGATACGTATTTCTCATGAATGGCGGAGCGGTTAGTTGGAGGATCTCCAAACAACCTGTGGTAGCGGGATCAACAACGGAGGCCGAATATGTTGCTGCTTCATAAGCGGCTCAGGAAGCAGTTTGGATGAAGGAGTTCATATCCGAACTAGGAGTAGTGGCAAACGCGTTGGACCCAATGGTGATCTATTGTGACAACAATGGTGCCATTGCCAATGCCAAAGAGCCAAGGTCTCACAAGCATTCCAAGCATATTAAGCGCCGGTTTCACTCCATCCGCGAGCATGTCAAGGATGGAGATATAAAGATTTGTAAAGTACATACGGATCTCAATGTAGCAGATCTGTTGACTAAAACTCTCCCTAGAGCAAAACATGATCAACACCAGAACTCAATGGGTGTTAGATTTATCACTATGTAACTAGATTATTGTCTCTAGTGCAAGTGGGAGACTGAAGGGAATATGCCCTGAGAGGCAATAATAAAGTGTTTATTATGTGTATTCCAAGTATATGATAGATGCTTATTTTGCATGCTATAATTGTATTAATACGGAAACGTTAATACATGTGTGTTTAATAAACAAACAGAAAGTTCCTAGTTATGCCTCTCTCATAAACTAGCTCGTTGATTAACAAGATGATCAAGGTTTCCTGATCATGGACATTGGATGTTGTTAATAACGGGATCACAACATTAGTGTAATGGTGTGATGAACATTCATCCAAAGTATAGCATTACGATCAAAGTCATTGAGTTTATATTGCTATAACAACTTACGAAGTGATCCTAATCCTTAGACCATGAGATCATGTCAATCACTAACACCGGAAGAGTTTCTTGATAACATCAAACGTCACACCGTAACAGGGTGATTATAAAGATGGATTCAGAACTAATAAAGTGTTATGTTGAGGCTCATGGATCGAGAGTGGAATTTGTTCATCCCGATGACGGATAGATATACTCTGGGCCCTCTCGGTGATATCACATTGATTAGCTTGCAAGCAAGTGATTTGATCACTAGAATGTTATATCACAGGAATGAGAAAAGAGTGCATGTCGGTAACGAGATCAAACTAGGTATGGAGATACCGATGATAGAATCTCGGACATGTAATATATCGTGAAACAAAGGGATTAAGATACTAGCGTAAAAGGTTCCGACGATCACAAGAAAGTCATCGTTGAATGTGTGGGAGTCAGTATGTGTCTCCAGATCCCGCTTCTGATTATTGATTCGAGAGGGGTCTCGATCATGTCCGCATTATTCACGAACCGTAGGGTGACACACTTAAGAGACACCGACATCCAATTGGAGCAAATGTTTCATGTCGAAAGAATGAACAAGCGCAGGAATTTATTTCACTAGATACCGAAACAGGTTTTTGGGTGAAATTGCATAAAGTGGTTATGCATGTGAAATAGAATTATAGAAAGGGGTTATTTGTGAATGTTTGTCATTAAAGTAATTGACAAAATTCTGAATAAAATAAAAGAGTTTTATTTAATGAGAGTTTGCATTAAATTTGGTGGAAATTTAATGGGAATTTGAGTGGACTTTTGAGTGGAGGGATTTTAAAGGGCATTTTGTGAGTGGAGTGTCCACCCACATGAATGAAGGAGGGGAGGGGGCAGCCCCCATGGCCGGCGGCCACCCCCTTGGGTGCTCCTCACTTGTCTCTTACACCTCCTCGTGAAGGATCTCTCTCCCCCTCTAGAATTTATCCCCCATGGTCTCGGACTAGCGAGATACATGTTCCCGGTGGCTATTCGGCAAGAAAGAGTTGTGCTTCCGCTGCATCGCTGGAGCGAGGAGGCGGAGGTTGCTCGGTGCCTCGAACGTGTGTGCGAGAACGGATGCGCTGCTGATTTGCGGCGCTAGGACTTCCTCTCGATCTTGAGATCGGCAAGAGATCGTCTACATCAACCACGAGTTGAACTCGTTAAGCTTTGTCGGTCTTCAAGGGTATGTTCACTACGGATATACATTCGCCCGTTGTTTGTATCTAGTAGATAGATCTTGGTATATAGTTCACATCGTAGGAAATTTTTTGTTTTCTATGCTGCGAACCCTACAAAATCGCCCTGCGGAACCTCTGTCCTCGCCCGGTATCACCTCCGCACCTTGCATCTCTCCGAGATCTCCTCAAAGGGCACCACTCCACTCCCACGCACTTAGCAACAAGCGGGCAAATCAATTGCTACAAACATCAATTGCTCATCATCAATTGCTCATGCTACAAACACTAAGTATGCTAAAGACGGGCCAGAGTATACTATGTAAAATATGGAAAGATTGATGTATAATATGTGCCTCATTAAGAATATACTAATAACAAACATAATTCAAAATAAATAAAAAATTCGGCATAATCTCCCCTATATTTAGATGCCATATCCCCTGCACACATCACTATCCCCTATATAGGATATCCCCATCACTATCCCCATCACTACAAGAAACTGTCATCAACCTTTTTTATGTTGTTGTCGGCTTGGATATCCCCATCACTATCCCCATCACTACAATGCTCCATGAATGGCTCATATGGCTGAGAGGGATCACAGTATGCAATGTACAAATGCACTATATTCATTCCAAGCTGCATAATAAAATAAGAGCACAAAGGATAAAGTAATAGGGAGAAGTAAACACAACTGATTATCAGATTGCTAATCCTCCACTTTAACCATTAGCTGAAATTCTGATTTTTCCTGCCTAGCGGCTTCTTCTCCTCTTGCGGTTCGATTCCATGGCGACCCCGCCTTTTCCCTTTCCCTGCATCGTCACCTACCCATCTCCCTTCTTCCCCGGCGGCTACTACACCTCATGTTATCCCTTCTTCTACAGCACCCCCGTACCCCCACCCGCCTTTCCCTACGCCGCCCCTACCCCTACCCGCCTCCAGCACCCCCGTACGCACCCGGATCCAGCACCCCCGTACGCACCCGGCGACACGAAGGGAGGGGGAGGAAGACTGAAAGGGGATTGGGTTCTCACCAGGGAGTTGGCCGCCTCTCAGAACTAGCAGCCGTCGCCGCTCGGAGCAAGCAGCCGCCGCCGCGGCGGAGGCCGACCAGGGGGGCGAGGGCGGCGGGGCGAAGGAGATTGGCGGAGGCCGGCGCTGGAGAGGCCGGGCGGCAGAGCTTGAGGGCGAGGAAGGCCGGACGAGGTCGACGGCGGCCGGAGAGTAACCGGCGGCGCGCGAAACAGAGACGAGGGTTCGGCGGCCGGCGGGGTAGAGGTCGATACCTAGGCGGCGGGGGGAGAGGGAGGGTTCAGAGGGAGGCAGCAGCCGACGTCCAGGGAGGAGGCGGCGACGGTGGCTCTGCGAAAGAGAGGTTCACGGGCGATAGGGATAGCGGGGTCGAGGGGATCCCGTGCGTTGCGTGTGTGCGTGTCTTCTTCTTTTGTTCAGGTCTAGACAGATAAATCTGTTTTCCATATTCTGTGGCGCATATGGCTATATGCGCCACAGAAAGTGAGCATTATGTGGCGCCATAGAATTTTGGCATGCCCATGTGCTGGGTCAGGCCCACATGGGCCCATAGAAATTCTGTGGCGCATATGGCCATATGCGCTACAGAATGCTCACTTTCTGTGGCGCATATATCTATATGCGCCACAAAATTAATTTTAGTGGAGCATTTTTTATATATGCGCCACATAATTAAAATCTATCTGTAATCGTTTTCCTAGTAGTGTCAGAATGATGTTTTGCTCATCTTCGGTAGTGTCTTGTTCTAGTTCTCCTTTGGTGTTATTATTATACTTTCTTTCAACTAAAGGTTTGTATGTTCATTCATTTTGTTCATTTACACCGTGTTGTAATCCGTGTCTAGCCACTACCTCCAGCATCGACATACCTTATCAATGAGATTCATCAACTTATTTAATCTTTTGTACTTCCTCTGTCCGGAAATAAGCGACTCGGATTTAACGGTCGTATAGGTTTTGGCAGAAGCGGTAGTCTTGTTAAAGACTCTGGATACGTATTATATTAGACAAGAAAATCCCTCCGCGTGGCTCGTACAAGAGATAAGGAGATTGATCAGTTTAAAGGGAGAGGAGATAACGATGATCTCCTATCTAGTTTAAACAGACAAGATTAATCTCTTATCTATTCTAAACAGTCGTAGTACTACTCCAACTTATACAAAAAAACATTACATGCCATATTGCATAATCTAATAGACTCCCTTAATCACAACTTTTGGCTCATTTAGATCTTTAACTGCAAAAGCTTTTGTAAAACCATCTGCAAATTGATATTTGCTTGATATAAACCTGATGTCAAGCATTTTACTTGCAACTCTTTATCGAATAAAATGATAATCTATCTCAATGTGTTTTGTTCTGGCATGGAAAACAGGATTTGCAGATAGATATATAGCTCCTAAATTATCACACCATAGATATGACTTTACGTTCAGTTCAACACCAAGTTCACCAAGTAAAGCCTCAACCCATATTAGTAAACCTGTAGCATTAGCTAAGGCTTTATATTCAGCTTCAGTGCTAGATCTTGAGACTGTTTGCTGTTATCTTGCACTCCATGAGATCAAGTTGGGCCCAAGAAAGACAATAAATCCTCTTATAGATCTTCTATCATCTAGGCAATCTGCCCAATCTGCATTTGAGAAAGCACTGAGCAAACTAGATGAAGACTGTTAAAAAGTTAGCCCAACACGTATAGTCCCCTGAATATATCTTAAATCCTCTTTGTAGCTGTCCAATGAGCAGTTGATGGAGCATGTAAGTACTGACATACTTTATTTACTAAGAAATAAATATCAGAACTTATAAATGTTAAATATTGTAAGGCACCTACAATGCTTATATATTGTGTACTATCATCAGGACCAAGATCTATTCCTTCAGTCAAGGATAATTTTTTAGTAATAGATAAGGGTGTAGGAGATATTGTGTACTTTGTCATATCAACTTTAGCCAGTAAATCAGCAGCATATTTTTCCCGAGTGAGGAGCAAACCATTCTGAGTTTTCTTTACCTCAATCCCCAAGAAGTGTAAATCTCCCAAGTCCTTCGGTGCAAAATCAGTATTGAGATCATGAAGAAGAGCAGAAATAACATGATCAGATGAACTGGTGACTATGATATCATCAACCTAGATTAGAAAAAATATCATAACTTTTGTTTTGTTATAGAGAAAAAGTGAAGTATCTGCTTTAGAGGGAATAAAACCAAGTTGTTGCAACTTGGCACTAAGTCTTGAGTACCATGCTCTGGGGGCTTGCTTAAGACCATAAAGAGATTTATCATGTTTGCAGATATAGTTTGGAGTAGTAGAAGATTCAAAACCTGGGGGTTGTTTCATATAGACCTCCTCTTCGAGAACGCCATGCAAAAATGCGTTCTTGACATCTAGCTGCCGCAAACTCTAGTCTCTAGAGACAGTCACTGCCAGTACAAGTCTGATATTTGTTGCCTTGACAATAGGAATGAAGGTATCTTCATAATATATGCTATACCTTTGCTTGAATCCTTTTGCTACCAAGCATGCCTTGTACCTATCAATTGTACCATCTGTATGTTTCTCAATACGATATACCCACTTACAATCAATAAGATTCTTTACGGAGTGTGGAGGAACAAGATTCCATGTTTTATTTTGTATTAGTGCATTGTATTCTTCCTCCATCGCCTTGCGCCAACGACCGTCCACAAAATCCTCCGAAAGAGTTTGTGGTTCACTTGTAGACGTGAAGAAGCCATAACGAATAGTTCCATCAGTATAAGAAAAAGATTATCACTATTATCAAATGAATTGGATTCATTAGAAGCATTCTAGAGATGAGAATTATGTCTATGAGGAGTTCATGTAGAGCTTTAGTGTCAAGCTCATTGGATTTACAAATGGATTTAGAAGGAGGAAGTATTGGTAAGAATATTCTTCTGAAGTAGAGATCATCATGTTAACACACGGTGGATATGGAGAAGTAGTATATCTAGAAAATGACTTCCTTAATTAGAAGTTAAGAATTATGAAGTATGGAAGATAGGAATTCTTGGTAAACACTCAACCTTAAATCTATAATCAAGCTTAATATCCATCTCATCTGTTTGAGCAATCATCTTATTTCCACAATGGCTTATAGGAATATTTTCCTATAGCAAATCACTTAAGCACATCTCTGTCATTTCCAACTATGATAATCATTTTCAACTAAGGGTTTGTATGTTCATTCATTTTGTTCATTTACACCGTGTTGTAATCCGTGTCTAGCCACTACCTCCAACATCGACATACTTTATCAATGAGATTCATCAACTAATTTGATCTCTTGTACCCCCTATGTTTGGAAATAAGCAACACGGATTTATCGGTCGTATAGGTTTTGCAGAAGTGGTAGTCTCATTGGAGACTCTGGGTACGTGTTATATTAGGTAAGAAAAGCCCTCGTTGTGGCTCGTACAAGAGATAAGGAGATCAGTTTACAGGGGGAGGAGATGGGGAGGAGATAACGATGATCTCCTATCTAGTTTAAATAGACAAGACTAATCTCCTATCTATCCTAAACAGTCATAGTACTACTCCAACTTATACAAGAAAATATTACATGCCATATATTGCATAAAGTCTAATAGCCTCCCTTAATCACAACCTTCAGAAAGGTTTACATTATGCTTAAATTCATTCAGATCTTTAACTGCCAGAGCTTTTGTAAAACCATTTGTAACTTGATCTTTGCTTGATATGAACCTGATGTCAAGAATTTTACTTGCAACTCTTTCTCGAACAAAATGATAATCTATCTCAATGTGTTTTGTTCTGGCATGAAAAACAGGATTTGCAGACAGATATGTAGCTTCTAAATTATCACACCATAGACATGGATTTACCTTCAGTTTAACACCAAGTTCACCAAGTAAAGCCTCAACCCATATCAGTTTAGCTGTAGCATTAGCTAAGGCTTTATATTTAGCTTTAGTGCTAGATCTTGAGTCTGTTTGCTGTTTTCTTGCACTCCATGAGACCAAGTTGGGCCCAAGAAAGACATCAAATCCTCCTATAGATCTTCCATTATCTAGGCAACCTATCCAATCTGCATCTGAGAAAGCACTGAGCAAACTAGATGAAGACTGTTGAAAAGTTAACCCAGCACGTATAGTCCCCTAAACATATCTTAAATCCTCTTTGCAGCTGTCCAATGAGAAGTTGTTGGAGCATGTAAGTACTGACATACTTTATTTACTGAGAAAAAATATCAGGTCTTGTAAGTGTTAAATATTGTAAGGCACCTACAATGCTTCTATATTGTGTACTATCATCAGAACCAAGAGTTATTCCTTCAGTCAAGGTTAATTTTTCAGTAGATGATAAGGGTGTAGGAGAAATTGTGCATTTTGTCATACCAACTTTAGCCAGCAAATTAGCAGCATATTTTTTCTGAGCGAGGAGCAAACCATTATGAGTATTCTTTAAATCAATCCCCAAGAAGAAGTGCAAATATCCCAAGTCCTTGAGTGCAAAATCAGTATTGAGATCATGAAGAAGAGCAGAAATAGCTTGATCAGATGAAGTGGTTACTATGATATCATCAACGTAGATTAGAAAAAATATCATAACTGTTACTTTGTTATAGAGAAAATGTGAAGTATCTGCTTTAAAAGGAATAAGACCAAGTTATTGCAACTTGGCACTAAGTCTTGAGTATCATGCTCTAGGGCTTGCTTAAGATCATAAAGAGCTTTATCAAGTTTGCAGATATAGTTTGGAGTAGCAGAAGTTTCAAAACCTGGGGGTTGTTTCATATAGACCTCCTCTTCCAGAACGCCATGCAAAAACGCGCTCTTGACATCTAGCTACCGCAAACTCTAGTCTCTAGTGACAGCCACTGCCAGTACAAGTCTGATAGTTGCTGCCTTGAAAATAGGACTGGACTTATCTTCGTAATCTATGTCATACCTTTCCTTGAATCCTTTTGCTACCAAGTGTACCTTGTACCTGTCAATTGTATCATCTGCATGTTTCTTAATACGATATACCTACTTAAAATCAATAAGATTATTTGTGGAGTGTGGAGGAACAAGATGACATGTTTTATTTTGTATTAGTGCATTGTATTCTTCCTCCATCGCCTTGCGCCAACGAGCGTCCCCAAAAGCCTCCGAAAGAGTTTGTGGTTCACCTGTAGACGTGAACAAGCCATAGCGGACAGTTCCATCAGTATATTGCTTTGGATTACGTATACCTTTTTGAAGCCTTCTGCGAGGTTCTAGCGGTGGAGGAGGATTGGGTGGTACAGGCAGAGGTGTAGTAGAGCCGGCCACAGTAGATCCTTCAGCTTGAGAAGTAGTACCAGATATAGGCACAACAAGGGAAGAATCTTCCTGGCGTCAGCAGGCGGGACGGGGGACCACGGTCTGGGACTCCGCGAAAGCGACCTGGAGCCATGTGAAGGCGACTCGGAGTCCGGACTTGACCCTCCATGCGATCGTGGCCTAGAACCATGTGAAGGTGATGCGGATTTTTGTCGTTGGCGAGTGAGAGATCTTGCGCGACGATGTGAGCATGGACGCGACGTGGTACACCCGAGGGACAGCGGCCGCGAGTCATCCCGTGGGCCACCCTGTCGCGATGCATGCCCAGGCGAGGGCGGGAGTAGAGACCGGGGCGACGTGGCATCGAAGGAGTGTTGGCGCGTGGGCGAGGCTAATCGTGATCGCGACATGACGAAGCGAGGTAGGGACACCCACGGTGGCGACACACGCGGGAAATCCTCATGCCATACGGGAGGATCCTCCTCAGGATCATCTCCCGGCGATCCGATGCCGTGGCTACGGATTTTTCTTTGATGCGGCTGCCCAGGTTGGAATATTCTAGGAGAAATTTCCCCAGTGTTTCTTCAGGAATTTGAGTGGGATTTCTTGCAGTTTCTTGCTAGTCATCAATAGCTGGAGTATTGTAATCTGCAACATCTTGATTCTCATTAGTAACAACAGGAACAACGGGGAAAGGCATATAATCATCAACGATTGTAACCCCATTATTTGGTGTTTTTTGAGGTAAAAGAAGTATATCATTCTAAAGACGTGAGCCAGCATTAGGATGCAACTGAGCAAAGGGAAAAATGTTTTCGTCAAATACAACATCTCTAGAGTTATAAACTCGACCAGTGGAAATTTCTAGACACTTGACACCTGTGTGACAGGGACTATAGTCCAAGAACACACACCGTGTAGAACGAAAAGAAAGCTTTCTTATATTGTAGGGACGGAGATTTGGCCAGCACGCACAGCCAAATACTCTAAGAGATTCATAGTTGGGTTTTGTGTGAAGGACGCGTTCTACAGGAGTGTCATGATCTATAACTTTGCTTGGGAGGAGATTGATAAGAAAAGTGGCAGTAAGAAAAGCATCATCCCAAAATTTAAAAGACATAGATGAATTTGCAAGTAAGGCAAGACCAACTTCAACAATATGACGATATTTTCTTTCAGCGGAGCCATTTTTTTGATGAGCATGAGGGCATGATACATGGTGAGTGATGTCAATATTTTGGAAGAAACTATTGAGCTTTTTATATTCACCTTTCCAATAAGTTTGCATGGTGATTATTTTCATAGCAAATTTTCAGCAGGTGGAAGGCGCACGGCTCGCCTATGTGGGCCGGTAGCTGCTCCTTGTACAACATCAGAGTGGTCCTGAATTGCCTCTCCTCTACAGCAGGCTGGTGGCGTGGGGCCTACCGGCTTGATCTGAATAAAGGTGGTCTGGCCAAATCTGTCTCAAAAAGGCTTCCTTAATCTTGATATCGATGAATTCAGGTCTTCCTTTTAGAGTTTTCTGCAGTTTGGGTTGTTACACTGGATTTCTAGATCAAAATCGATTCGGTCATGCACACACTTATCTTATGCCACAGAGGCCTTATGAGGGTCTGGTGTGAAGCACCGTCTTTTCTCTTCCATGGAAATATCTACTATATATTTTCATGAAGGTGACAGATGTGCAGAAGTCATGGTGGATCAGATACTTGTTCTGGCGGAGAAGTATTTTGGTTTCGATGAAGATTCCGTGCTCTTCCTGTTTGTCCGGTGTTTGAAGACTTGCAGCAGAAGCTATGACAAGAGGGAGTGGCAATACAGGTGGACTGCATTCTTGGTGGTGCTCGTAGAGTACAACGGGAAGTGATATGTGTTTCCATGGCTAGCCATGTCGCTGCTTCAGAGGAGTGGTCTTTTTTAACAAACTTTTTTCGGATGTAGTTTCTTTTAGAGATTTTATTACTTAACACCACTTATTGGGGCCTGTTTTTCCAGAGAACCACAACCTTTGTATTTTATTTCACAAAACACTAACTTTTGTGGTAACCTTTTACACCGAACACGTAAAATGTTGTTAGATAGTTTTATAATTGATTAGCTTGGTGAGCTTTCGTATCAGAATGCCACCATGACGGTGTGACCGCTGCTTGGTAGATGCAGCATGCATTGCTCGGTTTGCTCTATAAGCTACTACACAAAAGAATGACCAAGAGACAATATCATCCAAATTATAACTATAAAGAATATAAGATTTAGAAAATATTAGCCTCTATTCCTTCACAAGGCGCAGTGCCCGGTCTGCCCAGATTAACAAGCCACAACTACCGAGCAACATATTGTCGGCGGTATAACAGGTAGGCCTAGCAAGATAATCAGTTATCAAACAGGCTAATAACATTTTATGTGATTTTTACAAATCATTACCCCAATTGTTGGTGTTTTATTTAAAAAAATACTAAGATTGCGGTTTTTTGTGATAAAAAGACCTTTACCGGTGGTGTTAAGTGATAAAATCTCTTCTGGCATGTAGATCCAGAAGATAATAAGTTATCAAACTAGATAATAAGTTGTGGTGTTATGTGCAAAAGATTAGCATAAAAGTTGGTGTTTTTTAAAAACAAAATACAAAAGTTGTGGTTCTGTGAAAAAATGAACCTAACAAGTAGTGTTAAGTGATAAAATCTCTTCCTTTTATTATTTTCTTGGGGGCAACCGGGCAAGTAGTCTTTTGTGTCAAAAATTGCTTCCGAGATGCTCTCCATGAACCCCCTAATCTCAATGATGAGCTTGATGGTTTTGGATCTAGATAAGTTTAAAAGAGAATGAGGGTCTGTTTGATTCAAAGGAAGAATTCTATAGGATTTCATTTCATAGGAAATTTTCCAATAAAGTATTTTGTTTCAAAGAAATAAATCCTACAAAATTCCTATGCATTGTTTCCCTATACTACAATCCTATAGGATTTCTAACAAGAGGTGAGACCTCTTGAAAAATTCCTATGTGTCTATGACAACAATGACATGTACCAAAACCCTGCAAAATTTTCTGTGTTTTTCTTGCGCTGCAATCAAACAACTTATTTTATTAATTTTTGCATTTTTCACTCCTGAATTATTCAACACGTCATGCCATTCTATTCATGTATTTTTCCCATTCCTATGTTTTATATATCTTTTGAATCAAACGAGCCTTGAATTGGGAAGGAGGGAAAGTATGTGTGCCACTAGGGGTTGTGCGGTCAAAGCAAAATAGTTTTTTTTTGACAGAAGTCAAAGCAAAATAGTTGCAGTGTGTAATTGCAAACAAATACCACTAGTCTTTGGATGCACAATGGACGTACATGATAGGTGGTGGATGTCCAGTTAGGTGTGAATAATCGGTCTTTCCCACTTCTTGAGCGGTAGTAGAAGATGACAATGTCGCTGAAAAGGTGAGAACCTCGTGTAATTTGGTTCATCCCCACACTATCTGTGACATACAAATTCTGGAAATCCATGCAATAATTTTGCAAAAATCTCCCTTCCACCTTTGCCAAGTCCTTTACATTTTACAGAATAGCCCTTATGTTCTCGAGTATTACTACATGTTTCATTAGTGTTTTTACCCCACATCTCACTGGTCATTTCCTAATTAAATAAATTAAAACACATTATGAATTTTCCAAGATCCAGCTGAGAAATATCCACCATATGGAAATTGAAGAAAAGTAAAAGAAACGGCAAATGATATTCAGTTCCAGAGTATCAAGAATTATTGAATAAGGTAGTGATTTAGCGACGAATCTAGTGTAACATCCAAGATGCATACAAGATCCATAGAACCATATAAAAAATAAATATGTCAATACAAAAAAGATTCAGCACAAATTAGAACTTGTATAAATCATACAAGAAAAATGAAAGATTTCGCCCATATTTTGAATGGATTTTTTAAAGAAACAACACTAGTTCAACAAAAGATACAACAGATCATAGCTTTCAAGCTAAGATCCTAGAGCCAATACTCATATCAGGGTCAATACTCATATCAGGGTCCCCATTCATGAGCTCGAAAACCAGAACAAGAGCTCGGAACAAGGGCTATATGCCTAGATCAGGCTCTCCAGGCATAGAGCCAGGTCCTCAATCTGGATGGAGCTTGAGAACACACACACACGCATGCTGCCCGCCCGCCCACACACACGTATATATAACTTAATGGATCTATAAAAATCAAGAAATAAAATAAACGAATGGCCTCGGATCTAGGCCATCTCTTTCCATAACCGGAGCTCGTCCGCCAGATCTGTAGAAAAGAGGGGTGGCTTCGATCTGCACAACAGTTTTATCATTGGTGCTTCCCTCCTAACTAGCACTATGGTCGAGCTTAGGGCCCTCCTCGTTTCACTAGTACACGGTATGCTTTTAGGGGCACTTTGGCTAGGGGCACTTTTGAAAATGCCTCTAAATATGTCAATTTGGGGCATTTTTGCCAAGTGCCCCTAAATGTACTACCTTTAAAGGCATTTTCATCAAAATGCCCCTAAAAATACTACCTTTAGAGGCATTTTCATCGAAGTGCCCCTAAAGATACTAGCTTTAGAGGTATTTTGCCAAGTGCCCCTAAAGATACTATCTTTAGAGGCATTTTCTTCAAAGTGCCCCTAAAGATACTAGCTTTAGAGGCATTTTGCAAGTGCCCTAAAGATACTGAGGCATTTGTCAAGTGCCCCTAGAATATACTGAGGCATTTGTCAAGTGCCCTCAAGATAGTACCTTTAGAGGCAGTTTCATCAAAGTGCTCCTAAAGATACTATTTTTAAAGACATTTTGTCAAGTGCCCCTAAAGATACATCTTTAGAGGTATTTTTATCAAAGTGCCTCTAAAGATACTACATTTAAAGTTACTTTTATCACAGTGCCTCTAAAGATACTAACTTTAGAGGCATTTTGCCAACTGCCCATAAAAAGATACTACCTTTAGAGCTATTTTTTATCAAAGTTACCCTAAAGATACAATCTTTATAGGCATTTTGTCAAGTGCCCCTATAGATACTATCTTTAGAGGCATTTCCATCAAAGTGCCCCTAAAGATACTACCTTTAGAGGCATTTTGCCAAGTGCCTCTAAAATATAGTACTCCATCCGTCCAAGAATAGTTTTCTTAAGTTTTTCAAAATTTGAATGAATCTATATACTAAATAGTGTCTAGATTCATTTAAATTTTGAGAAATCTGAGACATCTATTTTAAGACGGAGGGAGTACCTTTAAAGGAATTTCCATCAAGTGAACTATCACAGCTAGTCAGCTATACTTGATAGCAAATTGAACTATCATAGCTATACTTGACAGCAAACATTGCAGGCAGTTTTCAAATAACATAAACTTAATAACAATTGCGAGTGAACACATTATTTTTTAGTTTTCAAAACTTCCGACAATCAGCAAATATTGCCCGACCTCTGTAGGGGCGGAGACGCTGCCGCCCACGAGCGTGCGAGCTCTTTGCCGATGTCGACGAGCACACGACTTCACTAGGGGCAAAGCTACCACTGACGACGAGCCCGCAATTTCTCAGCAAGCACTTTTGCAGCGGAAACATTGGCGGCTGTCACCCCACCCCATTGCCTTCCTAGGCAGGTGGATGAACACAAGCCGATTTGGTTGTGAATCTAGGAGGAGATCAACCCTGGCCAGGTGCTGCAGGCCAGGAGGGGAATTGGAAAATGGCGTCGGTGGAGAATGGGGAAAGGGAAAAAGGGAGGTGGAGACCTACGTGAGTTCGAATTTTTGTTCCTTAGGTTCATATTCTTGTACCTCGCATTGTTATGCTTCGTTCTATGGATGGGATCTTTTGCTCCTTTTGGACTCATGCTTTTTTTTCACGGTCCTTTCTTCTATCGCCGTTTTCTACTATTAGACTGCGACTCTGGCGGCGAGGTCGTGGTGGACAAAGACGATGAGGTAGTTGTTGATGGAGATTGAATTAGACTGCGACTCTGGCGGCGTGGTCGTGGTGGACGAAGATGATGAGGTAGTTGTTGATGGCGATTGAATTGTTGCGGTAGTTGATTTCAGGGATTAGACCCGTATTTTTTGCTTGTATGGGCGCGGCGTCGCTCGTGGAGAAGGACTTTTTTGTTGGCGTTGACGTTGACCACGATTGGTGGTGGAGGCGACGATGCAACGATGTTGTTGGTGTAGATGGTTGTTGTAACACTCCGGCCACTGGGCCTGGGGGGGGTGTCACTCCGGATAGCTTAATAGGATATCTAGACTGGCTCCACAGACCAACACTAGTCTTTTATGCGCACTTTCTTCTTACTCATGCGCACCCGGTTACCCACTTCCAGGTCGGTCACCCATCCTAGAATTGCTCTAGGCCAAGAATGCTTAACCTTAAAGTTCTTTTTAGATGAGATTCCGGAAAAGAAGTTGCAACTTGTTGGTATGAGTAACCTATCAATCATATTAAGCCATGTGCTTGGATCTCACATACACCCACCCTTTAGAAGATCGATGCCCTCATCGATCAAGCACACCCCAGTAACGTTCCCTCTTGGCACGCGTATGTGCGTCCAGTGCCGGCACATGTGCCATGCCGTGTCCACTCCGGGCCACACATGACATGCTCCACATGTCCCGCCACTGACCCGCACACACCCGGCACTTCTATGTGCATCTAGTGCCGGCACATGTGCCATGCTGTGTCCACTCCGGGTCACACGTGTCATACTTCACATGTCCCGCCACTGACCCGCACACACCCGTTTAACCGCGAGGGTCGGCTTTGATACCACTTTGTAACACCCCGGCCACTAGGCCCGGAGGGTGTCACTCCTGGTAGCTTAATAGATATCTAGACTGGCCCCACATATCAACACTAGTCTTTTCTGCACACTTTGTACTCACTCATGCGCAACCTGTTACCCACTTCTCGGTCGGTCACACATCATAGAATTGCTCTAGGCCAAGCACGCTTAACCTTAAAGTTCTTTTCAGATGAGATTCCGGGAAAGAAGTTGCAACTTGTTGGTATGGTCCTATCAATCATATTAAGCCATGTGCTTGGATCTTACAGTTGTCGGCGATGATGACCACGGGTTGAAGGTGCATCCCTTTGTTGACGGCGAGGCGCGCACTCGGGGACTTGTGTCCCAATTGATGTAGGCGAAGACGGGCCGGCGTGGTGACGACGTGAGGACAGAGAAGCCGACGTAGCGCGTGAAGGCGTCCCTTGGAGCGCCGCGCGGAGCCTCCTTGGCATTATCATTGGTGATGATTTGTCGGAGATGAGTTGATGCCGAGGTTGAAGTAGAGGCACGGGATGATGACATGTGGTTGTGGACGACGCAATCCGATCTATGATTGGCGAAAGAAGAAGAAATGCCGGTCAAGCGGCCGGCAAGAAAATTTTGGCGAAGTAAGATCTAATCTACTATTTGCGTGGCCCCCAGCGGAGAACGATCTCCCCAGGGGCGACGCGGCGGAAGCGGTGGTGGCTAAACCCTAGACGGAGCAAACCGCTCTGATATCATGAAAGATTGCGGGAGGATAGATTGTATTGATATCGCAAGCGGTGATTATAACGTGAGCCCTTGGGCTGTTTATATAGTACTAGAAGACTCGGGGTTTTAGAAGCCTAATATAGATAGATCTAGATTACAATATAAAACTACCTAATATAACTAACCGACATATACTCTAATAGAAAGTATTATGAGTTTTTAGTCACATACTGCTTATCCAAAAAAGATTTGTTCACCTAGTTGTCACATTTTGTTCAATGTGAGATGAATTTATGTTTCCCTTTTATATAATTTTTTGTCTCTTTTTAATCATGATTTATCATGCAAATTAATCGAGACGTTCATACCTGACATCAGCTAGTTCTCCGTTCTGAGTTTTGTGTCGTGTGCAAGCCACTGGAGAACAATAAAATCAGTACTACTATGTATTGATTTATTGCACCGATACATCTCTCATAGCAAAGCAGAAGTCACGGTTCAAGTCTGGACCGGTAGCATGCAGAGTTGCATGCATGCTTATTGGGGTCGAGTGTCCCGCGTGCAGCCCGTGTGGACGGACCAGAAAAATAGTCCCACATGGGAAGATTAGAAAGATTTCATCCGACTTAAATAGCGCCGGCTGGCATACCAGAGCAAAACAATCTCACGTGAAGCCCAGTCAAACAAATCTGTTCTTGAGCTGGCCCAACCGAGCGACTCCCTTTAGCGAACGAAACGCACGCATTACACCAATAACAAGAATGTAACAACTATGAATGTGTTTGGTTCAGTTATGGAAATGGAAACGATAATGGAATCAATTGATGGGGAGTAATGGTAACGGAATGAGAAATTTCGAATCATGTTTGGTTCGTACATGTAATGGAAATGGAAACGATAATGGAATCAATTGATGGGGAGTAATGGTAACGGAACTTTTTTTCATCTGCCATATCTTCAGATCAGGAACACCACGAAATTCAAGAAAAATAGCCATAATCTAAACCAAGATCCGGATGGAGGGCTCCAACCTCCATTACAACCGGAAAGTGGAGAAGGGATCAAGAGAAGAACACAGCTCGGGATTGGGGATAGATGGGCGCATCTCCTCCTCGCATGCCGCCGCTGCTCAATGTGTGCCCTCGTATCCGTTGCCGCTGGTGAGTTAGGGGTGGTCGAGGGAGCGGGTCGTGGTCCTGTACCACTCCAATCGCTAGTGCTAACGGCAGCACTCGATCTCTGTGGTCCATGGAGGCGGGACTCGGTGGAGGAGACGAGGTGATCCAGACGTGAGGGACTCGGTAACGAGATCTGTTACCGGAGGGTTATGACCGGTATTAATTTTCTATACGGGTGGGATTTGTTTACATGGTACCTGATTACGGTTAAGTTGAACCAAACATGTTTTAAAGGCACTTGTTTCCACCGTAATCAAGTTACGTTACAAAATCTAGAACCAAACACCTTCTATACCTTAATCTCATCTGCATATACCATGAGTATCATGGTAATACCTAACCCTACTTCTTAATAAGTAAGATTGAGTAGGACAGAAACTAATCTTAGATCATTACCATATATCTTTCTTTCCCTATCAATCCTTATCATCTCTTGTTGAGTTATATTTTCATATCTGTTGTTCATCAATGTTGAGAAATCAACTATTGATTCATCCATTCTCAACCCATCAACCACTTGATCATAACACAGCTTACAAATAAGTGTCTACAAAGAAACAACTAAGAAGAGGTGAATAGTGATGCTAGTTTTAGATGTCATTTATTTGATAAGAATGATTGAGAAGAATCCAATCAATAGGATAGTTGATGGAGTTAAATCCCTCCTTGATAGAAAAGAAGATTACAGATATGAAGTCTGAAGATAGTTACCAGGAGTAGTCCTATTGGATCAAGTAGGTATAGTTAATGAATTATATCTCTTAATCCAATAGAGCTAAACAGAAGATAATTATAATATAACTGTAATGTGGTATTGATGGAGCCTTAGTTAGCCAACTGGAAACCTAAACCATAATGGATCAAAAAGGATTATAATGATCATACCTTACTCACCAAGATTGAATGCTTATACCATGTATAAGTGACATTGGTGGATAGAACATTATTGAACCCTAGTCTAAATATATTGTCCTAGGTTAACTATTACAAGTCACAACAATATAATGTAAGATTGGTGTATGAGTTACTAGAGTAAATGTAAGACAATATTATTTAATTAAAGTTAGTAAAGCATAGAGTTATGGAAGTAATGTTATTCCTCTTAAAGGATAGTAAATCTTAGAGAAAGGTAGTTGAATATATTCATCTAATGAAGAAATATTAGTGAAGGATGAATTAAGAAAGATTATGAGTGGAGTTTGAAGGGACTATTTGCTAAATGGAAGGCTATCAACAGGAGAGTAGTAGATGCAATCAAGCAAGGATATATGGAAGTTATGAAATATTCTAGTATCAAACTCATTTGATTCATCCATGAGTTTAGAAGGTTAATCAGTGAATGAGAATAGCATTATGAAGTAAACATCATCATGTTAATCATGATGATAGATAGAAAAAGGAAGTATATCTAGGAAAGGAATTCTTTAATAAGAAGTATAGAATTATGAATTATGGAAGATAGTAATTATTGGTAAACAACCAACTTTAAATCTTAAGTCAAACATAATATCCATTTCATGATATTGATCCATCATCTGATGTCTATAACACTTTATAGAAATATTTCCTTATAGAAAATCACATAAGCACATCTCTGTTAATTCCAACCATCATAACTATATGTGCTTAGGTATATCCTTATTAATTCCTTTCTATAAAACATTCAAGATATAACTTTCAAGCACTAAAGGTGATGTCAACAAATATCCCAAACCGAAAACCATATGTTTAGTTATTGAATATTTAACCACATCCATAAAGGAGTCCAAGTATTTTAAGATAAGAAAAGTTTCTACAAACTATTAAAAAGGGGTTCATATTGAGTAAATAAAAGAAATATAAAAAGAAGATATAATAAAAGTTCACAAAGGATACCAAATATATTTTAGTATTGCTGCAAATATCCAGCAAATAGATCATACAAAGAAAGGTTCAAAATATAAATCCAATTAAAATCTGAATAAGAAAACATAAAATGAAAAAAGATAAAACAAATAAAAAACACTACCTGGACGTGGCCCAACACACTTATACTTATCTGATGCCTATGTGCAGGCCACAACAGCCCAGTAACCAGCCCAGTTCTTCCTTTTCTGTGACTGACAAGTGGGACCAAGGGAGGATCGCGGGTTGAGCTGAAAGAATCGCTAGGGGGTTGTCTACAAAACAACCATCATCGTCACCCTCACGCACACAGACAGCTTGCTGGCGGAGCTCGCCGCCGCCCGATGCCGTCATCGTCGTCGTTGCGTCAAGATCAACGCCGTCGTTGCCAGGAGAGGATAAGAAGGCCACCGCGGCAACCCTGCTCGTCCTCATCCACAATCTCTCTCCCCAGACTCATTTCCTTCCTTCACCCAAAAACCTAGCTCGTTGGAGTTCATCGTCGTGGCCAACTCCGACCACCCCTCACCTCGTCATAGCCACCATTAGACGCACCGTCATGGACTGAACCATCTAGGACCAAGCACGGAGGCCCGCTTGCCGGGAATCATGTGAAATCGAGCGTTCCCTTTCCTCGGCCGCCGTAGCCATTAACGTCGATTCGTCGTCGTCACGCCTTTCCAAGCCTCCTCGACCGCTCTATCGTCATCAGGGTGAGTTCCTGAATCTTCCAGCATCCTTGAATCGCTTTATCTCGATGTAAATCGCCGTTTCACCGTATGTCACCGTCGGAGCTCGTCGGAGCTGAAGCTCCGATGACCATTTCCGAGCGGCGACACCACTTTTAGGTTCAGTAGATTGTGCTGGTTCGAACTAGGCTTATTTCGCTTGCTGGGGCGCAGTAGATCATCGCCGGCGACCAACCACTAGCGACGGTGGTGGTGCTGACGCCATCGTTACATCATGATCACCTCATGATCGAACCACGTCAGCTCGTTTGACCAGTCTTTGCCCACGTGGTTGATGACATGGCCTTGGGCCCATATGTCATTGACTAGGGGTCAAGGCAGGGTCAGTAATAAATGGATTTTCTTTACACAGCGTGCTAAGGTGGTCCCTGGCCCACTAGTCAGTGACTGGGGCTAGCTCTTGGTACGGTGTAAAAAGTATTTCCTGTTTAAGAAATAAATAAAATGTTATAAACTTAATTATTAATAATCCAGAAATCAAATAAATGATTAAATCTTGTTTAATTAATAACTTTTGATTTATAATTCAGAAAAATGTGTATAATATATGAAAATTTGTAGAAAAATAAAATATAAAACTTAAATCTATTATCAAATATTAATATAATGATTATATAAATAAATATTATTTAATAAATGTTTTATAAATAATAAAACTTTAATAATTCAAATTTTAATAATGGTAAATGTGAAAATATAAATAGAATACCAAAAATCTTAGAAAAATAAGAATTACAATTTAAAATTATAATCATACATTATAATTCAACTTAATAAAGTATTTGTTATTTATTAATATTTATAAAGAAATAATCTTATAAAAATCATATCTTATTATTTATAAATCACAAAAATAAATGTAATATACCAAAATGATCACAAAAAATAATATCTACATGTTAAAAATCTAATATTCCACTGTTGAGTTAAATAAAACTGAATTATTTTAATAACTCAAATTTAAACTTATTTACTTCATTAATAAGTTATATAAGGATAAATAAAATTTATTAATATTTCTAAAATAAGTTAGATAAGTCTAGTAAATAGTATTAGTATTAAATATTAATAATATAATACCATAATGGTTTAAAACTTTATAAACACCTTTTTATTACATTACTTTCAACCTTAAGTGAAGATCATATTCTCAAAGGATTCCAATTCAAAATAAAATCCTTAAAGAACAACTTGTAAGTAATCAGACCCTTTCTATTTACTTTAACCACTAGATTACAAAACAACCATCACACTATAATTAATCCATAAGTAGTTAAGGAATATTAACTATAACCACTCATCTATAAAATCTAAATGATACCACTCTAGTATAAACTCAATAAACCACCACACCAAGTAAAACTACAATCATTCTTAAGTAACCTTAAAGCAACATTACCAAGTACACCAAGTACAAAAGTTATAAATATTATACTTTCAAACTGTCTTTGTTTTAAAGTTAACTTAAGTCTATAAGGATCTAATTACAACATTATAAACATTATGATATGTTTTATAGTTAACTTTAGTCTGAAGTAGTTAAGTTATAAAGCAACTCAAGTCAAACCATTTGAGCAAACCAATAACATCAACCACCACTAACTAACCACAATGCTTGTTTAGACCTTAGAAGAGAAACCTTTTCTTCAAATGTTATTCTTTTTGCCACTTCAAACAAGAACTCTTGTATAAGCAATCTTGACTAGCATTTCATAAGTGAATATTTTATTGCTACATAAATATGTGTTGCTCACACACACTCATAAGCTCTAATAAACGCACAAATGTAAAAATTATCTAAAAGAACCACACATTCCAAAGTAACCATATCCGGAATCCAAACGCTAGAACAACGTTATTCCCGGGATTCGCGTTTAGAACGTGCATCACATTACTTATGCATAAAGGCATATTGCTTCTTTAAACATTAGTCCTTATCGGACCAATGATGCTGATTTCAGATTTTGGATCTTATACTGACTCGAAGACCGTGAGTGCATAATCTTGCAATCACAAAAGGCAAGTTCACACTTTTTCATGTCCTTTGTTTATTTTCTGTAAAGTATTTTACAAATCCAGTGTTGTCCTCACCTGCATTTGAAAAAGGTCAGAAAACACTATTTTCAATAATAATGTGAACTATTGGTTATTGATCCAGGGTGATCAGCTAATCTATTAAGTCTGACAGTTGGAATAACACTGTTTAGAACTATATCACCTAGGACTTAACAACCAATGTTGCCAGTGATTCTGGCGCCGTATATTACGCGTTGACCATGAGATTTGGAATGGGACGGAGAAGTCAGCTGTATCTTCTTCCTCTCGCATGAAGCCGGATGTGCAGGTCGTGGCTGTTATCCTCGAAGCGTGCATATTAATTGGTAATTCTTAGAGGATATGCAGCATATGGGTGGGAACCCTCAACGTCCCACGATAGTTCTGGCATCTAACGGTTTGTACAAACCATTGCCGTAATTCGTTATGTGGGCATGGTGTACACCAAGGAGGCATGAGAGGTCGCGAAGGGGGCAGTGATTGGCATGGATCATCTTCTGGGCCCCACATCATGGAATTGTGGACGGGAATAAGCTGCCCGGTTGTGCAACAAAGAGTTGATCTCTCATGGGTAAAGTAACGCACCTCTGCAGAGTGTAAATACTGTAACTTGTTACTCCCTGTTTTGGGAAGGAGCTGCGAACGCGGCGGGAAAGGAACTCCATGAAAGTTCGGGTAAACCCGTGAAGGCTGACGGACATAGCTTTTCAGAATAAAAGCAACCTTTGAAGAAATGTTTACGAAAACCTGCATTGTCTACGACCTATGGTCTTGGGCTATAGATATAGTGCATCAGACACTCCTTTTCTAGTGAATTTGCTGAGTACGCTCGTACTCAAAGTATCTTCCTAACCCTTGCTAGATTCTGAAGCCGGAGTAAACAACAACCACATCAAGTTATGCTTCAGGACTTATCATGCAAAGCTAAAGCTCTTCAATGAAGACAAGGAAGTCAACTTGTACCTCAACTCAAGTGAGGACAAAGCTACTGATTAGATAGGAATATAATCTCTAGCCAAAGAACCTAACTCTGTAGATTATTGCAATAGTAGCAATGCCAATCCCTTAGTTAAAATACTAGTTCTAGTAGTATAATAGTTCTTGCGTTGTTTACATTTGATTCTTCTCCGTAAGAAGTTCTTTCTCTCTCTTTAACCTAGAGTGTTCTCTGGATCTTGTGTAAAGAGAGAGTTGTAACCTTTAGCCATGCATTGGACCCGCTGTGTTTCTGTTGTGCCATTCTGAGGGATGTAATACTAGTGAATGGTGTTTCATTGGTGTTATGTCAATGACTATATTATACTACATCATGCAGTGGTATGCTGGGTCACTGCACTTTGGCCCCTCTAATTTATCCCTACACAATACTACTTTTAGGGATATTTATATTAGTGTCACTAAAGTGTTTTAGGGGCATTTTGATTGAAGTGTCCCTAAAATTTTTACCGACATGAGTATTAGTGTCACATTTCAAAGTGCCTCTAAAACTTTTTAGAGGCATTTGATCACATATAGGGGCATTTCTATTAGTTTCACTAAAATGTTTTAGGGGCATTTCTCTTAGTGTCACTAAAGTGTTTTAGGGGCATTTTGATCAAAGTGTCCCTAAAACTTTTAGTGACATGAGTATTAGTGTCACATTTCAAAGTGCCTATAAATCTTTTTAGAGGCATTTTGATCACATATAGGGGCACTTTGAAGTTCCACAAAATAACTACCATGATGTAGTGTTTGTCATTGTGCTAAACCAGCTAGTGCATGGCCACCAGCACCGCTACACGCCAAGCCAAGCTCGATCACCTAGGGGATCCTTGCTGCGTGGATGATAGGGATGCCTGAGGTAGAGAGGAGGCGTAGCTTAGAGGAGACGGTGACGGGAGGTGATACACACAAGGGAGAGTGGATGCGTCAGTTCCATGCTGCTGAAGGTTGTGTAGAGGGGAAGGTGTGTGATAGGGGATGGGAAGGGGTGACGATACGGGATGGCAAGGAGGGGCTAGGGTCTAAAGGTGTGGTGGCTGTTGGTGTGTATATAACACTCGAATGCGGGTTAACTAGCAAGATTTGGATGGCTAAAACACAAAATAGGAAATACAAACAATCCTTTGGGTGTTCTTACATGAGAAAATTCCGTGTTCTCAGAAAGCTGCCCTTGCTGGCCCCCTCTGACGCATTAATTCATTGATTTTTCTTATTCTCAGTCGACTGAGAATTAAGTAAGAGCCCATTCAGTTCCTAATCCAATCGATTTGCATCGCAATTTGTTTGTCCTATAAGTTGCAAGTAGAATTGGAAGTGAGATTTTGTTTTGCAGGTGGGGTTAAAAATAACTTTTTAGTTATATATAAGTAAAGTTGCAACTGAGATTCTCTCGAAATAGGCATTTGCCTCGTTTTATAAATAAAGCAACCACACTGATACAAGAGACGATACACGAGATCAAGAAACCGAGAGTGTTGGGGCAACATATAAAACATGCCCAAAAGGAAATAAATGAAAGAAACGGCGATTCGACGATACTAGGGTGACCCGCCATCGCTGCGCCCTACGGAAGTGTCCCACCACGCTTCTAACACACCGAAGCGCCTAGTGCCAAGACAACACCTTCAAGAAGGGAGCACTGTCACGGTACTGTTTCCCGGGCCAAAACACTTTACCTAGGGGTATCCCATGGTACTCGGAGTCCAGTAGGCAGGGGATATATGTGATGCCCTCCAAGAAGGAATGGAGCCACCCGAGGGCGGCGTCGCGATGGAGGCACAAGTCGACAAGGATTTCTTCCTACCCCCACCCACACAAACCCCCGGGCGATTCGGTGCACCACCCCCAGCTTCGCCTCCCACCAACGTGCACCTACACGATCTTGTGGCCACTATCGTCATCGTCTCATCGTGGACAAAGTAAGCAGCCTGAAGACAGAGGAAAGTGACCTAGAACGAGTTCAGGAAGGCAACACAGCAGCCACGCGGGAGGAGCCCACCTCCACCATCGAGCGGATGTCGTCGACCGGACAGGACAACAGGGTTACCCCAGGCCTGGTGGGCCCAGCCGAGCCCCGGAGGGCCCGTAAAGCCCCTGCCGCCTTGCTGTAAAAGTCACGACTCCGTGCTGCTGTCACCTACTCAATCACAGTCGCCGCCGCCATCTTCAGAGGGTGCTACTGCTGCAGACGAGTTGGCCCATCAAAGCCTGGGCCTAGATCTGGGTCGGGAGGGACCGAAACCACCGCCATGTCTGCAGCCGAGGCGCCCTGCCAAGCCAACATCACATCGCCAGGAAGCCACATCAGAGGGCGCGCCAGCCCGCCTTGGACCAATCGGGCCCGAGGAATAGACCTACGCCAGATGTTGTGCCCCTACTTCAGCGCCACCAAAGCCGCGCAGAGATGTCGCCTCGCCACCTCCGCCGCCACCTAGCTCCACCCCCCGGACCGTCGCTTCCCAAGCCGCACCGTCGCCATGGAGAACGCAAGGCCCGATCGGCACCCAAGGCACGGGGAGAGAAAGGCTGCCGGCGCCGGCTCGACCCGGGCTTCGCCCAGTGACCTCTGCCGACGGCGGTGTCAGGGATGATGACAGGCTGGGGAGAGAGGGAATCACGCCACCTCCCCAGGGTGGGAGGAGGGGGGCGAGGGAAGGGTTTCGAGGGTTCAGCCACGTTCTTCGCAACTGAGATTCTAATTGTAAATGAGCTCGCAACTAAGATTGCATGAAGTCACGACACCATACTGCAACACCACCACGATGTTCACGGTACGCGGTCAGGCTCAGGTGGGTGAAGCACAACATCACGCATTGATGCTACTAGAGACGCGTTGCCTCACACAATCATCCACTCTCCCGTTAGGATCGATCATCCTACATACTAAATTTGTCTAAATTCAATGTATTTAAACATAATTTAATATTAGATACATACGATATCTTAATAATTGTAAGTCAACTAATTTGAGTTGGAAGAGAGTAGTTCTATAAAGAGGTTCGTTTGAATCCACATTTTGCATTAGCTTCATGTCCAGCACCGGAAACGGCGGTGACATGCATGGAGATCGACGCCAAGAAGGGCCAGGCCCCGACGTCGTTGCCTTGGACGGTGCGGCTCAAGATCATCGCCCTCTCTGCCGCCTGCGACCTGGCGTAGCGCCACGAAGGCACCGTCAATCATTTCCTCTTCTCGCTCGCCGACCGCTAGACCCGCGCCATCTCGCGCCCTGACGCGTGTGGCGTGCACTCCGCGGACATCGTCGTCAACGCCTCCCGAGGCCTCTTGGCCCGCGTCTTCCTGCCCTCAGTGGATGACCAGGATGGGGTCACGCCGCTCCCCGTCGTCGTGTACTTCCACGGTAGCGGCTTCACGCTGCTCTCCGCCGCCTCCACTATATGTCGCCACTTTTGCGGCGAGCTGGGCGCCGTCGTCGTCTCCGCCAACTACCGCTTTGCGCCAGAGCACCTCTACCTGGCTGCCTACGACGATGGCGAGGACGTGCTCCGCTACCTCGGCGCCATAGGCCTCCACGCGAACATCGGTGTCCCGGTCGACCTCTCCCATTGCTTCCTCGCCGGGGACAGCACCGGAGGCAACATCGCACACCACGTGGCCCATCGATGGACGTTCTCCGCCGACAAGTCTCCACCGAACAACATCCTCGGCTCGCCGGCATCATCCTGCTCCAGCCGTTCTTAGGCGGTGAGAGCGCACCGAGGCGGAACTGAGGCTGGAGGGCATGGTGCCGATAATGAACATGTGTCACTCGGACTGGTCGTGGAGAGCGTTCCCTCCTCGTCGTCATCGGCAGAGGTTGCCCGGCGACACCCGGGCGATGCCGGCGGTGGCTGCCCTTCTCTCCCTGCATCATAGAGGCAGGTCAGGGCCTTCTCCTCCCATAGCGGTGGTGCTCCTCAGAAGACCCTGGTCCGATGTCACCGGCGGTGCTGTAGGTGGCGTCTCACACGATGGGGATGTGGCCCTTGCCGACGGTGCTCGCCGGCTACCACCCTGATACGTCGGAAACGTATCTATAATTTTTGATGTTCCATGCTTGTTTAGTATCTACTTTGCTTTGTTTTGTCTACACTTTGAGGTGTTTTTATATGTTTTCTGGTAATAACCTATTAACAAGATTCCACAGTGCTAGTTGGTTATTTTCTTCTATTTTTGGTTCCAGAAAGGCAGAAAATCAATATTCTCGGAATTGGACGGGACAAAAGCCAAAGTCAATATTTTACCGTGAGGAACACGAAGCCGGAATACGAGACGAAGGAGAGTCACTAGGGGGCCACACCCCCTGGCCGTGCGGGTGGGCCCACCCGGCGCCTGGGGGGTGCAGCCGCCCTGGCGACCCCTGCCTCGCCTCTTCGCCTATAAGAAGCCCCTGATTCCTAAACCCTAAAGACCCAATCAATATTCCATGAAACCGTCTATAGCCACCACCACCCTCGTCCCTAGATCGGGGGGATCTAAAGCTCTTCTCGGCACCCTGCCGGAGGGGTGATCATCCCGGAGGTCTTCTTCTTCATCATGCCAGCCTCCGGTATGAAGCGCGAGTAGTTCCACCTTGGACTACGGGTCCATATAGTAGCTAGATGGTTGTATCTCCTACTTTGTGCTTTCATGTTTAGATCTTGTGAGATCCGTTCATGATCAAGATCTCATCTATTTGTAATCATGCATGTTGTTTTTGCGGGTATCCGATGGATATTGAGATTACTATGTCAGATTGATTAATGGTTGTGTCTTATTGATTCTATCATGTCTGTGTTGTTTGTGATCTTGCATGCTCTCCGTTGTCAGTAGCTATCTTGGCCAAGTAGTTGCTAGTGACTCCAAGAGGGGGTATTTATGCTCTATAGTGGGTACATGCCTCTATTTAATCTAAGGGAAGTGACGGAAATCTCCAATGTTGTAGATGTGTTGTTGCCACTAGGGAGAAAACAACGTTCTCTTGTTCATGAAACAACTGAATTGTTTATCTTACACAATTTGTTTAAAGCAATTGTCTGTTGCTTGCAACTTAATACTGGAGGGGGTTCAGATGATAACCCAAAGATGGACTTCTAGTCGAGATGTAGTTGGATGGCGGTTTATGTATCTTGTTGTATTGCCTAGTCGAATCTCATAGGACCATGAATGTCTAGTATTGCATTGTTATGCCCTTCTCAGTCCTGTCAATTGCCTTGCTGTAATTTGTTTACCCAGCATGCCATGTCTGTTTATCTAAGGAGAACACCTCTAGTGAACTATGGACCCCGGTACAATCTCTACCATTGATACATCTTCCACTGTTACTGTTTACTTGGTGCAAACCACCATTACCTTCCACACCATACAGTTAATCCTTTGTTACAGCAAACCGGTGAGATTTACAACCTCACTGTTTGTTGGGGCAAAGTCTTGAGTTTGTGTTGTGCAGGTCTCCAGTTGCTAGAAACACCTTTGAGTCGTTTCCTTCCTCCTACTGGTTCGACAACCTTAGTTTCTTACTAAGGGAAAACTTGCTGCTGTTCTCATCATACCTTCCTCTTGGAGTCTCCCAACGAAGTGTTCACGCACTCATCAAGCCTTTTTCTGGCGCCGTTGCCGGAGAGGCTAAGGACGTCTTCACAAGGGGAGTCCTCCACAACCTTTCTCTTTACTTTGTTTTTGTTTTGCTTAGTTTCTTTTGCTTAGTTTTGTTTGCCTCTTTTTATCAAAAACTAAAAAAAATTAGTTTAGTTTGGTTTGCTTTTTCTTATCAAAAACACAAAAAAATTAGTTCCTGCTCTAGTTCCTGGTCTATTATTGCCTTGCTTTTTCATGCTATCTATCAATGGATGGTTTGTTTGAAACTTGTTCTTATTGGCAAGGTGGGTTCACGGAAGAACAAAAGTATTATTATATGGAACACTATTTGTCACAAAAAGGGAAACACTTATGGGAACAAATTAATAAATTGAATACTATTGCTAGAGAGGTGTGCTCTACTTATAATGTTACTTATTGCTTTGATAAATCTTGTTGCTGTAGGAGGTATAAACACCTACCTTTTCAATGTGAGTATAATGATAATGTTACCATATCTTCTTATGTTAAAGGAAATTATGATTTTTATGATGTGGAACAAATTGAAGAATTTATTGCTTTCAAGGGCGCATTTGAACTTGCCAGTTTGCTTGAAAATACTGATGATGCACCTTATGAATATGAGGTTTATCAGATACTAAAATTTTGCTTTGATAATTACAAAGAAGAAAATGGCTATATTCTTGAATATTTTAATACCTTCTTTCCACAAACGGAAGAGACTAATGCCATGCAGGAGCCTATGGAAGAAGAAATTGCTGAAACAGGAAGCTCGTTAGATGAAAAAGAGGAGGATGAATGTTATGCTCCTGTGGGTTCTTTTGAAATATCTACTATGGGTAAAACTTGTGATGATGTTCCTATGCCGGTTACCTATAGTAGTGATCATGATTGGTAAAAGCACACTACTTTTGATATTGAAAATCTCTTTGGTACCAATTCTAAAAATTCTATTGCCTATAATGATACTTTACCTCCAATTTATGATGATTATGATATTTTCAGTCCACCTACTATTGAGGAGAAAATTAATTGTGATTACAATATGCCTCCTATATTTTATGATTATGGTGATGAGAATAATAATGATATCTATTTTCTTGAATTTTCTCCCACCATAATTAATAAGAATGACTATGCTTATGTGGAGAGTAATAATCATTATATGCATGTGACTCGTGATAGGAATTTTTATGTGATAGTTATATTTTTAACTTTATTCATGATGCTACTAAAATTTATTATGAGAGAGGGAAACATGGTTTTATGCATCTCAATAATATTAAGTTAACTCTCTTTATGTTGAAGGTTTTGAAGTTGCACTTGTTTTGCTTTCCTATGCTTGTTGCTTTGTGCTTTAATGACTTGTTTCTTTACAAGATTCCTTTTCATAGGAAGTGGGATAGACTTAAATGTGTTTTGAATTTGCTTCTTGATGCTCTCTTTTACTTCAATTCATATTTCTTATGAGAGCATCTTCTCAAACTATCATGCCTAACTTAAAGGTGTTAAAGAAAAGTACTTATTGGGAGATAACCCAAGAGTTTTCTTGAGTATTGGAAGTTATTACTTCAGTAATGACATCTTCTTATCCTCTTTGTTTTCTTTTTGTGCCAATAATAACCTCTAATGAGAGGGGAGTAAGATTTGGGGAGTTGCTGTCCCGAAACAGATTTTTGTGCTCCACCATAAAACTTCGTGAGGAATCTATGTAAGTCGGATTGAGCTGATATTTTATGAATACATCTCCCAGTATGTTAGCTAACTTCTGTTAGTTCAACACTTTTTGATTTGAGCAACAGAAGGTCTTCGAAAAAATTGGTTTCTACCTGCTGGTCTATTTTGACAGATTTCTGCCATTATTTGCATTTGCTTCTTATTGATTCCTTTTTGGGTTCTTTTTGGTAAATTGAGCTTTTTGAGGGAATTGCTACAGTAGTAGTGTTTTTAGTGAAAGTTTTTCTGTTCTAAAGCTAAACCCAAGGGTCTATTATCTTTTGAATACACTAATGTTGCTAATGAAGATTGTGTGAAGTTTTGTATGAAGGAAAATTTTCAGGTGTAGAGAGAGAATGATGTAAGGAGATGAAGAATGGACAAAAGCTCAAACTTGGGGATGCCACCCGGTGTCACCCCAAGAAATATTCAAGAGGTACAAGCGTCAAAGCTTGGGGATGCCCAAGGCATCCCCTTCTTCATCAATAAAAATCTCAGGTCCTTCTAGACACTTCGTTTTTATTGTTTCATGCACAGTTGTGTTGTTCTTGGAGTGTCTTAGTTTTCGTTTGCTTTTCTTAGTTTGCTTGAATAAAGTAGTTTGGACCCCCGTTCTCGTTGTGTTGTTTCAAATAAGTTGATTGGTGTTGGAAATGAGTAGAAAGTTCTTGCTTGAAAAGTGCAAGAGGTGCTTGCTTTGATTGTGATTTAGAATTTAGCATGTCATACTAGATGTTGTTTTGACCTTATGCTTAGTGATTATTGCCGTAGTATGACTTGTTCCAAACAATTGGGATTGCTTAGTGTGCCTTGAAGGAATCATGCATTGTTTTAGCATTCAAAAGCATAGTATTGTGGTATTCTCCTTTGATGCTTTGTTTGGGTTGACTTGGCACATGCTGACACCATGTTATGACTATAACAAGTCACCATAGCCTCTATGATCATTTAGTCCTTGCTTTGTAGTACCACTCTATGCTTTGATTAGTAATGTTTTGTCGCTCTACATGATTATGGCCATTATTGCTCTCTTAGTTGGTCGCTCCCAGTCTTTTGCTAGCCTCCACTTGTATGAGTAAGCTCTAATCATGCTTCCAACTCCCAAGAAACCAAGTTATTCCAAAGTGTCCACTATAAATTCCTATGCATGGTGTGTTACACCATTCCAAGTATATTCTTGTTTTCATCTAACTTCCAATTAAAAAGTATTTTGTTATGTGAAAACTTAGTGATTAAAGCTCTCACAAACTTGATGGCACACTTTATATTCTTTGCCCCTAATACACTTGAACCATTGTGTCGTCTATGTTGTATATGCTTGCACTTATACGTTGGAATTAGCAGAACCATGCTGTTATGGGGAACATTTTCAACATTGCACTTGTACTTTGTACACAATTGATATCATGCTCTTTTGTCTATGGATGTCGTAGGTGTGAAATGAAAGGGGAGGTTGTAAGTCCATGGAGTTATGTATGTGTGTTAGAGAAACGCTGGGGCCGCTAGCCTAAGCCATGCCTAATCATGGTGGAAACTTGCAGCATCAGCATAGTGACATCTATGAAGCATTCTTCTTATAAAAAAGAGATTGAGAAAAAGAAAAAATATGAGAAAATAGGAAAGAGATAAAAAGCACCATATTCCCATGGTAAATAAGAAGAATGCTGAGATGCTCATTATCTGCTTGCCTTGTCATTTTGGTTATGGGATAGCTCATGTACCATGTGCAAGGGGTACGCCGTTGGCAGTTCTCTATGATACACATGTATTTACTATGACAAGAACTTGCAAGTAACTAAACTTTAGTAGCATGAGGAGCGGCCCTCATATTCAAGGGACATGATATTGCCAACTTATACTTTGTCAAGCATATACTGCATAGTTTGTTCACTTTAATCTTAATCACTTCAAGATGCTTATGATAGGGGCAATAAGAGCTGAAAGCTAACAAGTACCATAATTTTTGGAAGCTCTTTTTGAGACTTGAAATCCCTGCTTCCCTATATGAAGGGACTTTCTTCCACCATTATATTGAGTCTCCACCTTCTACCTTTAGGCACCAGTTAAGAGAGCATAGTTGCCATTCTTAGTTTTATGTGCATTGTCCCAAAACTTATTGATTGATGCATACTGTTGATATTACTTGTTCTTGTGATATTTGTATCTAGTCACTCTTATGAACTTTGAAGGTGTCCTATGCACCTATTTGCTACTCCATGAGGGACAAGCTGATTGCTACTATGCTATGTTTTCTGTATGTGAAACAAACAAACATTTTCCAATGCATGTTATTCATGATCTTTGTTTGTAGCCTTTCATGTTGCATGCATAGTTACTTTTTCTTACTGTTAGAACTCCATCTTTCATGCTCATGTTTAGAGTTCTTTGTTCCCAGCTTTCAATGCTTGCAACTGGTTTGATCTTGATGGTGCATGTCACCTCAAAAATTATTCTTTTTATCACTTACCTACTCGAGGACGGGCAGTATTTAAGCTTGCGGATGCTTGATATGTCGGAAACGTATCTATAATTTTTGATGTTCCATGCTTTTTTAGTATCTACTTTGCTTTGCTTTGTCTACACTTTGAGGTGTTTTTATATGTGTTCTGGTACTATTAACAAGATGCCACGGTGGTAGTTGCATGTTTTCTTCTGTTTTTGGTTCGAGAAAGGCAGAAAATCAATATTCTTGGAATTGGATGGGACAAAAGCCAAAGTCAATATTTTACCGTGGGGAACACGAAGCCGGAATACGAGACGGAGGAGAGTCACCAGGGAGCCACACCCCCTGAACGCGCGGGTGGGCCCACCCCATGCCTGGGGAGTGCAGCCGCCTTGGCGACCCCCCTGCCTCGCCTCTTCTCCTATAAGAATCCCCCGGTGCCTAAGCCCTATAGACCCAATCAATATTCCATGAAACCGTCTGTAGCCGCCGCCACCATCGTCCCTAGATCGGGGGACCTAAAGCTCTTCCCGGCACCCTGCCGGAGGGGATATCATCCTGGAGACCTTTTTCTTCATCATGCTAGCCTCCGGTATGAAGCGTGAGTAGTTCCACCTTGGACTACGGGTCCATGTAGTAGCTAGATGGTTGTATATCCTCCTTTGTGCTTTCATGTTTAGATCTTGTGAGCTCCGTTCATGATCAAGATCTCATCTATTTGTAATCATGCATGTTGTGCTTGCGGGGATCTGATGGATATTGAGATTACTATGTCAGATTAATTAATGGTTGTGTCTTATTAATTCTATCATGTCTGTGTTGTTTGTGATCTTGCATGCTTTCCGTTGTTAGTAGCTATCTTGGCCAAGTAGTTGCTAGTGACTCCAAGATGGGATATTTATGCTCGATAGTGGGTTCATAACTCTATTTAATCTAAGGGAAGTGACGGAAATCTATAAGGTTGTAGATGTGTTGTTGCCACTAGGGAGAAAACAACGGGCTCTTGTTCATGGAACAAGTGGATTGTTTACCTTACACACTTTTCTTAAAGTAGTTGTCTGTTGCTTGCAACTTAATACTGGAGGGGGTTCGGATAATAACCCAAAGGTGGACTTCTAGTCATAGATGCAGTTGGATGGCGGTCTATGTATCTTGTTGTATTGCCCAATCGAATCTCATAGGATCATGAATGTCTAGTATTGCATTGTTATGCCTTGCTCAGTCCTGTCAATTGCCTTGCTATAATTTGTTTACCCAGCATGCAATGTTTGTTTATGTAGAGGTCCCAACCTTTAATAAGGTAGAGATCCCTGTGTTTACAATGCTAGTCCCTGGATCAATAGCTAGCATCCACAGTTAAGATGTAATATCAAGAAACAAAGTTCATAGTACAACTTTATAACCAGGAATAAAATAATTTATTACATCTTACATAGCTCATTTGGCTATCTCATTACAATGCAACAAAAATAACTATAGCATGGAGTCCTTCATCTTCAAAGTGCCACAGGCAATCATGTTGGTTGTAGACTTTTCAATCCTATTCAACACACTTCACTAACATCAAACAGACCTGCAACATAATAAGTTGCAGCCACAAGGGTCAATACATTTTAATTATATTGGCAAGTTTCACTACTATGTAGAAATAAGTGGACCTATCATTACATGCATATTTGGCTAAGTAGGGTTTAGGCTCATTTGCAGAAAGCAATATAGTTTTGTCCTATCTTTTCAAAACAGTTTTGATCTTTTGAAAATCTTTCTGAACTCCTTGGAAAACTCCAAGTGCTTCTAATCCCTTGTTGTCACCATCAGGTTTTACTTTGAGAAATTGGAATGTCAAGATCTTCCATAGCTTCAGGCTTTAGTTGCTCAGAGTTGTCCGTAACCGGGGACACGGCTAAGTACATACAATTTGATCTTCTGCAGAAGTTGTACACTTTACCCACATGACACAATCTCGTCTTGACACTACCAGTGGCCGCTGGATAAGTACTCACCAAATGGAGTTCGGAAGATCGAGAATGTGACAAAGTCTTTCCATAGAAGTCCTCCCAATACAAAATGCTAGCTTGTCTACCAGGCACCAATGTAGGGATATATTTCCATACACAATTCTAGTTAACCTGAAGATGCCAATGCATGGATCTTCCACTATGTAGTTGACTAAGCAAGAGCCCATTTAGCATGTGGCTGTACACGGAAGACACTGTACGAGAAACATGTTCAATCTCTAAGTCCCTGGGTGGTTTTCTTCTAGTGCACATACAAAAATATAGCCATATAAACATGGTTCCCTTTGTTGCCACTTTGTCCAAAACTTGTGTATCCTCTTTCCACCTAGGTGGTTCATTGAGTACTTGTTTTATTATATAAAACATATATTTTCCAACACTTTATATAATCATATCATGTATCCCATCCCAAAATATATAACAAGGCTAAGCATACTACAACTACAATGTTTCCACTAAGGAAGATCTAAAGATATCCTAATAGGATATAGCATAGCATAGAAATATAGTAGTCCTATCATGCATGTTACAAAAAACCACTAAGTGTAATGAAAATAGTAGGAGATGGATGATAGTGTCACTTTCCTTTTTAGTAGAGAATATTGGTTCACTTCTTGATCTTGCAAATATCACACTCTTCTAACTTCACTACAATTCAATCAAGCAAACACATATTCAACAGGCATTCAAACAATTTACCACATAAAATAATAAAAACAAGGCAATGCATGCAAGCATGCAAAAATATTGTTTTATTTGGAAAAGTGGTTTCTAGTAGGCTCTAAACATTTTAAAGCTCATATTGGTCATTTACAAAAGTGGTAAAACCATTTAACTTCAAGTTGGTGAAAATGGCCATTTAAATCATTTTGTTTTGCTAGAAATGATTTAAATCAAATTGATAATCCCTAGAGTTTGTAAAATATTTTTAAACACAACAAGTTAGTGTTTTAAGGTCAAGTGTTTAATATTAAAACCATTTGCAAAAGGTTTCACCCCATAAACCAAATATTATACCAAAGTGATATTTTATGTTGTTGGAAATGCCTTTTTGCAAAGTAATAATTTTATAGGATTCATCAAATATATTTTTAAATCACAAAACTTGGTGTTTAGGGTCAGAGAGCTTAATTCAAATCATTTTCCAAAGATTTTACTCAAAAAGTATTTTTAACCCATAAACAATATTTTTATTTGACTAGAAATGCTCTTATTCAAAGATCTATTCTTTAACTTCACAAAATACATTTTTAAATCCATAAGTTGGTTTCTATGGTCAGTGGGTTCAACAAATCCATTTGCCAAAGATTTTACCATAAAAATATTTCTAGAATAATTTTTATATTCAAATTATGCCTATACAAGTTTCTGCAAATTCAACCCATTTTCCAGAAGCAAAACATTAAACAAAGTGCAAGGTTGGAAAGTACTTGTTTTGTTGATTCCATTGATCTAAAATTTTCAAAATTTGGACGTGTGGATTAAAAGTTATGAATTTTGCAAGTTTGCATATCTAATAGATCAAAATTTTCTGTTTTAAATCAACTCTGGACACGTGGCTCATTTCTACTAGACGATACCGCTTCGTCTAGATCAAGCTGCGCAGGCCGTAGGATTTAATTTAATCGCACGGCACAGATCGTCTGATACCGCTTTGTTAAGTTCTAATCTGAGCCACCCGATGAGGATCCAATGGCTACAGCGCGCCTGCCAGGAACTGGCGGCGCTGGCGGAGGCTAACGGCGGCGCGCGCTCGGATGGTGGCATTGATGATGAACCAGGAAGCGCATGATGAGGATGCTCACCAGACTCGCAGTGGCACGGTGGTGCTCCAGGTGGTCACCGTTGGGCAGGGGGCGCACATGAACGGAGTGGATTGCTCGCCGGAGCTTGCGGCGTCGGCGGGTTCGTGTAGTTGTCGTCGGAGGCAAGGTTTGAGGGCGCGCTAAGACAAACAGAGCATGGGTTTAGATGCATACGGTGCTGGGGATCACGGGAGCATCATCGAGAAGTATCGGGGCGGTCTGTGCTTACCAGGGAAGCTTGTCGGAGAGATGGCAGACACGGCGACGCTAAGGTGTCGAGGTTGTCGAGCCTCTGGGGCACACGCGGTTGTGGGGTTAGTGCTGGGACATGCAGGAGACGATGGGGGAGCACGCATGTGTGAACGGGGAGGCAAGGGGTGGTCGGACGACGATGGATTTCGCCGGAGAGGCTCGTCGGAGCAGATGGTTTGCAGCGGTGAATTGGGACAGCCTGGTGGCCGAGAGGAGGCGATGCTTGGGGGGAAAGAAAGAGGGGCGTAGGTGTTTATGTACGCATGGTTACTGGAGGGATTAACGTTGTCATTTAAACGAATTCATCACCGGAGTTAACGTTTGGGAATGGCAGCGAGGAGCTGGTCGCAGGGTGGAAACGAAGAACAGTCATGTGGGGTCCGTTCGTCAGCGAGGTAGGGAAAAGTTAGGTGGTTCGTTGTGGCATCCCGCAAAACCACTACTAGAAAATCGCGTTGTTTTTGTGCATTGCATCATCATGACCGCATGCGCATGTCATCATGCCACATTGCATTTGAGCATCGTCATCATCTTGCATTTGCTTGCATAAAACTATTTTCGGAAAAACCTATTTTTGTTTTCTAAACGCCCCGTCTTGTTTTCAAATTAAATCTCGGTTCTCCGGATTATTTTGTTTTGTCAGCTAACGGTTTGCAAAAGCCCTGTTTTTAATAAATAAAATATTTAATTATTTTTAAGGGGGCAGCCAACCGGGCCGATCCGACCCAGTCGGCCACCCCCAGAATAAAACGGTCCACCTAAACTAAACCTAATCCCTAATCTACCCAATCCTAGTCTACCCACCAACCCCAGCTCGCCACCTCACCGTCCCTCCACCTCACCCTCAGCCCTGCCACCTCATCAATCCCTCCCCACTTCCCCAACCGACCAGGCCCACCTGGGCGGGGCCCCCACCGCCACCTGGCCGACCCCACCCCACTCCCTCTCTCCTCCACGCCCTCTCCCTGTCCCCGTGGCCCCACCGGCCCTGCCCTCTCCCTAGGCCCACTGCTCCTGTACCCGACCCCACCCGCGCCTCGCTCCTCTCTCTCCCTCCCTCTCCCGAGCCCCGTCCCCGCCCCTTCTTCCTCACCTCCGGCGTCTGCCGCCACCGGCCGCCTCCCTTCAAGCTCCCGGCCGGCTGCTGTCCACCTCTTTCTCCGCCGCCGGCGCGCCCTGCTCGCCCTCCTTCCCTTCGGCTCCTCCCTCTTCTCCTCCCCGAGGTGGCCCTCCCGCCGTCCTGCGCGCACGCCGCCGCCGGCGAGCCGCCTCCGGCCAGCACCTCCGCCTCCACCGACCTTCGCACCCCCCTCCGACCTCTAACCGCGCGCCCCGCCGTCGACCTGGGCGACCCCGCCTCTGCCCGCCTCCCCGCCATCTCCAGCGCGCCGCAGGCCCCGCCGCCTCGCAAGCTCCGCCACCGCGACCCCCCTCCGACCTCCAACCGCGCGCCCCGCCGTCGACCTGGGCGGCCCCGCCTCTGCCCGCCTTCCCGCCATCTCCAGCGCCCCGCAGGCCCCGCCGCCTCGCAAGCTCCGCCACCGCGACCCCCTCCTGTGGCGCCCTCTGGCCGGCAGCAGCTCGCCGAGCCAGCGCCGCCGCCGCTCCCTGGAAGTCCCCGGCCGCCGCCCCTGCAGTGTTTTTTTCCGTCGTCCCGGCTCGGCTCCACGCGCGAAAGCAGTGGCGTCATCCTCCTGGACAACCCCGGCATACAAGATCGACGAACGGACAAGGGGCCTGCTGCACACTACCGCCAAGATCCCTGTTGCGTGGGCACGAACATGAGCACCTGAAGCCGTTCAAGTTCGTCCCCAATTTTGGAATCGTTGCCTCAAGCACTTCATCTCGGAAAAAACCCAAGGCCACCGACAAGAAACCGAAGACCCACGAACCTGTGGGTACTACACGGAACGTCGAGTCCCCCTTCACGGACACCAAGATCTTCGACCCTGGATCCATAGAACGTTCCGCCAAAGCCACGGACCCTCGGGATGACAAGTTCGCCACCCAAGTGCGACAAGACTTTCTTCACGGATTTCAAGACCCCGACATCGAAACGACTAGATCATCGTCATGGAACCCGAAGACCACATGTGCGACAAGTACTCCTTCCCGGATGCGATGCTCGAGAACACGGACGGTAAGAACACCGACGCAGAACGCCAAGTTCTTCATCCCGGACGCCAAGACCGACCTGATACGCGGGCCCGACAAGATCGACACCGACCAGGACGAATCTGATGCGCCCCTGACACCGAACCAAGTTCTTCTTCTCGGATGCGACAAGATCAACTTCCGTTGTCCGAGACCGGTCCCGTCGAACCCTGAACCCCGAGACCGACCCCGAACCCCGGAACCCAAGATCGCCGAACCCTAATGTGTGACCCTAAGCCCCTATTTTTATAATAATATATACTTGTTGCATTTTAAATTGTCATGCTTGCACACATATCGTGGTTTGGGGGCCTTATGCCGATTCACCATATAATTAAATATGGGGCCCATATGCGGGCAAATCTAGTCTTATATTGGCCTCATTTAAATTTGTGTAGCGAACCGGTAACTTATTTTTCCATGTTATTACAACATTTAAATTGCGGGGTAGTTAAACAACTTGAACCATTTAATTAATTGTCGGGACCCCGGTTCCACTTAATATGGCCTGATTGCATCGCATCTTTGCCATGCCATACATCACACATGCATCCTGCCTGATCTTTTGCCGTAGTATTAAATAGTGCATCCGGTGTTTATTTTAGTGTTTTGCTTCTTCGCGGATAAGGCCGTTGAGTTGATGTGAGCTTCGCCCCGATCTTCGGTTGAACCTTCAACAATGTTTTCAGGCGAGCATCTCCCCCTTTGTACCTATCTTACTTTTACAGTATTTATTCCCTCCTGTTGATCTATTGCTATCTGTATTGCGATGCTCTAGTTTTCGTACCCGTGATATCCCTTGCAGCCTTATATTGCCTTGGACACCTCCTATTACATGTTGTGTGGTAGATAGTTGGACCTGCGCGTCGTAGTCGCTTGCTCAAGTGCTGTTGCGTGTTGTCAAGTGCCACAGTTGTTGGAGTATTGCCGCATGTTCAATGTTGGAGATGATCATGGTTTTCATTGCCGTTCACTTTATTTACTGTTTAACAACTAAAATTGAAGTAGGTAAGCAGAGGAACAGGTGGGCAATAGATGTTATTTGGTTGTTAACCGTCCACTTGTGTCCCGTAGGACCCCGAGTACTTGATACCTGTTCCTTGAATATTCGCGCTATCCACATCCGGGAGGATTATGGGACCCCCCTGAGCCAGAGCTTGATTCATTCTTATTTCTTGGGGCCACAAACTAGTTTGAGGTTTTATTTACTATCCTGTACTTATGCCATGCTTTACTGCTTTATTTATGATTGTGCGGGGAGCACACTGTACTGTTTAGGATCGTGGCACGATTCCGCGGTATCGACAAGCCCAGCCACACTTTCGGGTTCCCAGTCGTTTACAGCCGTCCCCACAACCTTGAGTCCGTCTCGGAGCCGGCCGGCTTCGTTGCGGGTCTACTTTAAGGGGTGGCCCCCTGAAATATTTCTGAATCCTGTGATTGCTTTGTCGTGAAGGCCTCGTTGGGTTTTGATTTGGTTTTTCCGAGGTTGATCGAGTGTGTGTTGCTATTTGTGCACCCCTGCAGGGTAAAACTTTCTGAAAGCCGTGTCCGCGGTTATGGACGACTTGGAGAACAGTATCTCGATCATAGACAACTATAACTAAAGTAGTGCTATAAATTTGACTTTATAATGACTAGTAATCAGTTTTACTATAATGGAATGGCTAAATAAAACTGCCAACAATTGCTTGTTTGGGTTGCCGCTTGCGACCATTGTATCTGACTAGTAAGTATTGCAACTACAACAGAATGGCTAAATAAAAGTACCAACAACTGCTGGGTTTTGGGTTATCTCATGCTAATTGTATTTGACTAGTAAGTGTTGCAACTACAATGGAATGGTTAAATAAAACTGCCCACTGCTTATTATTTCAGGACGATTATCTACACCTGACTAGTAATTTCTGCAACGATAACTGAATAAATAAAACTGCCAACAGTGTGAGTTCCTCGGTTGACTTCCTCGTTTGGTCTCGAGGGGGAAACACCAGGAAGGGTTTGTTTGATGGTAGCATCAGGTTGGTTCCGAATAGGTCTTTCTTATCCCTCTCTGGTAGCCGACAGTTATATCGAGTCTCTATAGTTTGTTTAGTGCATGCTGCCGCTGCCGCTTCAGTCCACCATACCTATGTAGGCGAGGACCGCCGAATTCTAGCCTCGCCGTGTACTGGCCTCAGTACTGACCGCTCTCTCTTTTTCCTTTGCCCTTTGTCGGCACCCCTTTTGTTTAAGCAGGTTTTGAGATCGACGTCGTTAGCAGGGTTACCCTTCCGGCTTGGCCTGGGCAGGGTTATGGACGCCATTGGTTATTCTTCAGGGCTCTTAGCCCCATTTGCCTCTTGTCCGTAGTCGGACGCTCTATCATTTTCAAGGTGATTTGGATCTTTGTATATTATATCTGTATTCTTGACTCATCGAGTCGCTGCTGTATATATATCTGTTCTGTGGGTCCCATCGAGGACTGTTGTGTAATGTTATTACTTCGTTTTCCACCCGCACGAAAGTGCCTGGTGGGCACCTTTGAATCGTTTCTATGCGGGTTTGGCGGGAATCGTTGAAACTTGCATAGGGTCGATTCCGAGGGTGTTACATTCGTACTGTCAGCGACTGCGTGGGTTAGCTACTAAGTGAAAACGGTTCGTGACAGGGGGAGAAGATGGGCCGCGTGTTGGGCTGGACTAGGCCTATTAGTGGGTTGGGTTTGTTTCATTTTTTTATACAGAATGTTTTTCTTTTTCTATTTTGAATTTCTCTTTTGATTTCTATTCAAAAAATTCCAACTCCATTTAAATTTAAACCTTTGCCAAACTTTGTGTACATTTTAATTCTGTTTATTAACATATTCTAAAGTCCAAAATAGAATAATTTTTTTATTCTCTTAGGGTCTATTATTAATTAAAATAAAAAGACATTTTTTTATTTCAAATAAGATTTTAATTTGTTTTCAAACTCCATTTGAAATCTAGATTTTTACCAAAACTTTTCAGTAGGTTTTATATAAAAAAATAAAAACACTTTGAAATATAATTTAAAATACTTTAATGTTCATTTAAATTGGGAAATGTCTTTACTTAAATAAAATGGATATTATAAATCCTTAAGATTTTATTTAAATAAGCCTTTACTCTTTTTATCAAACAAAAATATTTTATTTTATTTGCTTGGCCAAATTTTAATTTGGCTCTTAAAATAGTCCTTGTTTTAAAATCCATATCTTTTTATTTAAAGATCCAAAAATGGTGATTCCAACTTTTACAACTTTATTTATTATTGGTTTATCTTTTTAAATACCTTTAGGATTCTATTTGATCAAAATAGGTTTTGATGTCTCCATTTGGAATTCAAAAAGTTTCTTTTCACCCTGAATTTCAACAATTGTTTATTTTGTTTATTTATTTTTCACATTTCAAAATTTGGAAAATTTTGGGATGTGACAGGCTACCACCCTTAAAAGAAATATCGTCCCGTGATTTGGGAAGGCTAGGGGTTACAAGTTGGCTTGAAGACAATTAGGGTACTACCACCCTTAAAAGAATGTCTTATAGGGTTACATTGATGGTTCACTTGACTATGGGTCCAATACTTGATATCCAAACAAGGAATCCTTATTTGACTCAACTGAGTTAACTAATTCCTGACATCCACTTCTTCTATTTCTTCAAGGTTCCCATCCATGTCAATGTGGTTCACATGCCCTTCCTGGGTCACATTGGAGTCATTTCCTCTGGAGTTTCTAGCATCTTTTTCTTTTTCTTCTCAGGACAGTCTGATGCATAGTGTCCAAGTTCCTTACAATTATAGCACTGCAACTGGCTATTGTCTTTCTTCCTGGAATTGTCATGTTGGTTCTGACCAAGGTCATCTCCATTGTCAGTATCATTTCCATTATTATCACTTCCATTGTTGTTGTGGTGATGCTGATGTGGTCCAGAATCTTCATTGCTCCTTTTGAGTGAACGTTTCTTTTGTGATGATCCTGAGTGATACTTGAGGTTATGCTTCCTCTTTCTTTTCTCAACTTGGTTCATCTTGTTTTCCAAGATGGTGGCTTTGTCACAAAGTGATTGATAAGTTGGGACATAGGCAACAGATAGCTGCAAGTTCAACTCATCATTAAGTCCTTCGAGGAATTTCTCCTTCCTCTTAGCATCTGTATCAACTTCATCCGGTGCATAGCGTGCCAGATTGTTGAATTCTTCAACGTACTCAGCCACACTGAGGTGACGCTGTTTCAGATTGTGAAACTCCTTTTTCTTCAAGTTCATCACTCCAGATGAGATGTGAGCTGTACGGAAACCATCCTCAAAAATATCCCAAGTCACATCCTCAAGGGGAGTGGTGATCTGAAAGTTGTCCCACCATGTGGCTGCTGGTCCTTCAAGCAGAAATGCTGCAAACCTAAATTTTTCCTCATCGGTGCAGCCAACAGTCACCAAGTCTTTATTCACCGAACGTAACCAGTCATTGGCTACCATTGGATCAGTTGTTCCAGAGAACCTTGCAGGCCTTAGCTTCAGAAACCTGGTGAGCATGTCATGTGCTCGAGGATTATTTTGATTTTTGTTGTTGTTATTGTTATTGTTGTTCTGATTCTGACTTTGCACAAGCTGCGTCATCATCTGCATCAGTTGAGCTTGACCTGTCATCAACTATTGCATCTCGGGAGTGACGTTATTGTTGTTGTTTTGGTTGGGGTTGGCACGACGGGGAGGCATCTGTTGGTTTGATAGGGATAAGTAATGATGGGTAGGTCTAAAGAAGTTCTAACACACCACCCAAAACAATCAAGTTCAATCGAACAATCAAGCAATCAACAAGCAACTATTCACTTAACAACTTATGAGCTTAACTCATGAGTTGAAGGAAACAACAAGTTTTCTTGAAATAATTAACTTAGTATAGTCATCCCTCATAGGTCAATATGATCCATATACTAACATGATATCAATGTTTTTGGTAGGCAATCTAATGTCTCTTGGTTCTCACTTGTAGTCCTTAGTGATGTCTAAGTTGAAGTTCTTGGTGAAACTAAAGTTGAAGTCATTGGTCATGGTAGAGGCTTTGATACCATATGTAGAGGTCCCAACCTTTAATAAGGTAGAGATCCCTATGTTTACAATGCTAGTCCCTGGATCAATAGCTAGCATCCACAGTTAATATGTAATATCAAGAAACAAAGGTCATAGTACAACTTTATAACCAGGAATAAAATAATTTATTACATCTTACATAGCTCATTTGGCTATCTCATTACAATGCAGCAGAAATAACTATAGCATGGAGTTCTTCATCTTCAAACTGCCACAGGCAATCATGTTGGTTGTAGACTTGTAATCCTATTCAACACACTTCACTAACATCAAACAGACCTGCAACATAATAAGTTGCAGCCACAAGGGTCAATACATTTTAATTGTATTGGCAAGTTTCACTACTATGTAGAAATAAGTGGACCTATCATTACATGCATATTTGGCTAAGTAGGGTTTAGGCTCATTTGCAGAAAGCAATATAGTTTTGTCCTGTCTTCTCAAAATAGTTTGGATCTTTTGAAAATCTTTTTTAACTCCTTGGAAAACTCCAAGTGCTTCTAATCCCTTGTTGTCACCATCAGGTTTTACTTTGAGAAATTGGAATGTCGAGATCTTCCATAGCTTCAGGCCTTAGTTGCTCAGAGTTGTCCGTAACCGGGGACACGGCTAAGTACTTAGAATTTGATCTTCTGCAGAAGTTGTACACTTTACCCACATGACACAATCTCGTCTTGACACAATCTTTATTTGATTCCTTGTTGTTTAGGGTGAATGTTTGAGTTTGGGCAAAATTTACAAAACAAATATGGTTTTCTAACCATTTTCAAATCTATATCCAACCATGTGCTAAGGCACTGTTATTTTTAAAAAGCTTTAAAGGACCATGATAGTCCAACAAGATAGTATGATTCTATACTCAAAATTATACAAGTTTCACTTTACAAAAATCCAGAAAAGATTTGAATTCAATTGCTTTTGAAATTGATTGAATTTGATTCCTGAAATTCATTATAGAAAAAGAAAAGGAATTAAGAAAACCAAGGCCTGGCGCCACCAATCTAGCCCAGCAACAGACGCATCCCAGCAAGCCCACCCGGTAATTTTCCCTCCTTCTCTCACGCGGCACAGACCCACCCCGCAGTCACTGATCAGTGGACCCTCTCCACGTCAGCTCCTTCTTCCCCAAATTCCGCGCGCAGACGCCGTCGCCGCCCGTTTCTTCCCCCTTCACCGTCGTGATTTTAATCCACTTAATTCGCGATGAATGCGTGCGTGATCTCCGCCCCTGCTCCAGCTATAAGATCCCCTCCCCTCTCCGCTCATTTCCCCTCGCTCAGCACAGTCACCACGCCACCAGGTTGCCGGTAATTCGAGTTGCATCACCGCCGTACCGAGAGACTCCGACGAGCCATGACGGTGAGTACTGAGCGCCCCTTGCCTTCTAGTCTACGAGAGTTGCTTCGCAATCATCTCGCACATCTTCTCATGCTTTCATTTCATCCTGAATCGCCCTAGGTCATCGCCCTCGTCAACATCTGGAAACGACCGAAGCTTGACTCAACTCCGACGAGCCATTCCGGTGAGCCCTGTGTTCCCCTCTGCCTCTGGTTCATGCAATCATGTTCGCCAGTGCCTCGCGCATCCGTTAACGTTCTCCGTTTGAATCCTTGTGCCCCAGGACGTCGTCGTCGACTTCGACAGTGAGCACCCCATGCTCAGACGAACTCCGACGAGCTCCCGCTGCTGTGTCCGAGCGCTCTGACCTTGTCCGTTTGCAAGTTGAGCATCTCCACGTTCTCGCGATCTCGGTAAGCACTAGCCCGACCCCCTGATCCTCTGGTTTCGCCGGAACATCGCCGGCAGACGCGCAGCCGCAGCGGCAACCATTCGCGCCGCCACTCTTTGGTCAAAGCAGCACACGCCGTTAGATCTGTATCGAAGGGTTTAGATTAGATCTGGAGCGAACCGTTTTCTTTAGATCTGGCGCGTTGGATCTAACTTGATCCGACGGCGCGGAAGCGTGATCCTGAGTGAGGCGGTATTGTCAAATCAGGAAGCGCCGCGTGGCTAAGATTTAAATTTAAAAATCTGGATTTAGATCTATTAGATGTCAGACTTGTTTAATTCATAACTTTTGATCCCCACGTCCAAATTTGACAAATTGTATATCATTGGAATCAGGAGAGAAAATCCTTTCTGTTTATGCATTGTGTTTAATGTTTTGCCTCTGTTAAAATGATTGTTTTTGCAGAAACATTTGTAGGCATATTTTGTGTATAGTAATTATTTGAAAAATGTTTAATTGTTCAAATAAAGTTTATTTGGAAAGTTTTATACTTGTTTATGTTTCAGTACTGTGCACTTGTCTTGTTTGGTGTAGAAAATCATCACATGACATTTTGCATACATTCATGTATTTTTGCTTGTATATATTGTGTATGTGATTTTGTGCCATCATTTTATGTGTAGATTTTGGTGAAAGTAGTGATTGTGATTATGGAGATTGTTGCTACTCCCCAAACTACCAATTCAAGTGGTGCTTCATGATTTATTCCTATGTTTTTCAACTATGCACTAGAAATATTTTGCTAGACTTGCATGAATATTTTGGTCTATATGCTATGCTTGGGAAATCCTAGTAGTTGTAGAATTGCTAGAAATTTCTAAGTTAAGATACTTATCTATGCCATGATTAGCCTAGCTAGTAGCAACCAAGGGTGGTTATATATTCATGCTATGAGAAAATATTTCTAACTCTATGGACTTATGTTTTTTCTTAATAAAACAACTAAGTGAATGAAACACCTGGGTGGAATGGAAGGATTGGTTTACGTTGAGTGGTTACACAAGGCCCATTTCTATGGTTTACCTTGTGTATCTCACTTGTGGAAAGCCACCCAGGAACAAAGGGATTTGAGATTCCATATGTTAAGAAGCTTCTAGTGCAGCCACTTGGCAATATGGGCTCTGCTTGGATCACATAGGTTGCAATAACTTAGCCATTTGGAAAGTTGGTGATAGTGGGATGATAGGTTGGAACACGTCCATTTGGTCTAAGGGAAGGCTTCTGAAAGGTCCTGTCTTGGTGAAAATCAAGTCTTGCGGGGAAAGTGCACAACCTCTGCAGATGGAAGAATGTAAGTACTTATCCATGTCCCTGGTATTGGACAACTTGAGCATCAAGACATGGAAGCTATCAAGAATCTCCTCATCCCAATTTCTAAGTTAAAACTTGTGGCTGAACAAGGGTGAAGGTTCACCAATTTCTATTGGTGTTTCCTTGGGAAAGTTTTGTCAAAGAAAAACTTAGTGTTTTCAACTAATAGGAAAAACCTATTTTGAGCAAAGCAAGCCTAAGCTACACTTAGCCAAAAGGCATATAGTATCTAGTCTACCAATATTCTACTAAGGTATCACTTGCCAATACTATTCCAATGTATTGACCCACTATGGCTGTAACTTGTGATGTTGCAGGTTATTCTGATGATGATTAGGGGTTATGAGTCTACAGTCAACATGCTTGCCTGTGGCACATGAAGATGGAGACTTATTTATCTTATTACATATTTAAACTCTTGTACTAGGCCTGTGGCCATGGAGTTTGTAAAAGACTATGTTTGTCTCTGGAATGACTTGTAATAATGACCTTTGTTTCTGTGTACTTCATCTTAAACTGTGGATGCTAGCATTGATCCAGGGACTAGCATTGCAATCACAGGGATCCTTACCTTTATAAATGGAGGGATCTTACAGATGGTATCAGAGCACTGTGTTGCCTGTAGGATTATGACCCTAGGATTGGAAACCACTAAGGAAAAAAATTTAACAACTTCCACACTTGTCTTTTCTTCTCGTAAACTTTTCTAATCTTCTTTCTCATCTCTATTTGTAGATGAAATCCATCAATGAAGCCGTGAGGAAGGGACCACTCATGACTATGACTTTGGAATGTGAGACATAATTCCCCAAGGCTCTCAAGGACCTCATGGTTGCCATGGGAATACATGGTGCAGCTGTGTACAAAGGTTTTCCTGTGATGGATGAAGGAGGTTAATACTGGTGGGTACAACTTCACTTGTATAAAAACAAGGAAGACAACCACAAAGAATCAGGATTCTGCATGGTCACCAATTCAGTGATGCACACCACATTATTTGATTCAGCAAGGGATGCAGCTTGGAAGGCCATCAAGGAACTTGGTGATAGAATCAAGTGTAGAATTCTCAACACCTAGAATGACTTTAAGGAAGAAAAGAAGCATACCCAAGAGTTAGAGGCTACCAACCAAAGTTTAAGGAAGGACATCATAGACTTAGCAATGGAGTCATGTGATCTAGATAGACAGATTGCCTCTAGGGATGCCCTGTTAGCTAACTTGTCAAGTGAGATGGGATTGTAACGTACTTCGTTAGTTGGACCACCACACTTATCATTTTATTTTCCCAAATGTTGTTTAAAATAATTTGAACCTTGGATGCTTGTAATGGTTTTATGTATGCCATGACTTGAATGTTTTGATTTCCAAAGATATGCATGTGATGCCTTGTCTTGTGATTTATCTCTATGTATGTTGATTCTAACTTTTTCTATCTTATAAATAGATGCCTAATGTTACTATCAGCACGGCTGAAGAGTTCAAGGGAACTCGTTTTGGCACTCGCATTATTGAGCTCACTAGTTTGCTCAATCTCCCACTTCCTACCATCATGATGCTTCCCCTCACCAAGTTTGAGAGGAAAGACCTTTGGGGCTTCAAGTTTAATCAGCCAGGACGCCAGACTGAGCCTACCACGGAGGCAATCATCTTCAAGCTCATGCATGATGACAAGGAGAGAGTCCTAGAGGTAGTCATGCAGTATTTGCTTGGATGTTTGCTAGGGAGACACTCTCGAGAGATTAGAGGTACTCACTTCCACGCCTTCGGTAGACGTGATGAGGATGGTGAGGCCATTGACTTCGAGGATGCTTCGAGAGAGACGGCAGAGCCGATTCGTCTATACCTCCAGGACTTAGAGGTTCTTCTTAGGCACCTAGATACTGATAGGACCAACGTCATGCTTAGCAATGACGAACTCCAGGTGCAACTTTGTGAGAAGGACAAGCTCTTCGCGGAGCAAGATGAGATAGTCAAAGAAATGGAGGCCAAGTTTGAGAGTTAGGATAGAAAGTTCAAGAGTCAAGAGAAGAGAGTCCAAGATAGGAACAAAAGGATTCGAGACATGACTGCAGAACTAGAGGCCAAGGACTTCGAGATCGAGCATCAGCAAGGTGTGATTGAGAGGCTTCGTGCACAGAAGAGGGCCCTCAAAGCCAAAATAGAGACCTTGACCACCAATGTCGAGGAATACAAGACCGCTATGGAGAATGCAGGTCTTACACTTGTTGATGAGGAGGTTGATGCAGAGGAGTAGTGATGACTACTCATTTACCTTTTATTTTACCATGCTTTTGATTATTGAGTCACAATGAGCATCCAACCTGTGAATGGCTTGCTATTGGTGTGTTTACTTTTCAAACTTGTTATCTTTGCTGTTGAACTTCTACTACTGTGATGCATGTTTGGTGATTGTTTATGTGATGTATTGTGCATGATAGCATCTATGGGTATCTCATTCTTATCTCTATTGAACCACCACAGATGCCTCCCCAACGTGCCAATCCCAACCCCAACAACAACAATATCACCCCTGAGATGCAGCAAATGATGACAGCTCAGACACAGCTGATGCAGATGATGACCACGTTCATACAGAATCAGAACAATAACAACAACAACAACAATAATAATAATAATAACAACAACAACAACAATCAGAATAACCCACCGGGTTTTGACATGCTTACCAGATTCTTAAGACTGAGGCCAGCAAAGTTCTCAGGAACTACTAATCCTATGGTGGCCAATGATTGGCTACGCTCTGTGAACAAGGACTTGGTAACTGTTAGTTGTACTAATGAAGAAAAGGTCAGATTTGCAGCACACTTGTTGGAAGGACCAGCAGCCACTTGGTGGGATAACTTCCAGATCACCACTCCTATTGAGGATGTGACATGGGCTATATTTTAAGATGGTTTCCGTATTGCTCACATCTCATCCGGAGTGATGAGTTTGAAGAAGAAAGAGTTCCATAACTTGAAGCAGCGCCACCGCAGCGTGGATGAGTATATTGAAGAGTTCAACAATCTAGCGCGTTATGCACCGGATGAGGTTGACATTGATGCTAAGAGGAAGTAGAAGTTCCTCGAAGGATTGAACGATGAACTGAACCTGTAGCTATCTGTGGCCTATGTTCCCACTTATCAGTCCCTTTGTGACAAGGCTACTATTTTGGAGAGCAAGATGAAACAGGTTGAAAGTAGGAAGAGGAAGCACTCTGAAAAGCACAGCTCAGGATCGTCTCACAAGCGTTCCCATTATGATGACAGTGGGAATTCTGGATCCCACAAGCATAGAAAGTACAACAAGCACCACAACCACAACCGTCATCACGACAACAAGCACCACCGTAGTCATGACAGTGACAAGTACAAGAATCACAAGAGTGGATATAAGAGCCACCACAATGGAAGTGGAAGTGGTAGTGGAAGCCGGCCTATCTAGAAGGATCTTAGTCAGGTTGAATGTTTCAAGTGCAAGAAGATGGGGCATTATGCAAATGAATGCCCAGAAAAGAAAGTTGAAGGACCCAACAAGCCCAACCCTTTTCAAAAGGGACAGGTGAACCACATCAATGTGGAGGAGATCTATGAGGAACCTGATGCTGTTGCTGGTAAGTTCAAACTCAATTCTGTTCCAGCATTTGTTCTCTTTGATACTAGTTCATCTCATTCATTCATATCAAGAGCATTTGTTGAAAGAAATGAACTACCGATAGAAACTATTGGGTGTCCTATAAAAGTAAGTTCTCCTGGCGGAGAAATGATAGTGAATTCAGGATGTCATGATCTAGTCATAGAGTTTGGGAAGTATAAGTTTCCTGTTAACCTGATAATCCTAAACTCCCAAGGATTGGATGTTATTTTGGGAATGGACTGGATGACTAAGCACAAGGGAGTGATAAATTGTTCCAACCATACTGTCTCACTCACAAATCCAAAAAACAAAAGGATCAGATTTAAGACCAACTTTGAATCGAAAAGGAGTAAGCTAAGTTCTCTTAAGGGGGTTAGCATAGGCAGTGTGCCTATTGTGAGTGAATATCCTGATGTGTTTCTGGGAGAATTGCTGGGAATGCCACCAGATAGAGATGTGGAATTTCTTATTGACTTGTTACCAGGATCAGGACCAATATCAAAGAGACCATAGAAGATATCAGTTTATGAATTGAAAGAACTCAAGAAACTACTTGGAGAATAGTTGCAGAAATGATTTATTCAACCAAGTTCTTCATCTTGGGGAGCACCAGTGTTGTTCGTGGAAAAGAAAGATAGAAGTCAAAGGTTATGCATAGATTACCGTTCACTCAATGAGGTGACTATCAAGAACAAGTATCCTTTGCCAAGAATCAATGACTTGTTTGATTAGTTAGAAGGAGCTTGTGTGTTCTCAAATATTGATCTCCGATCAGGTTATTTCCAGCTCAAGATAAGGGAACAAGACATACCTAAGACAACTTTCACCACAAGGTATGGATTGTATGAGTATACCGTGATGCCATTTGGATTGACCAATGCACCAGCATACTTCATGAATATGATGAACAAAGTGTTCATGGAGTTCCTTGATAAGTTTGTTGTTGTTTTCATCGATGACATTTTGATCTACTCCAAGAGCAAAGAAGAGCATGAAGGACATTTGCGTTTGATACTTGAGAAGCTTAGAGAGCATAAGCTATATGCCAAGTTCAGCAAGTGTGAGTTTTGGTTGAATGAAGTTGGATTTCTTGGACACGTCGTGTCAGGAGATGATGTAGCAGTTGATCCTGCTAAAGTTTCAGCTGTAACTGAATGGGAATCTCCTAAGTCAGTGAAAGAAGTTCGTAGTTTCCTTAGCTTGGCAGGATACTATAGAAGGTTCATTGAGAATTTCTCCAGGATAGCTAAGCCAATGACAGAATTGCTAAAGAAAGACAAGAAATTTGCTTGGTCGGAAAGATGTGAACTCAGTTTCCAAGAGTTGAAGAGGCTAGTGTCAGCACCAGTCTTATGTTTGCCAGATTTGGAGAAATATTTCCAAGTGTATTATGATGCATATCATCATGTATTAGGTGCATTACTTATGCAAGAAGGGAAAGTTGTGGCTTATGCCTCGAGACAACTCAAAACTCATGAAGTAAATTACCCTACTCATGATTTAGAGTTAGCCTCTATGGTCCATGCACTCAAAACATGGAGACACTATCTTTTGGGAAAGCGATGTGAAGTGTTCACAGATCAAAAAAGTTTGAAATATATCTTCACCCAAAAAGAAATTAACATGAGACAAAGAAGATGGCTAGAAATCATCAAGGACTATGACTTGAGTTTGCAATACCACCCCGGTAAAGCAAATGTTGTAGCGGATGCTCTAAGCCATAAGGTTTTTGTGAATGGCCTTACTAAGGGAGAATTGCCAGATGATCTGTGTGCCCAATTTAGAGATCTCAGATTGGAGATTCTGCCTGAAGGACATCTCATGTCATTGGATGTTCAACCCACTTTGTTGGACAAAATCAAAGAAGACCAAAAGACAGATAAGGAAATTGAAGAGATTAAGGAAAAGATTGGCAAGGGAAAAGCCAAAGGATTCCATGAAGATGAACAGGGAACTTTATGGTATGGGAAACGTATCTGTGTTCCACAAGACCCGGAGCTTCGAAAACTGATTTTACAAGAAGCCCACAACTCACCATATTCCATTCATCCGGGTAACACCAAAATGTACATGGATATGAAAGAAATATTTTGGTGGAATAATCTCAAGAAGGACATTGCCGAAAATATTGCTTTGTGTGATGTATGTAGTAGAGTGAAAGCGGAACATCAGAAACCAGCAGGATTCCTGCAACCACTACCTATTCCTGATTGGAAGTGGGATAAGATTGGTATGGATTTCATCACCGGATTGCCAAGGACCAGGTCAGGATATGATTCCATTTGGGTAGTAGTGGACCGCCTAACTAAAGTGGCTCATTTCATACCCGTGAAGACAACCTATACAAGTGCTAAGTTAGCCAAGATCTATATGAGTAGGTTTGTATGTATACATGGAGTACCCAAGAGTATTGTGTTTGATAGGGGAACTCAATTCACTTCTCATTTTTGGAGGCAACTACATGAGTCATTGGGAACGAGGTTGGAATTTAGCACTGCTTTTCATCCTCAGACTAATGGAAAAACAGAAAGGACCAACCAGATTCTTGAAGATATGTTGAGGGCATGTGCCCTAGACTATGGAGCCAGTTGGGATGAAAGTCTGCCTTACGCAAAATTCTCTTACAATAACAGCTATCAAGCTAGTATTGAGATGGCACCATTTGAGTTTCTCTATGGGAGAAAGTGTACCACCCCATTCCTATGGAATGGCGTGGGAGAAAGAAGTTTGTTCGGGCCAGAACTAATCAAATAGGCCGAAGAGAAATTCAAACTAGTTAAGGACAGATTGAAGATAGCACAGTCCCGACAGAAGAGTTACACAGATCCTAAGCGTAGAGAAGTCACCTATGAAGTGGGTGATAGAGCTTATCTTAGAGTGTCACCACTTCGTGGAGTGAAGAGGTTTGGTGTCAAAGGTAAATTGGCCCCAAGATATGTTGGACCATTCAGGATTCTGAGTCGTAAAGGAGAAGTAGCTTATGAGATTGAATTGCCAGAATCACTATCTGTTGTTCATAATGTGTTTCATGTGAGTCAGCTTAAGAAATGCCATCTAGAAATGGAAGAGACTTCTTTGAAGGATACTATACCTTTGGAGGAGGTTCAATTGGAAAGTGATCTCACTTAAAAGGAGAAACCTATCAAAATTCCTGAGACTGCAGAAAGAGTTACTCGGACTAAGACTATCAAATTCTGCAAAGTTCAAAGGAACCATCATTCCGAAGAAGAAGCAACATGGGAAAGATAAGATGATCTTCGGAAAGACCACACTCACCTATTTGCTAGCCAACCCGAATCTTGAGGGCGAGATTCACCTTAAGGGGGTTAGATTTGTAACATCCCTAAAATCATGTTTTCAAGTTTAGCATATCATCCATGCATTCATTCTCATTTAGGACTCAAATTCAAACTCATTTTGAAGAAAACAGAAACTTGGAGTGCTATGATTTTATGTGAGCAGCTATTAATCAAATTCCACTCTCAATTGAGGGTGTAAATGTTTTAAACCAAACTTTGTTTGATTCCTTGTTGTTTAGGGTGAATGTTAGAGTTTGGGCAGAATTTACAAAACAAATATGGTTTTAAAACCATTTTCAAATCTATATCCAACCATGTGCTAAGGCACTGTTATTTTTAAAAATCTTCAAAGGAACATGCTAGTCCAACAAGACAGTATGATTCTATACTCAAAATTATACAAGTTTCACTTTAAAAAATCCAGAAAAGATTTGAATTCAATTGCTTTTGAAATTGATTGAATTTGATTCCTGAAATTCATTATAGAAAAAGAAAAGGAATTAAGAAAACCAATTGGGCTTGGCGCCACCAATCTAGCCCAGCAACAGACGCAGCCCAGCAAGCCCACCCGGGAATTTTCCCTCCTTCTCTCACACGGCACAGACCCACCCCGCAGTCACTGATCAGTGGACCCTCTCCACGTCAGCTCCTTCCCCAAATTCCGCGCGCAGACGCCATCGCCGCCCGTTTCTTCCCCCTTCACTGCCGTGATTTTAATCCACTTAATTGGCGATGAATGCTTGCGTGATCTCTGCCCCTGCTCCGTCTATAAGATCCCTCCCCTCTCCGCTCATTTCCCCTCGCTCAGTACAGTCACCACGCCACCAGGCTAACGGTAATTCGAGTTGCATCACCGCCGTACCGAGAGACTCCGACGAGCCATCACGGTGAGTACTGAGCGCCCCTTGCCTTCTAGTCTACGTGAGTTGCTTCGCAATCATCTCGCACATCTTCTCATGCTTTCATTTCATCCTGAATCGCCCTAGGTCGTCGCCCTCGTCAACATCTGGAAACGGCCGAAGCTTGACCCAACTCCGACGAGCCATTCCGGTGAGCCATGTGTTCCCCTCTGCCTCTGGTTCACGCAATCATGTTCTCCAGTGCCTCGTGCATCCGTTAACATTCTCTGTTTGAATCCTTGTGCCCCAGGACGTCGTCTTTGACTTCGACGGTGAGCACCCCACGCTCAGACGAACTCCGACGAGCTCCTGCTGTCGTGTCCGAGCGCTCCGACCCTGTCTGCTGCAAGTTGAACATCTCCAAGTTCTCGCGATCTCGGTAAGCACTAGCCCGACCCCCTGCCCCTCTAGTTTCGTCGGAACATCGCCGGCAGACGCGCAGCCGCCGCGGCAACCATTCGCACCGCCACTCTTTGGTCAAAGCAGCACACGCCGTTAGATCTGTATCGAAGGGTTTAGATTAGATTTGGAGCGAACCGTTTTCTTTAGATCTGGCACGTTGGATCTAAATTGATCCGGTGGCGCGGAAGCGTGATCCTGAGTGAAGCGGTATTGTCCAATCAGGAAGCGCCGCGTGGCTATTAGATGTCAAACTTGTTTAATTCATAACTTTTGATCCCCACGTCCAAATTTGACAAATTTTATATCATTGGAATCAGGAGAGAAAATCATTTCTGTTTATGCAATGTGTTTAATGTTTTGCCTCTGTTAAAATGATTGTTTTTGCAGAAACATTTGTAGGCATATTTTTTGTATAGTAATTATTTGAAAAATGTTTAATTGTTCAAATAAAGTTTATTTGGCAAGTTTTATACTTGTTTATGTTTCAGTACTGTGCACTTGTCTTGTTTGGTGTAGAAAATCATCACATGGCATTTTGCATACATTCATGTATTTTTGCTTGTATATATTGTGTATGTGATTTTGTGCCATCATTTTATGTGTAGATTTTGGTGCAAGTAGTGATTGTGATTGTGGAGATTGTTGCTACTCCCCAAACTACCAAGGCAAGTAGTGCTTCATGATTTATTCCTATGTTTTTCAACTATGCACTAGAAATATTTTGCTAGACTTGAATGAATATTTTGGTCTATATGCTATGCTTGGGAAATCCTAGTAGTTGTAGAATTGCTATAAATTTCTAAGTTAAGATACTTATCTATGCCATGCTTAGCCTAGCTAGTAGCAACCAAGGGTGGTTATATATTCATGCTATGAGAAAATATTTCTAAGTCTATGGACTTATGTTTTTGCTAAATAAAACAACTAAGTGACTGAAACACCTGGGTGGAATGGAAGGATTGGTTTATGTTGAGTGGTTACATAAGGCCCATTTCTATGGTTTACCTTGTGTATCTCACTTGAGGAAAGCCACCCAGGAACAAAGAGATTTGAGATGCCATATGTTAAGAAGCTTCTAGTGCAGCCACTTGGCAATATGGGCTCTGCCTGGATCACATAGGTTGCAATAACTTAGCAATTTGGACAGTTGGTGGTAGTGGGATGATAGGTTGGAACGCGTCCATTTGGTCTAAGGGAAGGCTTCTGAAAGGTCCTGTCTTGGTGAAAATCAAGTCTTGTGGGGAAAGTGCACAACCTCTGCAGATGGAAGAATCTAAGTACTTAGCCATGTCCCTGGGATTGGACAACTTGAGCATCAAGACATGGAAGCTATCAAGAATCTCCTCATCCCAATTTCTAAGTTAAAACTTGTGGCTGAACAAGGGTGAAGGTTCACCAATTTCTACTGGTGTTTCCTTGGGAAAGTTTTGTCAAAGAAAAACTTAGTGTTTTCAACTAATAGGAAAAACCTATTTTGAGCAAAGCAAGCCTAAGCTACACTTAGCCAAAAGGCATATAGTATCTAGTCTACCAATATTCTACTAAGGTATCACTTGCCAATACTATTCCAATGTATTGACCCACTATGGCTGTAACTTGTGATGTTGCAGGTTATTATGATGATGATTAGGGGTTATGAGTCTACACTCAACATGCTTGCCTGTGGCACATGAAGATGAAGACTTATTTATCTTATTACATATTTAAACTCTTGTACTAGTCCTGTGGCCATGGAGTTTGTAAAAGACTATGTTTGTCTCTGGAATGACTTGTAATAATGACCTCTGTTTCTGTGTACTTCATCTTAAACTGTGGATGCTAGCATTGATCCAGGGACTAGCATTGCAATCACAGGGATCCTTACCTTTATAAAGGGAGGGACCTTACATATGGTATCAGAGCACTGTGTTGCCTGTGGGATTATGACCCTAGGATTGGAAACCACTAAGGAAAAAAATTTAACAACTTCCACACTTGTCTTTTCTTCTCGTAAACTTTTCTAATCTTCTTTCTCATCTCTATTTGTAGATGAAATCCATCAATGAAGCCGTGAGGAAGGGACCACTCATGACTATGACTTTGGAATGTGAGACATAATTCCCCAAGGCTCTCAAGGACCTTATGGTTGCCATGGGAATGCATGGTGCAGCTGTGTACAAAGGATTTCCTGTGATGGATGAAGGAGTTGAATACTTGTGGGTGGAACTTCACTTGTATAAAAACAAGGAATACAACCACAAAGAATCAGGATTCTGCATGGTCACCAATTCAGTGATGCAGACCACATTCTTTGATTCAGCAAGGGATGCAGCTTGGAAGGCCATCATGGAACTTGGTGATAGAATCAAGTGTAGAATGCTCAACACCCAGAATCGCCTTAAGGAAGAAAAGAAGCATACCCAAGAGTTTGAGGCTACCAACCAAAGTTTAAGGAAGGACATCATAGACTTAGCAATGGAGTCATGTGATCTAGATAGACAGATTGCCTCCCTGTTAGCCAACTTTGCAAGTGAGATGGGATTGTAACGTACTTCGTTAGTTGGACCACCACACTTATCATTTTATTTTCCCAAATGTTGTTTAAAATAAGTTGAACCTTGGATGCTTGTAGCTAGTCTACCAATATTCTACTAAGGTATCACTTGCCAATACTATTCCAATGTATTGACCCACTGTGGCTGTAACTTGTGATGTTGCAGGTTATTCTGATGATGATTAGGGGTTATGAGTCTACACTCAACATGCTTGCCTGTGGCACATGAAGATGAAGGCTTATTTATCTTATTACATATTTAAACTCTTGTACTAGGCCTGTGGCCATGGAGTTTGTAAAAGACTATGTTTGTATCTGGAATGACTTGTAATAATGACCTTTGTTTCTGTGTACTTCATCTTAAACTATGGATGCTAGCATTGATCTAGGGACTAGCATTGCCATCACAGGGATCCTTACCTTTATAAAGGGAGGGATCTTACATAAGCATACTACAACTACAATGTTTCCACTAAGGAAGATATAAGGATATCCTAATAGGATATAGCATAGCATAGAAATATAGTAGTCCTATCATGCATGTTACAAAAATCCACTAAGTGTAATGAAAATAGTAGGACATGGATGATAGTGTCACTTGCCTTTTTAGTAGAGAATATTGGTTCACTTCTTGATTTTGCAAATATCACACTCTTCTAACTTCACTACAATTCAATCAAGCAAACACATATTCAACTAGCATTCAAACAATTTACCACATAAAATAATAAAAACAAGGCAATGCATGCAAGCATGCAAAAAGATTGTTTTATTTGGAAAAGTGGTTTCTAGTAGTCTCTAAACATTTTAAAGCTCATATTGGTCATTTACAAAAGTGGTAAAACCATTTAACGTCAAGTTGGTGTAAATGGCCATTTAAATCATTTTGTTTTGCTATAAATGATTTAAATCAAATTGATAATCCCTAGAGTTTGTAAAATATTTTTAAACACAACATGTTAGTGTTTTAAGGTCAAGTGTTTAATATTAAAACCATTTGCAAAAGGTTTCACCCCATAAACCAAATATTATACCAAAATGACATTTTATGTTGTTGGAAATGCCTTTTTGCAAAGTAATAATTTTATAGGGTTCATCAAATATATTTTTAAATCTCAAAACTTGGTGTTTAGGGTCATAGAGCTTAATTCAAATCATTTTCCAAAGATTTTACTCAAAAAGTATTTTTAACCCATAAACAATATTTTTATTTGACTAGAAATGCTCTTATTCAAAGATCTATTCTTTAACTTCACAAAATACATTTTTAAATCCATAATTTGTTTTATATGGTCAGTAAACAATCCATTTGCCAAAGATTTTACCATAAAAATATTTCTAGAATAATTTTTATATTCAAATTATGCCTACACAAGTTTATGCAAATTAAACCAATTTTCTAGAAGCAAAACATTAAACAAAGTGCGTGGTTGGAAAGTTCTTGTTTTGCTGATTCCATTGATATAAAATTTGCAAAATTTGCTCGTTTGGATTAAAAGTTATGAATTTTGCAAGTTTGCATATCTAATAGATCAAAATTTTCTGTTTTAAATCAACTCTGGACACGTGGCTCATTTCTATTGGACGATACCGCTTCGGCTGGATCGAGCTGCGCAGGTCGTAGTATTTCATTTAATCGCATGGCACAGATCGTCTGATACCACTCTGTTAAGTTCTAATCTTAGCCACCCGATGAGGATCCAATGACTACAGCGCGCCTGCCAGGAACTGGCGGCGCTGGCGGCGGCTAACGGCGGCGTGCGCTCGGACGGTGGCGTTGATGATGAACCAGGAAGCGTGGGAGGGAGTGAGGATGCTCACCAGACTCGCAGTGGCACGGTGGTGCTCAAGGTGGTCACTGTTGGGCAGGGGGCGCACAGGAACAGAGTGGATTGCTCGCCGGAGCTTGCGGCGGCGTCGGGTTCGTCTGGTCATTGTCGAGGGAGAGGTTTGAGGGCGCGCTAAGACAAACAGAGCCTGGAGTTAGATGCGTACAGTGTTGGGGATCACGGGAGCATCATCAAGAAGTATAGGGGCGGTCTGTGCTTACCAGGGAAGCTTGCCGGAGCGATGGCAGACACGGCGGCGCTCAGGTGTCGAGGTTGTCGAGCCTCTAGGGCACGCGCAGTTGTGGGGTTGGTGCTGGGAGATGCAGGAGATGATGGGGAGCATGCATGTGTGAACGGGGAGGCAAGGGGTGGTCGGACGGCGACGGATTTCAGCGGAGAGGCTCGTCGGAGCAGATGGTTTGCAACGGTCAATTGGGACAACCTGGTGGCCGAGAGGAGGCGATGCTTGGGGGGAAAGGAAGAGGGGACGTAGGAGTTTATGTACGCGTGGTTACTGGAGGGATTAACGTTGTCATTTAAACGAATTCATCACCGGAGTTAACGTTTGGGAACGGCAGCGAGGAGCTGGTCGCAGGGTGGAAACGAAGAATAGTCATGTGGGGTCCGTTCGTCAGCGAGGTAGGGAAAAGTTAGGTGGGTCCTACTATCAACGACTGTGTGGGTTAGCTACTGAGTGAAAACGGTTCGTGAGAGGGGGAGAATATGAGCTGCGTGTTGGGCTGGACTAGGCCTATTAGTGGGTTGGGTTTGTTTCATTTTTTTATACAGAATGTTTTTATTTTTCTATTTTGAATTTCTGTTTTGATTTCTATTCAAATAATTCCAACTCCATTTAAATTCAAACCTTTGCCAAACTTTGTGTACATTTTAATTCTGTTTATTAACATATTCTAAAGTCCAAAATAGAATAATTCTTTTATTCTCTTAGGGTCTATTATTAATTAAAATAAATAGACATTTGTTTTTATTTCAAATAAGATTTTAATTTGTTTCCAAACTCCATTTGAAATCTAAATTTTTACCAAAACTTTTCAGTAGGTTTTATATAAAAAAATAAAAACACTTTGAAATATAATTTAAAATACTTTAATGTTTATTTAAATTGGGAAATGTCTTTACTTAAATAAAAATGGATATTATAAATCCTCAAGATTTTATTTAAATAATCCTTTACTCTTTTTATCAAAAAAAATATTTTATTTTATTTGCTTGGCCAAATTTTAATTTTTCTCTTAAAATAGTCCTTGTTTTAAAATCCATATCTTTTTATTAAAGATCCAAAAATGGTGATTCCAACTTTTATAACTTTATTTATTCTTTGTTTATCTTTTTAAATCCATTTAGGATTCTATTTGATCAAAATAGGTTTTGATGTCTCCATTTGGAATTCAAAAAGTTTCTTTTCACCCTGAATTTCAACAATTGTTTATTTTGTTTATTTATTTTTCACATTTCAAAATTTGGAAAATTTTGGGATGTGACAGTTTATCTAAGGAGAACACCTCTAGTGAACTATGGACCCCGGTCCAATATTTACCATTAATACATCTTTCATTGTTATTGTTTATTTGCTGCAAACCAGCATTACCTTCCACACCATACAATTAATACTTTGTTACAGCAAACTGGTGAGATTGACAACCTCATTGTTCGTTGGGGCAAAGTCTTGAGTTTGTATTGTGTAGGTCTCCAAGTTGCTAGCAACACCTTTGAGTCGTTTCCTTCCTCCTATTGGTCTGGTAACCTTGGTTACTGAGGGAAAACTTGCTGATGTGCTCATCATACCTTCTTCTTGGGGTCTCCCAACGAAGTGTTCACGCACTCATCACACCCTAACCCTAGATGGGTTCTGGTGGGCCTCCGATGGGCTCGGACGGGCCAGGTGTTGCAGAAGCAAAGCTGCCTAGAGGTGGCGGTGGAGACTAGTTCAAGTACAGGAATGGCGGCGTTGTGGTCTGACTATTGCAGTGTGAGACCCTGGCGCATGGCTCAATAGGATTGATAGGAAACCCATACCAACAAGTTGCAACTTCTTTTCCGGAAGCTCATTCAAAAAAGAACTCTAAGGTTAAGCGTGCTTGGCCTAGAGCAATTCTAGGATGGGTGACCAACCAGGAAGTGGGTACCGGGTGCGCACGAGTGAGGAAAAAGTGCGCAGAAAAGACTAGTGTTGGTCTATGGGGTTAGCCTAGAGATTCTATTGAGCTGCCAGAACTGACAGCCGTCGTTCCAAAGTGACCGGGGGTGTTACAGAGTGGTATCGGAGCCGACCCTCGCGGTTACATGGGCGTGTGCAGGTCAGTGGCGGACATGTGTAGCATGGCGCGTGTGGCCCGGAGTGGACACGGCATGGCAATGTGCCGGCACTGGACGCACAGACGTGTGCCAAGAGGGGACATTCCTGGCTTGTGGTTGATCGACGAGGACGTCAATCTTCTAAGGGTGGGTGTATGTGAGACCCTGACGCATGGCTCAATAGGATTGATAGGAAACCCATACCAACAAGTTGCAACTTCTTTTTCGGAAGCTCATTCAAAAAAGAACTCTAAGGTTAAGCGTGCTTGGCCTAGAACAATTCTAGGATGGGTGACCGACCGGGAAGTGTGTACCGGGTGCGCACGAGTGAGGACAAAGTGCACAAAAAAGACTAGTGTTGGTTTGTGGGGTTAGTCTAGAGATTCTATTGAGCTGCTAAAAGTGACAGCCGTCGGTCCGAAGTGACCGGGGGTGTTACATGCAGTAAGGCGGTAGGGGCTTTACGGGCCCAGTCAAGCCTGCTTGGGACTATTGTGCACCTACTGCTTAGCCCGCTCGATGTATGCCTCTTGGCGATGGAGGTGGATCCTTCCCATGTGGCTGCAAGGCTGCTATTCATCGCCCCAGCGATTTCATGTGCATCCATCGTACAGGCCACATCCCATATGCCACCGTCTCGAAGAGACTGGTGATGGTGAAATAGTGGTGACACATGCTAGTGGGCGGCAAAGCTGGGTGGTGGTGCTTTGTGGCGTCTGAGTTTTTGTGTGGACATGGGTCGGGAGAAATCCTTGATGGATAGTCTGACCCTGACGTGGTGCCTCTTTGGGTAGCACCATTCGTTCCGGGAAGGCGTCGTGGAAATCACCTTTCCACTCTATTATGTGTGTCGGGGAAAACCCTAGGATCTGTCTGGTCCGGGCAGCAACACAGTGTCGACGGTGCTTCCCCTTTTAAAGGTGCTGCTTGGTAATGGGTGCTTTGGGGGTTTTTGGAGCGTGGTTGTCCAAAGTCGGAAGCCGCATCGGTTGCGGGTCATTATCGCTTTGTCGATTCGCCATTGTCCTATTCTTTTTTTGGGCATGTCTGTGCTGCTTCTCAAGTATTTCTTTCAGTTCAAAATTTTGTATTGGTGTGATTTCTATATTAATATAGCATGATAAAAACATATTTCGAGGAGAATATGTTGTCATGCATTTTTGCTCGAGAAACCACTTCGAGCTGGGCAACAAATGCACTCTACGATTTGCCAATGGGAACTAGGAATCTGGGATGTGTCAACTGTTAGCCGTTCAAATTTTGACATCTCTCAGTCGACCAAATTTTGAACAATTATGTAACCTTTATTATCAAGAAAAAAATGGTTACAACTTCCACTAAATGTGGAATAATAAACAACGGCGGCTCTTCTAGCCATACATTATGGTCAGAATAATCTCTAAATTTTTCTACAGCATCCGCCACCTGATTTGCTTTCCTTGGACAGTGTACGAGTGCCAAAATGAGCCTTCCATGATCGTTCGACACTCATCCAAAAAGGCTATGCCCACCATCCGATTGTTCGCTGGGTCTGAAAACGCCGATACCACCTCCATGTGAAAACAGTGATCATGACCCTTTTGTACGATGTGATAATATGATTAGACTCATCGCATATAGTAGGGTCTAGACTTATAAGATGTTTTACTAGCTCTTTTTTGAAACACTATTTTTTTTGAAATTCCATCGATTCATTAATAACCATGAACATCACTAGTCACGAATTAGTAAAAATATAATTAGGTCTTTGGATCACCTAACGACGACTACCGATTCTAGTAACCACAAGAGCGTCTCGGTTGTCGCTTCTCCATCACAAGAGTCGGACAAATCTTACCCTAATAAAGCTTCTTGTAGTAAATAGATGAAAAGTCGTCATGCTAATCTCCAAAAGGCCAACGCACCAAAGCAGCAATCATCATCAAAGATGACAGCCGTAGATCAATAGAGACTGACCTTAGGCCACACCAATAAATTGTTGGAGATATGCCCAAGAGGCAATAATAAAAGTTGTTATTATTATATCTTTGTGCTTATGATGAATGTTTGCATCCCATACTATAATTTTATTAACCGTAAACATTAATAATTGTGTGTTTTGTAAAAATAAAAGAGTCCCTAGTAAAGCCTCTTGTTAAATTAATTTGTTGATTAATAGATGATCATGGTTTCCTGATCATCGACATTAGATGTTATTAATAACAAGATCATGTCATTAGGAGAATGATATGATGGACACACTCCTATAGTAAGCGTAGTGTAAGATCAAGTAATTTAGAAGTTTGTTTTGTACAAGCTTTCAAATACATAGTAACATAATCCTTCGACCATGAGATCATGTTAATCACCATCACCGGATGAATGCTTTGATGACATCAAACACCACTTTCGTAACCGAGTGGTTATAAAGGTAGCATTAGGTATTCTGAAAGTGTGTGTTGAGTCACATGGATCAAGAGTGGGATTTTTCCATCCATATGACAGATAGATATACTCTGGGCCCTCGGTGGAATGCCATCTAATTGTCTTAAAAGCATGTGACTAGGTCACGAGGGGTGTCATATCATGGAAAGAGTAAAGATTACTTATCGGTAACGAGGTTGGACTAGGTATAGAGATACCGACGATCAAACCTCAGATAAGTAAAGTATCACGCGACAAAGGGAATCAGTATCGTATGTAAATGGTTCATTCGATCACGAAGTAATCGTAGAAATATGTGGGAGCCATATGAATTTCCAGATTCCTCTATTGGTTACTGATCGGAGAAGTGTCTCGATCATGTCTACATAATTCATGAACCATAGGGAGACACACTTAAGGATTCGATGTTGTTTAATAGATATGGAAATGAGTTGGAGACCGAATGTTGTTCAGAGTCTCGGATTGGATCCAGGACATCACGATGAGATCCGGAATGGTCCAAAGAATAAGATTCATATAAGGAAAATCCAATTCCAGGGTTCGGAAAGGTTTTATGTGTTTTCACCGAAAGCTTCTAGAAGGTCCACCAATGTGGAATGGTTGCATCATACCCTAAGTCACTTGGCTTGGCAACGGGAAGATAAATAATCAAACTCTAGTTTGAATAGTCAAACTCTAATTTGAAAAGTCAAATCCCAACATTGAAAGTCAAAGTCCAAGTGGAGGAAGGAGGGGAAACCTACACTGGAGAGGTTTCCCTCTCCCTCCTTGCCGCCGGCCACCAAGAGGAGTTAGGGGAGGACTCGGCCTCCCCCTAGCAGCCTCTCCCACCCATAAAAGGAAGGGGTGGGGTTCCCCCTTGAACCCCACCACAAACCCTAGGCCGCCACCCTAGATCTCCTAGCCTCCGTCGCCTTGCCCAAGTCGCCGGCTTACCTCCTCCCCTCGGTGTCTAAACCCTAGCCACCAAGGCCCTCTCTAAATACGCCATACCTGCTCCGGCTTAGGCGAAGCCCTGCAGGATCTACTCCTCCACCTCCACCACCACACTGTCGTTTGCTAGAATCACGAGGAGATCTACAACCTCCGCTACCTGCTAGTACAATGGAGAGGAAGGTCTTCATCGAGTACCAAACGTGTGACCGACTACGAAAGCGTTGCCGGAATGCGGCGCCGGAAGGATCGCCTTCACGATCTTAAGATTGGCAAGTGAATGACTACATCAACCACGAGAATCCGATCTTGTTAAACGCTTTGGATCTTTGAAGGTTAGTACTCTATGAACTCGTTGCACCGATCTCATAGATTATATCTCTGATTTTGTATGTTCATGCGATAGAATTTTTTTGTTTTCCATGCTACGAACCCCTACAGTGGTATCAGAGCCATGTCTATGTGTAGATCTGTTGCACGAGTAGAACACAATGGTTTTGTGGGCGTTGATGCTTTTGTTGTCACTTGCTTTTTGTGTACTTTGCATCTTACGGGATGGTGGGATGAAGCGTCCAGAGCTAACCTTACATGTCATTGTACATGAGACTTGCTCCATGCTCAACGTGCAATTTGCATTGCACAAGTGGCTTCGTGGTGCTTGTCTCTCCCGCCATATTCAATTTACAACAGGCACATGAAAATACTTGTATGAACATTATGGATCATATTCGTAAGTTAGAACGGTTCTTATTCGAAAGCCCCATCCACGTAAAACATGCAAAGAAAATTAGAGGCATCTAACTTGTTTTGCAGGGCTTGTGTTGTGATGTGATATGGCCATGATGTGATTATGATTATATATGATGTACGCAATGATCCTTATTTTAAGTTGGCAACCGATAGGAGCCTTATGGTTGTGTTTAAATTTCATTTAAGACATGCATGTCTATTCATCAAAGTAGTTGTAATAGTTGCTGCTAGTGGAGGACAATCATGAAGCGGCGCCATTGACCTTGACGCCATGCCGGTGATGATGGAGATCATGTTCGTGCTTTGGAGATGAAGATCAAAGGCACAAGAAGAAAGGACATATCATATCACATATTATGAATTGCATGTGATGTTAATCCTTTTATGCATCTTGTATTGCTTAGATCGCGACGGTAGCATTATAAGATGATCCCTTTCACTAAATATCAAGTAATAAAGTGTTCGTCCTTAGTAGGCACAATTGCTAATACTCATTGTTTTGAAGCATCACGTGATGATCGGGTGTGATAGATTCTACGTGTGCATGCAACGGGTGCAAGCCATATTTGCATAAGTAGATACTAAAGTTAAAATTGATGAGCCTAGAATGTACATACATGGTCTCGAACACACAGAATACCGAAATATAAATCATGAGTCATATGGATGATATGATGAACATGTTGATTGTTTGCCTTTGAAGCTACATCATCTCTCGTGATGATCGGACTTGGTATAGTGGATTTGGTTTGTGTAATCACCAAAACGACTCGAGGAATGTTGTTTTGAGTGGGAGTTCAACAGTAATTTGAATAAAAGTTGAACACAATTTATCATAAATTAAATCAAAGTGAATTTCATAATTATTGTAGTCATTGGAATCCGTTCACCACCTTACACTAGTTATAGTTGAGATAATAGAACTACAGAATTCTGGATAGTTACTTTTCGAACTGGTATTGTATTGTTTTGAGTGCCAATCTAAAGTTTAAAAGTCATATTGCAAAATTTTAGCAAACCCCGTTTACTCTGTGAAGTTTAACAATTGGTATTAAATCAAGAGTAACAATTCCAGTGTTAGTATCTAAGTATCATGTTTATCTCCATGATTTTTGATATTCAAAAGATTGTTTTAATATCAAGATTACCTAGGAGCTGAAAGAATTGTTTCAGTAACCATCATGTGTGGAAGATATTGCGATATCTAAAACAATGTTTTGGTTGCAACATGATAGAGTATAATATGGCAAAATTTATATTCTCATATTTTATGAGAATTTGAAGAAGGTTGGAGACACTAGTAGTCCTAATCCTCCAAAAGGTTTTGGAGAGCACCATTATGCTCGCGATTCACCGTTATAAGCTAAAGTAGCTTGATCATGAAAATTGTTATGATAAGGATGAATAAAAGATGTAGGTATTAGTAAAAGATTACTAAAGAGTGGATTTTTTGGAAGACCACCAAACATTTGATGATGGTGATCTACTTCAAAGTGCAATTCCAAAGGTATTAGTATTTGACTATAACAATTTGGACTATGTGTCATGTGTATGGTGCCATGTTCATGTTGATAGATTCTTTTAAAAGGAAAATGGAATGTTGAATGAGAATCTCAGAAATATTTGGCAGAAAAGAAAAGACTAGAATTATTTAGCTCAGGTATATAGATGATATACATGTTATGGATGTATTTTTTGCTTGCTAAACAATATGGTTTTTGGGTATTGGATACCGAATTTGTTGGAATGAAATGTCATACAAACAACACAATTCATGAACTGCAATGGCCTAAGTAACTAGCAGTAGAATAGGTGAACATCGATAACAAACAAACTATTCTTGTGTTGCTCATTGACATCAAAGTTTATCTTCAAGATTTGTTTCAATAATTGTTATTTCGATCAGGTATTATGAGAACAAAAGGGTTGTTCAAATAATTGCCGTAATCCATAAAAGATGGATGATTTACAAATCTGGTTAGATAAATCACGTCCATAAAATTAGTGCTGAAAATATCTAAAACAAATGATTGAAAGATCACTTAAGAAGTGACATCGTTGTTTAAATTATATTGGCAAGAAAACATGAAGAAACTCCATGTTGATGGGATTTTGGAGTCTTTTGATTTTGATCAAATGACGCTTGTGATACTTTTCTGGAGATAATTAAAACTTCGTTCAAAGGCCAAGAAGAACGAATGAGTAACTTATTGGAATTTATACATATTGATGTATGTACCCCATTATGTGAAGTCGTGAGCGATGGATTTCAACTTCATATTCTTTCTCCGAAAATTTGGGTGAATATATGTGTATATTTACTTAATGAGGAAGAAGTGTGAAATATTTGAAAATGTTCAAAGACTTTCAAGATGAAGTGGAAAATCATTGTAACAAGAAAATAAAAGAGTTTATGATTGGATCATAAAGGAAAATATTTGATTTACATGTTTAGCATAACACCTAAGATTTAGGAATCTTTCCATGGATTAGAATTTCCCAAAACACCATATGAGTTTGGAGTGTTCGAGATATGTAATGAAACCTTGTTTGACATGGTTAAATCAAAGGTGTCATTTATAAAACTTTCATTATCTTTGTAAAGATTAAAGCTTTAGAGACTACCGTTTTTTCACTAAAAAGAGCTCCATCGTGATTCGTTGAAATGACACCATATAAGTTATGGTTTGGGATAAGACCCAAGTTGTCCTTTCTTAAACATTGGTATGCTGGGCATAAGTAAAATATTTACAACCAAAGTCGGATGAGCATTTCTTTGTAGGTTATTTCGAATAACTATTGGGTATTGCTCCATAACACCGAAGACAAAAGTGTTTGTCGCTTAGAATGTTAAATTTCTTTAGAAGGAGTTTTTCGTGAAAAGTTAAGTGGGAGGACAATAGAACTTTGATAAGGTTATTGAACTTTAGCTATATGTGCGGAGTTGCATGGCACCGGAAAGTGTCCCGGAGGCAGCAACAATGCTCATGCCTCACGTACCAATGGTTATGGTCACGATGGTCTAAGAACCAAGTAGGTCGGGTAAATAATAAAATACTAAGATTTGAGAGTAAATCATTGTTGTTTGGAAATGTTGAATCGACTATATGCAAAGAAGCGATGTTGGGACCTAACTCCGTCAAATGGCTTGAAGCCATAAAATCCGTGATATTTCCATACACGAGAAATCAAGTTTTTGAACTTGGAAGATCCTCTAGAAAGATGTAAAATCTTAAAGTAATATTTGGATCTATAAATAAATAGACATGGATGTTTAACATCTATGAAATACTCGACATGTCGGTAAATAGTTCACGACAATGCTCAAGTAGTTGATTATGAAAAGATTTGATCGTTCATAGCGATGTTTAGGCTGGACGGATTAATATATAGCAACCATTACATATAATTTTATTATGTGTTAGTTGAACAAGCAAAACAAGTTCTTCTAATAGAATGGTTATCTAGGACGTGTACATAACACGATCCAAAGGGTTTGTTAATTCAAAGGATGCTAACTTGGCAATGCAAACTTCAATGGTTGAAGTAAGAATCACAGAATTGGAATCTTCACCATGATGAAACTGTTAAAAGGTTTAATTTCATCGGAGACGATGAAGATGCTTGTATTTGCAAGAAATTAAGTGGCAGATCTAAGACATATTTCTAATGCATTGTGTGAAAGACATATTGTTGATTGGAGATGATGTATATTTTATTGACACATGTTAAGAATTTCATTTCGATGAAAGACTTAGGAAAAACCCCAATATTTGGCATCAATGTCTATATGGATAGATTGAGACGCTAATATGTTTGTGCCGAGAGTACATAGATGAGATATTGAAATAGTTCAATATAGAAACTACAAGAAAGTTTCATGCTGCACAGTAAGGATTGAATCAAGATTCAAGTGTATTGACACTTGGTAAGTGAGATAAGATCCAAGTGTTTTTGACACTTGGTGAGTAAAATTACAAGAATATTTTGATTAATCATATCGTGATATGTACACATCCAGATATGTCCTATGCTCTAAATGATATGAGCATATACCAGAATGACTCATAAGATGATCATTGGACGATAGTAAGGATATTATTATGATCTTTAGAAGAACTAAGAATATGTTATTTATGTAGAGGTGATAGATAGATAGATCGTTCATTGTAAAGTGTTAAATTGATACTGATTTTGTCACAATATACAAATTAAGTTTATCTCAATTTAAACTAAGGGTGACACAATGTAATGGAAAGGAAGTTCCATAAAGGATTTGGATGAGTTCCAAAGTTATGACATTAGGACAGATACTACAACAAAAGGCTAAGTATACGACTGCTATTGTAGCATCCAAATAGGGCATTTGTGTCAAGTAGTTTGTTATCAAACTAGTTGTGGTTCATAGCGGTCTAGTACTATGAAGATATATTGTCCGACAATTGTATCAACATGTTTTCACCCCAAGGAACTAAAGGTCTCACCAAAGGACCAAATTTATACAATGCCATCTCATTGGAGAATGAGTGATGCATAGAGACGCAAAGACATGAAATTACACACAGACCTGAAAATGTCGGATCCGAAGATTATGTTTACCACTAGCAATCGTGTATATACAACACTAGAAAGCTGTAGGTGTTGAATGCACAAAGTTTTAAACTAGATTATTGACTCTAGTGCAAGTGGGAGACTGTTGGAGATATGCCCAAGAGGCAATAATAGAAGTTGTTATTATTATATCTTTGTATTTATGATGAGTGTTTGCATCCGATGCTATAATTGTTTAAACGGAAACATTAATACTTATGTGTTTTTCAGACATAAAAGAGTCCCTAGTAAAGCCTCTTGTCAAACTATCTTGTTGATTAATAGATGCTCATGGTTTCCTGATCATGGACATTAGATGTTATTAATAACAAGATCATGTCATTAGGAGAGTAATATGATGGACACACTCCTATAGTAAGTGTAGCGTAAGATCAAGTCATTTAGAAGTTCCTTTGCTACAAGCTTTCAAATACATAGTAACATAATCCTTCGACCATGAGATCATGTTAATCACCATCACCGGACGAATGCTTTGATGACATCAAACACCAAATTCATAACTAGGTGGTTATAAAGGTGGCATTAGGTATTCTGAAAGTGTGTGTTGAGGCACATGGATAAAGAGTGGGATTTGTCCATCCATATGAAGGATAGATATGCTCTAGGCCCTCTTGGTGGAATGCCATCCAATTGGGTTGCAAGCATGTGACTAGGTCACAATGGGTGTCATATCACAGAATGAGTAAAGAGTACTTATTGGTAACGAGGTTGAACTAGGTATAGAGATACCGACGATCAAACCTTGGATAAGTAAAGTATCGGGCAACAAAGGGAACCGGTATCTTATGTAAATGGTTCATTCGATCACGAAGTAATCATAGAAATATGTGGGAGCCATATGAATTTCCATATTCCTCTATTAGTTATTGATCAGAGAAGTGTCTCGATCATGTCTACATAATTCACGAACCGTAGGGAGACACAGTTAAGGATTTGATGTTGTTTAGTAGATATGGAAATGAGTTGGACCCCGAATGTTGTTCAGAGTCTCGGATTGGATCCAGGATATCACGAGGAGATCCGGAATGGTCCAAAGAATATGATTCATATAAGGAAAGTCCAATTCCGGGGTTCGGAAATGTTTTCGGTGTTTTCACCGGAAGCTTCTAGAAGGTTCTGTAAAGTCCACCACCCCGGAAGGGAGGGTACATGAATGTGCCATGCCAATATGGAATGATTGCATCATACCCTAGGCCACTTGGCTGGGTAATGGGAAGAGAAATAATCAAACTCTAGTTTGAATAGTCAAACTCCAATTTGAAAAGTCAAATCCCAACATTGAAAGTCAAAGTCCAAGTGGAGGGAGGAGAGGGAACCTACATGGGACAGGTTTCCCTCTCCCGCCTTGCCGCTGGCCACCAAGAGGAGTTGGGGAGAACTTGGCCTCCCCCTAGCCGCCTCTCCCACCCATAAAAGGAGGGGGTGTGGCGCCCCTTTGAACCCCACCACAAACCCTAGGCCGCCACCCTCTCCCAAGTCGCTAGCGCCCTAGATATCCTAGCCTCCGTCGCCTTGCCCAAGTCACGATCGAGCTTCCCTCCTCTCCTCGGCGTCTAAACCCTAGCCACCGAGGCCCTCTCTAAATCCACCATACCTGCTCCGGCTTAGGCGAAGCCCTCCAGGATCTACTCCTCCACCTCCACCACCACATAGTAGTGCCATTGGAATTGTGAGGAGATATACAACCTCCGCTACCTGCTGGAACAAGGGAGAGGAAGGTCTTCATCGAGTACCGAATGTGTGACCGACTGCGGAAGTGCTATCGGAACGCGGGGCCGAAAGATCGTTTTCGTGATCTTAAGATCGGCAAGTGAATGACTACATCAACCACAAGAATCCGATCTCGTTAAACGCTTTGGATCTTCGAGGGTTAGTACTCTATGAACTCGTTGCACTGATATATAGATTAGATCCTGGCTTTTGTGTGTTCATGCGATAGATTTTTTTTGTTTTCCATGCTATGAACCCCTACACGAATACGAAAATCGACTAGATCCTAAGAGATCCATGGGACACCACTCTCTATGCCGACACTAGATGCACCATCATAGCGACTAGCTAGTATAGAGCTGGGATGGCATTTTTTTGACTTCAAGATGTTGCCTCATCTCATCACTCCGTAAAATACACGAAAAAACAACCTAAACAAAAAAACGAGAATCCTCCCGCGGCGAGGTATCATGGCCTGCCATGTCTCCAAAGCCCCAATGCCGAAAATGGACCACTCGCCCTTGCCCTCACTCCTTTGGTGTGTCTAGCGCCCATAGAGGATGCATAGAGTCGTTGTCCGGTGGATCTTATACTTCACCATCGTTTTTCGCATTCATTGGTGTAGTTTGAGGTTATTTTATTTTGATATATGTTTGTTATTTTTGGCGATGGTTACTATTTAGGTGCGTTAATCCTATGCAGTCTTAGCATGACGACTGACAGTCTTTCTACTATAATTTTTTTTATTACGACAAGCTTTACTCGAATCCGGTGATGGAGGGGCGAGAATGGCTACATATTGATACCTTCGATCCGGATTATGGATGTAGTATAGCTTCTTTTTCCCTAGTAGACCTAGATTTATTGAATCCTCGGAAAGCTGAAAGCAAAGTGAAGTTACTTAAATGGATCGTCAAGAGTTTTAGAATTCCTTTTGTGTTTTCACCGGACCAAGAGTTTGCGATATTTTTGTTGTTGTTGACAATGGAGAGAGAGAGGGCCTAGGGCTATCGGTTTCACCAGTAGCTGTGCAAAACATCTGATGGGAATAGAAGATCATAATAAAGTATGCATGTAATAGTTAGAGCAAGATAATTATATGTGGGCAGTGCATCCATAATTGTTATTGCCTCTGCAACCGCTAATAGCAATAACCTACTAGTCCCATCCATAGAAGAAAGATAACTAATGATATGCATAGTGATGTCACCATTGATCCCAAGTAAATCCCTCACATACAGCCGTACTACCCCTTCTGTCACTGGGGTTCCCAACCTGCAGATTATTCATTACTCACACTCCCTATACCTAAATCAATCCTTGGGGTCTTGGGTACCTAACAAGTCCTTAGATTGATGCAAGAGAGTGTACTATAATCATCATGTCATACAAACTAATACATGATCCATCTATGATAAATAACATGCACAAAAAGCTACATGGCTAGGCCGAAGCCCTTAGCCCAAGGAGAATTACTCACACACAGAGATGAAATCAACAATCATAAACATTATAATAGAGATCATAAGATTGATAACAAATAGTCTTACAATGTTGCCAATTGGAAAAGAGATCTACTATTACAAGTGGTGGAATATGGCTATGGTGGTGGAGAAGGGTTTGGAGATTAGATCTAATGGAAGGGTGTCGGCGGCGGCGAAGCATATGGAGTTGGGGTTGAATGGCAGAACGCAGAGAGGCCCTTTTATCGTTTCCCGAGGCCTCTTTATATAGGGGTCCCTTCACGAAAGTTGTTCTGTTTGACCTAATAGAGTCGATTGCAATTATACGGCCAGAACTATACAGCAGGAATTTTATTTCGGCCGTATAGTTGGTCGTTAAGTGTACTGGATCCACTTCACGGCTCCTGGTTTCTTTGACGTGTTGGAAATCTCGTATCTTGGACTTTAATGTTGTGATTCCCATCATTATACGTCATTATCTGCGTAGGAAAAATAGCAAGAAAGGATTGCATACTCCTTTGATCATTAGGCATTAGTGGCAGGGTCTAGAGATATATTTCATCAAATATATGAATAATATCCAGTTTAAATGTGAGTGTGGATGGCTATATTTCATAGCCATCAACCTCCCCAAGCTTAAACTTGATCGTCTTCGAGCAAGAAAACCAAAATCAAAAAGGAACTCACCATTTAAACTGAAATAATGAGATGATGATCTTACTCATGATTGGTAGTCTCATGTTTCCTCCACTTTATTAATCTGGAAAAATTAGCATAGATAGAGTAATGGCAAGCATATCATACGGGTTTCATGAATCCTTATAGCGCAACAAAATTATTGAAAGCATGGATGATTCAAATGAGTAAACTTTATTCCACGTCATGTAATCAACTCATAAGCTTGCCTTTGAACAATAAAGTATAATCATGTAAAATTGATAATGTGAGAGTTTGTCATGAAAAGAATATACACTAAAGTATCTCAATTCTCCCACATCAATAAATCAAGACTTTTCAAGCACTACTTTTCTATTCATTGTCCTTCAAGAATTTCAGTTCTTAAGTAATTGAGAGCATGCCAAACAAATTCATTAGTTTATCAGGCTGTGATGGACACTCGTGAGATCTGTAAGGTTTTTGTTTCTTTTGCATAATGATTACTCATATTAGCCAGAGGAGTGATTCCATCATGTTTACATCTACCTAAGAGTGCCAAGAACCTTGCCTATTATATCATTGTTGCTACAAATGTTTAATCAACTCATAGCCAAAATCTAGGAGTTTCCTCCATGAAGATCGTTCGTAGGCTAGCAAAGTTTTTGGCATCCCATGAAGTTTGACACACATAAATCTATATCATTCTTATGATTCACAAGTAAAACTTTGGCATGCTCTTTCAAATAGAGCTATCAAGTCAATTATTATTTTATGTGGTGTTGAGTGTCTCTAGGAATAAGATTTCAAAACCAAACACTACAACACACAAGACTTCAATTGTGAGACTTTTTCTTATTTCAAATTTTTAGGAAATTTTTAGGCAAGACTTGGTTAACTACAAGAGCTGGAACAAAACATACTCAACTAAATACCCATACAAACAAAATTTTAATACAATATACCGATATAACATCTTAACATTTACTACTAACTAGCATGGGTTTCTCAAACTTCAAAAGTGGGGAGTCATAAGGCATACCTCTCATGTTTGGTTCCATTTCTCTCTTCCCTTCTAATTTGTTGCTTGGAAACTCGAAGTCGATCACTCTCCTGTAAATACATGAGAACCTCGAGGCGAAAAGAAAAGAAAGAGGGAAATAAAGATAAATAGAGAAATATTTTTGTGGTTTTTGAAAAAGGGAATTTAAAGAATAGAAAATTGGCGGCAAAGCTCGGCTTAAAAATCTTGAAAACAAAATTAACTAAATATAAAGTGTTGGGGAAACCAACATGAGTGCTTATAAACTCAAATAAAAATATAAATACATAACCTCAAAATAAAATAAAGCAAATGAACGCCAAATAAAAATAGATAGAAAACATCCCCAAGCTTAGGCTTTTACAAGCCCTTCAAATTATTGAGGTGGGGGGGGATTTGTATATCCAGTCCAAAAATTGAGTTGACAAGTTACTTGTTGTTTCTCGGAGGTTCAGTGCGAGATTATGCATCCCCTCCACAGTCCCTCCAAGTTCTTGGAAGTCTTGACATGTAGAGAACCGGTTCGGTGGCTTCTCCTCTTGATAAGGAACTTCTTGCTCCTCCTCTTGGTCCTCATCCTCATCCGGAATCTCCTCCTCGAGTTGGTGTTGCTCAACCTGCAAGTCATAAAGCATGCGACCTTCCTCGATAGATAAAAGACCATTAGGTAGAGGAGCGGGGTAGAGACGCCCAGCTCCAGCAATATGCAGGTAATAAACACCACCTCTCCTAGTGAGCATTCCACAAGCCTTCAGAGTAGAGAAACCAACATGCGTCGCTCACCTAGCACCGGTTGCAAATCACCTAGGTCGATGCCCAGGGCATTGGCAAGCACGGTGATGATGCCTCCACATGTGATTGGTCCTTGGCTTTGGGAGGATTGGTACTCCAAGTAGCGCACAAGAATTGCTCCCAAGTGTAGTGACAAGTTGTCATAGTCTAAAGAAGCTTTTGCAAGGACTAAGTTGTCCTCCTCATTGAGTCTCATAAACTCATTATGCGCCTTCAAGGTGTTAGCAATAACATAGAACAAATAGCGAATAGCTGGATGTTGAATATTTTTCCCTTTGCTGACCCTAGAAGTGAAGCTCATTCTATTATAGCAGAGTTCAGGGGAAGGTTCTATGCCAGTAAAAGATACGCGTAGAGGATTAGGATCATTAACCGGCGAATAATTATTGTTCTTAAGTCGGAAAGAAATCCTATCCTCTCCATGCCATGCTTTTAACGGTGCTTTTCAAAGAACTTAGAAATTCAATTATTAACCGGCGATAGGTAGGTGCATCATGAAATACAAAGTTTTCCAGGCCAAATCTATTGCATAGTAAATTAAAGTCATCAGAAGTACCGAGTTGGTTCAATATGACGGGGCAAGCCCACTTGGTTGCCTTCACTTCTCGGTTTTTGATCTTGTCGAAACGATCACGGTGGGACTCATTCCTGAATCGTATCCCCATGTGTTCATGAGCTGTAGTCCGAGAAGAACTAGCAGCAGAAAGAGCACACATTTGGCTCCTTGTGTTCATATTCTAAAAATAAATAAGAAAGACAAAACAAAATAAAACCTTTTGATCCAACAATAATAAGCATAGCATATTCCTCATCATAGCACACTAAAGAATCTCCTCAACATGATAATATAGGCAAGAGAATCATGGCAACTAGTTCAAAGTAAGTCTCACACTAGATTTATAATGACAATAGATCAGAGATGAATTTGCGAAAAGTAATTGGAGGATCGGAGGATAAACATATCGTAGATCACTTGTGTGCAAGGAAATCGAACGAAATTAAGTAGTGGTGAAGATCCCTTGAGGTTTTGAGAGAGTTTGGAGGTAGAAGGGAGAAAAAGAATTGAAGTTTTGGAGTTTTGGATACCTTCACGCGTGTTTAAGTGGTCGGATGCAACTATACAGTCGCATCTATACGGCCGGAACACTTTCTTCCCGCCGTATAGTTGGTCTGATGGCAAAAATGAGGGTTTCTAGAGTTTCTTTCCTGGCGGCTGTAACTATACGGCCGGACCAAAATGGTCCTGCTGTATAGTTGGTCATTAAACCTTCTATATATGGAGAAGAAAAATAGTCGATGGCTCAAATAACTATACGGCCGGAACTATACAACTGGAATTTTTATTCCTGTCGTATAGTTGGTCGTTAAAGGTACTGTATACATCAAAAAAAATCTATTTCTTCAATAATTACTTTTTAGACTGAAACTTAGCGAAACACCATGTTTTGACAGAAAATAGACAAACTAAATTGTCGACCAACATTAGCGTGTATAAAACAGGAATTTTTATTAGCACAGAATCTCTCCTTCTCACTAGAGTTTTCTAGCACTCTTTATTTAACATAAAACTTAAAAACTTTACTCAAACCTTTATTTCACATGGGTTTCCTCCCTGATATGTCAGAAACGTATCTATAATTTTTTATGTTCCATGCTTGTTTAGTATATACTTTTCTTTGTCTACACTTTGAGGTGTTTTTATATGTTTTCGGGTACTATTAACAAGATGCCACGGTGCTAGTTGCATATTTTCTTCTGTTTTTTGGTTCCAGAAAGGCAGAAAATCAATATTCTTGGAATTGGACGGGACAAAAGCCAAAGTCAATATTTTACCGTGGGGAACACGATGCCGGAATACGAGACGGAGGAGAGTCACCAGGGAGCCACACCCCCTGAACGCGTGGGTGGGTCCACCCCGCGTCTGGGGGGTGCATCCGCCCTGGCGACCCCTCCCCCCTGCCTCTCCTCTTCTCCTATAAGAAGCCCCCGGTGCCTAAACCCTATAGACCCAATCAATATTCCACGAAACCGTCTGTAGCCTCCGCCACCATCGTCCCTAGATCGGGGTGATCTAAAGCTCTTCCCGGCACCCTGTCGGAGGGGAGATCATCCTGGAGACCTTTTTCTTCATCATGCCAGCCTTTGGTATGAAGCGTGAGTAGTTCCACCTTGGACTACGGATATTGAGATTACTATGTTAGATTGATTAATGGTTTTGTCTTATTGATTCTATCATGTTTGTGTTGTTCGTGATCTTTTATGCTCTCCGTTGTTAGTAGCTATCTTGGCCAAGTAGTTGCTAGTGACTCCAAGAGGGGGTATTTATGCTCGATAGTGGGTTCATGCCTCTAGTTTCCAAGGGAAGTGACAGAAATCTCTTCGGTTGTAGATGTGTTGTTGCCACTAGGGAGAAAACAATGGTCTCTTATTCATGGAACAAGTGGATTGTTTACCTTACACACTTTGCTTAAAGCAGTTGTCTGTTGCTTGCAACTTAATACTGGAGGGGGTTCGGATGATAACCTGAAGGTGGACTTCTAGTCATAGATGCATTTGGATGGCGGTCTATGTATATTGTTGTAATGTGATACGCCCAATTTGCATCACCATTCTATATCATAATTTACCTCTATTCATTGATATTTTTCTTATTATGAGGTATTACTTATGGATTTTCATCTGTTTATGCATGCTGGATGATTCTTGGAGGATGGACTGCCGGAGTCTGGATTTTGATGGAAAAGAAGGCGTTTCGGTGCAATTTCGCGAAGATCAGAAAAATAGCAGAAAAATATGGAAACATATTATTTCACCAGAAGAAGAAGGAGGCCAGAAGGAGAAGCGAAGGGGGGCCACAGGGGGCCCACACCCCCCTAGGCGCGGGTCCACCTGAGGCCGTGCTTAGGGCACGTGTGGCCCACCTGCCCGGCCTCCGACTCTCCCCCTTTGCCTATAACTTCCCTACGGAACCCTAACATCGGGGGAGCGACCACAGATAGATTTATGCCGCCTCTGGGGACGGAAAACACCGATATATAAAGATCTCTCCGGCAGACAGATTTCTGCAGGGGGAATTCCTTCCCGGAGAGGGGAGACCGTCGCCATCAACACCATCATCAAGCTAGGCGTCATCGGGATCGGCATCATCATCATCCACACCATCATCTCCATCAGCACCATCATCACCACTTCGTCTCGCTGTAACAATTGTGTTGGATATTGCTTAGTTCATTAGGGGAAACTTTCCCGGTGTTAATTACTATTGTAGTTGATGCTTGTGAGTGGAACCATTGGATTATTGTTTATGTTCAAATTGTTACTCATTACCATATCATCTTTGATCTTGATTCATATGATGTCTTGTGAGTAGTTCGTTGTGTTCTTGAGGACATGGGAAAAGTCATGTTGTTAGTAGTGAATCTGTGATGAGTTATTATTCAATGGTTTAGTATTTAAGTTGTGGTGCTATTCTTCTAGTGGTGTCATGTGAACGTCGACTACATGACACTTCACCATTTATGGGCCTAGGGGGATGCGTTGTGTATTTGGCTACTAATCGTGGGGTTGCCGGAGTGACAGAAACCTGAACCCCCGTTAGTACACCTTTGCACAAGGGAGCGTAGGATCTCAGAGTTTAAGGCTGTGATTAGATTTATATCTTAAATACTTTCCTGTAGTTACGAATGTTTGAAGTGGGTTTAATAACAAGTATGTATTAGTCCTAGGAAGGGCAGTATGTTATCACAGGTTCACCCAAACAACACTTACAATCACCACAGAAGAGTAGTCAGCTATTTGCAGCGAAAGCACTTGACAGAATTCCCATGTGTCCTCGAGAACGTTTGGTCCTTATAAGTATTTCCACCAGATTGTCCTTTGCTAAGAAAGGATTGGTCCATTTGCTCTGTTTGTTCGTTACTTCTATTACTTGCTCTTTGTTTTGTTGTCTTGACAGAAAACTACTAAAAATCCATTTGCTAATTATTCACAGGGATTTCCTGCTCCATACCACTGTTCAGCACCTTCTGCTCCTCGTTGGGATCGACACTCCTATTTATCGAAAGTACTACGATACACCACCTATACTTGTGGGTCATCAAGACTATTTTCTGGCGCCGTTGCCGGGGAGTGAAGCGCTATTGAAGAGTGGAACTGGTAAGGGAAACTTTCACTGTGAGTATTGCTCTTGTTACTGCTTGTTACTTTGTTTCCAATATGGATAACCCACTTGGTTTTCTGTTTGGGAAAAATACTACCACTGCTAGGGTAGTAGATGAACCACCTCCTGTTGAGATAGATCATTTTAAGATACCTACAAGTATTGTTAACCATGTTATGGATAATTATTATTTTGGAGATGGAACTGTCCATCCTGGTGATCACTTGCTTTTTATCCATGAATTATGTGGATTGTTTAAGTGTGCAGGTAACACAACTGAACAGGTAAAGAAGAAATTGCTCTCCATATCCTTGAAAGGGAGAGATGAAGAATGGTATAAGCTGCTGAAGAATGTACAATCCATGGAATGGGAGGAGATGTCATCTCTCTTTTACTCTAAATTTTATCCTCCCAATGAGATCCATAAGGATAGAAATCTTATATATAACTTTTGGCCTCTTGATGGAGAGAGTACAACTCAAGCTTGGGGGAGATTGAAGTTACTAATGCTTAAATGTCCTACTCATGAACTCCCTAACAATATTATTCTCAATAACTTTTATGCTAGGCTTTCTCTTCATGATAAAGATTTACTAGATGCTTCTTGTGTTGGATCATTCACACGTATGAAGGAAGAAGCTAAATGGGGTCTTCTAGACCATATTCAAGAGAACACTGAATCTTGGGAGAATGACAAAGGAAGAAAGTCAGGTATAAAATATGATTATGAATGCATTAAATTTTTTATGGGAACTGATAGCTTCCATGATACTAGCAATAATTTTGGTCTTGATCCTCAAGTTCTTGTGAAATGTTTTAATTCTTTTGCCTCCTATATTGAGATTCCCAAGAAAGAGTGGGACAAGTACCATGCTCCTTATAAAGACATTGTTACCCACGTTCCTGCCAGTATAGAGGTTTGTACTGTTGATCCTATTTTGCCTGAACCTTATGTTGAGAATATCTATTTTCCCTCCAAGGTAAGGGAACACTGTATTATGTCTAATGTGGTTAGCAAAAGCGTAAAAAAATGTAGGGTCCGATGAGCTTATTGACATCGAGCCTGTGGTAGCTATTGCGAAAGATCTCGTCACTAGAAATATAGAAGATGAGCATATTGTCTTCTGTGAAGACGCTACTAATGTTATTTATCATCCTAAGAAAGTTAGAAAATCTAGTGTCCCTGTACTTTCTGTTAAAATTGGTAGTCACAGCTATTATGGTTTATGTGATATTGGTGCTAGTTCCAGTGCTATTCCTTATGAGCTTTACAGGGAAATTATGAATGAGATTGGTCCTTGTGAGCTTGAGGAAATTTATGTGGTCATTAACCTTGCTAATAGAGATCAAGTTTGCCCCATTGGCATTGTAAGAGATGTGGAGGTCCTTTGTGGTAAGATTAAATATCCTGCTGATTTTCTAGTACTTGGTAAAGAAGCTAGTAAAACCTATCCTATTATCTTTGGTAGACCCTTTCTGAATACTTGTGGGGCTATCATAGATTGTAGGAAGGAAAAGGTTTTGACTAAGTTTGCTGGAGAATCTTATGAGTTTAACTTTTCCAAATTTGCCAAAACTCCTTATGAAAATGAACTGCCTGATGAAGATTTCAGGGTTGAACAACTTTCTGCTATTTCTCTTGCTCCTAATAATGCCTTGCAACAGTTCATGGAAGAGCATGAAAGTGATGCCTTCATGAAGGAAAGAAATGAGATTGATGAGGCTTTCCTTCGTCAGCCTGAGCTACTTAAGCATAATTTACCTGTGGAATATTTGGATACCACACTACCACCTAAAGGGGATCCTGTTTTCGAGTTAAAACCTTTACCTGATGATCTTAAATATGCTTATCTTGATGACAAAAAAATATATCATGTTATTATTAGTTCTAAACTTTGAGGAAAGGAAGAAGAAAGGTTATTGGAGATATTGAAGAAACACTGAGGTGTTATGGGCTACACTCTTGATGATTTGAAGGGGATTTCTCCTACTATATGTCAGCATGCTATTAATAAAGAACCTGATGCAAAACCAGTTGTTGAGCACCAACACCGTCTAAATCCTAAGATGAAGGATGTGGTAAGAAATGAGGTGTTAAAACTCCTTATTGCTGGTATTATTTATCCTATTGCCGATAGTAGGTGGGTTAGCCCTGTTCATTGTGTCCCCAAGAAAGGGGGAATAACCATTGTGCCTAACGAGGATAATGAGCTTATACCCCAAAGAGTAGTGGTTGGGTATAGAATGTGCATTGATTTTAGAAAGATTAATAAAGTTACTAAGAAAGATCATTATCCTTTGCACTTTATCGATCAAATGCTTGAGAGGTTGTCCAAAAAGACTCACTTTTGCGTCTATGGAACTTTATCGATCAAATGCTTGAGAGGTTATTCTGGGTTTTCTCAAATTTCTGTGAAAGCACAAGACCAAAACTACTTTCACTTGTCCCTATGGTACTTATGCTTACAGGCGTATGCCTTTTGGTTTGTGTAATGCTCCTGCTACCTTTTAGAAATGTATGTCTGCTATCTTTCATGGTTTTTGTGAAGAAATTTTGGAGGTCTTCATGGACGATTTTTCCGTCTATGGAACTTCTTTTGATAACTGTTTGCACAATCTTGATAAAGTTTTGCAGAGATGTGAGGAAACCAACCTTGTTCTTAACTAGGAGAAATGCCATTTCATGGTTAATGAAGGAATTGTTCTAGGACACAAGATCTCTGAAAGAGGTATTGAAGTTGACAGAGCCAAAATTGAAGCAATTCAGAAGATGCCTTGTCCTAGAGATAACAAAGGTATTCGTAGTATCCTTGTTCACGCTTGTTTCTATAGGAGGTTTATTAAAGATTTCTCCAAAATTTTAGAGCCCCTTACTAATCTTCTTCAAAAAGATGTACCTTTTGTTTTTGATGATGATTGTAAGGAAGCTTTTGAAACTTTGAAGAAAGCTTCAACAACTGCTCCTATAGTTCAACCACATGATTGGAGTTTACCTTTTGAAATTATGTTTGATGCTAGTGATTTTGTTGTGGGTGCTGTCTTGGGACAACATGTTGACAAGAAGCTAAATGTCATTCATTATGCTAGCAAGACTCTGGATGCTGCTCAAAAGAATTATGCTACTACTGAAAAGGAGTTCTTAGCTGTAATCTTTGCTTGTGATAAGTTTAGACCTTACATTGTTGATTCCAAGGTTACTATTCATACTGACCATGAAGCTATTAAATACCTTATGAAGAAGAAGGAAGCTAAGCCTAGGCTTATAAGGTGGGTGTTGCTTTTGAAAGAGTTTGATCTGCATATTGTGAATAGGAAAGGTGCTGATAATCCTGTTGCTGATAATTTATCTCATTTGGAAAACATTTCTTTTGACCATTTGCATGTTAATGATAGTTTTCCAAATGAGCAGTTAGCTGCAATAAGGGTAAGTCCACATGAGAGTCCTTAGTATTCTGATTATGCTAACTTTATTGTTTCCAAGTATTTGCCTCTAACCTTTATAGCCTAGGAAAGAAGAAAATTCTTTTATGACCTAAGGCATTACTTTTGGTATGACCCACACTTATATAAAGGAGTGGATGGTATTATGCGAAGATGTGTTCCAGAATTTGAACAAGAGATATTAAGAAAATTTCATGGAAGTGCTTATGGAGGACATCATGCAGGGGACAGGACTGCACAAAAGTTTTTACAATCTGGATTTTATTGGCCTACCCTTTTTAAAGATGCAAGGAAGTTTGTCTTGTCATGTGATGAATGCCAACGAGTAGGTAACATCTCTAGATGCAATGAAATGCCTATGAATTATTCTCTTCTTATTGAACTATTTGATTGTTGGGGATTTGACTTTATGGGGCCTTTTCCTCCTTCAAAAGGGTATACACGTATTCTTGTTGATGTTGACTATGTTACAAAGTGGGTAGAAGCGATACCTACAAGCAGTGCTGATGGTAAGACATCTTTGAAAATGCTTAAAGATGTCATTTTCCTAGGTTCGGTGTGCCTAGATATCTCATGACTGATGGAGGCTCTCATTTTATTCATGGGGGTTTTAGAAAAACTCTCGCCAAGTATGATGTAAACCACAGAATAGCTTCAGCTTATCACCCGCAAACTAGTGGGCAAGTAGAACTTTCCAATAGGGAAATCAAATCTATCTTGTAGAAGACCGTCAATAGATCTATGAAAAATTGGGCTAAAAAGTTGAATGACGCTTTGTGGGATTATAGAACTGATTATAAAAATCCTATGGGTATGTCTCTTTATAAAATGGTCTATGGGAAGGCTTGTCACGTGCCTTTAGAATTAGAACACAAAGCTTATTGGGCAGTGAAAGAGTTGAATAGAGACTTTAGACGTGCTGGTGAGAAAAGACTGCTCAACTTAAGTAATCTAGATGAATCAAGAGGTGAAGCTTACGAAAATGCTAGACTCTTTAAGGAGAAAGTAAAAAGATGGCATGATAGGAGAATTCTCAAAAGGGAGTTCCGTGTTGGTGAGAAAGTTCTTTTGAATAGGTATCGTCTCAGATTTTTTGCAGGGAAACTACTCTCCAAATGGGAAGGACCTTTTGTTATCCAGGAAGTGTACCGTTCAGGTGCCATCAAAATTTCTTCTCTAAAAGATGACACAACACAGGTGGTGAATGGTCAAAGGATAAAACATTATATCTCTGGAGATTCTTATAATGAAGAAGTTGATGATATTCAAATGAAAACTCCAGAAGAATTTATCATAAGCCAAACACCAGAATCTGCAGAGTTCGTCTTTGAATAGGTAAAAGTGGTGAAGACAGAAGGTTCGTGAAACCCCAATATTTTTATATTTTTTATCTTTTTAATACATAAGGGAATTTACAAGAAGAAATTGAAGATGAAACAGAGCCCGGGGTGGACAAACCCACCCCAGGCGCGGACCCAGCCTCGTTGTGCCTGAGGGGGGTGTTCCACCCTCGAACCCCATCTTCGCCTTGTTTCCGTGTCAAAACCTTCCTTATGTATTGAAACTTTGTTATAAATAATCCCCCGGATCCCCTGAGGTTCTTGCATCGTGTTCTCGTCGTGTTTTCATTTCAATCTGTTTCTGTTAGGAAAATTCTCAGATTTGGAGCCTCAATGTCTTCCTCTGGATCACCCACGGATGATTCCTCTGCGGGTTTCCTCAACCCGTACATGTATGAGTTGAGTATTCATCCCAAAGAGTTGATCCTCAAACTGGGGAAGGTACATATGAAAGAAGTTCAGGGCCCTAAAGGAGAAGGCAGCCTGGAAGACAGGATGGAAGCGTTGGAACAAGAAGTTTTCAGGTACAAGAAGATGGCAGAACGTGAGGTGGATGTTATTCACAAGATAAGTTCAGAACTCATCACCAAGCACGAAGGAGAAGTTGCTGAGCTCCGAGAAGAGATCTTCTCACTCCGTCAGACCACCAAACAATTGCAATCTCAGCTCTATGACATACAAAATAAAAACTGTGAGTATGAGGCTATATTTGATCACATAAGCTCCGCTGCTAGTTTCAGGATTGCAGAGACAAGGACATCCTTTTTGGATGGGGAACCATTGCCTTGGAAGTTTTATGATGATAGGAGAACACCACCATCACCGAAGGAGTAATTCGTCATCAGGTTTGGCATCCCCTTGGCTTGTTGCAAGCTTGGGGGAGTGTCGCGGTATCACCACCATTATCTTTTCTCTTTTACCTTTTTAGTGGGTTCATATTTGTGGTAGAGGGGTTATCTTATAGTTTGGTTTGCATGTGGAAGTATCTCTCCTTTAGTTGATTATCTATGCATCCCTTGGTGTGAGTGCCTTTATTGAATATTAATGAGAAGTCTCATCTTTTACTTTTTGCACTTCTTACTTTAGTTTGCAATCTATATTATATGATGGATCTTGTTGATCAGTATTGGCACCACTTTGGGAGTATCAAGTGGATCTAAATTGGTTTTGTCAAACCGAGTTCTGTTCAGTAGCAAAAAAAATTGAGGTTTAAAGAAAAAGAGAAAGAAAAATCTTACAGGTATTTGGTATCATTTGTTTTCTTTCTTGTTGGCTCATAAGTTTAGTATTCTTTATTTAATATTTTTTGTGTCTTCAAGGAAGATTGCATGTTTGGATTTATTACTTGTATGTTTGCTTGTTTATTTCAACTCGCTTTCTTGCTACCCAGCCTTGCTAGCCAAAAACCTATTTTGAGAAGGCATAATTCTCATGTTTCCAAAATCCTTTGAACCCAAAACTTTTGCCACTTGTGTCCACTATATCTACCTAGTAGCTATTGCTACTCCTAGCAAATTCTCAAGCTTCATCTACCTTTCAAATTAAAAAGTATTTTGTTATGTGAAAACTAGTTAGTAAAGCTCTCACGAACTTGATGGCACACTTTATTTACTTGCCCCTAATAGACTTGAACCATTGTGGACATCGAAGTTGTATATGCTTGCATCTATACGTTGGGATTAGCAGAACCATGCTGTCACGGGGAACGTTTTCAGCATTGCACTTGTACCTTGTTGTACATAGTTGATATCGTGCTATTTTGTCTATGGATGTCAACGGTGTGAAATGAGAGGGGAACTTGTGAGTCCATGGAGTTTGTACTTTGTGTTAGAGAAACGCCTGGGCCGCTAGCCTAAGCCATGCCTAATCATGGTGGAAACATGCAGCACCACCATAGTGAGCATTCTGTGAAGCATCCTCAATAAAAAAAACTATACACATAGTAAATAAAAAGATTGCTGAGGTGCTCATTGCCTACTTGCCTTGTCATTTTGGTTATGGGAAAGCTCATGTACCATGTGCAAGGGGTACCCCGTTGGCGGTTCTCGATGATGTGCAAGTACTTACAATGACAAGAACTTGCCTCGGCCCAAAAGTTGAGTAGCATGAGGAGTGGCCCTCATATTCAAGGGACATGAGATTGCCAACTTATATTTCGTCAAGCATATACTCCATATTTGTTCACTTTAACCTTAATCCTCTCAAGATGCTTATGATAGGGGCAATGAGGGCTCAAAGCTAGTAAGTACCATAATCTTTAGGAAGATCTTTATGACTTGTAATCCCTGCTACCCTCTAAGAAGGGACCTTTCTCCTAGTTACCAATTTGAGTCAGTAAACCTACTTCCTCTCTATCTCCAGCAAGCATTGAGTTGTTGTGTTTCAAGCATTCATATGGTGATTTATTCAATCATGTTCTTTATCTTCCTTGTTTGCACAAAACTCTTATCTATTGAGTATTACTTTGAAAGCCTTCACTTGTGAAAAACCTTTTTGAGCAAAGAGTGTTCCTATTTTGAAACTTCTACAAAAAGCTTTTTGTGAAACTATTTGTCAGGTGTTCTCTGACCAAGAACAAGTTTGCCAATTCCAATTATGATTTATCTTTATGTTTCTCTATTGTGACTGCTGTACTTGGTTGCAAGATAAGTTATTTAGTGGTGATTTGCTTTCTTCTATGAGTTGTTCAATGGTAAGTGTGATGCTTCTTGTTCATATTATTTTATCGACACTTCACTCCATAAACCTATGGACATGTTTACTGAGCTCAGTTTTCGCTTGGGGACAAGCGAAGTCTAAGCTTGGGGGAGTTGATACGCCCAATTGGCATCACCATACTATATCATAATTTACCTCTATTCATTGATATTTGTCTTATTATGAGGTGTTACTTATGTCTTTTCATCTGTTTATGCATGTTGGATGATTCTTGGAGGATGGACTGCCAGAGTCTGGATTCTGATGGAAAAGAAGGCGTTTCGGTGCAATTTTGCAAAGATCAGAAAAATACCAGAAAAATATGGAAACATATTATTTCACCAGAAGACGAAGGAGGCCAGAAGGAGGAGCGAAGGGGGCGCAGGGGGCCCACACCCCCCTAGGCACGGGTCCACCTGAGGCCGCGCTTAGGGCAGGTGTGGCCCACCTGCCCGGCCTCCGACTCTCCCCCTTCCCCTATAACTTCCCTAAGGAAACCTAACATCGGGGGAGCGACCACAGATAGATTTCCGCCGCCTCTGGGGGCGGAAAACACCGAGAGAAAAAGATCTCTTCGGCAGACAGATTTCTGCCGAGGGAATTCCTTCCCGGAGAGGGGAGACCGTCGCCATCAACACCATCATCAAGCTTGGCTTCATCGGGATCAGCATCATCATCATCCACACCATCATCACCACTCCGTCTCGCTATAACAATTGTGTTGGATATTGCTTAGTTCATTAGGGGAAACTATCCCGGTGTTAATTACTATTGTTGTTGATGCTTGTGAGTGGAACCATTGGATTATTGTTTATGTTCAGATTGTTACCCATTACCATATCATATTTGATCTTGATCCATATGATGTCTTGTGAGTAGTTCGTTGTGTTCTTGAGGACATAGGAAAAGTCATGTTGTTAGTAGTGCATCTGTGATGAGTTATTATTCAATGGTTTAGTATTTAAGTTGTGGTGCTATTCTTATAGTGGTGTCATGTGAACGTCGACTACATGACACTTCACCATTTATGGGCCTAGGGGGATGCATTTTGTATTTCGCTACTAATCGTGGGGTTGCCGGAGTGACAGAAACCTGAACCCCCGTTAGGACACCTTTGCACAAGGGACTGTAGGATCTCAGAGTTTAAGGTTGTGGTTAGATTTATATCTTAAATACTTTCCTGTAGTTACGAATGTTTGCAGCGGGTTTAATCACAAGTATGTATTAGTCCTAGGAAGGGCAGTATGTTAGCACAGGTTCACCCACACGACACTTACAAACACCAGAGAAGAGTACTCAGCTATTTGCAGGGAAAGCACTTGACAAAATTCCCATGTGTCCTCGAGAACGTTTGGTCCTTATAAGTATTTCCACCGGCTTGTCCTTTGCTAAGAAAGGATTGGGCCATTTGCTCCGTTTGTTCGTTACTTATGTTACTTGCTCTTTGTTTCGTTGCCTTATCAGGAAACCACTAAAAATCCATTTGCTAAGTATTCACAGGGATTTTCTGCTCCATACCACTGTTCAACACCTTATGCTCCTCGTTGGGATCGACACTCCTATTTATCAAAAATACTACGATACACCACCTATATTTGTGGGTCATCATATTGCCCAATCGAATCTCATAGGATCTTTATGTCTAGTATTACATTGTTATGCCTTGCTCAGTTCCTTTCAATTGCCCTGCTGTAATTTGTTTACCCTTTATGCTATGTTGTTTATCTGCATCATACCTTCCGCTTGGGGTCTCCCAATGAAGTGCTGCTGCACTCATCAAGGCTTTTTCTGGCGCCGTTGCCGAGGAGGCTAAGGACATCTTCACAAGGGGAATCCTCCTCAACCTTTCTCTTTACTTTGTTTTTGTTTTGCTTAGTTTCTTTTGCTTCGTTTTGTTAGCCTCTTTTTATCAAAAACTCCAAAAAAATAGTTTAGTTTGGTTTGCTTTCTCTATTAAAAAACACAAAAAAATAGTTCCTACTCTAGTTGCCACCTTGCTCTAGCTCACCACGTTGTTTCCCAAGTTCACCCTGAAAGCCCTTTCAATAGGTAGTGGCTACATAATTGGGAAAGAAAATATTGAAGAATTCTTCAATCATGTTAGCAAACATGAGGATATTGAGGATAGATCTATAGCAGAACTTGCTACTAATTATGAAATTTTGCAACTTATTTAGATCATATGTTGGAGTCTAGGTTTGTTATCCTTAACCCCATAATGCAAATTTTGTTCCTAAAACTAAAAGAAGAAAAGAATGCTGAAAAGAGAGAATTTATTCTTGAAACTTTACTCAAAGAGTTCCATGATGTTGCTAATGAAGCCAAAAAGGTCTTTGAGTGTTTCAATATGCTAGGCTCAAGTGTAGATGTTGTGGGTAATTCTGATAAAACTAAGCCTAGAGAGGAATTTAAGATAACCATAACCTTTAAGATTGTTGGGATGCATGAGGACTTTGAAAAGAATTTTGATTGGATTGTTCCTGAAAATCCTTTTGATGAAAGTAGTAAACCAAAGAGAGATGATAAGGGATCCTCCAAAACTCATTTGGATGAGATACCTTTCATAGTTGAAGACTTTGCAAGTACTCCCTCTGTCCACAAATAAGTGTACATTTGGGTTCAAAATTTGTCCACAAAAGAGTGTACTTCTACCCTCCCAATGCACTTTATAGAAAAAAATTGCTTCACAGAAATCAAGCCCAATAGCATTTAGCAAATGGTCTATTCATCTTATACATGCACTTACCTCATTAGAGGTGGGAGAATTAAAGATGAGAGAGAACATGGCTAACACATTCCCAATGCACTTTCTACTTCATCCCATAATTTGTCTTAAAATTCCTAAATGTCCACTTATTTGCAGACGGAGGGAGTATTGATCTAAATTCTTCATTTGAAAATACTTGATTTCTTGCTTCTTGTGCCTAACTTAAAGGCGTTAAAGAAAAGTACTTGTTGGGATACAACCCAAGAGTTTCCTTGAGTCTTGGAAGTTAGTACTTCAATAATGACCTCTCCTTATCCTTTTTGTTTGCTTTTTGTGCCAAGAATGACCTATAATGAGAGGGAAGTAAGATTTGGTGAGTTGCTGTCCTGAAACAGACCTCCACCCTAAAAATTAATGAGGAGTCTCTGTAAGTCGGATTGAGATGAAAATTTACGAATAAATCCCCCATTATGTGAGCTAACTTTGGTTAACTTCAACACTTTTTATTTGAGCAACGGAAGAGTTTCGAAAAAATCGGTTTCTACCTGCTCGTCTATTTTGACAGATTTCTGCCATTATTTGCATTTGCTTCTTATTGATTCCTTTTTGACTTCTCTTTTGGGGAATTGAGCTTTTTGAAGGAGTTGCTACAGTAGCTTGTGTTTCTATTGAAAAGTTTTGTTGTTCCAAAGCTAAGCCTAAAGGTCTATTATCTTTTGAATACACTAATGTTTCTAATGAAGATTGTGTGAAGTTTTGTATGAAGGAAAAAAATTCAGGTGTAGAGATAGAATGATGTAATGAGATGAAGAATGGAAAATAGCTCAAGCTTGGGGATGCCACCCCGGTGTCACCCCAAGAAATATCCAAGAAGTACAAGCATCAAAGCTTGGGGATTCCCAAGGCATCCCCTTCTTCATCAATAAAAAGCTCAGGTCTGTCTAGAACTTCGTTTTTATTGTTTCATGCACAGTTGTGTTGTTCTTGGAGCGTCGTAGTTTTTGTTTGCTTTTCTTAGTTTGTTTAGTTTGCTTGAATAAATTAGTTTGGACCCCCGTTCTCGTTGTGCTGCTTTGCAAATAAGTTGCTTGGTGTTGGAAAGGAGTAGGAAGTTCCTGCTTGAAACTGCAAGAGGAGATTGCATTAACTGTGACTTAGACTTTAGCATGACATGTTAGGTGTTGTTTTGACCTTATGCTTAGTGATTATTGCTGTAGAATGTCTTGTTCCAAACAATTGGGATTGCTTAGTGTGCCTTGAAGAAATTATGCGTTGTTTTAGCATGCAAAAGCATAGTATTGTGGTATTCTCCTTTGATGTTTTGTTTGGGTTGACTTGGCACATGCTCACACCATGTTATGACTATGACAAGTCACCCTAACCTATATGATCATTTAGACCTTGACTTGTATGTCACATCCCAAAATTTTCCAAATTTTGAAATGTGAAAAATAAATAAACAAAATAAATAATTGATGAAATTTAGGGTGAAAAGAAACTTTTTGTTTCCAAATAGAATCATCAAAGACCCATCTTGGACAAACTTTGAATGAAAAGGGATTCAAAAAGGATAAACAAAAATTAAATAAAATTATAAAAGTTGGAATTACCATTTTTGAATCTTTAAATAAAAAGATATGGATTTTATAAGCAAAGGAAGAAATAAATAAATAAGGACTATTTCAAGAAGCCAAATTAAAACTTGGCCAAGCAAATATTTTTGTTTAATAAAAGAGTAAAGGATTATTTAAATAAAATCATAAGGATTTATTAATATCCAATTTTATTTAAGTAAAGGCATTTCCCAAATTTAAATGAACATTAAAACATATTAAAGTATTTTAAATTATAATTCAAAGTGAATTGTATTTAAATAAAACCTACTAAAAAGGTTTGGTAAAATTTAGAATTCAAATAGAGTTTTTAAAACATATTTAAATCCTAATTGAAATGTCTATTTTTAAAATTAATAATAGACCCTAAAAGAATAAAAGAATTATTCTAAAATGGACTTTGGAATATGTTAATAAACAGTATTAAAATATATTCAAAGTTTGACAAAGGTTTGAATTTAAATGGAGTTTGAATTATTTGAATAAAAATCAAAACATATAAATAGAAAAGGAAAAAGAAAAAGATTATATATAAAAAAAGGAATCGAAGCCAGCCCAGAATTAGGCCCAGTCCAGCCCAACTCGAAGCCCATCTCCTCCCCCTCTCGCGAATCGTTTTCCACTCAGAAACAAACTCGCGAAGTCACTGATCAGTGAACCCCATCTAACCCCCACTCACTTTGCTGACCGCTGGACCCCACCTGCCTGATCATCGTTTCCACCCGCGACGACCGCGCCTCGCCGTTTCTGCCATTGATTAAGGTGATCAATTCGCATTGATGCTGCAACGATTACTCCCTACAATCGTACGCGCTTAAACGCCCCACTCCCCTCTCCCTTTCCCCTCAGTCTACATTCCATCGGAGCCCCAGGGCTGCTCCAATTCCCGCAGCAACGCCACTGCCTCCGACGTGATTCCCGGCCGATTCCGGCCAGCCTAGCCACCGCCTTACCCCCCTGACTGCACTAGCTTGACCAGCAGCTTCGTGCACATCTACCAACACCTTTCCCATGCCCGCGCGCGTTCCCTAGGCTCGACAACAACCACACCCGAGCACGCCGCCGCTTCTGCTCCAACTCCGACGATGCCCTGGTATCCTCTGACCTTCCTATAGTTGATACGAGTGTGATCCCTGACTCCGTACGCTTCTAACTCCGCTCTCGGTTTTTATTAGTGCGCCCGCAATCTTCACCTTCGTCAACAACTGAGCGTGCCCGATGTCGACACCGTCTCCGACGAGCAATCGCTGCTACCCCCGAGCGCCCCTCGACGAACTGACGATACCTTGAGCTTCGCCGCACTCCTGTGAGTCTGGTGAGAATCCTGTCTCTCTCCCGCGCAACCTAGTTCGTCGGCAACCTCACCGTCTGACCGCGCCGCTGCCACTCGCCTCCGCCAGCGCCGCCAGTTAATGGCCAGCTGCTCTGGACCGTCAGATCTGGATCGCGTGGATAGGAAAGAACAACTTAACGAAAGGGTATACTTCGATCTGAGCCGTGCGATACCCTTTAGATCCAACGCCCCATGGTGCACGATCCACGCGAACCGGTACTGTCCAATAAGAACGTGACACGTAGCCAGACTCTGGTTTTAAAACAGAAATTTGATCTATTAGTGATTAGATTTTGTAAAATTCATAACTTTTAATCTACATGTCCAAATTTTACAAATTTTATATCAATGGAATCAGCAGAACAAGTAATTTCCAACCATGCACTTTGCTTAATGAATTGCTTCTGGAAACTTAGTTGTTTTTGCAGAAACTTGTGTAGGCATAATTTGAATATAAAAATTATTCTAGAAATATTTTTATGGTAAAATCTTTGGAAAATGGATTGTTTTGAACCTACTGACCATAGAAACCAACTTATGTATTTAAAAGTGTATTTTGTGAAGCCAAAGAATAAATCTTTGAATTAGAACATTTCTAGTCAAATAAAAATATTGTTTATGTGTTAAAAATACTTTTTTGAGTAAAATCTTTGGAAAATGATTTGAATTAAACTCTCTGACCCTAAACACCAAGTTTTGGGACTTGAAAACATATTTGATGAACCTTGGTAAATTATTACTTGTTAAAAACATTTCTAGCAAATAAAAATTTGGTTTGATTTAAAAATGGAATTTAGGTGGAACCTTTTTGCAAATGAGTTAATATTAAACCATTTAACCATAAACACTAACATTTGTGTTTAAAGAATATATTTGGCTAAACCTACAAATTATTACTTTGATATAACTCATTTTAGCAAAACAAAATGATTTAAATGGCCATTTTCACCAACTTGAATTTAAATGGTTTTACCACTTTTGTAAATGACCTATGGGAGATTTAAAATGTTTAGAGCCTACTAGAAACCACTTTTCCCAATAAAACCATCTTTTGCATGCTTGCATGCATTGCCTTGTTTTTGTTATTTTATGTGGTGAATTGTTGGAATGCTAGTTGAATATATGTTTGCTTGATTGAATTGTAGTGAAATTAGAAGAGTGTGATATTTGCAAGATCAAGGAGTGAACCAATATTCCCTACTAAAAAGTCAAGTGACACTATCATCAATGTCCTACTATTTTCATTACACTTAGTGGATTTTTGTAGTATGCATGATAGGACTACTATATTTCTATGCTATGCTATATCCTATTAGGATATCCTTATATCTTCCTTAGTAAAACATTTTAGTTGTAGTATGCTTAGCCCTGCTATATATTTGGGATGGTATACATGATATGATTACATATATAGTGTTGGAAAAATATATGTTTTATATAATAAAACAAGTACTCAATGAACCACCTGGGTGGAAGAGGATACTCAATTTTGGACAAGGTGGCAATAAAGGGAACCATGTTTATATCGCTATGTTTTTGTGTGTGCACCAAAATAAAACCACCCAGGGACTTAGAGATTCAACAAGTTTCTCGCACAGTGGCTTCCATGTACAGCCACATGCTAAATGGGCTCTGGCTTATTCAACTACATAGTGGAAGACCCTTGCATTGGCATCTTCAGGTTAACTAGAATTGTGTATAGGAAGTATATCCTTACATTGGTGCCTGGAAGACAAGCTAGCATTGTGTATTGGGAGGACTTCTATGGAAAGAATTTGTCACATTCTCGATCTGCCGGTACTCCATTGGGTGAGTACTTATCCAGTGGCCACTAGTGGCGTCAAGACGAGATTGTGTCATGTGGGTAAAGTGTACAACTTCTGCAGAAGATCAAATTCTAAGTACTTAGCCGTGTCCCCGGTTACGGACAACTCTGAGCAACTAAGGCCTGAAGCTATGGAAGATCTCGACATTCCAATTTCTCAAAGTAAAACTTGGGGTGACAACAAGGGAATTGAAGCACTTGGAGTTTTCCAAGGAGTTCAGAAAGATTTGCAAAAGATCAAAACTATTTTGAAAAGATAGGATAAAACTATATTGCTTTCTGCAAATGAGCCTAAACCCTACATAGCCAAATATGCATGTAATGATATGATCCACTTATTTCTACATAGTAGTGAAACTTGCCAATACAATTCAAATGTATTGACCCTTGTGGATGCAACTTATTATGTTGCAGGTTTGTTTGATGTTAGTGAAGTGTGTTGAATAGGATTACAAGTCTACAACCAACATGATTGCCTGTGGCACTTTGAAGATGAAGGACTCCATGCTATATAAATAATCTTCTGCATTGTAATGAGATAGCCAAATGAGCTATGTAAGATGTAATGAATTATTTTATTCCTGGTTATAAAGTTGTATTATGACCTTTGTTTCTTGATATTACATCTTAACTATGGATGCTAGCTATTGATCCAGGGAATAGCATTGTAAACACAGGGATCTCTACCTTATTATCAGGTTGGGACCTCTACATTGTAGTAATGATTTGTTGCTCTGCATGATTATGGCCATTATGCTCTCTTATTTGGTTGCTCCCAGTCTTTTGCTAGCCTCCACTTGTATGAGTAAGCTCTACTCATGCTTCCAACTCCCAAGAAACCAAGTTATTCCAAAGTGTCCACTATAAATTCCTATGCATGGTGTGTTACACCATTCCAAGTATATTCTTGTTTTCAGCTATCTTCCAATTAAAAACTATTTTGTTATGTGAAAACTTAGTAATTAAAGGCCTCACAAACTTGATGGCACACTTTATATTCTTTGCCCCTAATAAACTTGAACCATTGTGTCTTATATGTTGTATATGCTTACACTTATACGTTGGAATTAGCAGAACCGTGCTGTCACAGGACGTTTTCAACATTGCACTTGTACTTTGTACTCAGTTGATATCATGCTCTTTTGTCTATGGATGTCACTAGTGTGAAATAAAGAGGGAACTTGTAAGTCCATGGAGTTTGTATTTTGTGTTAGAGAAACGCCCGGGCCGCTAGCCTAAGCCATGCCTAATCATGCTGGAAACGAACAAAAGAAGCAAGTGGCCCAATCCTTTCGTAGTAAAGGACAAGACAGTGGAAATACTTAGAAGGACCAAACGTTCTCGAGGACACATGGGAATTCTGTCAAGTGCTTTTGCTTCAAATAGCTGAGTACTCTTCTTTGGTGTTTGTAAGTGTTGTGTGGGTGCACCTGTGATAACATACCGACCTTACTTGGACTAATACATACTTATGATTAAACCCCCTGCAAACATCCGTAACTACAGGAAAGTAATTAAGATATAAATCTAACAACAGCCTTAAACTTTGAGATCCTACGCTCCCTTGTGCAAAGGTGTCCTAACGGGGGTTCAGGTTTCTGTCACTCCGGCAACCCTACAATTAGTAGACAAATACACAATGCATCCCCCTAGGCCCATAAATGGTGAAGTATCATTTAGTTGACGTTCACATGACACCACTAGAAGAATAGCACCACAACTTAAATACTAAACCATTGAATAATAACTCCACACAAATCCACTACTAACAACATGACTTCTCACATGTCCTCAAGAACTAAACGAACTACTCACAAGACATCATATGGATCAAGATCAAATATGATATGGTAATGGATAACAATCTGAACATAAACAATAATCCAATGGTTCCACTCATAAGAATCAACTACAATAGTAATCAACACAGGGAAGGTTTCCCCTAATGAACTAAAGCAATATCCAACACAATTGTTATAGTGGGATGGAGTAATGATGATGGTGCTAGTGGAGATGATGGTGTGGATGATGATGATGATCCCGATGAAGCCTAGCTTGACGATGGTGTTGATGGCGACGATCTTCCCTCTCCGGGAAGGAATTCCCCCGGCAGAAATCTGTCTACTAGAGAGATCTTTCTCTATCGGTGTTTTTCGCCCCGCAGAGGCGGCGAAAATCTATCTGTGGTCACTCCCCTGGTGTTAGGGTTCTGTAGGGAAGATATAGGCGAGAGGGCGGAGTCAGGAGCCGGGTAGGTGGGCCACACCTTCCCTAGGCGCGGCCTAGGGGGACCCGCGCCTAGGGGGTGTGGGCCCCCTGCAGCCCTTCTTCGCCCCTCCTTCTAGCTTCCTCTGTCTTCTAGAAAAATATTATTTTCCCATATTTTTCTGGTATTTTTATGATCTTCTCGAAATTGCATCAAAACACCACTTTTTCCATAAGAATCCAGACTCCGGCAGTTCATCCTCCAAGAATCATCCAACATGCATAAACAGATGAAAAGACATAAGTAATACCTCATAATAAGACATATGTCAATGAATAGAGGTAAATTATGATATAGAATGGTGATGCAAATTGGGCGTATCAATTATGTGCTTGCCTTGTCATTTTGGTTATGAGATAGCTCTTGTACCATGTGAAGGGGTACCCCATTGGCGGTTATCTATAATATGCAAATACTTACAATGACAAGAACTTATAGGTGACTGAAGTTGAGTAGCATGAGGTGTGGCCCTTGCATTCAAGGGACTTGAGATTGGCAACTTATACTTCGTCAAGCATATACTCCATTCTTTGTTCACTTTAACCTTAATCACTTCAAGATTCTTATGATAGGGGAAATGAGGGCTGAAAGCTAACAAGTACCATAATTTTTGTAAGCTCTTTTTGAAACTTGAAATCCCTGCTTCCCTTTATGAAAGGCCTTTATTCGACCATTATTGAGTCTCCACCTTCTACCTTTAGATACCATTAAGAGAGCATAGTTTCCATTCTTAATTCTATGTGTAGTGTCCTAAAACTTATTGATTGATGCATATTGTGAAATTACTTGTTCTTGTGCAATTTGTTTCTAGTCACCCTTGTGAACTTTGAAGGTGTCCTATGCATCTAGTTGCTACTCTATGAGGAACAAGCTGATTGCCACTTTGCTATGTTTTCTGTATGTGAAACAAACAAACGTTTTCCAGTGCATGTTATTCATGATCTTTGTTTGTAGCCTTTCATGTTGCATGCATAGTTACTATGTCCTATTGTTAGAACTCCATCTTTCATGCACATGTTTAGAGTTCTTTGATCCCAGCTTTCAATGCTTGCAAATGGTTTGATCTTGGTTTTGATGGTGCATGTCACCTCACAAATTATTCTTTTATCACTTACCTACTCGAGGACGAGCAGGAGTTAAGCTTGGGGATGCTTGATACGTATCTATAATTTTTTATGCTCCACGCTTGTTTAGTATCTACTTTGCTATGCTTTATCTACACTTTGAGGTGTTTTTATTTATTTTCTGGAACTAACCTATTAAAAAGTTGCCACAGTGCTAGTTGTCTGTTTTCTTCTGTTTTTGGTTCTAGAAAGGAAGAAAATCAATATTCTCGAAATTGGACGGGACAAAAGCCAAAGTAAATATTTTACCGTGAGGGACACGAATCCAGAAGACGAGACGGACACGAACTAGGGCGGCCAACTCCCCCCCCCCTCGTAGGCGCGGCTAGGGGTGGGCCCGCGCCTAGGCAGGGTGTGGCCCCCCTGGTCGCCTCCCGGCCTCGCCCCTTCGCCTATAATAAGCCCCCGATGTAGAAACCCTAAGTACCTGATCAAAACTCCACGAAATCATCTGTAGCCGCCGCCACCGTTGTCCCTAGATCGGGGGGATCTGAAGTTCTTCCCGGCACCCTGCCAGAGAGGAGATCATCCTGGAGGCCTTCTCTCCGGTATGATGCGTGAGTAGTTCCACCTTGGACTATGCGTCCATGTAGTAGCTAGAAGGTTGTATCTCCTCCTTGAGCTTTCATGTATAGATCTGGTGAGCTCCGTTCATGATTAAGATCCAATCTATTTGTAATCATGCATGTTGTGTTTGCCGGGATTCGATGGATATTGAGATTATTATGTCAGTTTGGTTAATGGTTTTGTCTTTATGATTCTATCATGTCTGTGTTGTTTGTGATCTTGCATGCTCTCCGTTGTTAGTAGCTATCTTGGCCGAGTAGTTGCTAGTAACTCCAAGAGGGGGTATTTATTCTCGATAGTGGGTTCATGTCTCTAGTTTCCAAGGTAAGTGACAGAAATCTCTTCGGTTGTAGATGTGTTGTTGCCACTAGGGAGAAAAAAACGGTCTCTTGTTCATGGAACAAGTGGATTGTTTACCTTACACACTTTGATTAAAGCAGTTGTCTGATGCTTGCAACTTAATATTGAAGGGGGTTCGGATGATAACCTGAAGGTGGACTTCTAGTCATAGATGCAGTTGGATGGCAGTCTATGTATCTTGGTGTATTGCCCAATCGAATGTCATAGGATCTTTCTGACTAGTATTGCATTGTTATGCCTTGCTCAATTCCTGTCAATTGCCCTGCTGTAATTTGTTTACCCTTCATGCCATGTTGTTTATCTAAGGAGAGCACCTCTAGTGAACTATGGACCCCGGTCCAATCTTTACCATTGATACATCTTCCACTGTTAATTGTTTACTTGCTGCAAACCATTACCTTCCACACCATACATTTAATCCTTTGTTACAGCAAACCGGTGAACTTGACAACCTCACTGTTCGTTGGGACAAAGTCTTTGAGTTTGTGTTGTGCAGGTCTCCGCGTTGCTTGAAACACCTGTGTGACGTTTCCTTCCTCCTTCTGGTTCGATAACCTCGGTCTCTACTGAGGGAAGACTTGCTGTTGTGCCCATCACACCTCGCTCTTGGGGTTTCCAACAAAGTGCTCCACGTCAAGCACCACATGCATAGTTACTTTGTATTATTGTTAGAACTCCATCTTTCATGAACATGTTTAGAGTTCTTTGATCCCAGCTTTCAATGCTTGCAAATGGTTTGATCTTGGTTTTGATGGTGCATGTTTCCTCAAAAATTATTATTTTATCACTTACCTACTCGAGGACGAGCAGGAGTTAAGCTTGGGGATGCTTGATATGTCGGAAACGTATCTATAATTTTTTATGTTCCATGCTTGTTTAGTATCTACTTTGCTTTGCTTTATCTACACTTTGAGGTGTTTTTATATTTTTTCTGGAACTAACCTATTAACAAGTTGCCACAGTTCCAGTTGCTTGTTTTCTTCTGTTTTTGGTTCCAGAAAGGCAGAAAATCAATATTCTCGGAATTGGGCGGGACAAAAGCCAAAGTCAATATTTTACCGTGGGCAACACGAAGCCAGAAGACGAGACGGAGGAGGGCCTCTAGGGGGCCACACCCCCTGGCCGCGCGGGTGGGCCCACCCCGCGCCTAGGGGGTGCAGCCGCCTCGGGCATCCCCTTGGCCTCCCTCTTCCCCTATAAGAAGCTCCCGATGCAGAAACCCTAGGCACCCGATCAAAACTCCCCGAAACCGTCTGTATCCACTGCCACCATCGTCCCTAGATCAGGGGATCTGAAGTTCTTCCCGGCACCCTATCGGAGGGAAGATCATCCTTGAGTCCTTCTTCTCCGGTATGAAGCGTGAGTAGTTCCACCTTGGACTACAGCTCCATGTAGTAGCTAGATGGTTGTATCTCCTCCTTGTGCTTTCATGTATAGATCTTGTGAGCTCCGTTCATGATCAAGATCTAATCTATTTGTAATCATGCATGTTGTGTTTGCGGGGATCTGATGGATATTGAGATTACTATGTCAAATTGATTAATGATTTTGTCTTATTGATTTTATCATGTCTGTGTTGTTTTTGATCTTGCATGCTCTCCGTTGTTAGTAGCTACCTTGGCCAAGTAGTTTCCAGTGCCTCCAAGAGGGGGTATTTTTGCTCGATAGTGGGTTCATGTGTAACACCCTCAGAATCGACCCTATGCAAGTTTCAGTGACTCCCGCTAAACCCGCATATAAACGATTCAAAGGTGCCCACCAGGCACTTTCGTGCGGGTGGAAAACAAAGTAATACCATTACACAATAGTCCACGATGGAACCCACAGATCAGATATATACAACAATGACTCAAAGAGTCAAGAATACAGATATACAATACAAAGATACAAATCACCTTTAAAACAATACAGCGTCCGAGTACGGACAAGATGCAAATTGAGCTAAGAGCCCTGAAGAATAACCAATGGCGTCCATAACCCTGCCCAGGCCAAGCCGAAAGGGTAACCCTGCTAACGACGTCGATCTCAAAACCTGCTTAAACAAAAGGGGTGCTGACAAAGGGCAAAGGAAAAAGAGAGCGGTCAGTACTGAGGCCAGTACACGGCGAGACTAGAATTCGGCGGTCGTCGCCTACATAGGTATGGTGGACTGAAGCGGCAGCGCAACATGCACTAAACAACCTATAGAGACTCAATACAACTGGCGGCTATCAGATAGAGATAAGAAAGACCTACTCAGATCCAACCTGATTCTAACACCAAACATACCCATCCTGCTATTCCCCCTCGATACCAACCGAGGAAGTCAACCGAGGAACTCACACATTTATTCATTCCGTTATAGTTGCGGAAATTACTAGTCAGACATAGATATCATGAGTCATCCTGATATAATAAACAGTGGGCAGTTTTAGTTAACCGTTCCGTTGTAGTTGTAGTACTTACTAGTCAGATACATTTAGCATGACGCATCCCAAAACCCAGCAGTTGTTGGTACTTTTATTTAGCCATTCCGTTGTAGTTGCAATACTTACTAGTCAGATACAATGGTAACAGGTGACAATCCAAACCAGCAATTGTTGGCACTTTTATTTAGCCATTCCATTATAGTGAAGCTGATTACTAGTCATTATAAAGTCAAATTTATAGCACTACTTTAGTTATAGTTTTCTATGATCGAGAAACTGTGCTCCAAGTCGTCATAACCGCGGACACGACTTTCAGAAAGTTTTACCCTGCAGGGGGCACAAATAGCAACACACGCACGATCAACCTCGAGAAAAACCAAATGAAAACCCAACGAGGCATCACGACAGAGCAATTGCAAGATTCATATAAATTTCAGGGGGCCACCCCACCAAGCTACCCGCTACGAAGTTGGCCGGCTCCGAGACGGACCCAGAGGTTCGCGAGAACGGTTGTAAACGACTGGGAACCCAAAAGTGTGACTAGGCTTGTCGATACCGCGTAATCGTGCCGCGATCCAAAACAGTACAGGCGCTCCACGCGCAATCGTAAATAAAGCAGTAAAGCATGGCATAAGTACAGGATAGCAATAAAGCCCCAAACTAGTTTGTGGCCCCAAGAAAGACTCAAGCTCTGGCTAGGGGGATTCATGGTCCCACATGCGGATAGTGTGAATATTCAAAGAATAGGTATCAGGTACTCGGGGTCCTACGGGACACAAGTGGACGGTTAAAAACCAAATAACATCTATTGCCCACCTGTGCCTCTGCATTATTTACCTATTTCAATTTTAGTTATTAAACGGTAATTAAAACCATGATCATCTCCAACATAAAGCATATGGCAGTATTTCAACAACTGTGGTACTTGACGACATGCAACAGCACTTTAGCAAGCGACTACGACGCGCAAGTCCAACTATCTACCAACCAACAGGTAATAGGATGTGTCCAAGGCAATATAAGGTTGTAAGGGATATCACAGGTACGAAAACTAGAGCATCGCAACACAGATAGCAATAGATCAACAGGAGGAAATAAAGACTATAAAGTAAAATAGGTAGAAAGGGGGAGAATGCTCGCCTGAAAACATTGTCGAAAGTTCATCCGAAGTTTGGGTCGGCACTCGCATCAACTCATCGGGCTAATCCGTAAAGAAGCAAAGCACTAGAGAAAACACCGGATACACTATTTAATACTACGGCAAGAGATCAGGCATGATGCATGTATGATGTATGACATGATAAAGATGCGATGCAATTAGGCAATATTAAGCAGAATCGGGGTCCCGCCATTTAATTAGATAGTTCATGTTATTTAGATACCCCGCAATTTAAATGTTGTCTTAACATGGCAAAATATATCATCGGTTCGCTGCACAATTTTAAATGGAGCAATATTAGACTAGATTCGCCCGAATATGGCCTCCATATTTAATTAGGTGAATCGGCATAATGCCCTAAACCACGCAATATGTATGCGACATGAACATTTTAAATGCAACAAGTAATATCATTTATAAAATATAGGTCTCGGGAAAGAGGTTCACACATTGGATTTCGGCGATCTTGGGGCTCCGAGGGTTCGAGGGACCGGTCTCCGGTTGGCGAGAATGGGACATTGGCGTTCCGAGGGGTCCGGAAAGGGGAGCTTCGCGTCATCGGGTCCGGGAAGGAGTACTCGAGCGGCATTACCTTCACGTTCCATGAATGAGATGCCTTTGGGGCCTCGGTCATCAGACTCGGGTACGGTGCCGTTGTTTCATCAGGCTTGGTCGGGTCGGTGTTGATCTTGTATTGGCTCCATCTAGGCAGCAACACAAAGATTGGTGCAGGATTTGGTCATCTCATAAGCACACAAACTCACTTGTACACGCACGTGCACAAGAGTTAGCATCGGCAACTGATTAAACGCACAACTCACTAGCAATGCCCATACACGAATGTTCACAGGAGCTCGTAGAGGATGCACGGTACTTGACAGAGGCGACGCAGGGTCACGTCGATGGCACGGGGACGGGGACGTGCTTAAGCAGGAGGAAGGCGCGCGACTAGAGGCTGATGGGGACAGGCGACACGGGTGCGGGAGTGTGTGGCACCGAGGCGACCTTGTAGAGGTCAGCAAGAGAGGTGCACGGGCGGTCGCGCCGGAGAGCGAGGACGGCCGGAGATGGGGACGGCGAGCTCCTGCAGGCGAGGGCGCACGCTCGTGGAAGCAGTGAGGCGGGGTCGATGAAGCAGGACGGAGGCGGACAAGGAACCACGGCGGAGGACGGGGACAGGACGACGACGCGACGGCCTCGCAGGGGCACGACCATCGCTGGGTGTAGAGGCGGTGCTCGGGTCGGCGCGAAACTCCGGGCGGCAAGGCGTGCTGAGGCGCTGTAGGGCGGCCAGAGAGGAGGCGCGGACCCGGCGAGGTCCTGCGATGGAGTAGCAAAGCAGAGAGGCTGCCAACAGAGGGGAAGGACGCATGACGGCGAGAGGGCTCTCGGGGACTGGTGTTGGTGGCGATGGGGATGGCGGCGGCAGATGCTGGGGAAGGAGGGGAGCGATGCTGGGGGCGATCACGCGAGGAAGGAGTCGCGAGGGGGTCGAGCCCGTGGGGTGTGGGGCATGTGGGGCCAGACTGGCGGGCAGTGGGGTGTGCGGTTCGATTAGGCAGGCGCGAGCGTGGCGTGGTGCTCTTGGGTGGCGGCAGCAGGTGAGGGACTAGGGGAGGGGTAGTAGTTTAGGGTTAGGGTTGTTAGGGTTTCAAGCTAGGCTGGGTTTTTGGGCTGGGTCAGGGTCGTAGGTAGCTGGCTGGCCCTTTTGTCCTGGCCGGCTGCCTCCCCCGACAAAATAATTTTTATATTTAAAATTCTATATTCTTTTATAGACTTTTGTTCATAAGTTTAGACAAAGCAAAAATATTCGGAAGAGACCGAGAGATTGTATTTTGAAATAGAGAAGAGGAGTAATATAGAAAACAAGATAGGTTTTCTTTTGTAAAGTACTTTTATGATAAGACATGCATAATGATGTCAAGATGATGCACAAAGTAGTAACAACGAGCGATTTTCTAGTAGTGGTTTTATCCGGGGTGCTACAATTCGACACCACTAACAATGGATCTCGCCCTCGAGATCCGCCTCATGGTACGGGGAAGAAGGCCGACCGTCTGAATCTTCTCGCTTCATGAAGATCCTCGCGACACTACTAACAAGGATTCTTTCTTCATCTTGACATCGGCGACACCACCAACAAGGGTTGATGCTCCCATTCTTCGAGAGAACACTCTGGATAAACAAAGGCCGAAGGTAGAGGTATCAAAAGTTAAGGTCACCTCTAACTTCGGCGAACGGAGTAGAATTGCTTGAACCACCGATTCAATGCACAAGAGCGAATATTAAGAGTAGTCGGATGGTGATCAGTCCATCGCGCACCCAAAGCATTACTCTGCACATGAATAGGAGAATTATGCAACCAACTCTCGGAATCATACTGAAGATCTCGACAAGAGAAATTCGGAAACAAAGGGAGTAACGCGGACTCTACATCGAATTAGATGCAGATGATGTCGTCGCGAAGGAAAACATCGGAAGATACAAAGAAAATTTTAGTGGATTTTCGGTCCACTGAAAGATACAGCAGAGGAAGATTCCTTAGATAGCATGAAGACCAGATGTAGAAGCACCGTTACGAAAGGATGGAAGCGAAACCCTAAAGGTACGAAGAAACCCATCCACGAGAAATCCTAGACTCGAAGAAAAGGTAAGAGGGTAGATTCAAAACACGCAGAGGTAAGAGGAGAATAACAGAGGGGTAAGGAGTAAAAGCATACCTAATCAGATCTATCCAACCGATTTTCCAAAATAATTTTGACACTCTACATTGACCGTTAGCTAGGTTATCCTACAGGCTGGACCAGTGGGGTATCGCAACTGCTGTGCTCTGATACCACTCTGTAACACCCTCAGAATCGACCCTATGCAAGTTTCAGCGACTCCCGCTAAACCCGCATAGAAACGATTCAAAGGTGCCCACTAGGCACTTTCGTGCGGGTGGAAAACGAAGTAATACCATTACACAATAGTCCACAATGGAACCCACAGATCAGATATATACAACAATGACTCAAAGAGTCAAGAATACAGATATACAATACAAAGATCCAAATCACCTTTAAAACAATACAGCATCCGAGTACGAACAAGATGCAAATTGAGCTAAGAGCCCTGAAGAATAACCAATGGCGTCCATAACCCTGCCCAGGCCAAGCCGGAAGGGTAACCCTGCTAACGACGTCGATCTCAAAACCTGCTTAAACAAAAGGGCTGTCGACAAAGTGCAAAGGAAAAATAGAGCGGTCAGTACTGAGGATAGTACACGACGAGACTAGAATTCGGAGGTCCTCGCCTACGTAGGTATGGTGGACTGAAGCGGCAGCGCAGCATGCACTAAACAACCTATAGAGACTCAATACAACTGGCGGCTATCAGATAGGGATAAGAAAGACCTACTCGGATCCAACCTGATTCTAACACCAAACATACCCATCCTGGTATTACCCCTCGATACCAACCGAGGAAGTCAACCGAGGAACTCACACAGTTGGCAGTTTTATTCATTCCGTTATAGTTGCGGCAATTACTAGTCAGACATAGATATCATGAGTCATCCTGATATAATAAACAGTGGGCAGTTTTAGTTAACCGTTCCGTTGTAGTTGTAGTACTTACTAGTCAGATACATTTAGCATGACGCATCCCAAAACCCAGCACTTGTTGGTACTTTTATTTAGCCATTCCGTTGTAGTTGCAATACTTACTAGTCAGATACAATGGTAAGAGGTGACAATCCAAACCAGCAATAGTTGGCACTTTTATTTAGCCATTCCATTATAGTGAAGCTGATTACTAGTCATTATAAAGTCAAATTTATAGCACTACTTTAGTTATAGTTGTCTATGATCGAGATACTGTGCTCCAAGTCGTCCATAACCGCGGACATGGCTTTCAGAAAGTTTTACCCTGCAGGGGGGCACAAATAGCAACACACGCACGATCAACCTCGAGAAAAACCAAATGAAAACCCAACGAGGCATCACGACAGAGCAATTGCAAGATTCATATAAATTTCAGGGGGCCACCCCACCTAGCTACCCGCTACGAAGTTGGCAGGCTCCAAGACAGACCCAGAGGTTTGCGAGAACGGCTATAAACGACTAGGAACCCAAAAGTGTGACTAGGCTTGTCGATACCGCGTAATCGTGCCACGATCTAAAACAGTACAGGCGCTCCACGCGCAATCGTAAATAAAGCAGTAAAGCATGTCATAAGTACATGATAGTAATAAAGCCCCAAACTAGTTTGTGGCCCCAAGAAATAATATATGACTCAAGCTCTGGCGAGGGGGATTCATGGTCCCACATGCGGATAGTACGAATATTCAAAGAACAGGTATCAAGTACTCGGGGTCCTAAGGGACACAAGTGGACGGTTAAAAACCAAATAACATCTATTGCCCAATTGTGCCTCTGCATTATTTACCTATTTCAATTTTAGTTATTAAACGGTAATTAAAACCATGATCATCTCCAACATAAAGCATATGGCAGTATTTCAACAACTGTGGTACTTGACGACACGCAACAGCACTTAAGCAAGCGACTATGACGCGCAAGTCCAACTATCTACCAACCAACAGGTAATAGGATGTGTCCAAGGCAATATAAGGCTGCAAGGGATATCACAGGTAAGAAAACTAGAGCATCACAACACAGATAGCAATAGATCAACAGGAGGAAATAAAGACTATAAAGTAAAATAGGTAGAAAGGGGGAGAATGCTTGCCTGAAAACATTGTCGAAAGTTCATCCGAAGTTTGGGTCGGCACTCGCATCAACTCATCGGCCTAATCCGTAAAGAAGCAAAGCACTAGAGAAAACACCGGATACACTATTTAATACTACGGCAAGAGATCAGGCATGATGCATGTATGATGTATGACATGATAAAGATGCGATGCAATTAGGCAATATTAAGCGGAATCGGGGTCCCGCCATTTAATTAGATAGTTCATGTTATTTAGATACCCCGCAATTTAAATGTTGTCTTAACATGGCAAAATATATCATCGGTTCGCTGCACAATTTTAAATGGAGCAATATTAGACTAGATTCGCCCGAATATGGCCTCCATATTTAATTAGGTGAATCGGCATAATGCCCTAAACCACGCAATATGTATGCGACATGAACATTTTAAATGCAACAAGTAATATCATTTATAAAATATAGGTCGAGGGACCGGTCTCCGGTTGGCGATAATGGGACCTTGGCGTTCCGAGGGGTCTGGAAAGGGGAGCGTCGCGTCATCGGGTCCGGGAAGGAGTACTCGAGCGGCATTGCCTTCACGTTCCATGAATGAGATGCCTTCGGGGCCTTGGTCATCGGACTCGGGTACGGTGCCGTTGTTTCATCAGGCTTGGTCGGGTCGGTGTTGATCTTGTATTGGCTCCATCTAGGCAGCAACACAAAGATTCGTGCAGGCTTTGGTCATCTCATAAGCACACAAACTCACTTGTACATGCACGTGCACAAGAGTTAGCATCGGAAATTGATTAAACACACAACTCACTAGCAATGCCCATACACGAATGTTCATAGGAGATCGTAGAGGATGCGCGGTACTTGACAGAGGCGACGCAGGGTCACGTCGATGGCACGGGGACGGGTACGTGCTTAAGCAGGAGGAAGGCGCACGACTGGAGGCTGATGGGGACAGGCGACGCGGGTGCGTGAGCGTGTGGAACCGAGGCGACCTTGCAGAGGTCGGCGAGAGAGGTGCACGGGCGGTCGCGCCGGAGAGCGAGGATGGCCGGAGATGGGGACGGCGAGCTCCTGCAGGCGAGGGCGCACGCTCGCAGAAGCGGTGAGGCAGGGTCGATGAAGCAGGACGGAGGCGGACAAGGAACCACGGCGGAGGACGGGGACAGGACCGCGACACGACGGCCTCGCAGGGGCACGACCATCGCTGGGTGCAGAGGCGGTGCTCGGGTCGGCGCGAAACTCCGGGCGGCAAGGCGTGCTGAGGCGCTGCAGGGCGGCCGGAGAGGAGGCGCGGGCCCGGCGAGGTCCTGTGGTGGAGCAGCGAAGCAGAGAGGCTGCCAACGGAGGGGAAGGGCGCATGACGGCGAGAGGGCTCTCGGGGACTGGTGTTGGTGGCGATGGGGATGGCGGTGGCGGATGCTGGGGAAGGAGGGGAGCGATGCTTGGGGGCGATCACGCGAGGAAGGAGTCGCGAGGGGGTCAAGCCCGTGGGGTGTGGGGCATGTGGGGCCAGACGGGCGGGCAGTGGGGTGGGCGGTTCGATTGGGAAGGCGCGGGCGTGGCGTGGTGCTCCTGGGTGGCGACGGCAGGTGAGGGACTAGGGGAGGGGTAGCAGTTTAGGGTTAGGGTTGTTAGGGTTTCAAGCTAGGCTGGGTTTTTGGGCTGGGTCGGGGTCGTAGGTAGCTGGCCGGGCCTTTTGTCCTGGCCGGCTGCCTCCCCCGACAAAATAATTTTTGTATTTAAAATTCTATATTCTTTTATAGACTTTTGTTCATAAGTTTAGACAAAGCAAAAATATTCGGAAGAGACCGAGAGATTGTATTTTGAAATAGAGAAGAGGAGTAATATAGAAAACAAGATAGGTTTTTTTTTTGTAAAGTACTTTTATGATAAGGCATGCATAATGATGTCAAGATGATGCACAAAGTAGTAACAACGAGCGATTTTCTAGTAGTGGTTTTATCCGGGGTGCTACATCATGCCTCTAGTTTCCAAGGGAAGTGACAGAAATCTCTTCGGATGTATATGTGTTGTTGCCACTAGGGAGAAAACAACGGTCTCTTGTTCATGGAACAAGTGGATTGTTTACCTTACACACTTTGCTTAAATAAGTTGTATGTTTCTTGCAACTTAATGCTGGAGGGGGTTCGGATGATAACCTGAAGGTGGGATTCTAGTCATAGATGCAGTAGGATGGCGGTCTATGTATATTGTTGTATTGCCCAAGCGAATTTCATAGGATATTTATGTCTAGTAGTGCATTGTTATGCCTTGCTCAGTTCCTGTCAATTGCCCTGCTGTAAATTTTTTACCCTTCATGCCATGTTGTTTATCTAAGGATAGCACCTCTAGTGAACTATGGACCCCGGTCCAATCTTTACCATTGATACATCTTTCACTGTTACTATTTACTTGCTGCAAACCACTTTCACCTTCCACACCATACAGTTAATCATTTATTACAGCAACCGGTGAGATTGACAACCTCACTGTTAGTTGGGGAAATGTCTTGAGTTTGTGTTGTGCAGGTTCCCACGTCTCTTGCAACACCTTTGGGACGTTTCCTTCCTCCTACTGGTTCGATAACCTCGGTTTCTTATTGAGGGAAACTTGCCTGTTGTACTGCATCATACCTTCCGCTTGGGGTCTCCCAACGAAGTGTTTCTTCACTCATCACTCCCATATATAGATCTTTTATGGTCAATAGCTTGACCTTGATGTTTCTCACTTAGACCAGATGAGTGGAACACCCACTCCAAAATAGTTCGCTTTCAAAGTGATGGCCTCCTTCTCATCTTGCTTGGCTTTCTTTTTCCTGGGAAAATGAAAAACAAAAGGATCACGCATAGGCAATTGAAGCTTCACGTTCCCTTAATGAAAGTCTTAATAGTTCTTAAGAAAGGACAGCCTAATATGATAGGAGCAGTAGCATATTCAGGCATGTCAACAATAACAAAATCAATAAGAGGAGGACAATCTTTAATGTATACTAAGGTATTCTCTTTAATTCCTAGTGCTTGCTTATAGGTAGAATCTGCTAGATGCAATTTTAACTCGGTGATTTCAAAAGAGCCAAGGTTTACCTTATTGAAAAGACTCTTTGGAATTGTTGAAACACTTGCACCTAAATCACAAAGTGCAACTATTTTATTAGTCCCAATTTTAATCTTAATAGTAGGCTCAAATATATCATCAAGCTTAACAAGTAATTTTTCAGCAATTTTCTTATATTCTTCCTCAAGCTCACGTACCTTTATTAGTACCTGATTAACGAAGTGTTGATACATGGCTTCCTCATTTCCTTCACTTACCGAAATCTTGATATTGATCCTTTTTACAAGATCTTCAACTATGTAATTTGGTGAAGGAGCATTACTATAGTCAAGTTCTTCAGGCTCCTCCCTCTGGATTCTTATCATCTTGAGGTCTTCGACTAGATTGGGCTCAACATTACCTGCAAATTTAGCTAGAATGAGAGTTTTACTCTCGGTTATCTTACCTTGCTGTGCATCAACAATCCTTGTTCTTTCTTGGAGGGCCTGCAAATCATTCCTCAAACTAACAACTTGGTTAGATAATTTACCAAGCATAGCATCATGGTTCTCCGTTATTTTAACTAGAATATTATTTTGCTCATTTTGGGAGTCCATAAAGGACTTAATATTTTCTTGGAGACTACCATTACTTGATGCCATGATATTATTAGAGTTATCCGCAGGACTAAAGTAGTGTTTCTGAATATTTGGATTATAATTCTTCTTACAAGCAGGGTTATAATCATTACGAGCTATGAAGTCTATTTCTTCAATAGTTGGTTTGGGAGTAGCTTTTACCTAGGTTTCCTTACCTTTGAAGGCTAATATGAGCTCATCTAACTTAGCATTGAGTTCTTCATTTTCTTGAGGTGTGACGGAGTTCACCTTCTTCGTGTTTGATCTTTTCACATGCCATTGGGCATGGTTGTCTTGCATATTGTCTAAAAGCTGCTTTGCTTCGGTAATTTGTTTACCCATAAATGTTCCTCCAGCTGCAGTATCAAGCATAGACTTAGACATAGGGTTAAGAGCATTATGAAATAAATGAATTAACCAATCTTCTATCCCATGGCTGGTACAATTTCTCATGCATTCTTTCATTCTCTCCCATGCAAGCTCTAGTGGCTCACGCTCTTCCTATCTAAAACCAGTAATATTATATCTTAGTTGCATAGTCTTTGAGGGTGGAAATAATTTAGTCATAAATAAAGAATTATATTCCACCCATGATGCAATAGTATTTCTAGGCAAAGGTAGCAACCATTCTTTTGCTCTTCCTCTAGGAGAGAAAGGAAATAAGCGCAACTTGACCGCGTCAGGGTCAACATCTTTAATGTGCATCATATAACATATTTCAGTAAAATAATTTAAGTGCATACATGCATCTTCAACAGCAGAGCCTCCAAAATGATTCTGTTGAACCAAACTTAAATAGTGGGTCTTAATTTCATAATCTTCAACAGTAATTGCTGATTGAGTAATAGGAGTACACAAATAATCATTGTTGGGAGTTGCAAACTCCACAAGCTTCTTTTCATCCATATTTCCTACGTTTTTTTATTTTCTTAAACAAATACTAATGATAGTAAAAAAGAATTGAAAGACTAACTAATTTTTTTGGTTTTTCAAATAAAAACTGAAAGCAAACTAACAAAATTAAAAACAAGAATAAAAACTAGCAAGGTTCCTACTAACCTCACTAGGGTAGCTATTTATTCCCTGACAACGGCGCCAGAAAAAGTGTTGATACCTTCGATCTGGATTACGGATGTAGTATAGCTTCTTTTTCCCTAGTAGAACTAGGTTTATCGAATCCTCGGGAAGCAGAAAGCAAAGTGAAGTTACTTAAACGGACCTTCGAGAGTTTTAGAATTCCTTTTATGTTTTCACCGGACCAAGTGCTTGCGATCTTTTTGTTGTTGTTGACAATGGAGAGAGAGAGGGCCTAGGGCTTTCAGTTTCACCAATAGTTGTGCAAAACATCTGATGAAAATAAAAGATAATAATAAAGTATGCATGTAATTGTTAGAGCAAGATAATTATATGTGGGCAATGCATTCATAATTGTTATTGCCTCCGCAACCTCTTATAGCAATAACCTACTAGTCTCATTCATAGAAGAAAGAGAACTAATGGTATTCATAGTGATGTCACCATTGATACCAAGTAAATTCCTCACATACAGCCGTACTACCCCTTCTGTCACTAGGGTTCCCAACCTGCAGATCAGTCATTACTCACACTCCCTATACCTGGATCAATCCTTGGGGTCTTGGGGTACATGACAAGTCCTTAGATTGAGGCAAGAGATGGTACTATAATCATCATGTCATACAAACTAATACATGATCCCATCTATGATAAATAACATGCACAAAAAGCTACATGGCTAGGCCAAAGCCCTTAGCCCAAGGAGAATTACTCACACATAGAGATGAAATCAATAATCATAAACATTAATAGAAATCATAACATTGATAGCAAATCGTCTTACAACGTCGCCAATTGGAGAAGAGATCTACTATTGCAAGTAGTGGAATATGGCTATGGCGGTGGAGACGGGTTTGGAGATTAGATCTAATGGAAGGGTGTCTGCGACGGCGAAGCAGATGGAGTTGGGGGGGTGAATGGCAGAACGCGGAAAGGCCCTTTTCTCGTCGCGCGAGGCCTCTTTATATAGGGTCCCTTCACGAATGTTGTTCGGTTTGACCTACGGCCGGAACTATTCAACGGCAATTTTATCCCGGCCGTATAGTTGGTCGTTAAGTGTACTGGATCCACTTCACGTCTTCTGGCTTCTTTGACGTGTTGAAAATCTCGTATCTTGGACTTTAATATTGTGATTCCCATCATCATACGTCATTATCTACACAGGGAAAAATAGCAAGAAAGGATTGCATACCCCTTTGATCATTAGGCATTAGTGGCAGGGTCTAGAGAAACATTTCATCAAATATATGAATAATATCCAGTTTAAATATGAGTGTGGATGGCTATATTTCACGGCCATCATATATCTTCAACTCGCGCTAGTGTCTGTAATTGTGGTGGTGGTTTAGGGATATATTTGCATTTTATTACTTTTATGAGACTGGTAATTATTAATAAATTGGTGGAATTTCAAAAGAGATATACATTATACTTTATCCGAGACAGGAGAGAACAAGAAGTCTCTAGTTCATGACGAGTAGTCGTTGAAGGGTTTCGCGGCATAGTAAATCAAAATTTTCTACGGAGCGAACAGAGGGAAAGCCAAGATCTAATCTAGGAGATGCAAACAACGAGAGAGATTGGATTAGATCTTCATACCCTTGAAGATTCGCACAGCGGAACGTTCGTCGGAACGTGGGTGATGTAGTCGTACTCGCTTCTCCTCCTCGCGATCCGATCCGATCTAGCACCACAAGTGGCGGTGCCTCCGTGAGATGCACACGTGCAGCACCTCGACGTCTCCTCCTTCCTCGGACCAGCGAGTATGGTGGAGAGATAGATTGGATCTACAACACGACGGCGTGGTGTATATGGTGGAGAATTTCTGCTGCAGGGCTTCGCCTACAAACAGTCGGGAGGGAGAGAGGAAGGTAGCAAGGCTGCTAGGGCTTGGAGGAAGGTGTGTGTGGGGGAGGGGGCGCACCACCCCTCTATATATAGAGGGGGGGCGGCCAGCCCTTGCCCCTCCTCCAAGCCTATCTCTAGTTTAAACAATTTAAACTCTCCCTTATCTAGAAATCCTATCTCTAGTTTAAACGATTTAAACTCTCCCTTATCTAGAAATTCTATCCCGAGATTTAAACGAGTCAAATCTCTCTAGAATCGGCTGGGCCCTATGGGGCCTTGTGCCCCTGGCCCAATGCGGCCAGGACACTCCCTCATAGGCCCATGCCCCCTCCCGGAAGGTGGGGCCACGTTGGTCCCCTTCTGGAAGGTTCTAGAAGCTTCCGGTACAATACCGATTAACCCGGAACAATTCCGAACTCCAAAAACTGCACTGCCTTATATGAATCTTATTCTCCGGACCATTCCGGAACCTCTCGTGATATCCTGGATCCCATCCGAGACTCCGAACAAAAATTCATAAACCAATTATCCAATCTATCCTAGCGTCGAGATACGTTAAGTGTGTGACCCTGCGGGTTCGAGAATATGCAGACATGATCTTCTATCAATAATCAACAGCGGGGTCTGGGCACCCATATTGACTCCCACACATTCATCGATGATCATATCGGATGAACCACGATGCCAGGATTCAATCAATCCCATATATATATTCCCTTCGTCTCGCGATATTTTACTTGCCCGAGATTTGATCGTCGGTACCGTCATACCTAGTTCAATCTCGTTCACAGCAAGTACTTTACTCGTTCTGTAATACGATATCACTTTGTGATTAACTCCTTAACCACATGCTTGCAAGCGGTGTTGATATGGATTACCGAGTGGGCCCGAAGTATATCTCTCCGACTTGGGAGGGACAAAATTCCATCTCGATACATACAACCCAACAGATACTTTCCGATCACCTGAGAGACACCTTTATGATCACCCTCTCATAGGATGACGTTTGATGACCTCAAATCTTTCTTCCGATACCAGGGAGTTGCATTATCTCATGGTCTAAGGAATACAATATTTGGCATAGGAAAAGCTTCGCAAAGACGAACACGATGACACGATCTAATTGCTCTGCTTTGTTTGGGTCTATCCACCATATCATTCTCCCAATGATATGATCTCATTATCAATTGATAACTCATGTCTATGGTTAGGAAACCTTAACCATCATTGATCAATGAGCTAGTCCATAGAGGCGTACTAGGGACACGGTGTTGTTCACAAACCACACAAGTATTAAAGTTTCCGCTTAATACAATTCTAGCATGGAATATAAACTTTATCATGAACAAGAATTATAATAATAACATCTTTATTATTGCCTCTAGGTCATAATTCCAACAGTCTCCCACTTGCACTAGAGTCAATAATCAAGTTTACATCTGGCAACAATCTCACACCCATGGCACTGAGGTGTTGATCATGTTTTACACGTGGAAGAGGTTTAGTCAATGGATCTGCGACATTCAGATCCGTATGTACTTTGCTAATCTTCAGATCTCCATCTGCTATATAATCTCGGATTATATGAAACTTGCGGTTGATATGCTTGGTCTTTGGATGATATCTTGGTTCCTTAGCGAGTGCTATGGCGCCAGTGTTGTCACACAATATCTCCAGTGGGTCCAATGCACTTGGAACCACGCCAAGCTCAGTGATGAAGTTTCTGATCCAAACTCCTTCACTTGACGCTTCTGCAGCAGCCATGTATTCCGCTTCTACTGTAGATCCCGCGATCACGCTTTGCTTGCAGCTTCTCCAGCTCACAGCTCCTCCATTCAAAATATAAACGTATCCTGTCTGAGATTTAGAATCATCCTTGTCGGTGTCGAAACTAGCATCGACGTAACCTTTTACGACAAGCTGTTCATCACCCCCATAGACTAAGAACATTTCTTTAGTTCTATTTAGGTACTTTAGGATGTTCTTCACGGCTGTCCAGTGTTCCACTCTTGGATCACTTTGATATCTGCTCGTCAAACTAAGAGCATTGGACACATCCGGTCTAGTACACAGCATGGCATACATGATGGAACCTATGGCCGAGGCATAAGGCACTTTACTCATAGCTTCCCTATCATTTACCGTAGCTGGACACTGAGCCTTGCTCAATATCTTACCTGACAACATAGGCACTGAACCTTTCTTTGCCTTATCCATTCTGAACCTTTTCAGAACTTTTTCTAGGTATGTACTTTGGCTTAAAGCTATCAGGCGTCTTTGTCTATCTCTATAGATTTTGATGCCCAATATATAAGCAGCTTCACCTAGGTCTTTCATTGAAAAACACTTGTTCAAATAACTCTTCACATTGTTAAGCATGTTGATGTCATTTCCGATAATCAATATGTCATCCACATACAGTACCAGAAACGTCACCGAGCTCCCACTCACTTTCTTGTAGATGCAAGCTTCGTAGCAATTTGGAACAAATCCAAAGCTCTTGATCACTTGATCAAAACGAAGGTTCCAACTCCGAGATGCTTGCTTCAGTCCATAAATGGAACGCTGAAGTTTGCATACTTTACTAGCATCCTTAGGATCGACAAAACCCTCGGGTTGCATCATATACAACTCTTCATCAATGTTGCCATTGAGGAAAGCAGTCTTGACATCCATCTGCCATATTTCATAATCATGAAACGCAACAATTGCTAATAAAATCCGAATGGACTTAAACATCGCTACGGGAGAGAAAGTCTCATCGTAGTCAACACCTTGAACTTGTCGAAAACCTTTTGCGACAAGCCGTGCTTTATAGACGGTAACATTACCATCCGCGTCCGTTTTCTTCTTGAATATCCATTTGCACTCAACGGCCTTTCGGTCGCTAGGAGGATCCACCAAAGTCCATACTTGGTTTTCGCTCATGGATCCCAATTCGGATTTCATGGCTTCCAGCCATTTCTCAGAGTCTGGGCTCATCATCGCTTCCTCATAGTTCGTAGGTTCACTGTCTTCTACCAACAAGACAGTCAAGACAGGGTTGTCGTACCACTCAGGAGGGGCACGCGACCTTGTCGACCTGCGACGTTCAGTAGTAGCATCGTCCGAAGCTTCATGATCCTTGTCATTAGCTTCCTCTATTGTTGGTGCAGGCGGCACTGGAACAATTCCAGGTGTTGCGCTACTCTCCAATTCAAGAGAAGGTTCAATAACCTCGTCAAGCTCTACTTTCCTCCCACTCACTTCTTTCGAGAGAAACTCCTTCTCAAGAAAGGAACCGTTCTTTGCGACAAACACTTTGCCTTCGGTTATGTGATAGAAGGTATACCCAATAGTTTCCTTAGGGTATCCTATGAAGACGCATTTCTCCGCTTTGGGTTCGAGCTTGTCCGGCATCAACTTCTTGACGTAAGCTTCGCATCCCCAAACTTTAAGAAACGACAACTTAGGTTTAGCACCAAACCACAGTTCATACGGTGTCGTCTCAACGGATTTAGATGGAGCCCTATTTAAAGTGAATGCAGCGGTTTCTAATGCATAACCCCAAAATGATAACGGCAAATCAGTAAGAGACATCATCGATCGGACCATATCTAATAGGGTTTGATTCCGGCGTTCAGACACACCATTGCGCTATGGTGTTTCGGGTGGCGTGAGTTGCGAAACAATTCCGCTTGCTTTAAGATGCGTGAGAAAATCATAACTCAAATATTCGCCCCCACGATCGGATCGTAGAAACTTAATCTTTCTGTTACGATGGTTCTCCACTTCATTCTGAAATTCTTTGAACTTTTCAAACGTTTCAGATTTATGTTTCATTAAATAGATATACACATATCTACTTAAGTCATCGGTAAAAGTGAGGAAATAGCGATATCCACCGCGCGTCGAAACACTCATCGGTCCGCATACATCGGTATGTATGATTTCCAACAAGTCCGTTTCTCGCTCCATCATACCGGAGAACGGGGTTTTGATCATCTTGCCCATGAGGCATGGTTCGCATGTGTCAAATGATTCAAAATCAAGAGACTCCAAAAGTCCATCAGAATGGAGTTTCTTCATGCGCTTTAGTCCAATATGACCTAGACGACAGTGCCACAAATAAGTAGTATTATCACTATCTACTTTGCATCTCTTAGCCTCAATGTTATGGATGTGTGTTTCATCCCTTTCGAGATTTAGAAGAAATAAACCATTCACAAGAGGTGCATGACCATAAAAGATGTTACTCATATAAATAGAACAACCATTATTCTCCGATTTAAATGAATAACCGTCTTGCAATAAACACGATCCGGAAATGATGTTCATGCTCAACGCAGGCACATAATAACATTTATTAAGGTTTAAAACTAATCCCGAAGGTAAAACTAAGGAGAGCGTGCCGACGGCCATCACATCAACTCTTGATCCGTTGCCAACGCGCATCGTCACCTCATCCCTCGCAAGCCGCCGTCTATTCCGTAGCTCCTGTTTCGAGTTACAAATATTAGCAACTGAACCGGTATCAAATACCCAGGCACTACAACGAGGGCTAGTAAGGAAAACATCAATAACATGTATATCAAATATACCTTTGATGGTGCCAGCCTTCTTGTCCGCTAAGTACTTCGGGCAGTTGCGCTTCCAGTGACCCTTGTCCTTGCAATAGAAGCACTCAGTGTCTGGCTTGGGACCAGACCTGAGCTTCTTCTCAGCAGGGGCATTGCGCTTGCCGCCGCCCTTCTTGAAGGGCTTCTTTGCTCCCTTACCTTTCTTAAAGGAGGTCTTGTTGACCATCAACACATGATTATCCTTCTTGATGTCCACTTCCGCAGCCTTCAGCTTTGCGAAGAGCTCGGTGATCGTATCAGTGGAACCAATCTGATTATGAGTCACTACAAAACTTTTGTAGCTGGGAGGGAGTGATTGCAGAACCCTGTCAATCTTGAGCTCCTCTGGAATCGTGCATTCCAGTTGCTCAAGGCGTTGAGTGTAGCCCGACATCTTTATGGCGTGCTCACTAACGGAACTCCCTTCCTCCATCTTGCAGTTAAAGAACTTCTCAGAGATCTCATATCTCTCAGAACGGGCTTGAGTCTGAAACATGGTTTTCAGCTCCTCGAGAATCTCAAAGGGCCCGGGATAGGTTTCAAAACGATTTTGAAGCTCCGGTTCCATAGCAAACAACATGGTGCTCTTAATCACACCATAATCATCTTTGCGCGACTGATAGACAGCTTTCTCATCAGTCGGCGTAGTTGCAGCAGGGGGGTTACCTAACGCTTTCTCAAGTACATAGTCCTTTTGTCCGCCAGACAGAATGATTCTTAGATTGCGGAACCAGTTGGTGAAGTTAGACCCATTGTTTCTAAGTTTTTCTTTCTCAGCAAAAACGTTGAAGTTGAAGTTGGACTTGGCCATTGGATCTACAGTATTTGCAAGTACAATTTAGACTATGTTCATGATAAATAGTTCAACTTAATCAAATTACTAGATGAACTCCCACTAAATTCAACATCCCTCAAGTTGTTTAGTGAACACGATCCAAATTCACCACACCTAATCCGATCATCACGAGAAGAGATGTGGTTTCAATGGTGGACAACGAAGTGTCGATCATATCATTCATATGACTCATGCTTAACCTTTCGGTTCTTGTGTTCCGAGGCCATGTCTGTACATGCTAGGCTCGTCAAGTTAGACCCAAGTAATTCCGCGTGTGCAAAAACTGGCTTGCACCCGTTGTATGTGAGCGTAGAGTCTATAGCACCCGATCATCACGTGATGCTTGGACATGACGAACTTTCGCAACGGTGCATACTTGGGGAGAACACAATTTTTATCTTGATCTTTAAGTGAGGAATCATCTTATAATGCTACCGTCGCGATCTAAGCATGATAAGATACATAAAAGGGTAAACATCACATGCATATAACTTTATGTGACATGGTATAGCCAATCTTAGCGCAATGATCTCCATCTTGTGCGTTCCGGCATGATCTCCATCACTCCACCATGATTGCCTCCACCACGAATAGCAACTACAACTATTGCTAACTACTTAGCGATAAAGTAAAGCTATTACATGGCGTATAAGAAGTTGACTCGCAGGTCATACACAATTATAAAGACAACCATATGGCTCCTGCCGGTTGTGTACTCATCGACATGCAAGTCGTGAAACATTACAAAACATGATCATCGCATACAATATACACATCACATCTTGGGCCATACCATATCACAGAAAACACTCCCTGCAAAAACAAGTTAGACGCCTCTACTTTGTTGTTGCATGTTTTACGTGGCTTTATGGGAGTAGATGCTAAGAACGATTCTTACCTACGGAAATCCACAACGGTGATATTATGGTTGCCAAACTCCAGTGTTAATCCCATGACAACTATAGTGAGAGAAACTGACATCCACCAGCCGCATGTGTGGAACAAGCCACACGTCAAGTGCGGAGCCGGTCTCGCGAACGACGTCGCGTAAGGTTGGCCTGGACCGCTTCAATCTCACTATCCCGCGTCATAAGAAGAACACAAACAAGAGGCTTGCAACAGAAAACATCAACTCCCGCAACAACCATGTTGCGTTCTACTCGTGAAACACATCTACGCATAGATCTAGCTCTGATACCACTGAAGGGTTTCGCGGCATAGTAAATCAAAATTTTCTACGGAGCGAACAGAGGGAAAGCCAAGATCTAATCTAGGAGATGCAAACAACGAGAGAGATTGAATTAGATCTTCATACCCTTGAAGATTCGCACAGCGGAACGTTCGTCGGAACGTGGGTGATGTAGTCGTACTCGCTTCTCCTCCTCGCGATCCGATCCGATCTAGCACCACAAGTGGCGGTGCCTCCGTGAGATGCACACGTGCAGCACCTCGACGTCTCCTCCTTCCTCGGACCAGCGAGTATGGTGGAGAGATAGATTGGATCTACAACACGACGGCGTGGTGTATATGGTGGAGAATTTCTGCTGCAGGGCTTCGCCTACAAACATTCGGGAGGGAGAGAGGAAGGTAGCAAGGCTGCTAGGGCTTGGAGGAAGGTGTGTGTGGGGGAGGGGTCGCACCACCCCTCTATATATAGAGGGGGGCGGCCAGCCCTTGCCCCTCCTCCAAGCCTATCTCTAGTTTAAACAATTTAAACTCTCCCTTATCTAGAAATCCTATCTCTAGTTTAAACGATTTAAACTCTCCCTTATCTAGAAATTCTATCCCGAGATTTAAACGAGTCAAATCTCTTTAGAATCGGCTGGGCCCTATGGGGCCTTGTGCCCCTGGCCCAATGCGGCCAGGACACTCCCTCATAGGCCCATGCCCCCTCCCGGAAGGTGGGGCCACGTTGGTCCCCTTCCGGAAGGTTCTAGAAGCTTCCGGTACAATACCGATTAACCCGGAACAATTCCGAACTCCAAAAACTGCACTGCCTTATATGAATCTTATTCTCCGGACCATTCCGGAACCTCTCGTGATATCCCGGATCCCATCCGAGACTCCGAACAAAAATTCATAAACCAATTATCCAATCTATCCTAGCGTCGAGATACGTTAAGTGTGTGACCCTGCGGGTTCGAGAATATGCAGACATGATCTTCTATCAATAATCAACAGCGGGGTCTGGGCACCCATATTGACTCCCACACATTCATCGATGATCATATCGGATGAACCACGATGCCAGGATTCAATCAATCCCATATATATATTCCCTTCGTCTCGCGATATTTTACTTGCCCGAGATTCGATCGTCGGTACCGTCATACCTAGTTCAATCTCGTTCACAGCAAGTACTTTACTCGTTCCGTAATACGATATCATTTTGTGATTAACTCCTTAACCACATGCTTGCAAGCGGTGTTGATATCGATTACCGAGTGGGCCCGAAGTATATCTCTCCGACTTGGGAGGGACAAAATTCCATCTCGATACATACAACCCAACAGATACTTTCCGATCACCTGAGAGACACCTTTATGATCACCCTCTCATAGGATGACGTTTGATGACCTCAAAGCTTTCTTCCGATACCAGGGAGTTGCATTATCTCATGGTCTAAGGAATACAATATTTGGCATAGGAAAAGCTTCGCAAAGACGAACACGATGACACGATCTAATTGCTCTGCTTTGTTTGGGTCTATCCACCATATCATTCTCCCAATGATATGATCTTATTATCAATTGATAACTCATGTCTATGGTTAGGAAACCTTAACCATCATTGATCAATGAGCTAGTCCATAGAGGCGTACTAGGTACACGGTGTTGTTCACAAACCACACAAGTATTAAAGTTTCCGCTTAATACAATTCTAGCATGGAATATAAACTTTATCATGAACAAGAATTATAATAATAACATCTTTATTATTGCCTCTAGGGCATAATTCCAACAGTCGTAATCATATTCATCATCTCGAGTTCTCTACGTGATCGGCTCTGGCGCGGTGCTCTCCACGAACGCTCTGATCTCTGCGACGAGCTTGCCGATGTCCGGCAGCACCGGGAAGAAGTAGAAGGCGTGTACGGCCTCAGAGAACTCCACCACCCGCACCTCCTTTCCCTTCTCCCGTAGCATGGAGGCATACCGCCGCCCGCAGTCCTACAGCGGGTCGATACCGCCGACCACCACCATCGCTGGAGGGAACACCTCCGAAAGCTCCAGTTTTGGGCCGTCTTTGCCCGTCACGTGTGCACGCGGGGTGGTTACGGTCGGCGTCCACCAGCAGGAATGCCTTCTACCAGAAGTCCGTCCGGTGGAGGTTGACGATCGGCGCTACGCCCTCGAGAGCTAGCTCCGAATCTGTCGGCTTCACTATGAAGTTATAAGTCGGCTTGGGTATCTCGGCCTATGTCGGCCCCCTTACTCGGTTAATCTTAGTCCTGATTAATTTTATCTTTTTTACCTCTCGTGACCCTATCCGGGTCATCCCCCGACAATCTCCCAACCGACCAAATCAATGAAAACAGTGACACCCCCTTTTGTATGACGCGATGATATGGACTCATCACACATCGTGGGATCTACAATTATAAGATGCTTTACTAGTTCTTTCTTGAAACATCCTTTTTTATTTAAAGTTCACTGATTCATTAATAACCATAAACATCACTAGTCACAAATTAATAAAAATATAAATAGTTCTTTGGATCACCTAACAACGACTGTCGACACTAGTAGACATATATAGGAGCGGTCGTCATTCTCGTTCCTCCATCACAATAGTCGAACAAATCTTATCCTAATAGATCTTTTTTAGTAATAGATGGAAAGTCGTCGTGCTAATCCCACAAATACTAGCTACCAGAGCAGAAATCATCGTTAAAGATGACAACCGTAGATCAGCAGAGATTGACCTTAGGCCACACCAACGAAGACGAAAATCGACTAGATCCTAAGAGATTCACGGGACACAACGCTCTACGCCGACTCTAGGTGCACCACCATAGCGACTAGTGAGTATAGAGCTGGTATGACCTTTTTGTGACTTCAGGGTGTAGCCTCGTATCATCACCCCATAGAAGACAAGGAAAAACGACCTAGACAAAAAAGAGAGAGAATCCTAGCGTGGCGAGGGGTTATGGTCCGTCACGTCTCCAAGACCCCAAGGCCGAAGAAGGACCTCCCGGCCCTGCCCTCGCTCCTCTGGTGCGTCTAGCGCCCATAGAGAACGTGTAAAGTCGTTTGTCCGGTGGATCTTCTAGCTCACCATCTTTTTTTGCATTCATTGGTGTTGTTTGAGGTTATGTTTTCGATTTATGTTAGTTATTTTCAACGATGGTTACTGCTATGGTGCGTTGATCTATTGCGATTTTAGCACGAGGACTTGCAGTCTTTCTACTGGAACAAATTTTATTACAATAAGCTTTACTCGGATCCGGCGATGGAGAGGTGTGAATATCTACGCATCTTCGGCTCGTGGTAGTGCGTGTAGTTGTCTCGCTAGGTGGTGGTTCAAGGCGTTTTATTACTTTTATATGAAACTGATAATTGTATTAATAAATTGGTGAAAGAGAAGAGATATACATTATTTTAGCTGACACAGAAAGAGAACAAGAAGTTTGACACAGAAAGAGAACAAGAAGTCTCCGGTTCACGACGAGTAGTCGTAATCATATTTATCATCTCGAGTTCTCTACGTGATCGGCTCCGGCGTGATGCTCTCGACGAACGCCCTGATCTCGGCGACGAGCTTGCCGGTGTCCGGCAGCACCGGGAAGAAGTAGAAGGCGTGCACGGCCTCGGAGAACTCCACCACCCGCACCTCCTTTCCCTTCTGGCGCAGCATGGAGGCGTACCGCCGTCCGCAGTCCTGCAGCGGGTCGAGACCGCCGACCACCACCATCGCCGGTGGGAACGCCTCCGAAAGCTCCGGTTCCGGGCCGGCTTCGCCCGTCACGTGCGCTGCGGGGTGGTTACGGTCGGCACCCACCGGCAGGAACGCCTTCCACCAGAAGTCAGACCTGCGGAGGTTGACGATCGGCGCTACGCCCTCGAGAGCTAGCTCCGACTCTGTCCTGTCCTCGCCGCCGAAGTAGGCGGACAGGAGCAGGAGGCCAGCTAGGCGGATTGGTGGAGGCGTGGATGCCGCCGTCCAGCGCTGGGCGACGTGGTGCGCTATGTTCGCGCCAGCGCTGTCCCCGGCGATGAAGCAGCGGGCGAGGTCGACGCGGACGGGTATCTCGGCGGGGAGGCCTGTAGTGGCGAGGTAACGGAGCGCGGCCTCGCCGTCATCGTAGGCGGCGGGGAAGCGGTGCTCTGGCGCGAGGCGATAGCTCACGGACACGACGACGGCGCCGGCCTCGCGGCAGATGGTGCGGCAGAGCGCGTCGTAGGGGCGCGAGGCCGCGGAGAAATACGTGAAGCCGCCGCCGTGGAAGTAAACGATCACGGGCCGCGACGAGGGCTCCGTCGTCTCCGCAGCAGCCTCGGGTGCGGAGAAGTAGACGCGAGCTCGCACGCCGGTGGAAGCGTCTACGGTGACGTCGACGGAGCGGACGCCGAGCGCGTCCGGGCGCGCGGGGTTGGCGGGCGCCTGGCGGTCGACGAGCAGCGAGAAGAGGAAGCGGTTGATGGTGCCGTCGCGGCGCTGCGTGGCGTCGACGCCGGCCTCCAGCGCGCGTAGCTGCAGGCGCACCGCCCACGGCATCGCCCGCACGCGCGCCCGGAGGGCCTCGCGCGCCGTGTCGCCGGCCATCTTCCTTGCTTGCTGGGTACGTACGTAGCTCTGCCGCCTCAAGTAGCAATCTGCAGCTCAATTCTCCTTATCTCCTCCCGATTTTTTCTGCCGACGTCTGTTTCACTACAGCGACACGGAGGCCGCAGGTGGCCAGACGACACTAGCTAGCAGCGCGTGTGGGAGCAATCTCGAAGGCGTGATCGAAGGCGATTCCAGGCGTGATCTGCTGATATCGATCGCGAGTCATTTTGGTGTTTTCATTCGCTCACACGCGCGGAATCGGGCACAGCCGCACAGGGTTGCAACGCAAGTGGAGGACGAGGGGTAGCGGGGAGAATGGTTGGTGATATCTGTACGAACAGTTTCTTTGCGCTGTTGCCAACAGCATGAGCACCGTCATGAGCAGTGGGGTGGACAGCAAGGTTGCAAGAAGTGTCCACCCTAACTAACATACAGCAGCCGGTCGGTCACGATCAGAGATTAACAAATCAAATTTCCGAGGCATCCACACACTCGTTTTGCAGTTTCAAGTGGGCACCAATCACGCCGAAATTACTCAAATGGAACTAGGGTACTCATCAACCTATCTAGAACAGTCGGAAAAAATAGTTCACCTCCGTACAAAAAAGGGAGTCTTGAAGATTTGACCGGATTCACATGTATTTAGACCGTGTTTCTATTTTTAAAATAATCTAGACGTATTCAAATCTAGACAAATTTTTGACACGCCTATTTAAAAGAGGGAGCGAACAAAGTAAAAAAAATCAAAATAAATGTTTGCATGTGGAGGCTGCATGGATGTATGTGCGTGATTTTCAGCGTATCGAAACTTGAAACTATGCAACTTAGACAAAATAATTGACAAAGTTCCGAATGAACAGTAAGAAGGAACAGAAGGAACGCCATGGTAACTTAATGGTACGTTAAGAAAAATCGGGATCAGGAGTAGCCATGTCATGAAAATGAGAAAAGTCCAAAGCAACCCTTAAAATTTTAGGCGTTAGCTAAATCAAACCCTAAACTTTGAATCTCTAAAGTTGGCACTCCGAACTATTAAATCCCGGACTATTTTTAACCCTGGATCTGTTTGGCGCACCGGGAAAGTGACAATCCTGGCTCGCAGGGTAGGCAACTCTCACTGACAGTAAGATCCACATGTCATAATCATCTTTTTAATTCCTTTTTCCCCTTAATCTTGTAGGAGTAGCTTTGTTCCCGACTCCCACCACTCTATAGCCACCGATGAAGCAGCCCTACGGCTCGGCCAGGCCGGCGTGCCTCGTCCCCACCCCCATCGCCTTGCTTTTGACTCCATCTGCAGCTCCGCTCGATTGCGGGATCTATTCGGAGTGTAGCCTTGTCTCACCTCCCCATTGAAGACACAAAAAATGACCTAGAAAGAGAGAATCCTCCAATGGGCAAGGGACCATAGTTCGCCACGTCTCCAAGGCCCCAAGGCCGAAGAAGGACCTCCCGACACTGCCCTCACTCCTCTGGTGTGTCTTGTGTCCACAAAGGACGCATAGATCGTATGTCCCGTGGATCTTCTAGTTTACCGTCGTTTTTCGTATTCATTGGTGTGGTTTGAGATTATTTTCTTTTGATTTATGTTTGTTATTTTTGATGATGGTTACTACTCTGGTGCGTTGATCCATTGTGATCTTAGCACGACGATACGCCCTTCATCCTAAAAAGGATGTCACGAATTTGTCTAAATTTAGATATATCTACATATTAAATAGTGTCCGGATACATTCAAATTTAGACATATCTGAGACATCCTTGTCAGGACAAAGGGAGTATAACAAACTTTATTATGACAAGGTTTACTCGGATCCGGTGATGGAGAGGTGAGAACGTCTACACATCTTCAGCTCGCGCTAATGTCTGTAGTTGTCAAGCTAGGTGGTGGTTTCGAGTAATTATTAATAATTTGGTGGAATTTCACAGAGACCAAAAGAGATATACATTAGTACTTTAGCTGAGACAGGAAGAGAACAAGAAGTCTTCGGTTCACGAGGAGTAGTCGTAATCATATTCATCATCTCAAGTTCTCTACGTGATCGGATCCGGAGCGATGCTCTCCACGAACGCCATGATCTCGACGACAAGTTTGCCGGTGTCCGGCAGCACCGGGAAAACGTAGAAGGAGTGAACGGCCTCTGAGAACTCCACCACCCGCACCTTCTTGTTGGAGGAAGATAGCACAACCCCCACTGCTTGCGGTGAACCCCAAGAATAGTTTCAATCAATAGATATGCATCAGAAATAAAATAATAAGCACATGCACAGGTGACACAAGAATTTACGTGGAAAAACCTTCTCAAGGTGAGAAGAAAAAAAACCACGGGTACGGACCAACCGGTCCACGCGAGCTTCACTATGCAACAACAACAACAACAACAACAACAACAACAACAACAAACAACAACAACAACAACAACAACAACAACAACAACAACAACAACAACAACAACAACAACAACAACAACAACAACAACAACAACAACAACAACAACAACAACAACAACAACAACAACAACAACAACAACAACAACAACAACAACAACAACAACAAAAACAACAACAACAACAAAAACAACAAAAAAAAACAAAAACAACAAAAACAACAAAAAAAAAACAAACAACAACAACAACAACAACAACAACAACAACAACAACAACAACAACAACAACAACAATAACAACAACAACAACAACAACAACAACAACAACAACAACAACAACAACAACAACAACAACAACAACAACAACAACAACAACAACAACAACAACAACAACAAACTGCTCTTAAACCGCAGACTGCTCTTAGTTTATGTCTTCTTCGGTAATTAGCAAACTGATCTTAAACCGCAGATCCAGTCAGCACCAAACTCGGTAGACAAGCTGACATACGAGTACCCAACATACATGCCAAATTTCAGGCCAATCAGACACCGTTTGTCTGCCCAAACTCTACCAAAACTGCTCTGTGTTGAAACTGCAGCAGTCCGAACTGAATAAACCGCTTCTAAATCTGAAGCTACACTGACCCAAATCTCAAACCAGCTAACCAGATCGAAATACTTAAAACAAGGAACAAGCTCACCAAGTTTGGAGCCAATCCAAGCATGTTTGAGCCTCCAAACACCAGCTTGAAGACAGACCGGTCAGATCTTATAAATCTGGACAGAAATCACCTATTCTTCTTCTTCCTCTCTTCTCACTAGGTTGTGTTGTTCTTGTATGCTCTCTCACCCTTTCTCTTTCTCAGCTCACACTCTGGTTGAGACACACACAACCACCAAGGGTGGCTAGGATTTTGTTTTCTACTCCTCTACCAAGGAGCACCTCAGTTGTTGGATACGAACATCGATCAACGGTTGAAACGTGTTGGACTTTCACGAGCTGATGTTGGGCTGCCAACATACCTCAATGTGGAGGGACACGGCCCAACAAACTCCCCTCCTGACATCATGAAGGGTCTCACTGCCAACCGGCAGTCATGCCGGCGAGCCGATGTTATACCTCGAGCTTTTCTCTTGTCACCATATTGTTCAACATATCAGTCTCATTGTCATCTGTGTGCATCTTCTCAATTTATATTTGCTTAAAATTCAGCCCCAGCGTCTGTTTCACTACAGCGACATGGAGGCCGAAGATGGCCAGACACTAGCAGCGCGTTTGGGAGCAATCTCGAAGGCATGATCCACCAATCGAGGGCGATGCCAGGCGTGATCTGTTGATCGATCATGAGTGGTTTTGGTGTTTTCGTTCGCTCACACTTGCTTGTCGTTCAACGAGAGGATTTAATGCATGATTGGTGAGGCTGCCATCACCATGGATGGCCCCGTGGATACGACGAACTCGGACACAGCCACACCGCTTGGAGCCGAGGACGACGGACGGGTAACGGTTTGCTCGGTGACATTTCTACCAGCACTTGCGTTGTGCCGTCGCGAGCAAGGGCGCCCCTGTTTCACCAAAAGTATTCGATTTTGTCAGTTCGGACGCATGTAGACAGGCTAGAGCCGCATGTCCTCGTGTCTGTTTGGGGCGGTTGTGCACCCAAGAACGTCCTAGTTTGCTCCGCCCATCGCCTTTTTTATAAAAAAATATTTTTCGCCCATCACACAAAATATTGATAATAAAATTTAAGTACTATCATAGTTCATAAAAATAAAAAAAGTCATGGTTAATACATAGTTTATGGGCAGGTCTGAGCGTCCCCCGGAGGATCAAAATCCCGGATCCTCCGGGTCGGCAGCCGTTCAATCCACGCGATCACATATCTCTGGTTGACTCGTACACACAAGGGACCTCTCTCCCACGTGGTGGACCCCACCGTTGCATGCACCAAAACAGGAACCCAATCCTCCATGTCTTTGTCCTCGCGCATGCTCTCTAGGAAAAAAGCACGAGAAATCGGTGTTGACGCGGCCGCCAAGCAGCAGGTCTTCCGTAGCATTTTTTTAGCAAAAGTAAGGAAGCAAAAGAGCTCCGATGAGACCACCGCTGCAGCTCCGATGAGACCACCGCTGCTTCTACTGCCATCGTTTCCAACGGTAATGTGTCGTTCGCATCAGAATCCTCATTTTCTATGATGCAAAAAATTGAAAGAACGGTAGGAGCAAAATTATTCTTCCAATGATGCAAATCGAAAAGACGATTGTAGCAAATTCCTCTATCATATGATGCAAAACAAAAGAAAAATAGTCACAGCACCGCTGGTAGCAAATTCGGTCGCCGGTCGTAGCAAGGCTGCCCACTGGTGGTAGCAACGTAGGTAGCAAGACCACCCGCCGTTCATAGCATCACCGACCACCAGTCGCAACAAGCCCGCTCGCTTGTGGCAGCAAAAGCTGCCCGCCGCCATCAGTCGCAGCAACCACCACCTGCTCCTCCTTTCAAGGCCTCCCTACCGTCGCCGATCGCAGCACCGATGGTAGCAAATTCGGCTGCGATCGATCGCAGCAAGGCTGCCCACCGGTGGTAGCAGCGATCGCTGTGGGTAGGTAGCAAGACCACCCGCCATTCATAGCATTGTCGCACGTCGGTCGCAGCAAGCCCTCCCGCTGATGGTAGCAAAAGCTGCACGCCGCCATCGGTCGCAGCAACTGTCGCCTGCTCCTCCTAGCAAGGCCTCCCTGCCGTCACCGGACGGAGCACCTGTGGTAGCAAATCCGGCCGCCGGTCGCAGCAAGGCTGCCCACCTATGGTAGCAAATACGGTCGCCGGTCACGACACCGGTGGTAGCAAATCCGGTCGTTGGTCACAGCAAGGCTGCCCACCGGTGGTAGCAGCGACCGCCAATGTAGGTTGCAGCTTTTGTCGCCGTTGGTAGCAACGCCCGCCATATGTAGCAGCGCCCGTCCACGGCCGGCAGCCGCTCGCGTGTAGCATCTCCAGCCATGGCTGCCAGAATCGGCGCGGCTGGCGGTGGAGGCTGACAAGAGAGATCACGGAGGTGGATACCGGTGACTCCACTTATGGGCGTGCCGGCGAAGATGGGGACCGGGGCGAGCTCGGGAAGGTGGGAAGCTGAAGGGAAAGGTTCCCCATGGGGCGACGGCTGACGAAGGTGGAGGGAGGCGGTGGGGAAAGCTCGCAGAGAGGCGGCGCGGGCGTGGTCACAGAGGTGGAGCCGGTGACGGCACCTACTATTGAGGCGATTGGAGCAGCGAGCGGCGTCGTCGAGCGAAAGGGATGAGAAGATTCTGGGGAGAGGAGTGGACGGGAGAGGCCGTCTCGGTAGCAGATAAGGCATTGCGTGGGCAGTTTAGGTGGGGCCATAGGGACACCCGGCGTCTCCTCGATGCGGAGGATGCGAGGCGTGCGGATCCTCCGAAGGGAGGCGAGCATTTTCCATAGTTTATTACAATCATTTGAACTCAAATAGAAAAAATAGAAAAGGACTAGTGGTTTCCAACGATGATTCCACGTATGTTGAACCAAATCTTCTTACTGTTGGGTGTGAGTTGCACGGTCTTGGATTTAAGAAAATATGCGAACTCTAAGGGTGATCCTGGCTCGGCCGCAACCATTTCACCCTAAAACTCCCACGCTTGGTCATCTACGTTGTCATCATGCTCTTTCTCAATGATTATGTTGTGCACAATCACACAAGTAGTCATGACCTCCCGTATTCTATTAGGATGTCGAACAATAGTTCAACGAGATTGGAGCACACAAAATGCCGGCTCCATATCCTTCCTAGCAGTCCCTTTAGCAAACCTACTCTCTTTCTCATCTTGAGGTGTGCTGATTGACTTCAGCGGGGATAGATACAATTAACGAGATAGTACCTTCTTTCATAAGAGTGGTTATTGATCTCATAGTTGACCATTGGAGAATTGTCTTTCGCAAGCATAGAAAACACAGGAAAGCGTTGAAGCACGTTAATATCATTGTGAGAGTTTGTCATATCAAAGAAAAAGTGTCAAATCCAAAAATCTTATGATGCAACCGTCTCAAGTATGATAGTGGACCCTTTCACATGGTCATTTTATTGACCATGCCAAGCAAACGGACAACTTTTTCACTCTCAGTACATGCAATCTATGCTTCTAAGCTACCATGACAGTGTTGGCAACATTTGATTCTCGCTAGTATCAGCACAGTCATACTGCATTTCTAGTAAGAAATGAATCCAAGCAAACTTGTGGCATTCTTTATTAATCGAAAATAGTCATCATAAGTCCTCACTCTTTGCAGTTTATACATAGTACTAGTACCTGGGTGACCACAATTACTCCCTTCGATTCAAAATAAATGTTAGAGATTTAGTATATATTTTATACTAAAATAATATTAAATTACCGACACTTAACATAAATCTGAGGGAGTACAATAAATCTTGTAGCCCGAACCAGCAAGAGAGAAAAAAATGCGACGCGAAATGCTTTCTTAGCCTCCTGGGTACCTACGTAGCTACTGACATGCTGTCAGAATGGCTCGGAAACTATAGCTTTGCAACGTGCCTCGTCTCTCGCCAGAAAATACACGGCGAACTATATAAAATTTTGGAATTATTAAGCATCTTGTTGATAAGTTTATTGTTAGCTCTTAATTTTTGGGTCGACTTAGGATACCAATTGGGCCAGCTAGGCCACCAAACTATTTTGAAATGGTTTGGCCCACGACGCCTTGGACCTGGTGGCGCATGACGCCTTGGACCTGGTGGCGCACGACCCAGTCCATAGCCAGGTCCGGATCGACCCGATCCTGATCAGCTGGATCACAAGACCATCATACTATCCCAACAATGACTATCATACGCGACTAGGGTTTTTCCTACCTCCGCCGGCGGCCATCGATCTCCGGCAGGATTCTCTCAAAGCCTCTCACGCTTTTGATCGGTTGGGTCCCCTCTAGGGACGGGACTGCTCGGGCTGATCCAGGGACCAACTAGTTTGGCTACCCGGCCTTGGTGGCTTCTGAACCTAGGGTCTGATCGGATCGACCATGGCGGCGGCAAACAACAAGGATGAAGCCAGTGGAGTGAAGGAGCGAGTGGGCTCTAAACCTTCGCGGGAGGAATTATTGAGTACGCTGAATCTCAAAGGGGAGGACATCAAGGGTGTGTTCGTCCCCAGGAGATTTCTTTCAGAGACCTCGAGGGGAATAAGTTATTGGTGCAGGCAAACTGTCTTGGCGATTGGCAGAAGATTACAGAGCAGGGCCCTTGGATATTCAGAGAACAAGGGCTTTTAATCGAGAAGTACGACGGGAGCTGCAAAGCCTCGTCGGTGGAGCTGAACAGGATCCATGCTTGGATTCAGATACATGACGTGCCTGAGCTGTACCGGAAGAAACCAATCGTCGCCGGCCTGGCCGCAAATGTTGACGAGTTGGTATCGGTGGATATGAATAGTTCCAAAGTCCATGATGATTTTGTGAGGGCTCGAGTCTGGCTGGACGTGAGGAAGGAGCTGACCCGTTTCGTGACCGTCAATCCTGAAGGGCAGGCTCATGTGGTTATGCGTGTTAAATATGAGAAGGTGCCACACTTCTACTCTGTATGTGGCTTTCTTGGTCACTCTAAGGAGGAATGTGGCTCAGGCTAGCACTCACCGGGGAAGGTTGCGTTTGGTGGGTGGATGCTAGCAGATACTCCATGGAACCGTGCACAGCTGCAAGCTAATGATGATCAGCAGCGGCCGCAGGGGCGCTCTTTCCACCCGAGTGGCCGTGGAGGAAGATCTGGGGGCAGCGGACGTGATGCAGGCCGAGGCCGAGGAGATGGGGGTAGGGGTCGTGGTGTGTCGATGAGAGGCCGTTGTAACATCCCAGCATTAGAGATTAGAAATAAATTGAACACAGATGTGTGCATTGCATTCATGCATAGAAAATCCGAATAATTTTCGCGCTTTTAAATAAAAACTTATCAAAGTGATTGAAGCTTCTCTTAACTTGATGAAATTGAAGTAGATCATCAAGTTGACTGCGATAAGTTTCAATATGACCTTTGCTAAAACCTTATTTTGGGTAAGGGAGATTTGATCTAAGGGTAGATCAAATGTAATAAAAGTTAAACCCTAATACATTACTTAATGGACTATATTTGATCCTTAAGTAATCATATCCCAGTATTCATTACACAACCCATGAATACCAAGTTATAAATATAAATTAAGTAATAGGAATGTAACCACTAAATCTTAATCTCATTTATTTATACCATGAGTATCATGGTAATACCTAACCCTAACTCTTTAGTTATTTGGAGTAGGAGGGAAACCAATTCAAGATCATTCACCATATATTTTTCTTCCCATATCAATTCCTATGGAACCATATCTCAATTATTGTTGTTTATCAATGTTGAGTAATCAACTATTGATTCACCAACTCTTCATCTATCAATTCTTGATCTATCAACTCTTGTACTTATTATAGCATTCACTTAATACCTATAAAGAAATAAGTAAGAAGGGGTAAATAGTAATGCTAGAATTGAATATCATCTATAGGATGGAAGAGTTTGGAGAGAATGAAATCATTATGATAATTGATGGAGTTAACTCACTCCTGAGTGGATAGAAGAGTTATTTGAAATAAAGATATATATGGTAACAAAGAGGATTACAAGGATGAATCCTGAAGATAGATACCAAGAAGTAATCATATTGGATTAAGGAAGCATAGTCCATGAATATCATTCATTAATCCAATAGAGATACTAAGAAGATAATACAACTGTAGTGTTGTATTAATGAAAGACTTGATTAGCCAACTGGAAACCTAAGCCATAAATGATCAAAGGATTATAATGATCATGTTTAGGTCATTAAGATTGAATGCTTATATCATGTATAAGTGACATTGGTGGATAGAACATGATTGAACCCTAGTATAAGATAATGGAGTATTATTAAGGTGGATGACTAAGGAAAGGTATGAGTGGAGTTAGAAGTAACCACTTGTTGGGTTGGAGATTATTATTAGAAGAGTAGTTGATTTAACCAAGTATGGATATGAGAAGGTTAGGAAAAGCTTTAGTGTCAAGCTTATGGATTTACAAGTGGATTTAGAAGAATAAAAGATGGATAAGAATATTCTGGTGAAGTAAAGCTCATCATGTTAACACATGATGATGTATATAAAGAAGTAGTATATCTAGGAAAGGAATTCCTTAATTAAAAGTCCAGGATTATGAAGTATGGAAGATAGGAATTCTTGGTAAACACTAAACCCTAAATCTATAATCAAGCTTAACATCCATCCCATCTGTTGGATCAATCATTTTGTTTCCACAATGGTTGATAGGCATAATTTCCTACATCAAATCACTTAAGCACATCTTTGTCATTTGCAATCATCATTATCATTCGTGCCTAGGAACTGTCTTTATCAATTCTTTCTCATAAGTTAGCTTAGAAAACAATTCCACTATTTTAATTTAAATAGTGATATCATTCATGATCACAAACATAAAAACAATCTGTCTTAGCCATTAATATTTATTCACATCAATAAAGGAAATATGAGAATATTAAATCTTTTAAGAAATTATGGTAAGCATTTTCAATTCAGACCTTAACTCATATGTTAGTTGTAATAAAGTATATATATTGTTATTTCCTAAACTTATGAGAATATTATTAACCATATTAATTACTCAAACTTTATGTTTTGAGTAATAATGAAGGATCACTATATATAAAAGATTCTTTAATTTTATAAATCAATAAGAATCAAAACTCATGGATTAATAATAATGCAATCTTTAATAAGTTATGGATATAAATAAATTAAAAATTCATATTTAAAGCCTTTACAAATAATAATAGGAAAAGTATCTATATAAGAAAATAAAGAAATATAACATTATAAAAAAAGTCCATAAATTAAATCTAAGTAACTTCATGATTACAGCAAGGATTTAGTAAAGAAATTCCATTAAGAAAAGTTAAAACAATTGCTTAAATAAAGCTATAAAAGAGAACAGAAAAGATAAGAAAAAAATAACAGAAACGAAACCAGGCCAAGACCCATGTTCTATTCACCACTCAGAGCAACCAGCAGTAGCAGACCTGATCCTTTTCTCGCAGTCCAGAACCAGCCCACCTCAGCCCGAGCCCACATACCGTTTCGATCTCTCACTGACAGGCGGGTCCCACGCGTGAGAGAACCGTCTTCTTCGTCTTCCTCTGGTTGATCGACACGCCGCCGGCGAGCCACGTTGCCGCCGCAATTTGGGACCGTTCGGACGCGGTTGACCATCTCAGAACCCCACCTCAATTTTTTGGTGTTCGCTAGGTGGATTCGCGCAGTGATTCGCGCCCACCTTGAGATTCAGTAGAGCCGCCGCATCCCGACCGTCATCACCGTCGTGCCGTCGTGTCCGAGCTTGCTTAGCCGTATAAAACATCCGCCTCGAGCCTCTATTCAATCCTCATCCTCAAATCATCCTCCCTCTCGCTCTCTATCTACCTTTTCAACCTGACGCCATCGTCGGCGAGCTTCGGCTGGCCGTCGAGGAAATGCTTCTCGAAGCCTATGGTGTGGATGGGAGGAACGCCGTGCTCTGTAGATCGTCTGGGTAAAGTAAAACATCAAGGGGAGCTCTGAGGAGGGAGAATTTCATTGTTCCCTTTCCTCGGGGTTCGCCGGAATTCTTGACCGAGCGCTCACCTCCGACCTCGCTAGTCCTCGCCGACCACTACATGAGCATCTAGGTAAGACAGTGCATCTCGACCACCTTCTATTTCGTGCTAGTGTCCACTGTAAGCCTATATCCGCTAAGCGCCGTCGTGCCTCGCCGCTATGACCTCATCGTTGCCTTGTTTCGGTGACCATTCTTGGGTGGCGCGGCCTCCAGATGGTTGCCAAACTCCCGATATTCAAACGTGTGTAATCGCAGAAGCCTAGGAAGCCCTCCATCGCTGGTTCCGGTGCTCACCGGCGACCTGACGTCATCGTGACGTCAGGGTTGACCTGGTCTAAAGATTGACTCAGTCCTTGCCCAGGTGGCAGGTGACGTGGTATAGGACCCACTAGCCATTGCCTGAGAGTAGAAACAACATCGGTAACAAAAACATTAATCAAGCCGAGCATGCCATGTGGCATGTGACCCACCAATCAGTGACCTAGTCTAGGTTAGCTTCGGTATAAAAAGTATTTATGTGTATGAAATAGATAAAACAATGTTAGTTCAAATATAAGTATTTCCTAAAATGAAATAAAGGAATTAAAACTTGTTTAATTAATATCTTTTGTTTTATAATTCAGAAAACTATGTTTAATATATGAAAATTTTCAGAAAAATAAAATCTACAACTTAAAACTATTATCAAATATTATTATGATGATTATTTAAATACATATTATTTAATAAAAGTTTTATAAGTAATAAAACTTTGATAATTAATATTCTAATATTAGTAAATACTAAAAATATAAATAAAATACCAAAAATCTTAGAAAATTAAGAATTCTAATTTAAAACTATAATCATGCATTATTATTCCACTTAATTAAATATTTGTTATTTATTAAGTCCTTATCAAATAATAAGTATTATAAAAATCATATCTTATTATTTTTAAATCACAAAAATAAGTGTAATATACCAAAATGATCACAAAGATAATACCTATATGTTAAAAATATAATATCCCACTTTTGAGTTAAATAAAAAGTTAAACACTTTAATAACTTGAATTTAAACTTATTTCTTTAGTTAATAATTCATGTAAGAGTAAATAAAAATTTCTAATATTCTAAAAATTAGCCAATTGAGTCTAATAAATAGTATTGGTCTTCAATATTGATAATATGAAATCAAAATGGTTCAACACATTTTAAATGCAATTTTATTGAATTATCCTTCAACCAGAAGTGCATATTATTTTATAAAAGAATCCTTATCCAATCTAAAATCTCCAAAATTAATTGTAATAAAATAAAAACCATTCCTTTACTTTACTTTAATCACAAGTTTATAAACAAATCAAAACACCATAGTGGGTTCATAAGTAGTGAATAATATTGTTTACTTATTCATAAACCTTAACCACACCCTTATAAGGAGATAAATCCCTTTATACAATTATAATGTAAAGAAACCATTACCAACTAAAAACAATACCATTCTTAAGTAACTTTAAAGAAACATTATAAAGTGAACAAGGTATAAGTATAACAAGCATTTCACCTAAAGTCCATCTATGTCTTTAAAGTTAACTTTAGTCTATAATACTTTAAATACTGCTAAATACTTTATTATATGCTTTATAGTTAACTTTGGTCTATTATAATTAAATTATAAAGTATCCTAATACCAAACCAGCCAAGTTAAAAACCAAGATAGATAAGTATCAAATACAAATGTTGTCATTATTCAAATGGAGTAATTCATTCTTACTTAAAAACTATAACTAGAAATAACACCTCATAAGGTTAACTTAAAGGCCTAAATGCTTCTGCTTAGTTGAGTAAGATTTTCTTCAAATGTTATTCCTTTTGCCACTTCAAACATCAAACGACAATTAATAATAATCGCATTACATTAAGCCTCACTTATATACCTAGGATTATTAACACTTCAGTTCCTTATAAATATCATCACTTGTAAGGTAGAACTTGAAGATAAGATAATTCACATATAACCAGTCCTTGAGTAGCACATCTCATTAGTATATCTTATTGTTGTATGCCATTATGTTTACATGTTGTTTCACACACATTCATAAGCCTTAATAAGAAGCACATGTGTGAAACTTAATCTAAAAGGGCAACACATTCCAAGGAAAAACTTTCAATACCCAAACCCTAGAACAACGTTGCCTCGGGATTCGAGTTTACGAAATTGCATTACATTACTTATGCATAATAACATCTTACTTCTTTAAACATCAGTCCTTATCGGACCAATGATGCTGATTTTAGATATTGGATCTTTTATATTGTCTTGAAGACCGTGAGTGCATAATCTTGCAATCACAAAAGGCAAGTTCACACTTGCTCATGTCCTTTGATTATTTTCTGTAAAGTATTTTACAAATCTAGTGTTTCATCACCTGCATCTGAAAAAGGTCAGAAAACACTATTTTCATAATAATGTGATTATGGGTTATTTACCATGAGGTAATAACCTACTATAAGAGTTCCGGTGGTAAAGGAACATATTACCTAGGACTTAACAACCAATGTCGCCAGTGATTCTTGCGCCGTATATTACGCGTTAACCATGAGATTTGGAATGGGACGGAGAAGTCAGCTATATCTTTTCCCTCTCACATGGAGCTGGATGTGCGGGTCGTGGCTGTTATCACTCGTAGAGGTTATATTATTTTGGTAATTCGTAGAGGATATGCAGCATATGGGTGGGAGCCCTCAACGTCCCACGATAGTTACGGCATCTGAACGGTATGTACAAACCATTGCTGTAATTCAATAGGTGGGCATGGTGTACACCAAGGAGACGTGCGGGGTCACGGAGAAGGCAGTGATTGGCTTGGATCTTAGGTTGGGCCTCAAACCAAGGAAGTTTGAGCGGGGACATGCTCCTGGCCGTGCAACAAAACCTAAGGTCTCTCATGGGTAAAGTGACGCACCTCTGCAGAGTATAAGAACTGTAACTTGTTACTCCCTGTTCTGGGAAGGAGCTGCGAACACTGCGGGAAAGGAACTCCATGAAAGTTCTGGTAAACCCGTGAAGGCTGACGGACATAACTTTTCACAATAAAAGCAACCTTTGAAGAAATGTTTACGAAAACTTACATTGCCTACGACCTATGGTCTGTGGTTGTAGATATAGTGCATCAAACACTCCTTTTCTAGTGAACTTGCTGAGTACGCTCGTACTCAAAGTATCTTCTTAACCCTTGCTAGGTTCTAAAGCCAGTACAGATGGTGTCTACATCAAGTTATGCTCCAGGAATCATCATCAAAAGTTAAAGCTCTTCAATGAAGTCAAGGAAGTCAACATATATATCCACTCAAGTGAAGACGGAGTTGGGGATTAGATAAGAATAGAATCTCTAGCCATAGAACCTACTTCTGTAGTGTATTGCAATAGCAGCAATGCTAGACCATAGTTAAAATACTAGTCTTAATAGTATGATAGTTTTTGAGTCGTTTATTTCTGATTCTTCTTTGTAAGAAGTTTCTTTCTCTCTCTTTAACCTAGAGTGTTCTTGGTATCTTGTGTAAAGAGTTGAGTTGTAACCTATAGTCATGTATTGGACCTGTTGTGTTTCTGTTGTACCACTCTGAGGGATATAATACTAGTGAACGGTGTTTCATTGGTGTTATGTAAACGACTATAGTGTACTACATCATGCAGTGGTATGCTAGGTCACCGCAGCCGTGCAGATGGCAACCAGGGACAAGGTTATAGAGGGCGATGAGGTGGTAGCGGCCTTGCAGGCGAGAATCGAAAGAGGAACTCTACTGATGCTAGGTTGACAGAGGGCAGCCCAACGAAGGAAGCTTAGAATACCATCTCGGATCCAGCGTTGCTCACGTGGGACAGTCCCGGAGTTATTGTAGAGTCGGAGAGCTCTAATGTGAGCAAGAAACTTGACTTCAGTGGTGAGAAGGAGAAGGAGTATCCCATCCCCAAGGGCATCCCACCTCCCTCGCCGTCTGCTAGGGAGCAGAAGCGGCCTAAGAAACATAACTCACCAAAGAAGGACAAGCATACCAGCACATCGGCGGGCTCCGACATGGAGTACCGCCGGGAGCAATGAGTACTATGTCATGGAACTGTCGCGGTCTGGGCAATGGCACGATAGTTCGGGAACTTCGCGATTTCGTGAAGGAATTTGCCCCGTCTATCCTCTGCGTTGTGGAAACACAGGTTCACAAGTCGAGAGTGGAGGGTTTAGCTGGCACACTTGGTTATGACGGTGTGTTTGCTATAAGCAGTACGGGGCGCAAAGGCGGTCTGGCTATTTTCTGGAATTATGAAATAAAAGTAGAACTCTTACCTTACTCTCAGTATCACATTGATGCGATTGTGCATTCTCCGAATGCGGAGCCCTAGAGACTCACATGTGTGTATGAAGAGGCTCAAGTATGTGACCGTCACAAGACTTGGGATATGTTAAAATTCATCAAAGCATCCTCACCCCTGCCGTGGACGTGTATTGGTGATTTTAATGAAGTACTCCTCCGGGAGGAACATATGGGTGTGAATGAACGTAGTAACACTCAGATGCAGGCGTTTCGGGATACAGTTGACATCTGTGAGCTCAAAGACCTTGGTTACATAGGCACGGCGTGGACGTTTGAGAAAAAGGTTACCGGCGGGACTTACCGTCGGGTACGCCTCGATCGTGCGCTAGCCACGGCAAGTTGGTGCGAGCTCTACCCCCTGGCTGAGCTCCACCACCTGACGACGGCTGCTTCGGATCACTCGGCCATCCTCCTCAAGCATGCACCAGATATGGTGCAGGGCCGGCATCCGAGGTTATTCAGGTATGAGGCCATGTGGGAGACACGTGGGGATTTCCTTCCAACGGTTGAAAAGGAGTGGAGAATGGATACATGTACTACCATGCATGGGGTTGAGAAGAAGCTAAAGGGCCTCTCGTGTTCACTGTCTGCATGGGGGCGTGACACTTTTGGCAGTGTTCGCAAGGAGCTCAAGGAGCTGCGACAACAGCTGACTATGCTGCGTGCTGAACCTAATCGAAGTGGTCCATGCTACCAGGAAATTAAGATCGTGGAGAGGCTGGTCGAGCTCCAACACAGGGAGAAAATCATGTGGCGTCAGCGGTGGCGAATCCAGTGGCTGGCTGAGGGAGATCGCAATACCATATTTTTTCACCTGAGGGCGAGCGGTAGAAAAAAGTGGAAAAAATCAGCAGACTAGTTCGCCCAGATGGCTCTGTTACCGAGGATCAACAGGAACTTGGACAATTGACTCGGGAGTTTTATAGCTCGCTGTACACAGCAGAAGGAATAGTCGGCATGGAAGAAGTACTATCCACTGTCCCGGTCTCAGTTACGGATGCGATGAACGTGTATTTTATTGCACCATTTGAGGATGGCGAGGTCAAGCAGGCGCTCTTTTAGATGTTTCCGACAAAAGCACCTGGCCCCGATGGCTATCCAGCCCAATTTTTCTAGAAGCATTGGGACCTATGTGGTTCTGAGGTGACTAATGCGGTGTTGCGTATTCTGCGTGGCGAGGAGAGCCCTAAAGGTATAAATAAGACTTTCATTGTTCTAATTCCGAAGGTGGCCTCTCCTGAGGAACTAGGACAGTTTCGCCCCATCAGACTATGCAATGTCATATATAAGATTGCGTCAAAAGTATTGGCAAACAGGTTGAAGGTAATATTGCCGAAGATCATCTCAGAGGAGCAGTCAGCCTTTGTTCCAGGGAGATTGATTACGGATAACATCATTACTGTGTATGAGTGTCTCCACTTCATGAAGAGGAATGGAGCAAAGAAACATCAGCATTGTGCTCTAAAACTCGACATGAGGAAGGCCTATGACCGAGTAGAGTGGGTTTATTTACGAGCCATCATGATCCGCATGGGTTTTCACCATCGTTGGGTGGAGTTGATCATGAGTCTCGTGTCATCGGTTTCCTTTTCAGTGTTGCTCAATGGAGTGCCTCTAGAGGAGTTTCGGCCTGGCAGATGTCTGCGTCAGGGTGACCCCATATCCCCCTATCTTTTCTTGCTTGCAGCAAAGGGCCTTTCTGGTCTCTTAAAACAAAGTCGTCAATCACCGCATCTTCAAGGAATCAAGGTGGCTTCCACAGCTCCGGCTGTGAACCACCTCCTTTTTGCGGATGATATCCTGCTGTTTGTTAAAGCTAGTGAAGAGGGAGCCATGGAAGTGAATGATATCCTGCAGAAGTATTGCAATGCTTCAGGTCAGCGAGTAAACTTTGATAAATCTTCGGTGTTTTTAGCAAGGGGTGCCCCGAGGGGGCGCCGGAATGTTTTGAAGAATATTATCAATGTGCCAAACGAGACACTCAATGAGAAGTATCTTGGGATGCCTTCAGATGTTGGGAGATCACTTAATGGCGCTTTCAAATATCTGAAGGATAGAATTTGGAAGAAGGTTTAGGGGTGGCTCGAGCAATTGCTAGCCGCTGCTGGTAAGGAGGTTTTGATAAAGTCAGTAGCACAAGCGATCCCTATTTTCTCCATGTCATGTTTCAAGTTACCGAGAGGTCTGTGCCAGGCCATCAATGCCATGCTCCGAAGTTTCTGGTGGGGGAGCAAGGACTAGAGTAGGAAGCCGTGTTGGGTTTCTTGGGAAACCATGTGCTCTCCTAAATTTGCTGGTGGTCTGGGCTTCCGAGATATTGAGTTCTTTAACTTGGCAATGCTCGCACGCCAAGCCTAGAGAATTCTTCAAAACCCTGCAGCTTTGAGCTCTCGGGTGTTGAAGGTTGTCTACTTCCCCAACGATGACTTCCTAGATACTACATTGGGATCTTCCCCTTCTCAAGTGTGGAGGGCTATTGTGGAAGGCAGGGACGCGATGCAGTAGGTTTTGATCCGCCGGATTGGTACAGGGGAGAAGACTCATGCTTGGAACCAGAATTGGCTCCCACGGGATTATATGCTCCGGACGATCCACCACTCAAAGTTTCAGACTTCATTGACAACACAAGTGCTGAGTGGAGGGTGGATAAAATGGAGGAGTTCTTCATACCTATGGATGTGGAGGCCATTCGCTCAATCCCTCTCAGCACCAGGAGACTAGATGACCGCTGGGCATGGCACTACGAGAAGACGGGCATTCTAACTGTTCGCTCAGTGTAACGTATGTTGATCCAGACTCGGATGAGTAGAGAAGACTGGCTGGATGGGAGGCCAGCTAGCTCTAATACAGAAGCAGAAGGGAGATCTTGGCAACGACTTTTGAAGACCCAAGTACCTTCGAAGCTTCGGGTTTTCCTCTGGCGGTTGGCGCAACAATCCTTGCCTACCGGAGATGTGCGATGCCATAGACACATGGCAGCAACAAGTGCATGCATTGTTTGTGGAGCAGAGGATTCCTGGCGCCACTCTCTCCTTGACCGCGTGGTGGCACGGTCTATTTGGGCCCTAGCCGATGAGAACACTGTTGAGCACATGAGCAGTAATGGAGGAGGTTCTACAAAGCTCTGGCTCTTTGAGATGATGGATACACTGTCACGGGATGACTTTGCTAAAGTGGCAGTGACTCTCTGGGCGATCTGGTTCGCGCGACGAAAGATCATACATGAGGACGAATTCCAGAGCCCTCTATCGACGCACCTCTTCATTGAAAGCTACCTCCGTGAAAGGTACCTTCGAATTCCAGTGACTCTCTGGGCGATCTGGTTCGCAGCTGGTGGGAGGCACAGCAGTGGCGGAGCCAGGATATTATATTGGGTATTCAAAGTAAAAAAGATGGAAAGAGAATTGCTCACGTCTCAGGTCGAAGTGATCTTCAATTTCTTTGAAGCTATGTCCCACATACGTTGCAAAGCACTCACTTGTCTTACTTGTTCTTCATTTTTAGACCTACCAATTAATGAGTTATCTAATTAAAAATCATCCTCTAATCTAAATTGGGGAAATTCAGAAACAAAAATAAATTAATCCACTCTGCACACTCACGGTATAAACTCTGATATCGTAGAATGAAATCCCTCAATGCGGGAGTTGCATAGCCTGCTGCTGCCGCGCCGATGTGCCGCAGCGCCGCCGTCCATGGGGGTTCAGCCGATCAAGGGACAAGAGGCGGCCGACATGGGCGGGCGGGTGGTAGCTGGACCGCCGGAATAGAACGGCTGGTTGCGTGGCGGAGCGCCGGAGGGATCCTTCCGACGATAGGCGTAGCGGTGGCACGCCACACAATGCGCCGGCGGGTAAGGCCTGAAGTGCGCTGAGCGGTTGCAGCATGGCATCCTATCGATCTTGGCTGCCTCGCTGGGAAAGACATCGGGACAAAGCGAGATGACTGGATGCAGCCCAAACCAAACAAACCAGGCCCAGTAGAAGGCGAATAATGCTTTACGGCCCAGGTTTGGAAAGGTGCTCGCGGGACTCATCAGGAGGCCGCGTTTTCACGATTTTTTCGAGTTTAGCATACGGAGAAGAACACTATCATGCATATACACATATATAAGAGCATATGTATTGAAAAAAAATTGACAAATAATATTGGGTATTCATTGCATACTCATGAATTAGGCTAGCTCCGCCCCTGGGAGGTAGGCATTGAACTCTCCACGTGTTGGTGTTGTGCCGCTGTCAGGTGGGACCGTATCAGCCAAACAATACTTCCCTGATATCTTTGGGTCTCCCCTCGTGGTCTTTCTCCTTCCTCACTGATATCCCACGTAGAGAAGCAACACTAGGGTTGGTGCCACCACTCCACCGGCCTCCGCTTGTGTTGCATGCATCCTTTTTGGATTCGTTCTTCTGTGGCGACCCTTTCGGACCTCGCTCACTCACAAAAGCAGTGGTACTAGGTGCCGCCCGCCGCCAGCCTCCACCTCTTTGGCTCCACCCTTCTCGGGGATCCATCCTTCTTCGGCCAGGTTGTCACCTCCGTTTGCCGGCCCTCTTCGTCGCGGGCGAAGCCAGATCTAGGGAAGGAGGTTGTATTCTGTAAGTCGCCAATGACCGTTATTCTGCTCCTCCCATGTTCAGTGATGTTTCCATCTACATTGTTGCCTGTAACTTTCAGTTTATTTTGTATCTTGGAAGTGCAATCTGAATTTAGAAGGATTCTATGCTTTCCACATTTGCAACACCAACAAGATTCATATTGATGCATTGTATTATTTTGCAGCCTTTTCTCTCAGCTATGTTCTTGGCGAGAGAAGTTATGCATAAGACTCTTCTATGTCCGATTCAGGTATGACGCTGCACATCTAGGCATCCGTATGTGCAACAAACTTACATCACGCTGCCAATAGGGATCAGGTATAGATGTGCCGTACGCACGTATTTGGTCATGATTCATTGGGCCATAGGTATTACTAAGAATTAATGGAAAATATAAATCTGCAGCATCGATAATAGTTAGTAAAACGGGATTTCTAGTTTTAGACCAGTCTGAGAATTGTTAAACCTGACGGACTCATGTCGTCCGTCCGTATTTTGTCGAACGGCTGATTTTCATCGTGAAAGGAGGGTTACTTTCCATTGCTCTTTTTTGCCATATTCCTGGTCGGAATATCCCCTCCACTGATTTTCCTTTCGGTCTGCCTACGCCGCCTCCTCTGCTCCGACGATCGTCCGGCCTGCTGCAGCCTCCTCTGCTCCAACGATCGCTGCCGCCTCCTCTCCCCAAACAACCAACTGACCTTCTGTTGCCCCCTCTGCTCCAACGACCGCCACTCTTCCTCAACGCTAATGGAGAGTCATGGAAGAAAAAATCTCAACGAAATTAACGACATAGGAGACAATAAAGGACAATAAATAGGCTAAATTGAACAGAAAAATGGAATAGCTGTGAAGAGAATCATATATTGGCATAGATGTTTTTCTTTGAAGAGAAATAGTTAGTCGTCGGAAGGATCGTGCCATGATCAGTTTGCAACAGGAGAGAGAAATAAGGATGAAGAAAGAAGATAACGTGGGATAAGACAATTTGTTTTCTCAGCTAGGTGCACACAAAAGTTGTACCACACAAAATATTATGGTGAAGTTGTGTTTGTCTTTTGCTAGATGCACACTAGTAATTATATCAGAAAATATATACGTTCCGAGTTTGAGTATGATTTTGCATGGTGTCAATAAAACTGATCTAATTACCCTTTTCTCTTCTATTAATCCCTTTTTTAGGGTCAAGGCTAGGTTTGTAGCGGTGGGGTGGTGTGGCAACCATTGTCTTTTGGGCACCATGGTGGTGTCGGTGGATGGTTCGCCATGCGGCGGTGGCTTGGATTTCACCATCTAGTCTTGTCCGGTGGTGGTGGATCAACACAATATTGATGTGGTTATTGATAAAGTTACTCAGTCCTTCGGTAATAGATAACATAATATCGGTTTGTTTATCTAGATATTTAGGGTATACTGATCACCATGAAGTCAATATAGTCAGTCATGTCGTTTAGCTAATATTTATCCACCCAGTAGTGATGGAGTTATCCATGTGTTCAGTATATAGTTATCAACGCAGTACTTATAAAGTTATGTGTTTAAGGTATACTTATCATCACGAAGTCAATATAGTCATCTTGACGTCTAGCTAATAGTTATCCACCAAGTACTAATGGGGTTATCCATATGTTCACTATATAGTTATCAATCCAGTACTTATAAAGTTATCCATATGGTTAAGATATAGTTATCAACCGACTACATATGAAGTTATTCAAGTATCTAGGATAGAGTTACCCAGATGTTTATGATCTATAAGACATTTTGAATTTCAAATTCCATATTACATCCCGTTTACGTGAGCATTTCTACAGTTCACGTCATTCTTAACTTACACTATTTATGCAATAAATCAATGATTAATTAACGGAAATGTTTACATGCATGTCTACGCTTGGAAACGTCCTGGTTGGGAATCATTATCGGATCCCGCTGATGTTTGCGATGGAGAACATTTGCTACTAGCATTATCCTAATGCAAATACAGTTTGCAATTTTATGTTCTTTGGTATGCATGCGAAAACTCATCCAGACAACCTCTTTATCCAAGTGGATAACTTACGTGTTATATAATAGATAACTTACATATGAAGCATGGATAACTTATGTGTTATCAGTGGATAACTTTTGTGTCCGATTCTTTTATCGAAGTATATCAACATGTAATCTAGTTTTAAAGATCTTAACACGACTTGACCAACAGTGAAAACGGATTCTAAATTAGATAAATGGTTTGGCCTATAAATTATTTTAAATTTCGGATCTTCGTAGTTTCTATGACGATAGACTTTCTTGTTTGCTCCTATGACGTAAGCCTTTCTTGTCCTTTTATGTTTATGGACTATTTTAAGCTCTTCTTAATAGGCGCTGATTAGGGAGTAAATAAATTTTGATTAGTACTTGCCATGCACACACTCACGCGCGGGCATAACTGGTTGATCGGAACAAGCTCGTTTAGTTGGTCGGAACTCGTGTTGTCCAATCCACCGGAATTTGTATTCCATAGAACATCTGCCAGGTAGCAACGTCCTAGTAAAATATAGTTTCCTAATTTTTTTTTTCATGTTTTATGATTTATCTGATGCCCTAGTGTGATGCATACAAATATATGTATAGTCGTGGCACTAGATTTACAAATATCAACAAGACAACTTATGACCAAATAAAAGTGTCCTCTATTTATTAAGTTCTACATATCATGATTATGCAAATTTAGCTATTCATTTTTGAAGTTATGAATGTGTTAATATTTGGGTAATAAGCGATATATTTTTTTCCAAAATGGAGGTGTTACCCCCGGTCTCTGCATCAAAAGGATGCACACAACTTGTTTTATTTATTATTCAACGGAATCTTACAAAAAGAATACATAGATCAGTCGAAGCCACCTCTCTAAAACAACTTGATGAAGGGGTGGCCATGTCAGAACACTTTAATCGCACACCAACGCACATCATCAACATACCGGAGGTCCCGGTCAGGAGCACAAACTGGTCCAGCTGATCCCTAGCGTACACCACCGTGCACGCTCAATCCGTCTTCCGCCAATCCATCTTCATAAGGATCAAAATAATTCCCTTATCAGGCCTGCCGTCAACACCACCAAGACGCCAAACAACGCCACCACCCTACGCGCGTCCATCAAATGCACAAGCGGTCACCACCGAGACCCCTCGTCACCATGGCGCCAAGTCCCGCCGTCCGACGCAGCTAGAAACCCTTAGAAGATCCGTCGTGCGTAGCACCTACCAAACCGAGCGTGCAGAGCATAGCACCCGGCGGCTAGGCATGACTTGATAAATCCGCCGGCATCTCCGTGCAAGATTAAGCCGCTCCACCTTCTCCCCCTTCGATCAGTAGCTGCTCCAAAAATGATGCCCCCAAGAGGGAAAACGACATCGAGCGTCATCATCATCCGATCCGGGATACCCAGATCTAGGGTTACCCCCAAAGCAGCCTGAGTGATGGTAGCTTTTGTCCTGTGCATCTTCAATTTGTTTGGATGTTGAGCATACCACCACCTAGAGTTAAATTTTTCTTTGGCTTTTTCATCATGATAGAATTTTGACTAAACATAACTGGCAAAAACATGTGAATAATTATTCTATTGTTGTTACTAAACTGTATAGTACTCGGTCAGTTTCGGTGTGGCGAAATCAATGGAGCAAATATGGTTTGTGCTACTATGGTGTTGATGAATTTGGAAACTTCAAAATGACTTGAAATTTTGGAAAAATTGGATGACCCGGTGTGCAGGTGATCGAAGAATCAAGGCAGGGTCATGCCCTTTGCACAATAAAGAGCAACTAATAAAGTGCATAAAGGTTTTGGACTGCCAATCAAGTCTTGATGCCACAAACTACTCTGGAGGTGTGGACGAGGAAAACCATACATTTTGACAAGTGGTTTGTGTATTGTGATGGTCACAATATGGACTGAAGAACTCTTCATGGGTCTGGATGATTAGATAATGTAGAATAGAAGGGCGTGTTTGATTCATATGATAGGAAAATTATGGGAATAGGAAAAACATAGGATTGCAATGGCAATGCCCACTTCATTCCTATAGGAACTCATATGCTAGATAGTTTGTTTGATTCCATCAAAGGAAAAGCAAAGGATTCTAAAAAAAAAGGTTTGAGTGGATGTTAGGTTTCCTATGCAATCTAGTACAAAGGATTCCCTAGGAAAAATTCCTATAGGAATCAATCTTACAAATCAAACAACCATCATAGAAAAATTTCCTATGGAATTTAATCCTTTAAGTTTCCTTTGTAAATCTTTTGAATCAAACATGCCCGAAGTGTGTGTGAGTGACATGACATGAAACCTAATACTCTATCTGTCCTAAAATAACTAACTTCACTTTGTCTAGATATGTATGTATCTAGATGTATTTTAGTACTTAGATACATGTGTATGTAGACACAATAAAGTTAGTTAATTTGGGACGGGGGGATTAAGATAGTTTAGAAGTTGTGATGTTATCTGACCCCTCGTTTTTGAACTACTTAGAGATGACAATAGTTACTAGGAATTTGTGATGTCGGAAGAGTTTCTGGCATGCTTCGCCTTCAACTTCTCATATTTAGTGCTGAAATTCCACTAGTGAATTTATTCTTTGAGTATTACAACTATTTACACTTCTGATTTTTTTTACGATAATGGTAAATTCAAGGAGCATATGGAGTATGTTTTACTAATAAGATTTTTAGGTTATGTACCATTTTTATTTAATCATTTTCTACTTGACAGGAATCATGATAATATTTATTCTTTGGTATGGTCTATAATGCTAGAGAAACTACTATTCCTCGGATCCATAATAAGTGTCGGCAATTAAGTACAACTGATGGACTTGTGTATAGTCAGTATGATTGATGAACACTTGACCATTTCTTTGGCTGACTATATGTTTCAAATCAATTCAGCACAAATTGCTAGCGCATTGAGAACACAAAACAAGAAGGCATCTAACTCGGTTTTACTTGACACAAATGTTCATGTTATTTGTGGTGTTCATCTAGTATCTATTTTATGTCTCCTTTGGTGATTTTGTCACCCCTTGATGTACTTTGTAGTGCAATGTCTGCTTCTCTCTCATTGTACTTATAATCTGTTCCATAATGAAATTTATGGAATTAGATAAATATGTTGTGTGTTGTCATGGTGAAGGTTGAACTGGCATTGTACGTATTGTTGCCAACTAAACATGCCAATATTGCGGTGTCCATTATGTGCCAACCTAATTAATGTATGGTGTTGCAAATTATGACCATGTGACGAAGCGCCAGCTTTGAACAACTTGGATTTCACCTGCGCAACAAAAAAAACCTAATATTCTATCTTTTTATGGTGGCATTAAAGAAAAACAGAAAAGTTTGCTGCAGTATTTCAGCAAAACAAGAAAACTAAAAATATTACTCCCTCCGTTTTAAAATAGATGTAGTAGGTTTTTAAAATTTAGATAAATTTATATATTAAATATTATCTAAATTTATTAAATTTTAATAAATTTGAGACATCTATTTTAAGACCGAGGGAGTACAAGAGCATATGTCAAAACACATGCAAACCCACCATACCAATTACCATGGCAATATAGCCGTGATCATTCAAACACGCAGCGGCGAGTCGGTCACGTCACGACTCACAACTAGTACTACATCGCGATCAGATTAACAAATTAAATAGTACTACCACCCCATTTCCACATTTTCCACACATGCACACACGTTTTTGCAGTTTGCAGTGGCACCGATCATCACACTAGCCATTCGGTTTCTCAGCTTCTTCCTCACAGGTCACGGCGCGCTGGATTTCGGCGCCGCCCTGTTGCTCTCCACGAAGGCCTTCATGTCCTGCAGCACCTTGCCGGCGTCGGGGAGCTCCGGGAAACCGTAGAAACCGTGGAAGCCGTCGGGGTACTCCGCCACCACAACCTTTTTTCCCTTCCTCCGCAGCACGCCGGCGTACCGGCGCTGCCAATCCTCCAGCGGGTCGAACCCGCCGACCACCACCATTGTGGGCGGGAACGCCTCGGCCAGCCCGGCGTTCTCATCGGTCACGTGTGCCGCCGGGTGGTCGCGCGTGGCGCCCACGGGCAGGAACGCCTTCCACGAGAAGTCGGAGCGTCGGAGGTTGACCACGGGCGCGACGCCCTCCAGCCTGAGCTCCGACTCCGTCCTCTCCTCGCCGCCGAAGTAGGGCTGCACGGGGAAGATCCCAGCGAGGCGGACGCACCTGGCGGAGGGCTGGTGCTCGGCGGCCCAGCGGTTGGCGACGTGGTGGACGATGTTGCCGCCGGCGCTCTCCCCAGCGAGGAAGCAGCTGGAGAGGTCGACTGGGACGTCCTCCCCCAGGCCCGGGACGGCGCCAGCGCCGTCGATGAAGCGGAGCGCGTCGACGCCGTCGTCGTACGCCGCGGGGTATCGGTGCTCCGGGGCGAGCCGGTAGTTGACGGACACGACCACGGCGCCGATCGCGCTGCAGAGGCGGCGGCAGACGCCGTTGAAGGGCCCGATGGCCGGGGAGAAGAGCGCGAAGCCGCCTCCGTGGTAGTAGACGACGACGGGCAGAGGCGCCGCGGCGGCCACGGGGGCGAAGACGCGCGCCCAGATGCCGCGGGAGGCGTCGATGGTGAAGTCGTAGGAGCGCACGCCGGCGCTGTCCGGGCGCGGGTTGGCCCGCGCGCTCAGGAGGCGGTCGATCACCGAGTAGAGGCAGCGGTTGACGGTGCCGTCGCGGCGCTCCACTGCGTCGATGGCCACCGTGAGCCCGCCCACCTGGAGCCGCACACCCAGCGGCAGCTTCGGCGGCGGTGACGTCGCGCGCTGGCCATTGCCGCCGACGACAACTCCTTCATCCGCCGCGGCTTCCATCGAGCTACCCTTTTCTTTAACGCTCCGTGGCTTCTCTGTTTCAGCGTGCATTGCCTCTGGTCGACATGCCCTATCTATATAGCAGTACTGTGTCTGCTGTTCGCCTGGGTGGTTGAGTCAACGCACGTTGATGGCACCATGATTGCCGAGCACGGGACGCAAGAGCTCGCTCGCTCGTGAGACGCGAGACAACGACACATACTACTCTCTATGAACAGTTGTGGACGGCTATGAGTCGATGACCACGAGGGAATTAGTAGAGTAATCACAATTAGTATATGGAGTGTGCATGTGATGTGGCTGACTATGCACATGTTCCATACAGAACCAAATTAATTGATCCATGCTTATCATAAAAAATAGTAATCAACTTAGTTCACCAGTCACCATCGATCCAGCAAATAACCATTGTGAAGAACTTCCAACTAATTGCTCATTTGTTTTGCGAATCCAACATTGGATTGCTATAGAATGGCCATGTGTCTTCCAAAATAATTCCGTTCGCGTGTTAAATTTTGTTTGCCGAGATTTTTGCACATAGACCCTTCTATTTTAGGGACAACAACTAGCACTCCACTCCTGGAAGGCTTCACAAATGTGGCATTCAGATTTCGCACAAAATCCTGGTTCGTGAATAAACACACCAATGTTTTAGGAATGTACGCAGATTCAACATAGTTCCATATATGTGTTTTAATGAAGTAACAAACATGTGTGCACAGTTTCATATATGTTTCACCCTTTAATGATTTCTTCATAAAACTTAAGTTGAAGTTTATGTGAAACCTCAATGAAACATTTACTAAACCACCCAAAGGTGGAGCTGTGCTGGTTTTTGTAAAACAGAAAGGTTTATATGCAAATATGTTAGCAATCAACATATCTAGGATAGAGTTCCTATTAATTTCCATAAAATAGAAAGTCTATATGCAAATTTGTAAAAAAGTAATGTCTAGCATGATTCTCAAAACTTTTAGCCTCTGATCACTAGAGAGCATAAGTCTATACGTGGAACCTTTTTTGGATGACACAACAAAAAAGTATCCGCAGAACTTCTTTGCTAGAGGATATGATTTCTCGGTGACAACAAAAGGGGGCGGACAACATGGCAGACTCCATACCAACACATATTGGTGTCGTGGTAGGTGGCCAGGAAGGCCAACGCTCTATAATGCCGCGGTAGAAGAATGAGGCATATATTTGTTCGTTGTGCATCGTACATGATGTTTACAGTGAGTCCCATGTTGGATACTGATCTAGCTCCCTGCGTTGACTAGCTACGCACATCTCACTGACTTTGTGACCCACCACCATCAAGCCATTTGTTTCTCTATTATTTATCTGGCATGTATGTCTCCTGCATCACTATACTTATGTCTTCCTTAACCTCTCCTAATAGCTCTCACTGCCGCTGTCGTGGTATTGCACGGCAGATGCTACTGGGGGTAGCTTACGTAGAGGGAGCAAGGCGACGTAGGAGAATCCGGGAGCGAGATTGGCACACGATGTACCCAGGTTCACGTCCCCTCGGTGGAGGATCGCTACGTCCTGCTATCAATCCAGTATATGATCATAGATTGGTTTACATGGGAGCCGCCGTAGGCGGAGGGAGACTAGATCTAATATGACGTGCCCCTTGGGGGTGCCCTTGGTGGCTTTATATATGCAGCCAGTTAGGGTTTACAAGTGCTTTGTGAAGGGTTTCGCGGCATAGTAAATTAAAATTTTCTACGGAGCGAACAAAGGGAAAGCCAAGATCTAATCTAGGAGATGCAAACAACGAGAGAGATTGGATTAGATCTTCATACCCTTGAAGATTCGCACAGCGGAACATTCGTCGGAACGTGGGTGATGTAGTCGTACTCGCTTCTCCTCCTCGCGATCCGATCCGATCTAGCACCACAAGTGGCGGTGCCTCCGTGAGATGCACACGTGCAGCACCTCGACGTCTCCTCCTTCCTCGGACCAGCGAGTATGGTGGAGAGATAGATTGGATCTACAACACGACGGCGTGGTGTATATGGTGGAGAATTTCTGCTGCAGGGCTTCGCCTACAAACAGTCGGGAGGGAGAGAGGAAGGTAGCAAGGCTGCTAGGGCTTGGAGGAAGGTGTGTGTGGGGGAGGGGGCGCACCACCCCTCTATATATAGAGGGGGGGCGGCCAGCCCTTGCCCCTCCTCCAAGCCTATCTCTAGTTTAAACAATTTAAACTCTCCCTTATCTAGAAATCCTATCTCTAGTTTAAACGATTTAAACTCTCCCTTATCTAGAAATTCTATCCCGAGATTTAAACGAGTCAAATCTCTCTAGAATCGGCTGGGCCCTATGGGGCCTTGTGCCCCTGGCCCAATGCGGCCAGGACACTCCCTCATAGGCCCATGCCCCCTCCCGGAAGGTGGGGCCACGTTGGTCCCCTTCCGGAAGGTTCTAGAAGCTTCCGGTACAATACCGATTAACCCGGAACAATTCCGAACTCCAAAAACTGCACTGCCTTATATGAATCTTATTCTCCGGACCATTCCGGAACCTCTCGTGATATCCCGGATCCCATCCGAGACTCCGAACAAAAATTCATAAACCAATTATCCAATCTATCCTAGCGTCGAGACACGTTAAGTGTGTGACCCTGCGGGTTCGAGAATATGCATACATGATCTTCTATCAATAATCAACAGCGGGGTCTGGGCACCCATATTGACTCCCACACATTCATCGATGATCATATCGGATGAACCACGATGCCAGGATTCAATCAATCCCATATATATATATATTCCCTTCGTCTCGCGATATTTTACTTGCCCGAGATTCGATCGTCGATACCGTCATACCTAGTTCAATCTCGTTCACAGCAAGTACTTTACTCGTTCCGTAATCCGATATCACTTTGTGATTAACTCCTTAACCACATGCTTGCAAGCGGTGTTGATATCGATTACCGAGTGGGCCCGAAGTATATCTCTCCGACTTGGGAGGGACAAATTCCATTTCGATACATACAACCCAACAGATACTTTCCGATCACCTGAGAGACACCTTTATGATCACCCTCTCATAGGATGACGTTTGATGACCTCAAAGCTTTCTTCCGATACCAGGGAGTTGCATTATCTCATGGTCTAAGGAATACAATATTTGACATAGGAAAAGCTTCGCAAAGACGAACACGATGACACGATCTAATTGCTCTGCTGTGTTTGGGTCTATCCACCATATCATTCTCCCAATGATATGATCTCATTATCAATTGACAACTCATGTCTATGGTTAGGAAACCTTAACCATCATTGATCAATGAGCTAGTCCATAGAGGCGTACTAGGGACACGGTGTTGTTCACAAACCACACAAGTATTAAAGTTTCCGCTTAATACAATTCTAGCATGGAATATAAACTTTATCATGAACAAGAATTATAATAATAACATCTTTATTATTGCCTCTAGGGCATAATTCCAACAGTCTCCCACTTGCACTAGAGTCAATAATCTAGTTTACATTTGGCAACAATCTCACACCCATGGCACTGAGGTGTTGATCATGTTTTACACGTGGAAGAGGTTTAGTCAATGGATCTGCGACATTCAGATCCGTATGTACTTTGCTAATCTTCAGATCTCCATCTGCTATATAATCTCGGATTATATGAAACTTGCGGTTGATATGCTTGGTTCCTTAGCGAGTGCTATGGCGCCAGTGTTGTCACACAATATCTCCAGTGGGTCCAATGCACTTGGAACCACGCCAAGCTCAGTGATGAAGTTTCTGATCCAAACTCCTTCACTTGACGCTTCTGCAGCAGCCATGTATTCCGCTTCTACTGTAGATCCCGCGATCACGCTTTGCTTGCAGCTTCTCCAGCTTACAGCTCCTCCATTCAAAATATAAACGTATCCTGTCTGAGATTTAGAATCATCCTTGTCGGTGTCGAAACTAGCATCGACGTAACCTTTTACGACAAGCTGTTCATCACCCCCATAGAATAAGAACATTTCTTTAGTTCTATTTAGGTACTTTAGGATGTTCTTCACGGCTGTCCAGTGTTCCACTCCTGGATCACTTTGATATCTGCTCGTCAAACTAAGAGCATTGGACACATCCGGTCTAGTACACAGCATGGCATACATGATGGAACCTATGGCCAAGGCATAAGGCACTTTGCTCATAGCTTCTCTATCATTTACCGTAGCTGGACACTGAGCGTTGCTCAATATCTTACCTGACAACATAGGCACTGAACCTTTCTTTGCCTTATCCATTCTGAACCTTTTCAGAACTTTGTCTAGGTATGTACTCTGGCTTAAAGCTATCAGGCGTCTTTGTCTATCTCTATAGATTTTGATGCCCAATATATAAGCAGCTTCACCTAGGTCTTTTATTGAAAAACACTTGCTCAAATAACTCTTCACATCGTTAAGCATGTTGATGTCATTTCCGATAATCAATATGTCATCCACATACAGTACCAGAAACGTCACCGAGCTCCCACTCACTTTCTTGTAGATGCAAGCTTCGTAGCAATTTGGAACAAATCCAAAGCTCTTGATCACTTGATCAAAACGAAGGTTCCAACTCCGAGATGCTTGCTTCAGTCCATAAATGGAACGCTGAAGTTTGCATACTTTACTAGCATCCTTAGGATCGACAAAACCCTCGGGTTGCATCATATACAACTCTTCATCAATGTTGCCATTGAGGAAAGCAGTCTTGACATCCATCTGCCATATTTCATAATCATGAAACGCAGCAATTGCTAATAAAATCCGAATGGACTTAAACATCGCTACGGGAGAGAAAGTCTCACCGTAGTCAACACCTTGAACTTGTCGAAAACCTTTTGCGACAAGCCGTGCTTTATAGACGGTAACATTACCATCCGCGTCCGTTTTCTTCTTGAATATCCATTTGCACTCAACGGCCTTTCGGTCGCTAGGAGGATCCACCAAAGTCCATACTTGGTTTTCGCTCATGGATCCCAATTCGGATTTCATGGCTTCCAGCCATTTCTCAGAGTCTGGGCTCATCATCGCTTCCTCATAGTTCGTAGGTTCACTGTCTTCTACCAACAAGACAGTCAAGACAGGGTTGCCGTACCACTCAGGAGGGGCACGCGACCTTGTCGACCCGCGACGTTCAGTAGCAGCATCGTCCGAAGCTTCATGATCCTTGTCATTAGCTTCCTCTATTGTTGGTGCAGGCGGCACTGGAACAATTTCAGGTGCTGCGCTACTCTCCAATTCAAGAGAAGGTTCAATAACCTCGTCAAGCTCTACTTTCCTCCCACTCACTTCTTTCGAGAGAAACTCCTTCTCAAGAAAGGAACCGTTCTTTGCGACAAACACTTTGCCTTCGGTTATGTGATAGAAGGTATACCCAATAGTTTCCTTAGGGTATCCTATGAAGACGCATTTCTCCGCTTTGGGTTCGAGCTTGTCCGGCATCAACTTCTTGACGTAAGCTTTGCATCCCCAAACTTTAAGAAACGACAACTTAGGTTTAGCACCAAACCACAGTTCATACGGTGTCGTCTCAACGGATTTAGATGGAGCCCTATTTAAAGTGAATGCAGCGGTTTCTAATGCATAACCCCAAAATGATAACGGCAAATCAGTAAGAGACATCATCGATCGGACCATATCTAATAGGGTTCGATTCCGGCGTTCAGACACACCATTGCGCTGTGGTGTTCCGGGTGGCGTGAGTTGTGAAACGATTCCACTTGCTTTAAGATGCGTGAGAAAATCATAACTCAAATATTCGCCCCCACGATCGGATCGTAGAAACTTAATCTTTCTGTTACGATGGTTCTCCACTTCATTCTGAAATTCTTTGAACTTTTCAAACGTTTCAGATTTATGTTTCATTAAATAGATATACCCATATCTACTTAAGTCATCGGTAAAAGTGAGAAAATAGCGATATCCACCGCGCGTCGAAACACTCATCGGTCCGCATACATCGGTATGTATGATTTCCAACAAGTCCGTTGCTCGCTCCATCATACCGGAGAACGGGGTTTTGATCATCTTGCCCATGAGGCATGGTGTCGTCGTATTGCACGGCAGATGCTACTGGGGGTAGCTTACGTAGAGGGAGCAAGGCGACGTAGGAGAATCCGGGAGCGAGATTGGCACACGATGTACCCAGGTTCACGTCCCCTCGGTGGAGGATCGCTACGTCCTGCTATCAATCCAGTATATGATCATAGATTGGTTTACATGGGAGCCGCCGTAGGCGGAGGAAGAGACTAGATCTAATATGACGTACCCCTTGGGGGTGCCCCTGATGGCTTTATATATGCAGTCACCTAGGGTTTACAAGTGCACTAATGGGCTTTGTATTGGAGTCGTTGCCTTGGGCCTCCAGTCGGCGCCAGCCGTCTGGGTCTAGCACGTGCCACTCGCCGTATTGGGCGAGTCGACCCGCTCTGGGCTTGGCTTCAGTCGGCTCGATCCAGCTGGCGAATCCGCTTCGTGGGTATACCCCGATTGGTATTCCCCCATCACATGGTTCGCATGTGTCAAATGATTCAAAATCAAGAGACTCCAAAAGTCCATCATAATGGAGTTTCTTCATGCGCTTTACACCAATATGACCTAGACGACAGTGCCACAAATAAGTAGTATTATCACTATCTACTTTGCATCTCTTAGCCTCAATGTTATGGATGTGTGTTTCATCCCTTTCGAGATTTAGAAGAAATAAACCATTCACAAGAGGTGCATGACCATAAAAGATGTTACTCATATAAATAGAACAACCATTATTCTCCGATTTAAATGAATAACCGTCTTGCAATAAACACGATCCGGAAATGATGTTCATGCTCAACGCAGGCACATAATAACATTTATTAAGGTTTAAAACTAATCCCGAAGGTAAAACTAAGGAGAGCATGCCGATGGCCATCACATCAACTCTTGATCCGTTGCCAACGCGCATCGTCACCTCATCCCTCGCAAGCCGCTGTCTATTCCGTAGCTCCTGTTTCGAGTTACAAATATTAGCAACTGAACCGGTATCAAATACCCAGGCACTACAACGAGGGCTAGTAAGGAAAACATCAATAACATGTATATCAAATATACCTTTGATGGTGCCAGCCTTCTTGTCCGCTAAGTACTTCGGACAGTTGCGCTTCCAGTGACCCTTGTCCTTGCAATAGAAGCACTCAGTGTCCGGCTTGGGACCAGACCTGAGCTTCTTCTCAGCAGGGGCATTGCGCTTGCCGCCGCCCTTCTTGAAGGGCTTCTTTGCTCCCTTACCTTTCTTAAAGGAGGGCTTGTTGACCATCAACACATGATTATCCTTCTTGATGTCCACTTCCGCAGCCTTCAGCTTTGCGAAGAGCTCGGTGATCGTATCAGTGGAACCAATCTGATTATGAGTTACTACAAAACTTTTGTAGCTGGGAGGGAGTGATTGCAGAACCTTGTCAATCTTGAGCTCCTCTGGAATCGTGCATTCCAGTTGCTCAAGGCGTTGAGTGTAGCCCGACATCTTTATGGCGTGCTCACTAACGGAACTCCCTTCCTCCATCTTGCAGTTAAAGAACTTCTCAGAGATCTCATATCTCTCAGAACGGGCTTGAGTCTGAAACATGGTTTTCATCTCCTCGAGAATCTCAAAGGGCCCGGGATAGGTTTCAAAACGATTTTGAAGCTCCGGTTCCATAGCAAACAACATGGTGCTCTTAATCACACCATAATCATCTTTGCGCGACTGATAGACAGCTTTCTCATCAGCCGGCGCAGTTGCAGCAGGGGGGTCACCTAACGCTTTACCAAGGACATAGTCCTTTTGTCCGCCAGACAGAATGATTCTTAGATTGCGGAACCAATTGGTGAAGTTAGACCCATTGTTCCTAAGCTTTTCTTACTCAGCAAAAACGTTGAAGTTGAAGTTGGATTTGGCCATGTGATCTATGGTATTTGCAAGTACAATTTAGACTATGTTCATGATAAATAGTTCAACTTAATCAAATTACTAGATGAACTCCCACTAAATTCAACATCCCTCAAGTTGTTTAGTGAACACGATCCAAATTCACCACACCTAATCCGATCATCACGACAAGAGATGTGGTTTCAATGGTGGACAACAAAGTGTCGATCATATCATTCATATGACTCATGCTTAACCTTTCGGTTCTTGTGTTCCGAGGCCATGTCTGTACATGCTAGGCTCGTCAAGTTAGACCCAAGTATTTCCGCGTGTGCAAAAACTGGCTTGCACCCGTTGTATGTGAGCGTAGAGTCTATAGCACCCGATCATCACGTGATGCTTGGAAACGACGAACTTTCGCAATGGTGCATACTTGGGGAGAACACAGTTTTTATCTTGATCTTTAAGTGAGGAATCATCTTATAATGCTACCGTCGCGATCTAAGCATAATAAGATACATAAAGGGATAAACATCACATGCATATAACTTTATGTGACATGGTATAGCCAATCCTCGCGCAATGATCTCCATCTTGTGCGTTCCGGCATGATCTCCATCACTCCACCATGATTGCCTCCACCACGAATAGCAACTACAACTATTGCTAACTACTTAGCGATAAAGTAAAGCTATTACATGGCGTATAAGAAGTTGACTCGCAGGTCATACACAATTATAAAGACAACCATATGGCTCCTGCCGGTTGTGTACTCATCGACATGCAAGTCGTGAAACATTACAAAACATGATCATCGCATACAATATACACATCACATCTTGGGCCATACCATATCACAGAAAACACTTCCTGCAAAAACAAGTTAGACGCCTCTACTTTGTTGTTGCATGTTTTACGTGGCTTTATGGGAGTAGATGCTAAGAACGATTCTTACCTACGGAAAGCCACAACGGTGATATTATGGTTGCCAAACTCCGGTGTTAATCCCATGACAACTATAGTGAGAGAAACTGACACCCACCAGCCGCATGTGTGGAACAAGCCACACGTCAAGTGCGGAGCCGGTCTCGCGAACGACGTCGCGTAAGGTTGGCCTGGACCGCTTCAATCACACTATCCCGCGTCATAAGAAGAACACAAACAAGAGGCTTGCAACAGAAAACATCAACGCCCGCAACAACCATGTTGCGTTCTACTCGTGAAACACATCTACGCATAGATCTAGATCTGATACCACTGAAGGGTTTCGCGGCATAGTAAATCAAAATTTTCTACGGAGCGAACAGAGGGAAAGCCAAGATCTAATCTAGGAGATGCAAACAACGAGAGAGATTGGATTAGATCTTCATACCCTTGAAGATTCGCACAGCGGAACATTCGTCGGAACATGGGTGATGTAGTCGTACTCGCTTCTCCTCCTCGCGATCCGATCCGATCTAGCACCACAAGTGGCGGTGCCTCCGTGAGATGCACACGTGCAACACCTCGACGTCTCCTCCTTCCTCGGACCAGCGAGTATGGTGGAGAGATAGATTGGATCTACAGCACGACGGCGTGGTGTATATGGTGGAGAATTTCTGCTGCAGGGCTTCGCCTACAAACAGTCGGGAGGGAGAGAGGAAGGTAGCAAGGCTGCTAGGGCTTGGAGGAAGGTGTGTGTGGGGGGAGGGGGCGCACCACCCCTCTATATATAGAGGGGGGGCGGCCAGCCCTTGCCCCTCCTCCAAGCCTATCTCTAGTTTAAACAATTTAAACTCTCCCTTATCTAGAAATCCTATCTCTAGTTTAAACGATTTAAACTCTCCCTTATCTAGAAATTCTATCCCGAGATTTAAACGAGTCAAATCTCTCTAGAATTGGCTGGGCCCTATGGAGCCTTGTGCCCCTGGCCCAATGCGGCCAGGACACTCCCTCATAGGCCCATGCCCCCTCCCGGAAGGTGGGGCCACGTTGGTCCCCTTCCGGAAGGTTCTAGAAGCTTCCGGTACAATACCGATTAACCCGGAACAATTCCGAACTCCAAAAACTGCACTGCCTTATATGAATCTTATTCTCCGGACCATTCTGGAACCTCTCGTGATATCCCGGATACCATCCGAGACTCCGAACAAAAATTCATAAACCAATTATCCAATCTATCCTAGCGTCGAGACACGTTAAGTGTGTGACCCTGCGGGTTCGAGAATATGCAGACATGATCTTCTATCAATAATCAACAGCGGGGTCTGGGCACCCATATTGACTCCCACACATTCATCGATGATCATATCGGATGAACCACGATTCCAGGATTCAATCAATCCCATATATATATTCCCTTCGTCTCGCGATATTTTACTTGCCCGAGATTCGATCGTCGGTACCGTCATACCTAGTTCAATCTCGTTCACAACAAGTACTTTACTCGTTCTGTAATCCGATATCACTTTGTGATTAACTCCTTAACCACATGCTTGCAAGCGGTGTTGATATCGATTACCGAGTGGGCCCGAAGTATATCTCTCCGACTTGGGAGGGACAAATTCCATCTCGATACATACAACCCAACAGATACTTTCCGATCACATGAGAGACACCTTTATGATCACCCTCTCATAGGATGACGTTTGATGACCTCAAAGCTTTCTTCCGATACCAGGGAGTTGCATTATCTCATGGTCTAAGGAATACAATATTTGACATAGGAAAAAGCTTCGCAAAGACGAACACGATGACACGATCTAATTGCTCTGCTTTGTTTGGGTCTATCCACCATATCATTCTCCCAATGATATGATCTCATTATCAATTGACAACTCATGTCTATGGTTAGGAAACCTTAACCATCATTGATCAATGAGCTAGTCCATAGAGGCGTACTAGGGACACGGTGTTGTTCACAAACCACACAAGTATTAAAGTTTCCGCTTAATACAATTTTAGCATGGAATATAAACTTTATCATGAACAAGAATTATAATAATAACATCTTTATTATTTCCTCTAGGGCATAATTCCAACACTTTGGTGGGCTTTCTATTGGAGTCGCCGTCTTGGGCCTCCAGTCGGCGCCAGTCGTTCGGGTCCAGCACGCGCCAGTCGTAGTATCCGGCGAGTCGACCCGCTCTATGTTTGGCGATCCAGCTGGCGAATCCGCTTCGTGGGCATACCCCGATTGGTATTCCCCCATCAGTAGTCCCCGAGCGCGTTGTTGATTCGACGCGGGCTTGAGGCAGGGCGCGGAGAGTCTTGACGATGGGCCGTGGCGAATCGGCGACGAGCTCCTGAATAGAGAAAAGAACCGTGAAGCGGGAGGCGGTCGACGTGAGCCCGTCGGTGATGGCCAGTTGGCGAAAGACGCAGGGCGTCGGTGAAGCTGCCCGTTGCGGCGAGTCCTCGAACGTGGAGCCTGCCGAGTCCCCGAGCGCGGCGAGTGGCGAGGTCGAGCGACCGGCGAGTCCGCGAGCGTGTGGCGTACGCGAGGGCGAGTCCGCGATGACAAGTCCCCGAGTGTGTGGCGTATGCGAGGGTGAGTCCGCGGTGGCGAGTCTCCGAGAGTGTCGAGTACGCGAGGGCGAGACCGCGGTGGCGAGTCCCCGAGCGTGTCGAGTACGCAAGGGCGAGACCGCGATGATGGCGAGTCCGCGAGGGGAGAGTCCCCGAGTATGGCGAGTCCGCGATGATTGCGAGTCTGCGAGGGGAGAGTCCCCGAGTGTGGCGAGTCCGCGATGATTGCGAGTCCGCGAGGGGAGAGTCCCCGATGATGTTGATTGCGCTGTTTTTTAGCGAGTCTCTCGTCTTGGCCCGGGGGGCCAGTCGCATGGCGACTCCAAAGATGGCTCTTGACTTGGCGTTCTTCCTGGACGATCCGAGGCTCGTTTTGCGAGTCCTCGTCCGCAGTACTTGGCCGTGCGAGTCGCACTATCTAAGGTTGAGGAGGACATGGTGATGTTTGTGTAGCACAACCATTCGTCTTGGCCCGGAAGGCCAGTTGAGCAAGGCGACTCCAATGATGGCTCTCGGTTAGCGTTTTTCGTGGACAATCCGAGGCTCGGTTTGCGAGTCCTCGTCCGCACTACTTGGCTGTTGCGAGTCGCTCTTTCAAAGGTTGACAAAGGCGAATAGATTTTTCCCGGGGGGAAGAGACACCCAGTGGTGAGTCCATGCAGCGTGGCATGCGACCCTCTCTGTCGACTCGGACGATAAAGGTCCCTTAGTAGGCACGGCGTACGCATTCGACGTAGCGGATGGGGTCGTACGGTAGACGTATGGTCGCGCTATGGCGAAGTCGACGCGGCGGACACGGGGTCGGCGCGGCGGACGGAGGTCGCGCTATGGCGATGTTGACGCGGCGGACACTGGGTCTACGCGGCGGATGGAGGTCGCGCTATGGCGATGTCAACGCGGTGGACACGGGGTCAACGCGGCGGACGGAGGTCGCGCTATGGCGAAGTCGACGCGGCGGACACTGGGTCGGCGCGGCGGACGGAGGTCGCGCTATGGCGATGTCGACGCGGCGGACACTGGGTCTACGCGGCGGACGGAGGTCGCGCTATGGCGATGTCGACGCGGCGGACACTGGGTCTACACGGCGGACGGAGGTCGCGCTATGGCGAAGTCGACGCGGCGGACGGAGGTCGCGCTATGGCGATGTCGACGCAGCGGACACTGGGTCGGCGCAGCGGACGGAGGTCGCGCTATGGCGATGTCGACGCGGCGGACACTGGGTCTACGCGGCGGACGGAGGTCGCGCTATGGCGATGTCGACGCGGCGGACACTGGGTCGACGCGGCGGATGGGGATCGTACTATGGCGAAGTCGACGACGGCGGGACCGCGAGGTCGAGTCGCGATGGCGATCCCGCGGCAGGCGAGTCCGCGCTAGGCGAGTCCGCGACAGACGAGTCCTCCGAGCGTGGCGAGTCCATGTTGAGCGAGTGTGCGACGGCGAACCCCCGAGTGCGACGAGTCCATCCTCTAGTTATAGCCCCTGAGCGTGGGGCTGATTGCAAAGAAATCTTGAGGCTCGGACGGTTGATCCCAAGACGATTGTAAACTCGCCAGTTCACGTCGTGTGATGCACATATTGACGATAGTTTGTGTGCTGATGTCGCAAAGTAGCCGCAGCCACCGAAATTCATGGTTGTACCGTCAAAGTGAGTGTGTATACGCCTTCCTTGGTGTTGAGGTTGCCGACGGGGCTGCAAAAATTGCCCCAACTGTTGAGCTGGTAGCACAGGGACCGCAGGTCCGAAGCTGGTAGCACAGGGATCGCCGATGTAGGAGGCCATGAATCAAAATATGGCGTCAGACCATGTGGTACATGTAATTCAATAACAAAACGTGATGTTGGTTAGATCAAATAAAATACTGATCCGTAAAGTAACCTATCTACGAGAAAGACGTTAAATAAGAAGTGACCCATTATTCATGGCCACATAGGATCGAGACATAAGAAATATTCCTTTTCCCATGAGCAGGCAAGATCCGATTTGATGTCTTCATGCTTGTTGAACCACAGCGGCCGTTGCAGCACCCGAAAGGCCCACGGCCTTGTACGCGTACAGGGAACCAGGCACCGATTCGACTGCGTACGAGGTTGCGATCGCCTGCAGATGGATAGACGCTACCTGGACGGCAGTATAGACTACTGGATTTGATCCAGAATTGTGCGCACGAGGGCAGCCGAAGTCGTCGACGAAGATGTCGTGGGATCCCGCCCGGATTATCACCCTCCAAGCACCGCTTGCCCCACGGTGGGCGCCACTGTCGTGGTATTGCACGGCAGATGCTACTGGGGTAGCTTACGTAGAGGGAGCAAGGCGACGTAGGAGAATCCGGGAGCGAGATTGGCACACGATGTACCCAGGTTCACGTCCCCTCGGTGGAGGATCGCTACGTCCTGCTATCAATCCAGTATATGATCATAGATTGTTTTACATGGGAGCCGTCGTAGGCGGAGGGAGACTAGATCTAATATGACGTGCCCCCTGGGGGTGCCCTTGGTGGCTTCATATATGTAGCCAGTTAGGGTTTACAAGTGCTTTGGTGGGCTATCTATTGGAGTCGCCGTCTTGGGCCTCCAGTCGGCGCCAGTCGTTCGGGTCCAGCACGCGCCAGTCGCCGTATCCGGCAAGTCGACCCGCTCTATGTTTGGCGATCCAGCTGGCAAATCCGCTTCATGGACATACCCCGATTGGTATTCCCCCATCAACCACCATGAAGGGCACCGTAGAGGCGGCAACTAGTGGCGACATCAAGACGAAGAAGCCTGGAGGTGCTAAGCTTGGTGGCAACAGCGAGATGCAGGATTACGGCGTGTTGCGAGGGGTGACGGCAAAGTACGTCGTTGTGTAGTTTTTTCTCGTCTACGAAAAAAACTGGGGTTTTCTTTTACGATTAAAGGATCATGCTGAGGTGGATCGATTTGAAAATTGGTAGACCAGCATGTTTAAATTGAACTTCAGTCTACTTCGTAAGTGCAGCCAACATCTGCACAGTCTCATCGCATTTGAGTGTGTAAATACCGGCCACGGGTTCCTCGGTGTCACAACCAACGTCTATAATGGACTAAGGACATGTACATACTTCTAGGTTGATGCTTGGTGTATAGATATCTTTGTGAAAGAAAAATCCTTAATTTATTTGACATTTGTGATAAATAGCAATTGATGTGGATGTCATGGCTGCTAGGAGATGACACTTCAGTTTTAGAAAATGCATGGATGGGAGAGCAGCTGCAAAACCAATACAAAGAGCTACACAATATGTTGATGAGGATGACCGCGAGTTGGGACATTGACAGACGAAGACGGAAGTGGAATAAGCCTAAAAATTTAGGGTCAAGTCAATGTATAACCACATGTTTAATAATGTGATTTATAGGAGTTTCAAACACCTTTGGAAAGCTAGAATTTCCCTGAAAATCAAGATCTAGCTCTGGCTTATCGGGTACTCCCTCCGTTTAGAAATATAAGATGTTTTAGATTTGTAAAATAAATATTCTAGACACCTTTTAGTGTGTAGATTCGTTTAAACCTACACACTAAAAGATGTCTACATTAGTTTTACTAATTTAAAACATCTTATGTTTCTAAACAGAGGGAATAGATTGCAATTGCTACAAAATAGAACGTGACTAAGCGAAATTGGGTGCGGAATACAAAATATAGATTTTGTGAGTAGGAAGAAACCATACATCATCAGTTCTTTACCTGCTCGTCTACGAAATATGTCTGGAGTGTTGTGGCGAAAACATTTTGGGGCTGACAAGACTTAGGTCCTTTTCACAATACATGTGGTGAATTCCGGAATTCTTACTAACTAGTACTCCCTCCGTTTCAAAATATAAGATGTTTTAGGTTTGAAGAAAATATATCTAAACCTATTTTAGTGTCTAAATTCACTCAAAACCTAAGTGAACCTAGTATTATAAAAAGTCTAGATACATTTGTTTTAAAAAGCTAAAACATTTTATATTTTAAAACGAAGGGAAGTAGAAATGTGCAGATCACAGCTTTGGCATCCATTTTCCGGGTGATCTAGAAGCTAAGAAATAGAGCTTGCGTTGAAAAAAAAAACTTATTAGGTCTACTAAACTAATATGTTATGCTTGTGTGTTCTCAAATCACTAGTGCAGAGCCCCCTTTAACTCCGGTTGGGAGGGCCCTCTAACAGCGGTTCCCCAACCGCTGTTGAGGGTTCGGTGTTAGAGGGGGGGCCATTTAACACCGGTTCTTATACGAACCGGTATTAAAGGGTGGCGCACGTGGGGCTGCCGCAGGCCTCAGCCCCCCCCTTTAACACCGGTTCGTATCTGGAACCGGTGTTAAAGGTTCTTCTGTCGCGGCAGAGATTTAGGCCGTTTTCCTGCCGCGGCAGAGTGCCGCGGCAGGAAAACGGCCTAAATCTCTGCTGCGGCAGACTTCTGCCTCTGCCCCGTTCTGGGCGTATTTCTGCGGGAGGGGGGAGCGAGGGGGAATCGATCGGGAGCGGTATACTTATAAATCGTCATCGGTACATACGAGTACATGAATAATTAAGCAACTATTATTATACACAAACATCGTCATCGGCACATACATCGTCATCGTTCATTTTGGTGGATATCTAAAGAGTTCTCCGCCAGGCGTGACGACCTCATCAAGTATGAACCCCGCCAATTCCTCTTGAATGGATCGTATGCGTTCAAATGGTAGGAGTTGGTCCCGCATCCGTTCGATCTGAATATATATGAAGAATGGGCCGTCAATATATATACGAATAAAACTCAACACAATTGATGGTAATAAAATAATGTTGTGGACTTTGTTTACTTACTCTAAGTTGTTCTAGTGCGGCTTGGCCCGTCGCACATATCGTGTTGCGAATGAATTCGCAAACATAGTACCCACATAAGTTATTGCCGTGTCCCTGATGCGCACACTTTACGAGAATAGAGAGTTCAATCAAAATAATAATCAATAAAGCATGATATAATGGAATTGGAAGCTAGCTAGTATTACTTACATTTTGGTCTACAAATTTTAGTTCTTCTGACCATTCACCCACGTCCCTGCCCGTGAACCTTTTCCAAACCCTGTCCGACAAAGAAAATGGATAAAGGAGTAATTAATTACTTATTGTCACGAAAGTTGCCGATCTAGTGCGATAATATGATTGAAATTACCTCTGGAGCATCTCTCTAAAGTCTGCCCATAGCTCTTTTTCTTTTCGTAACGAGTCCATGACAAGGACTTTTCCTGAGTCGGGTTGAATGACTAGCAGAATAAAGTGGAACCTACGCACGCATAACTCATCATCAATTACACTTAACATCGAGTAAGCCGAAACAGAATGTGTACAAGAGAGAGGATAACAGTACTCACGAGAAGTTGTAAGGCAATAGTATTTCCCTTTTGGTTTGTTGTCTCAGTAAAGACTTTAGCAAGTAATCTTCTGTTTGCCCGGGTTTGTCTCTTACCCCTTGTTCATGAACTCTATTTGGGTCAACGAACCCAATGTCAAAAGGGCCTCCTTTCATGCATTCCATAACCTTTTTCCTGCATAATAGTATATACATATATGGTGAGCATATATATATATATATACATGCAATTAATGAAGTGAATGAGATGAGATAAAAATTACAGAAATAGTACTTACACACAATAAAGGCTGATGGCAGATTTGTCGAGTTCCTTCTGATTGAATAGAAAATGCAAGTCTTGAATGTTGAAGTCGATTGCGTCGTCTCCGCACAAGAAAATCTGATCTCTTATATGCGCCGTGATCCATTCTACCTTTCTCGTCTTGCAGAAATGAAGGTACCACTTGTGCAATTTTCGCATCTTTGTTGGTAGAGTCTTGAGCTCCTCTTTCTTGACGAGATTCTTCCCATACTTCCATGGTTGTATGGGGTTGGCATCGCATTTGGGCAAGTTGTCTCCCATGACATTCAAGTATGCAATGTAAGTCATCCCCATCTCATTGGCCTTTCTTTGTAGCTCTGCCTCGTAATCATTTACGGGAGGAGCGTCTCGTGTGTCGAACATTTGGAGCGGGGCACATGATTGGTTTTCCTGCTCTCCGAGCATGGGAACTGTTTTCTGGGGTGCCTCACGACTGCTACTTTCAGTCTCCCTACGGCGCCTTGCATCCGCCTTCAAAATCTGGCGCTCGTAGTCCGGCACAAGTGGGGTTTCAGGTTTCAAAAGATTATTGTAAAACTTCTCCACCACCGCCGGATCTATTTTCTCCTTTGGCTCGGCCCGTCTAGGTGCAAAGAATTTCTTGACCTGTTCTTCCGAGATCCTATTGGTCTCCTCGTCGCTGCGATTCCACGGTAAAACCGGCAATGGCTTGGCGGAAGGCTGCGGGACGTAGTTTTTTGAACTCTTTGGCGTACGGTTTCCTGCGGATTTCTTTGTGGCAGTGCTACTGATGCTCCTCGTGGCAGTGCTCTTCCGCTTACGCTGAGGAGATGGATGAAGCACCGGAGATGGCTGACGGGCCGGAGATGGCTGCCGCGCAGGAGATGGCTAACGGGCCAGAGATGGCTGCCGCGCAGGAGATGGCTGACGGGCCGGAGATGGCTGTCGCGCAGGAGATGGCTGACGGGCCGGAGATGGCTGCCGCGCCGGAGATGGCTGCCGCGTAGGAGATAGCTGAAGCGGCTCAGACTGCTGACGATGCGGAGACGGCGAGGGTGCCAGTGACCTCCAATTTAGAAGCACAATGTGTTCCTTCTTCCAAAGAATGGTTGTTTTCACTGCAAATTTGAGTTGAGTTTCCCCTTCACCTGTAGCATGGTCAAGCTGTACTTCCTCATATTCCTTCACAACCTCATCCACCCCGACAATAGCATAGCCATCTGTAATCGGTCGGCAGTGGTAAGTTCCACCAGCTACAGGAGGTAAGGCATAGCCGACAGCCACCTTAATGGATAAGCCCATTAATCTCACATGCAGCTCAGCGTGTTCGCTCTCCGTGATCTCATCCACGGGGTATCGAGGACCCGTCATTTCAAGCGTGGGCTGCACGTTCTCCGTGGAAGCCACACTGCTTTTCCGCGCAGAGTCTGGGACGCGGGCAGCTTCCAATGCAGGCTCTTCGTGCCGCTGAGATGGGCCGGTAGCTTGATGGCTCTGTTGTGCATTCACTTGCGCCTGCAGCGCCGCAAGTGCATGTTCTATCTGTATCATCCGCTCTGTACGCTCTTTTTCTTTTCTGCCGCGCCATCTGTAAGAGTCGCTCCAGTCGGCAAACCCATCCTTCCATGTCATACCCCCTGTGCCTCGTGCATGTCCAGGGTGTTCTTTTTTACCGATTGCGCGTGTGAGCTGGTCATTCTCTCTGTCGGGATGGAAGGTCTTGGCGGATGTTTCCTCGTATGCCGTGATGAGTTCAGTGACGGGTTTGGCAAGGATGGTTGGGAAGATACACAATCCTGTTTCTGGGTCCAACCTTGCCCCGATTCCGTAGAACCAAGTCTTTGCACGTAGGTCCCACCCATCTGTCTGGGGTGTGATCCCTCTCTCGCGCAGGGCCTTCTCAGCTTCCTCCCACTTAGGCCTCTGAGATATGTAGCCACCTGACCCCGTCCTCTGGTGATATTCCTTCTTCAGGGCATTAAGCATATTGGTTTCTGACCTCTTTTTAGCTACAGCACTTTTTTTATATGTCTCAAATTCGGGCTAGTGAGGTCTTATCTTCGCATAATATGCGTCTTCGAAATTTGGAGTCTCGCCAGATTTGATAAATTTGTTCAATTTTGTCTTCCAGTTGCGGAAAGCCTCGGCCATCTTCTTTAGAGTCCACTCTTTGACCTTTTCCTTTATAACCGGGTTGTTTTCATCCTCCTCTGGCGGAAGGGTGAAATTTACCAACAACGAATTCCAAAGCGTTTTTTTGGATCTGTCATCGACAAAGGTACCGTTGCCCTTCTTTGGCTTATTCCAATTTTCAATTGTGATTGGGATTTGGTCCCTAACAAGAACTCCAGCCTGACATACAAATTTGTCTGCGGCCTTCTTGGGCTCCATCGGCCTGCCATCAACACGGACTGCTTCGATCGTGAACTTTGCACGATCTTTCAACCGCTGGCTCGCGCCTCGCTTGCTCTTTTTCGTAGAAGAAGATGGTTGCGCGCTGGTCGATCCAGAGGGATAAAAGAAGAAAGTAGCGTTAATTAATACATGTAGAAGAAGATTGTTGGTGGAAGTCAGCAGAGGCTTAATCAATGCATATACCTCGCCGGACTTTGTAACCATTAAATTGCGTTCACCGGAGTCTTCATCTTCTCCATGACTAGTACTTGAGCTGTCGTCATCATGTCCCTCCAAGTTCAGATATTGTGAGGTGTCCTCATCAATAATGTTCTCCATTATTTCTTCTTCTTCAAGGTTTCTACTAAGTGGATCCATAGTTTCTAAAACAATAATATTATCTAGAGTAAGAGTGTAAACATTCAAGTGGACTTGGATTCATAGACAAATATACATATTATTTATACAAAAATACACAAATGAAATTAAAACCCTAAGGATGCTTGATCATTTTAAACGAGTTCCGAGGGGTCCAAACCCTAATTCGGAGAAATCCCGGATGCATATGAGAGGGGCTAGCTATAGTGGCTGACCGGAGGCTGGCGGCGTTGGAGAGCGACCTAGGGAGCGCGAGGTAGCGTGATGCGGCCTACCTAAAACGGGCGCTGTTCATAACCTTAATTAACTTAGGACGTAGGTAAATTAACTTGAATCTTTCTCGGTAACTCTTTCATAACCCTAATGTGCTCATTTTGATTTGTCATGTAGAATCATGTTCCTCCATCATTAACTATGGAGCATTATTTGGCGGCTTTACTGCAGATAATCTGTGTGCTCATTTTGATTTGTCAAATCTAAAGCTAGTGAAAAAGTCGTCGTACAAAATTGAGAGAAAGGTCCTAGGAACATAAGTTATCTCATGAGGAACCGTTCACGCAACAAGCAAGGAATTTGACCAGAAACCGTAAAAGTAAGACGCGGTTGATGCTTTGTTCGTCGCCATTAATAACCGCGTTAATCCTTGCGAGTAAGGGCTAATTCCTTGGCAGTATTTAATTTGGGCTGCACGAATCTTGAGTGACGACGATGGTGGAGGTTTGGTCTGACCGTGATGAGGTTCGTTCTCTCCCTCGTCGCCTACTTCTGCTCCAACCGCCGCCAGCCGGCGGTGCACGCCTCGTCGTCGCAGCGGAGCATGGCCGACGACGTGGAGCTCGGTCGCCCCCGGACGTGCGCCGCCGGGATCGAGGAGGCCGTCCTGTCCGCGTTCCCTACGACGGTGTACTCCTCGCCGAGCCCGCATCAGGCTGTTGCGCCACCGCCAGGTATAGAGCGGACGAAGGAGGAGGCGGCGGCGGACACCGAGACGACGTGTGCGGTGTGCCTAGCGGAGTACACGGACGGCGACGAGCTACGGCGGCTGCCTCGTGCGCACCCACCCGAACATGATTCTACATGATTCTAACCGCCGCTCTCCACCCGAACCGCGACCACGACGGTGCCGGCGACGAAACAGAGAAGGGGAGGAAACAGAGGGCGGTCCGCTAGCTCACCACGTCGTCGTCGGCTGTGGCGCGCACGCGGTGGCGGTGGCGGTCGTCGGCTTCGGTGGCGCGCGGTGGCGACGGCGGCGACGGCGAGGGCTTCGGGGCTCTGGCGGCGGTGGCGCGATCTGGCTCTGGAGGGAAGAAAGGAGCGAAGGGGCGCATTTAATACCCCCCCCCTTTAACACCGGTTCGTGGCAGGAACCGGTGTTAAAGGGGGGGGGGAATTCGTTTGCGCGCGTATTTATTACCCCCCCCTTTAACACCGGTTCCTGCCACAAACCGGTGTTAAAGGGCGGGGATTCGTTTGCGCGCGTATTTATTACCCCCCCCCTTTTAACACCGGTTCCTGCCACAAACCGGTGTTAAAGGGGGGGTGCGCACGGGAAACGAAATAAATGCCCCCCCCTTTAACACCGGTTCCTGTCTGGAACCGGTGTTAAAGGGGGGGCATTTATTTCATGCATTAAAGGGGCTTTTTTAATTCAAAAAATATGATATGAATTTAGAAAATTCATATCTTTTTCATTTCAACTCAGAAAAATATGAATAATATATCATAATTTTCAGAAAAATAATATCTATCCATTCATGTAAATCATTTTATATTTACTTCACATGAATTTTTTTAAAATAATTAAAACACTTACATATAAATTTTGATTATTCAATTCAAACAAAAATAAATTGTTAAATCCTAAAACTTTGAACATAAGAAATATTAAGCATCTAAAAAATGATTTTTATTAGATCAAATCATATTTTAATGCCGCATCTTTTGTATTAACATTTTTGAATTGATTGGATATTTAAATGTCGCATCTTTTGTATACACTTGAATCTCACCAAGCCTCGCTCAACTTGCATTGTTTTTTGATAAAATAGCATATTGTGAACCTAAAAATGTGTTGGTGGTTTTTTGAATTAGCCATTTGGTGGTTGCTTCACAAAACCGTCCGTTTTTTATGCTCGGAAAATGGAAAATGCCTTTTTGGTGCGATAAAAAGGAAAACTCCTCTTGCAAACTATGCCTTGATTCTAGCCATAACATTGGTCATTTGACCCGAAAGCCAAGAAACCTCGAATGAGATAGGTCATTTTGAGACAGTTACATAAAGCCGAACTGGAACTGAAAATTAAGATACATAAAAGAACTGAAAATTAAGATACATGGCCAGATTAAGTAACAATCGTCCGAACTGGAACTGAAAATTAAGATTCATAAAAGAACTGAAAATTAAGATACATGGCCAGATTAAGTAACAATCGGCCGAACTTGTTTCGGAATGTTGGAGTGATTCAGTCATGCTCCTGCCTACACCTGTAATACTCGCCACTGTAGCCAGTTTCAGGGAGATGCCGACGGAGCCTAGTCCTCCGGCATCTCCAAGAAACTGGTCATAGAGGCACTCCCTAATATGTGACCGCGCGCGTTTGGAGATCAGATCTTAATGGTAAGTACGAATCGGGACAACTTCTTCTCATAGTCCCGGTCCATCCACAAAACATGACTAACACTCAAGACATGTATTAATATTAAAAACATGAACTAGAGTTACATAATATGAGCATGAACTTCTTGGCATATGCCCTTCCTTATGATCGCTTCAGACGTAATCATGGAGCATCTTCTTTACTTAACGGAATGCTTGGGTCAGTTTTCACTGTGAAGGGCGGAATTTCATCAAACTTATTATAATCTTCTGACATGTCTGTCTTGTCCTCGATTCCCACGATGTTTCTTTTCCCTGAATGAACTATGTGACGCTTTGGCTCATCATATGATGTATTCGTTTGCATATTTTTTCTTTTTTTTTGGTCTGGAGGACATGTCCTTCACATAGAAAACCTGAGCCACATCATTGGCTAGGACGAATGGTTCGTCTAAGTTCTTCATAAGATTGTTGAGATCCACCGTTGTCATTCCGTACTTCTTGTCTACCTCAACCCCTCCTCCTGTTAGCTTGACCCATTTGCATCGAAACAAGGGGACCTTAAAATTAGGTCCATAGTCAAGTTCCCATATCTCCTCTATGAACCCATAATACGTGGTCTTTTGCCCATTGTCTTCTGCTGCATCGAAGCGGACACCACTGTTTTGGTTGGTGCTCTTTTTATCTTGGCCTATCGTGTAAAATGTATTCCCATTTATCTCGTACCCTTGGAAAGTACATACAGTCGAAGACGGTGTCCTGGCCAACAAGTACAGATGATCCCCAACAGTGGTGTTATTCGTGAGAAGTCTTTGCAGCCAGCCGCCAAAACTCGCCATGTGTTAACTTATAATCCATTCATCAGACTGCCCCGGGTGTTTGAGGCGTATTAAATTCTTGTGTTCATTGATATACGGGGCAACCAAGATAGATCTTTGTAAAACCGTGTAGTGTGCTTGATTGAGAGAATGCCCGTCCCTACATATCATTGCTTTACATCCTAGGGTGCCTTTTCCACGCAGTCTCCCCTCATGTCGTGATTCTGGAACACCAATCGCCTTAAGGTCAGGAATAAAATCAACACAGAACTCAATGACCTCCTCTGTTACATAGCCCTTGGAGATGCTTCCTTCTGGCCTAGCACGGTTATGAACATATTTCTTTAAGACTCCCATGTACCTCTCAAAGGGGAACATATTGTGTAGAAATACAGGACCGAGAATGGCAATCTCTTCTACCAGGTGAACCAGGAGATGCGTCATAATATTGAAGAAGGATGGTGGGAACACCAAATCAAAGCTGACAAGACATTGGGCCACATCTGTTTGTAACCCTGGTAGGCTTTCTGGATCGATTACCTTCTGAGATATTGCATTGAGGAATGCACATAGCTTCACAATGGGTACTCGAACATTTTCAGGTAGAAGCCCCCTCAATGCAATCGGAAGCAATTGTGTCATAATCACGTGGCAGTCATGAGACTTCAGGTTTTGGAATTTTTTCTCTGCCATATTTATTATTCCCTTTATATTCGACGAGAAGCCAGACGGGACCTTGATACTGCTCAGACATTCAAAAAAGATTTCCTTCTCTGCTTTGGTAAGAGCGTAGCTGGCAGGAGTTAAGTGGCATCGTTTACCCTTCTCGTTCTCAGGATGCATAGGCTCTTCAGGGGCCTTCAGACGTTGCTGGTCCTGTCGTGCTTCCGGTGTATCTTTTGTCTTCCCATACACTCCTAGAAAGCCTAGCAGGTTCATGCAAACATTCTTCGTCACGTGCATCACGTCGATTGAAGAGCGGACCTCTAAGACTTTCCAATAGGGTAGGTCCCAAAATATAGATTGCTTCTTCCACATGGGCGCGTGTCCGGCATCGTCATTCGGAACAGATAGACTGCCAGGACCTTTTCCAAAGATTACTTCTAGGTCCTTGACCATACCAAATACCTCCTCACCGGTACGGAGGACAGGCTTCCTCCGGGGTTCTGCCAGACGTTTGAAATGCTTGCCTTTCTTTCTTACTGGATGCAGGTTCGGAAGAAATCGGCGATACCCTAGGTACACAACCTTCTTACATTTATCCAAATATACACTTTCAGTATCATCTAAACAGTGTGTGCATGCATTGTATCCCTTGTTTGTCTGCCCTGAAATGTTACTAAGAGCAGGCCAATCATTGATGGTTACGAAAAGCAATGCTCGTAGGTCAAATGGCTCCCCTTTGTTCTCATCACACATACGTACACCTGGTTTGGCCCACAGCTGTAAAAGTTCTTCAACTAATGGCCTTAGGTACACATCAATGTCGTTGCCGGGTTGCCTCGGGCCTTGGATGAGCACTGGCATCATAATGAACTTCCTCTTCATACACAACCAAGGAGGAAGGTTATAGATACATAGGGTCACAGGCCAGGTGCTGTGACTGCAGCTCTGCTCACCAAAAGGATTCATGCCGTCTGTACTTAGACCAAACCTTAAGTTCCTTGCGTCACGTGCGAAGTCCGGGTACTCTCTCTCGACTTTTCTCCACTGTGACCCATCAGCGGGGTGTCTCAACATCGCGTCTTTCTTACGGTCTTCCATGTGCCATCGCAATAACTTGGCATGCTCTTTATTTCTGAAGAGACGTTTTAACCGTGGTATTATAGGAGCATACCACATAACCTTGGCGGGAACCTTCTTCCTAGGGGCCTCGCCCTCAACATCGCCAGGATCGTCTCGTCTGATCTTATACCGCAGTGCAGTGCATACCGGGCATGCATCCAAATTCTCGTACTTCTCACCGCGGTAGAGGATGCAGTCATTAATGCAGGCATGTATCTTCTGCACGTCTAATCCTAGAGGGCAGACAACCTTCTTTGCTTTGTATGTACTGTCAGGCAACTCATTATTTCTTGGAAGAAGATTCTTCATTTTTACCAACAACTTTGAAAATGCGCTGTCAGTCACACCATTCTCTGCCTTCCATTGCAGCAAATCCAGTGTGGCACCTAGATTTTTGTGGCCATCTTCGCAAGTTGGATACAACAATGTTTTGTGATCCTTTAACATCTGCTCCAGCTTCTCCTTCTCCTTTTCAGTTTCACATTCTTCCTTTGCATCAGTAATGGCCCGACCAAGATCGTCATCAGCGGGCCCATCTGCTCCCTCTTGATCTTCATTATCTACCTCCGTTGCATTATCATCATATTCATGATACATATTATGATAGTTTTCATCATCCTCTTCTTCTTCGTTGTCTTCCATCACAACCCCTTTTTCTCCGTGCTTGGTCCAACAATTATAGCTGGGCATGAAACCGGATCGAAGCAGGTGGGCGTGAATGGTTCTGGTATTTGAGTGGTCTTTCTTGTTCTGACAGTGAACACACGGACAGCACATAAAACCATTGTGACCACGGTTTGCATTAGCCACAACGATGAAATTTTGGAGGCCCGTAATGTACTCGGAAGTGCGGCGGTCACCGTACATCCATTGCCGATTCATCAGCATTAATATGTAGTATATATCAAAAAATAATAGGGAGATGACCATTTATATATATAGTACATCAATGACACATGAAACTATAGTTGCCGACCTCGACCGAGACGGAAAGAGCAACAAGAAAGCTTATTCTGAGCTCTCGGGCATTTCACCGAACACCTCTAGTGCATATGAAAAAAACACAAACTAGCACTCTTCACACCCTCTTGCTAGGCTCCAAAATGTGAAAGAATGGAAGAGTGGGGTGTGTGTGGGCTGGGGTGGTGTCTTATATAGCCCCCCCCCTTTAACACCGGTTCATGCCACGAACCGGTGTTAAAGGGGGGGTGCGCGGGCCACCAGTGCAGGGACCTTTAACACCGGTTAGTGGCACGAACCGGTGTTAAAGGGGGGGCTCCTTTAATGCCGCAGGGGCCATGTTGGTACGGCCCCCCCTTTAACACCGGTTCATAGAAGAACCGGTGTTAAAGCCCCTTTTCGGGATCAACAAAAGACCTCGTTTCCACTAGTGAATGTTGGGCATGACTCCGTAATGCTAGCGAGCAAGAAACCTTTAGAAATTGTGCTGAGAGCGTCTCTAATGAAGCCTGTAAATAATAAACTATAAAACACGTTTATAGTCTACAGAAAATCGGTTTTACAGTCCGAAACATAGCTGAAAAGACTGAACACTGTAAACTCGCCGGACCTGTATTTGCAACTTTCTGGTTTCCAATTTTTTTTGCCCAATCATGTATCCCTGACCTCCGAATTCTCGTACTCCAGACCAAATCAAATGGTTGGTACAGCTAGAGAGAAAATTAGGCCTAATATTAATCCGCCTGTCCCTGCCCTCTTTCTCCTCGCATGCGCCTGCTGGCTAGCTCGCCAGCTGCACCGCTGCTCGCCTGCCCGGCCTGGCTGTGGCGTGGCCGCGTCGTCATGGCTAATCTAAAGGTATAATAGGTGCACCCCCATGGGCACCTCACAGTGCTCTGCCTCGCTCTGCCGTTGGATCTTGCCTCCAGTAAATCAGCGCCATTAATTTTTTTTCCACCGCAATAGTATAAAACCTGCACCGAATGGCAAACCCTAGCCTCCAGGCGTCCAATCCCCTCTGCCGCTCCAGCCCCAATCCCCTCCCGTGAGTTCCTCCCCGATTCCCTCAGCTCGCCCCTCCTCCAATCCCCTCGTCTCCTCCTTGCCCTATCTCTCGTGGTCTCCTCCTCTTCCCTTACTACGAGGGGCGGAGCCAGAAATACACGAAGGGTGGTGCTAATCCTTGCTAAATGGAGCTAGTTATTCAGGATTTTTATATACATAACGTTGAAATTAAGACATGCTCAAGGAAGTGCAGCTGCTAGACCGGTGCTAGAGCACCGGCAGCACCGGGCCTGGCTCCGCCCGTGCTTACTACCTCTCCCTCTTTCTCTGGTTGTGGACGGAGCAGACAGCCGCGTTGGTAGGCGGTAGCAGGACCTACAGGAGCACGGCGGCGCAGAGGATGATCACCAGCGGACGGAGCTAGGCGGTGGCCTTTGTGGTGGGCGGAAAAAGGTGCCTACCCACCCTTCTCTTCCTCTTGATTTGCCTCCTCCATCCTTTCTTCTACTCCCCATGGTTTCTCAACTTTGTTTGTGTAGATGTTTTTATATCTATGCATATAAGGTGTTTGAGGAAAATCCAAACAGGCTGCAGGTATAGATTAATTCATTTTTACCTATTTGATATTTGCCTCTCGGTTCTTAGATTAATTCATGTTTACCTATTTCATCTCTTTTTTTTTGTAATGATTTCCTCTTTGATTTGGTCTCAAGATGTTTCTGTAAGGCCAACCCTAGGCATGTTCTTAAGGTAGAAGAAGAGAGAACAAGAAGGTGTGGCAAAGGAAGAGAAGGAAGAAGAAGAAGTGAAGATCCTTCCGTCTCCTGCTGATTTCCCTCGCTCCATATTAAAAGGTGAGGTCCCCCACCCTCTATGATTCTCTCATGTGATGTACAGGGTGGTTCTCATGTTCTTAGGGCAGGGGATTGTTAAGATCAAGTGAAAATTAGAAGTAACTTATTTCAATATTCCCGTTTGTACAAACAGTGACAAAAATCTTCATTTTTGAGTATCCAGATGGCTGAATCAGAGGAGGTTTATTTTGAGTGTTTTATAGGCCTCTTTCATGTGGTCATTTCGAGTGGTCATTCACTCAATTTGGTTCAGCCATTTAGTCGCAGCAGTAAAAACAAGTCGCTGGTCTTTTTTGTAGTGGTCATTTAGCAACATCTTCTACCTGCAGTTGCTCACATGGTAAGAGGTTAGAGCTAAAGCGCTAGGACGGCTGCTCTCCATGGTGGCGGTAGGGGTCAGCTGATGGGATGTTGCTAAATGGTGTTGCTGACTCGTGGGTCTCTCTCTCTCTCAATCCGTACACAAAAGGTTAATACTTAGTCTTCTATAAGATGAAATTCTTGAGTTATAGGTATATATCTAAACTGAGATTTTTATTTGTTTTTGTTTTGGATGTGCTTTCTACAGGTTAATAACATGAGCTAATATGTTTTCTATGGTTGTGATGTAGTCTGCACGCGAGACTGAGAGTTCCCGCAAGGCCAGCATGAGCTTGCTGATCTCAAGTTGTTGGGCATACTTTGCTATGGATGAAGTTGATCCTGATTTGTTCATTTACATACCCTTTTTTATATGGTGAGGTTTGCAACTTATTTTTTTGCTCCATTGCCTCGCTGGCTCACTATTCAGCTTTAGTACACTTCCCTACTATTATGTTGCTTTTAGTTGATGTACTCCCCTGGTTCCCTTTCTGGACTTAAATTGTAATTTTAATTTTCATTCAACTATGGCTTTATACTATAAGTATAGAACAATTTATTATAGAGCTAAAATTACATTGGTTTGCTGCATATAGTACAATTATTTGAACAGAGTGCAAGAAGGGTGGATGGTCTGAAGTAGGGTATTTTAGAAATAATCAAAACAATATGAGGCTTATACGCTAGGGAAATTTACATTTAAGGGTTACTACCTTCTGATGCTCTAGGGTTTAAAATATTGGCAATGATACTTTACCTTTTTCTCAAATTCATTCATTTCCAATTGATGTGGACATGTGGTTGTTGTTGATGCAGGATTAAAGAAAAAATATCATGCAACCCAGAAAAATAGATGGAAGGTTCTCCATGTTTGAGAGGTAAATAATGGATCTTCATTAATTTGTTGGTATCATTATTCTGATTTGTTTCTGTCAAGTTTAGTTAGTTAAGTAAGGGAATCTCTTTGAAATGCTTTATGATATTGCTTAATAAAAATAGGCTTTACACAAATTTACTTCTCTTTCTCTTCTACTAATCTGGTGTTCTTTGTGTTTAGTTTTTGTGCAGATTCATGGGCTGTGTCGGGTTGCTTATTTGTTCGGTTTCTCTTCCTTTATTCAATGTTCGTGTGTTTGATTTATTCCTATTTCTGTTCTTTGGAATAAATTACATACTCAAGATCAACATGTAAAGGTTTATTAGTTTGACGGTGACTCTGTAGAAGGTATCGCTTCGTTTGGGCCCTTTATTTTTTTTGCCTTGGAGTTCTCTAATAGACTATTCATGTTCCAGTATTACATTCTTATTCTTTATTATATATTGTTGTTGAAGTGAACTTTTTTTGTGGATTCATATTCATGTGTATGAAGATGTTCCTTCGCTACATTCTCTGCGTGCACACATGAACACATTATTTATTACTTACTAATATTCTGAATGCTGCAGGTTGTTTGCAAGTACTCTGATAGGGATTTATACACAGATAGACTTGGTAACTTTTAGTCTCTTTACATATGTCACTGCTTCAATTTCCTTTCCTGGCATCTTTTTAGATTTGTTTTCACACCTTGCGGTGTTGCGACATCGGCTGAATGTTATTGGTTGATGCAGCCTGTAGCCATTCCCTTTAACGGTAATAAGGAATTATTGTGGCAAGATATTAACATGGCCTTATGTGTTTAATCCAAGCAAGATCTCATACCCGATGGCTTTTTACCTCGACGAATATTAGGGCACAATTATTCCTCTTGCAAACTATGTGCTCCCTACTATCTTTCTATTTGTTTGTTGCTGATTTGTTTCTATTTATATGATACAAACTTGCTTTCTCCGAGTTGGCACATCACATGGTTCTCTAGGTCTAAGCTACCAAGCATGCCCCATTTTGCATATTGCTATGATCCAATTGCTTGCCGTCAGCAATTTTTGATCCTTGGACTTGACCAATCTATTATTTCATGGAAGGCTCCCTTTGGCATGCAGAAGCGATGCATTATGTGCAGACTGCTGATGAAATATATGGCTTTTCCTTGATGCTGCAATCCTCAAAAATTACACGAACACTCAGGACTTCACTTTACCTCTTATGTCCTTTATTCTTTTCAAAATCTACTTAAAAACATATATATATATATATATATATATATATATATATATATATATATATGTTGGATCTTTAATATATTTTCTAGCTAGCGTTGAACCTACTTAGTTGCAGTTCTATGGGCAATGTCGCTTCTCTTTTCCATTATTATTTACTCTTTATTGCCTCACATGTGCTGGTGCTGAATTCATCCATGTAGAAGAAACAAATATGTGGGAAAAATAAATCATGTATTGTGCTATGTGTGAGCTACTACTAGAATGTGTGCAGTGTGTATTATTTTCTGTCCATAAAAGTATTTTAGCACAAACTGGCGTGTCAACACTAACACACGTTTACTATAATTTAAAGCTTATTTAGCACCTTAGATCATAATTTAAATAGGCTTGTCATATAATTTATTATCTAACTATATTCAATCTTTTCTTTGTATTCAGATCGATGTGAAGGGGATATTTAACGACTAGGAGGTCAAATCTTGCTATGTTAAATATATTATAGGGGAAGGTATAAAATGCCAGCACTACTTATTTTCTGGCTATTGCAGATGTCAAACTGAATCAGATTGCTTAATAGTTTAATACGCTGCTTCCACACTGCTTATTTTTCACTATGTGCTTCAGAGCTTCAGGAGGTTACATCTTTTGATTTATTTGCTGCCCGTGCTCTTTTTGGGGTAGTTGTTCCCGATGCCTATGTTGTTCCAAATTAGGTTAGCCCTTCCATGTTTGTCCCTGTGACGCCTCCCTCCGTGAGAAAGCAAAAGTGATATTAGGTTACTTTGTACAATCAAACCATCATCAACATAACTTATTTATTTTACTGTCTTTCAGTTTTAAGTTTTGTCAGTTGTATCCCCTTTGGGTTTCTTTTAGCAGGTGGGGGACGGGCTGGTACTCGAGTTGTTGATGCTCTTTGGCTTCTCATCTTCTCTGGCTCTCCGCTGAAGCACCATAGCTCGCTGTCGTGCCTTTCTTCTATTCAACGACACATGCGAGCTAAGGGTAAGAAACAAACATATGATGATTTTGGAACTATTGGACAATTTAATATCTGACATATCGTTGTGCTTATTGTGGTAAGAAAGTTTCTTTTACAATATGCTACTTTTATGATATCTAGGTTGTTTCAGACACATTGTTTAATAATCTTAGATTTTAAATCCTCACTGCTATGAATTTTGTACAGAAACAGTGGTATCATTTATGTAATAAATTTATGTGTTCTTGTCAATTCCTTTGTTCTCTTTTGTCTATTCCTAACAGGGCCTATCCATTATGGTTGGTTCTTACATTCCTATATGTAATGTTTGATTTCCCTTATGTTTGTTCTTACAAGAAAAGGTGGAGACTTTTTTTTGCAGACATGGACCTCCATAATGCTTATGTTCACATGATTCTTGAGTTCAAATGCGTTATATGTGGACCAAATCCCGGCTTACGGAGCATCAGGATATGCTTGGCAAAAAGCATTAATTCCTTCGGTTTGGTCATGAGGTTAGCTCGTCTGTTTTTAAACACTTAAATTCCACTGCATTATGTCATTTAATCATCTACAGTCAAATTATATAAGGTGCATGGTGATTGATTTGATTAAATTATTTATGTTGTTAAATCAGCTATGTCAAATGCTACAAGATCTAATTCAAGAAGTTTTGGTTGGGCTGGTTCAGTGCGGCTCGATTTTTAGTCAGTCTTTCTTTACCATTGGATGTCAGCGAAAGAAATGTGATATAAGAGATGCATTCCATTGCTTTGCCACAACGTGCCTCTGATGTGTCGGTATCACGTGGGGTCATAATTATTATATCTAAGTTCGTCCCTGTGATACACGGTGATTTAGACTTATTCATTGAATATTTTTTCAAAATTTACAAGACCAGTGATGTTTTTATGCTTGCTTTGTATTATGGTTTCATGGTAAAAAAAGTGTAGCTATACGAGTTCACTCATGATTTAATAAACACATTTGTCTGTAATTCACGATGTGCTAAAAACAGAAGTTATGAATATTGAATTTGGTCCATTTTAGAGTAAACTGATGGAGATCACTAACATGTTAGTTGATGCATACCGTTGTGATTTATTTAGTTGCGAATCAATTTTGCCTGCACTTACTTTCCAGTTCACAAGAGGGGTATTTTCTGAAATCTGTATGCTGTTTTGTGGCATCTAAATGCCAATGACCATTTGTAACCAATATTTAGAACCTTGCTTTTTTGCTATTTCTGTTTGTTGCATAGGGGGAGTTAATGCCTTAGATCGGTTTTTCATCATGTCTGTACTCCATGGACGTGTGGTAATATATATAACCAGCTTGATCTGCATTGACAATTAACTTGAGTGGTACCTCCACGGGAAATAACAACTGCATCATGTCATATGAAGCTTTTCTGCCATCCATATCTTTTGAGAGAAATATTTGTTTTCATATAGACCTCCGGTTTGTAGATCATGGGATAGCTTGAAAAATCTGTGTTCTGTATTCTCTCATATGAGCTGCTTGTTTATATCCAAAGAGTCAATATATTCATGTTCCTTGGCATGCGCTTCCGGGCTTCTTGCAGTCTCAAGCCCGTCATGTAGATAATGTCAGAATTGCCTGCTGATGACGCTCTCCCTCTTTGCGCCTGCTGGCCTGTCGGGCAAGGTCTCGAGGAAACCGACCACCGTGCAAATTGCATTGCCACTTCGAGACATGGATACAGGTTAGGTAGGCAGCATCCTTCTGCTTCAATTCATTCCAACCAAACTTGAGCACCCACGTCATGTTTGGCTGTTGGTAAGCAATAGCATCGGAGATGATCTGGAGCTACTAATTTTGGGACAAAATGGTTCCAGCCAATGATTCAAAGGACAATGGTGATCTGATGTGCTACAAAAACTTAAACAACTACCGGCATCTAGCTTCACAGGTTCCATTCATTTCTCCATCATAAAACAGATTAAATATTTAGGCAGTTTCATCTACTGTTTGTTTCATGTTACCTATGGGAGAATTCAGAACTCCATACATCTCAAATTCAGTTCAAGTATTTGATATTTTCATTGACAAGCGTTGTTTTTGCGGTTACATTATACATACGTGTTTGTGGCTATCAACAATTTGATTGCAGTGGATCAGTTTGTTCGGCCTTTTGGTTTCTAAATCATGGAATAGTTGATAAAATGTTGTGCTCCCTCTGTCTCAAAATAGATATCTTAGGTTTTTAAAAATTTGGATGAATCTATATAATAAATAGTGTCTAGATTCATTCAAATTTTGACAAATTTGAGACATCTATTTTGAGACGAAGGGAGTAGCTAGGATGACGATTTATATAGAGATAGACGATAATTCTTCTACAAATACTTTGGTCCTACTTTATTCGTGTATGTTCCATTTGGATATTGGCGCCAATTCTTCTACAAATACTTTGGTCCTACATTGAAAAGAAAAATACACTACTATTACATCCTGTCGGATACATCAAGAGATTACATGTTGTGCATATTTTTAGTTTTTAACTTAAAAGTCTGTTGAAATTACGACTACTCTTCATCTTCAATATTTCATAACTTTCGACCTTTCATTATATTAGATTTATAGGTGTCTCTTTTACACACTGTCCTCTTATACTTGCCCTCTACTAATTACATCTTATATCTTGACTACCTTCTGTGTATTATGACTGACAGCCTACCCGTGTATTATATTAGATTTTTGTTGCACTCTGATTGGAGACCGTATGACTGACAGCCTACCCGTGTATTATATAGCCCTTTCATATTTTTGACCAGTCAGTTCATTGACAATAGAATATGTCACTGTAACTCTGTTGTTGTTCTCTCACACGGTATTCAACTTCACCAATAATTAGAGCTTTGTGCGTTCATCAGTTTCTCACATTCTACTGTCCAATATTTTCTTAATAATAATCTTGGTGAGATTTGATTATGTTCAACACTTCCTTTCTCATTATCATATATCTTCTGCTACATAATTTCATCAGACACTGGCCTTGAAATACTGGAGTAATGTTAGATTTGTTGGTATATATATCATTTTAAAGCTCTTTAAACGCTCCTGCGACTTGAGGATATCTCTCTCTCTCTCTCTCTCTCTCTCTCTCTCTCAACAGGCATATGTCCAGCTATATTAATATAGCAACCACGATTGATACCGCTGCTGGGCCAGACAGCACAACGCCCAAAAGACAAAAATAAAGAAAACGAAGAAGAAGAAAAGAGAAAACAAAGCCGACAACAGTGGCTCGACGAAAACGAGGGTGACCCGCCACCGCTGCACCCTCCAGAGAAGTATCACCCCGCTCCTCGCGCTCCGAAGCATCGCGTATCAAGCAACACCTCCAAGAAGGAAAGCGACGACAACGACGCTGTTGCTCGGACATGTCCTAGGGTTACCCCCGATATGCTCCGGGAGGTGGGGAAGAGATACACCCGACGTCCTTCAGGAAGGACGGCGACACCCGCGGGCGTCACCACGTCGATGTCAAGACGCCAAGGATTTCTCCCGACCCCTCAAAAAACCACACTCTCGGACGCTTCGGATTGCTCCACCAAACTTGCCGCCCACAAGCACGCGCCACCACGGTCTTGAAGCCACCACCGCCGTCTCACCATGCCTCAGATGCGAGGCTGAGAGACTGAAGAGGAGGAACCTTCGACGAGGTGTGGCATGACATCAGCACGCGGGAGGGAACTACCTCCACCACCTGAAGGCAGTAGCCGACCGGATACAGCAGCAGGGCAAACCAGGCCCTCTGTGGCCTAGCCGAGCCCGAAAAAGGATCGTGAAGCCCCACCGCCGCACTGCAGCAAGGGTACCCCCGTACATGCCAACCCAGCACTAGGCCCTACTCCTTTTCACCCCCAAGAGATCCGCCACCACTGCAGACCCCAACCGCCAAGTAGCAGCTCCGTCGCCACCGAGCACACCCGGACCTGTCGGATCATTGTCGGTCTGAGGAACACTCCCGCCCAGACAGGCCTAGCATTGACCACCTCGGCCTCACTTAGACAGGCAAAAGCTTCAGCGCCGATTCCAGACCCCCCAGTCCGGATCCGGGCCGTACGGACAAGACAGGGAGCGAGCATTGCGGGTGCACTACACGCAACCACAGGACCAGATCGTTAGCAGGAGCGGTCCGACCTAGGCCCATCTTGCCCGGGTCAGACTAACATCCATGCCAGATCTACAGGGCAAGCACCCGACCTAGGCCCGCCTGGCCTGGGTCGAGCTGCCACTGCCGCGCCGCCCTAAGGGAGGGGCGCCACCCACGCCTGGTCACACGCCGCAGGCCCGCAGTCGAGCAGTTACACCCACGCCGGCCCAGATCTAGCCCGATTGGGGCTCAAATCGGGCCAGCAACTCCCCGTCGCCGCACCGTCGCGAGGCCCTGGCGTGGACCTCGCAGACCACCGCTGCTTCTGCCGTCCGGTGAGGCCCTCCGCGGCCACTGCCAACGCCCCACCGAGGCGAGCTCCTGCCGCCATCTTGGGCGACCTCTGGTAGCCGGAACGTCCCGCGCCGGACCTCTACCACGCGAGGAGAAGCAGGCCGCGCCGCCGGCACCGCGCAGGCTTCGCCCGGCGGCTCACGCCGGCGGCGGCGGCGGCGGCGGAGGGGAGGGAGGAGAGGGAGGCGCTACGAGGCGGACGCGGTCGCCTGCTCGGTCGCCCGCGGGGGCGACGCGAGACAGGCCCAAACGTTTTTTTAGGATATTTCTTACCACTTTTCATTTTGTTTGTTCTTTATCCTGTTGAATTTTCTAAAATAATTTAAAATTTAAAGGAAGAGAGAATAGTTGTGCAATAGTGGTTCAAACTTTCAAATTTATGTTCCCCATAATAAATATTTCTCTTTGGGTGGTGATGTAACTGGCGCTTGCCCAACAAATGTTGGACTGCAAATTTAACATTGTTCGAGACGCATTTGTCATCGTAAAATATGGTTTTCTCCTTTTGCCAATAAAATCAAAATTATTACTCCATCCAATCCATAATAATCTCCAATCCATAATAAGTTTCGCTGACTCTAAAAGCTTTGCAAAAAGTAAAATTCATGTAAGGTAGGCTATTATACTGCTTTTTACATAGTTCTAAAAATTCATGACATTCTTTTTATTGTTCAACGTTCATCAGTGGGTGGCAACACGTGGACGACACAGTCGTACCTCCACCGGGTTGCCATAGGCATGCCTTGGGAGACGAGATAGCTAACGAGCGAGGATATCATTGAAGGGGCTCTTTGCTTGATTGGCTAGCTATCAAAGGAACTTGCTACTAGCCAGATGAATATGGCTTACCTTAATTTTATCAACACAAAAAAATTACAATTTATGAACTTATTAACATTTTGCCACCTATTTTTATTACCGTTATATGAAATAGATACCATTATGAGAACCACGGGATTGTGCGCCAAGACGCACACCTAAATCTAGTTTCTTAAAGAGTGCTAATTTAATGGCCGAAAGGATAGTGTACGACCGGCTGCCGGTGGACGTGAGTGGCAGAAAAAATAAGGTTTTCTTGTAACCGTTCATCGGAGCGCTACATGTACCAACAGCGGGATCGGGTTATCATCATTCATGCCAATAAAAAAAATATACATCTAGACCCTTTTACAGTCTTCGCTAGCTTGACTTTTAAACTGTAAACTCGCCGTACTTTTAAGGGTTTGAACCTATTTACAGGCTTCGTTAGAGATGCTCTGACATGTTACAGCAGCGTTTGAGGATGCTGTAGACGCCGCTAATTCAGCTCATCAGTTGCTAGATGCACCTACAAGACTCAAGACTCCAGACGCAAGGACATGATGTTGATGAAGCTGAAGGGGAGGATTGATACAGAACAATGTTGGGAGACTGCAGGGAAAATGTTTTATTTGTGATGCTTTCGGTTGTATAACAGGGCCCTTTTGGAGGCTTATTACCCTTGATGGATGTTTGTTCCGTACTCTTCTACCTCGGTTACATTAAACGAGGGTCTATAAATTTTTTCTGAGGTCAAACGGTGTGAAGTTCCACTAATCTACAAAAAACATCTATTGAGAACTATGATATACTTCCTTCGATCCAAATTAATAAAATCAAATTTGTTTAGATTTGGATGTATCTAGTTATATTTTAGTACTAGATACGTTCGAATTTGAGGCCATTAATTCAGATCGGAAGGAGTAATATAGTTATAGTATAAAAGTGTATGTTGTGATGTATCTAATAATATTGATTTGGCATCGTAGATATTTGATACTTTTTCTAAAAACTCGATCAAATTTATACCATTTAATAACTTTTAAAAAAAATGCCTTATTTTACAAAATAAAAGTAGTAAAATACTAGTTACAAACGATCAAGTTCTTAGGAATTAGATTTACTTTTTACATGAACAAAACTAGCTTGAACCTAAACTTTTATGTTGATCTGTTCAATTATCATTGATTTTCTTACAAAAGGGAAATAATAATATTGGAAAGATACCAATTATATATAGCCTCTGCACCAATAAGACATCTAAGAATATCAGGATGCACATAGCCAAGAGCAAAATAAGCAAGTGAGAAAACAAAAACAAAGACCCTGTCGCGGTTTACAACCACCCACAAAAGAAGCACTCTAGCCACCACTGAGTACAACACTTGTACTACAAACTAGACTCTCCAAAAGTAATGACTCTAAGAAGGAAATAATGCATAACCGTTGTCGTCGCCCGGTCTAAGACCTTGGATTTTTACCCTGGAGAAAGACCGAATTTTCAAAATAATGCCTTCAGTAAGACCATTGCCAGATACAACCAATAAAGGCCATATCTTGTATTTTTACCATAAAAATCATGGCTCGGTACTCGATCAGCATCACCAAAGATGTTGGCTGCTGCTGCAAGACCATAACGCCTAACACACAGGAAGAACCGTGCTGCATTATCTTCATCACAATCAAATTTTCCTGCCAAAACTATCCTCCGATCGTTGTCACCATAACTTTCTCCATCTCATCTCCTTATCGCCGAAGCATTCGCAAGCCATGCATTTCGACTCGGGGAGTCGAGAAAAGAAAAAAAAGTACGACAAGATCAAGAAAGTTTTGGATGATGCTCTCACTTGCTATGCCTCAGCGGAAGGCACCACCTTCGTGCGTAAGAAGGTCAAGTTCGGCAGGCACGTCTTCACCCACATAACGGAGTTCCCCTACGTGAAGCAGCCGGAAGGCAGTCAGAAGGAAGCCTACTATGCACTCCATCACATGAGGGTGTTCCTACTAGAGCAACAGAATTCTATGTTGCCAGATCATCTTAAACAGTGGGTCGAAGCCAAGGCCAAGATCACTGATTCAGATATTAGACAAGATATGTATCACATCTAGCAACAGTTTGGGGCAATCATCTTTCGTGATGTCATGACTTTGGGGGAGGGGGATCTTCCACGGAGGAAATCCCCCGAATAACTGTGACATAGTAGATCGCCTAAACATGCAGGGTGACTAGGAAGTTTATGACGAAACAAGACGTCCTCCCATTCCCTGAGCCGAGCCAGAAGTCTTGATGTTGGCCTAGTTGTAGTTCTGAACTATAGATGAGCTTGTTCCATGTGTTGGCCTAGTTGTACATGCTACTACTTAGCTTATTAGGGTTATGAATCAACGCTTATTTCTTTTGCTTCTTATTATTATATATGAATCAATGCTTGGTTTTTTGCTTACTCTTTGGTCGTTTGCTTACTTTGGTATTTTTTCGAGAATGACGATGATTGAAATATCGTGGCACACACTATATGTGAATGTGCTGTAATGGGATAGTGAGCCTTGTGCTATGCACAAGTCCAGGTCTTGTGCATCCTACTTGGCTCATTGTTTCATCGGAGCATATTCCTATGTCCAACGACCAATGTATATATGAGGCATGCTTTTTGAGTTGGACTATTTTCCTTTTTCGAGAATTAGGCACATATCTAAGTTACTTTGGTCTTTTTTAAGAATGCCGATGATTAAAATATTGTTGGATATTATATATATGTGAATCTACTGTGATGGGCTGTCTGGCCTTGTGCTTTGCACAATTCCAAGTCTTGTGCATCCATCCTACTTGTCCGTACAGTTCCATCTAGCATATTTTTGTGTCCAACAACCTAGAATATATGAGGCATTTTTTTGAGTTGGTGCTGTTTGATAAGTGTATCTTATTATATGACTTCAATTTTAGATGTTTTTTCAATCACCAGTTAATTATTATTTCCATCTTGTAGATGACGTGGTACGTCATGTACAAGGGACGGGTTTTCGGAGTCTACAATGATTGTGAAGACTTCCAAAGACAGGTGGACCGTTTCAGCGGCAATAGCTATAAAGGGTACAACACTATGGCGGAGACGGAAGCTAGATACACGTGCTATCTAGCGGGAGTTAGGACGAGGAATAGGATGAAGACCTACACCTTCATTGCGAATAATCGCCCTTGGTTGTCTATCCCGCGTGTTTTTAGTTTAGATGTCTAGGCGAGCTTCCGAGCTCTAACTTGGTCGAGACACATGTATTTATGTCACTAACTACTTTGTAACTTGATCGAAATAATGTAACTTATACTATGTATTTATGTATGTGACTTATCTATATGTATTTGTTTCAATCTTGTTTTGCAAATTGTGAATTCATATATATACATGTATATCTTATATCTGTGTATGCATATCTGCAGTGTATATTGTATAAGATATGTATTGTATATCATCTGGCTCAGTATTAGAAAAAATAAAAGTTGCATGTGGCGCACATGGCCTGGCTGTAGTTGCGCACTGGGCCTAGAGCGCATATGACTATCTTCAGTGGCGCACTACCATGTGTGCCACAGGCAACATACTGGAAACGCGCATGTGTTCCTAGCCATGGCGC